>AP018154.1:15521602-16748589 GCA_003052745.1 Caenorhabditis inopinata
TTTATTTAGACGGTCTCGTAATACATGCTTTTGAAATTTTATTTGTTTGATTAAATGATTATTTGATAATTCTCACGTTTTTCTGTATGAGCTAATGAAAAACTATGAAAACTGTAAAAATTTGCATTCTGCCATCTAGGATATAGGGCCGCATCTAATTTTTTTTCGTTATTTTTTCATTCCTTTGTCCATAACTGAATATCTTAAAACGTCTAATAGACTTGCGCCCCTAATAGTATTGCCCGTAGAGACAATCTTGAACAATAGTATTGCACACCCTAATTGTCTTGCCCCTCAAATTGTAGTATTGCTCTACGAATAATAGTTTTGCATGCAAGTCTATTTGAGTTTTTACGGTGAATTCAAATTCGATTAATTTTAAAATTTTCGCCAGGAAAAGGAGCATTCTCTCTTGATTTACGTTAAATTGATAAGCATTTATTAGCATTTATACAGTGCATTTACAATTTGTTGACAAGAGGGGCTACAGCTGAAAACTCGGCTTCTCGAGGTTTGCTAAATGTGTTAAAAGAGGTAGAAATGCTCTTTAAACTGTTTTGTTAAGGTTTCACATCCAAAGCTGCGTTTTTGTAGTTAAAAACATTTCCTGCACTTCCCGCCAAGACTGCTCTAGCTCAATGAAACGGCCAAAGTGTTTAATTCTCATTCGTCAAATCATCATGAACATTTAAATGAAGAACAATCTGCGCTTCCTTTTATTAAAATTCTAATAATTAGTGGCGGTACTGTTCGTTTTATTCTGACAAACTAATCATGAGAATTGAGGTTATCTTACTTACTTACTTACTTGGATACTTGGACGCCCGGTAGTCGGCTGGGGATGTTCTCAGCGCCTGTGCGGCTTGGGACCAATTGCCGTCGGGAGCATTGAATTTCTTCAGTGCATCGAATCATGCGGGACGGCCCAACGTTCTTTTAACGTCCCTTGGGTACCAGAAGGTGGTTCGGCTGGTCCATCTATCGTCTTGTCTTCGTACGAAGCGGCCTGCCCATCGGTACTTTGCGGTAGTTATGTATTCCGCAGCGTCTCGGATGCCGGATTTTTGCCGTAGATCAGTGCAACATAGATTCTGCTCCCGTTGTTCTCTTCGATCCGTTTCCAGGAATAATCTTTCTAGGGCTCGTTGAGTTCTTGTGTGAATCATAGAAGTAGTCTTGTTATCGGCCCAGGTCTCAGATCCGTAGCACAGTGCATGGAGAACCATCGAGCCAAATAGTTCGGCTCTTATCTTCTTGCTGAATATGAATTGAGTAGCTTCTTTGATACTGCCATGATAGCCCATGCTGAGCTTCTTCTTCGGCTTATTTCTGCTATGAGATTGTTGTCCATCGATACCAGTCGTCCCAGGTAGATTTATTTGCTGACATACGGAAGTGGGATTCCTCCGACAGTGATGGGATCCGCTGTTGTCCAACTATTTCTAATGACTTCTGTTTTGCTGCAATTCATTTCTAGTCCGATGGTTTTTGCAACTTTGTCTAAGTCATTGGTCATCCTTTGAAGTTCTGCAGAGATGTAACTTATCAGAACGATATCGTCGGCAAATCGAAGATTTCTCAGCTTCTTGCCATCTATCATGATGCTTTTGTGCTCCCAGTCGATGTTGATCATCGCGAGCTGTGGAGCGGCAGTGAAGAGTTTCGGTGAGATTGTGTTTCCTTGCCGTACCCCTTTGCCGATTGGGATGGTCAGCTCTTTTATAAACATCTTGAACTTGGTAGTTGTTCCCATGTTGCATTCTTCGAGAAGATTGATGTATTCTGCGTTGATTCCAGCTTATCTAAGTGCGTTCCAGACTGCACTGAGGTCCACACTATCGAATGCTTTGACGTAATCGATAAAAAGAAGGTAGAGCGGTTGTTTGTTCTCCCTCTGACGTTCGATTCGCTGAGGTTATCTAGAAACTGAAATATGTAGTTCGCATGAATATGAAAATATCCAATTTTTCCCTAATTTTTCATTAACTATCAGAAAATGCACAAAACCATTGGCAGGAAACCGAACGGTTTTTTTCAGAAGTTTAGAAAAGTACTTCGAACGACATAACCATCAACGAATACTGTCATACCGTTTTCTATTCCCGTAATCACATTTTGAAAGATCTCCAGATGATTTACAAAACCAAAGAACCAGCATACAATCAGAACACCGCAAAACGAATTGCAAACTCACACGAGAGATTAAAGTTTTCGTAACTTTTTTGTTTCGTCATTGATCCGTGCTAATTTAACTTTTTCTGATTCTGTTTTATTTATTTATTTAGTGCTTATTATGAATGCTTAACAAACTTGACAAACATACAGATAGCGTTCAAAATGAACGAGAATTTGCTTGCTGATCGCCATGCTCTAATAGGTGATTTTTAGTACGAGTTTCTCCAAGATCGCCAATGCAGCGAAGCTTGTCGTAACTTGTGTGTCGTGTTAGACGAGATCTCTATTCTCTACACTACTATCAGGATTTGATTCAAAAAGTTTGCCGAAGAGAACTACGATCTATGACATCCAGTCGTCGACTTGTGGATATTGACGCGGATATCTCGAGAGCGCTGGAAGAAGAACCAAGAGCAACGTCACGCGAACTTGCGGCGACTCTCAAGCAAGAACTATCATTGATCATCTTCATGAATCTGGAAGAGGGTCAAAGTTTGTTCAACTCGTTCTTCACTTTTTGATGGATTCACAAAAACAATTGCATTGTGACCTTGCACTTTCTCTGCTCACTAATAAACGAACGACCGATTGGATTATAAATATTATCAATGGGTGTTATATGTCAACCATACTAAAAATAGACAATGGGTCCCGACTGAGGAAACTGCCAAAACGGACCACAAAGGAGAACTTCACGAGAAAAAAGTGATGCTGTCGTTTGGTGGGACAGTAAAGACGTAATCTTTCGAGAGCCTCTTCCAGATGGCTCCATTGTCAACGCGGACCGATACAGTACTCAAATGAAAAAATTGGTTCAGAAACATCGATTACATCACCCAAAAACTTACAATTTGCTGATGCTACATGACAACGCAAAACCACACCCCGCTTTGAAGACCCGCCAGAAGTTCCAGACGCTCGGAGTCCAGGTTCTCACCCACCGTATTCACCAGACTTGGCCCCAACCAGAGTAGGGCGGAATTGGATTTTGGGAACTCGGAATCCGGAAAACGGAAAACGGAAAAAAAATTTTTCGCGGAATCTAGAATCCGGAAAACGGAAAAAAAATTTTTTCACGGAATCTGGAATCCGGAAATCGGAAAAAAAATTTTTTTCACGGAATCTGGAATCCGGAAGACGGAATGAAAAAAAGGCGGAATCCGGAATTCCGCCCTTCTCTGGCCCCAACCGATTATCTTCTTTTTCGTTCCCTGCAGAATCACCATGACGGGCAGAAGTTCCATGATAGAAAGGATGTTTAGAAATTGTTGGACGACTTTCTCGCCTCCCAGTATCCTGAGTTCTATTCGAATGGAATCGCTCAAATTCCATCGCTTCGGAATGAAGTCATAAATACTAATGGTGAATATATCACTCATTGAATCTCGTTCTCTTTGAATACATCAGGTTCCGAAAAAAATGCAAAAAATTACGAAAACTTTTCGCTCAACCTAATACAATCTGTTTTAGCATCATACTAATCTAAGCAACATTCCATCTTTTTATAATCTGCATTTCGAGAAAGATGTTTTCCGATTTTCGAATTTCGTATTCTGTCAGAGAAAATGTACTCAGAAAAATGTACTTTTCTAACGGATGGAGAAAATGTACCATCCGTTAGAAAACAACTTAATTTCCTGATTTCCGTAATCCTTAGCTGAGAATTTGTCTTTCTCTTCGTAATTTTCAGTAGTTTAAATCAACTCTGAAATAAATATTAGCAATATCATTATCACACGATTAAAATGGAGCGTCTCTCGTTAGACATTGGATTGGACATTTCGGAACTTTTAGAAATGTTGGAATATTCGAAAATTGTTAAAAAAATTGATAATCTCGGAATGTAGACATATTTAAAATTTCAAGATCCAAGTATCCCATATGCGCGCGCATTGCTAAGGAGAAAATGTCAGGAAAGCAACGTTTTTCTGAAAAAATTCCGAAATTTTTCATTGATTCTCTCCTACATATCCGGAGGAGACCGAGTCTCAGTTGGCTAATGGGTATACGTACCATATAGGGTTGAAGTAGCGCCCAATACTCTCTGTGACCCGATATCTCTAGCTTCGGCTTAGCAGGCCATAATAGAGTCAACAGGCACACAAAAATTGCTGCAAACAGCAACCAGAACTGCATCAGCCCTATCGCAAGGCATGGTTAGCTGTGATCCGCGCCCACACAACACTCCATTTGTTTATAATCTGCATGTCGAGAGAATATTTTCCGAATTCCGTATTCCGTATTCCGTCAGAGAAAATGTACTCCAAAACCCGTTAGAAAACAACTTAATTTGCCGCTTTCCGTATTCCTTATCTGAAAAGTTTTCTTCTCCGCGTAATTTTCAGTATACACTCTGAAATAAATATCAGAAATATTATTATCATGCAATGAAAATGGGTCGTCTCTCGTTAGACTAGACATGAACATAGAGGTGTGTGGATTGGAGATTCCGGAATTTTTATAAATGTTGGAATATTCGAAAGCTTCAGAAATTTGATAATCTCGGAATATAGATATATTAAAAATTGTCAAGGTCCAAGTAGCCCATATGCGCATTGTAATGGAGAAAATGTCAGGAAAGCAACTTTTTTTCTGAAAAATTCCAAAATTTTCCATTCATTCGGAATTCCGATTTGCGCTTTTGTTTCCGAATCCTCTGCTTTCATAACTTCCACAATTTGCATGGAAAATCAATTTCTGTGGACGGACTCCGAATACGTATAGTATACAAATCACAGAAAGTACCCCTCCTCAATCCTTGTAAAGCGCATTGTAAGGGAGAAAAGGTCAGGAAATAATATTTTTTCTGAAAAAATTCCAAAATTTTCCATTCATTTGGAATTCCGATTTCCGCTTTTGTTTCCGAATCCTCCGCTTTTATAGCTTCCACAATTTGCGTTGAATATCAATTTCTGTGGACGGACTCCGAACAGTGCCCCTCTACCGATCACCTGCTGCATGTCATCTTGTTATCTAACACGTTCACCAGTATCTATTGGCTTTAGATGTTATCGATGCGTCTTGCACTTCTTTTAGTTTTCCTTCCCCTAAAACAGTCATAAAATCCGTCTTAATGCCATCGTTTGAAGGGTGACACAAAGGAAATGGAAATGCTATGTACATACTGTGACGGGTTGGAAGAAATAAAATCAAATTTAAGAGGCAGATGGAGGGGGGGGGGGGGGGGGCGAAGACTTTGAAATATTTCTCGGTGTCATTAGAATTACTTGAATACTGTTGAAGAGAGAAAGGCACAAGAAAAAACATGGTTCTCTGAGGAAATTCAAACTGACAGATAGATCGGGCGGGAACAATAGAAGAATACAAGTTTTGTGGTTTTTCGTCTCGGATTAGAAAGGATTTAAAGATTTTTCTTCTGTGATTTCAGAAGACAATATTTCAAATATTAGACTAGAAAAGCGACAGGTCAAATTTGGCAAACTTGGCATTGTTTTCGCAGTAAATGCTTTCACAGATTGGTAAAACTTTGTGGTAATGTTGTAAAGTCTTAGGTCTTAAGAATTTTTGCAATGCTTGGCTTTGAGCCAGATTAGCAACACTGCCAAAGAAATGATGCAAAGTGCCTGAATGTCGAGCATCTGGCTGATGGATAGCGGCCATACTTCCGGGCCGATACGGTAGGCGTATAACTTATTTCAAAATTAACATATTTGTTCTCAAAGAAAAACTGCACGTTTCAGATCTCAGTACGTTTTATTTCTAAAATTTGAATGACTCTTGGCAATCAGTGTTATCAAGCGTGAGCCGGCCCGTGAGTGCAGCTTAAACTAAGTTCCCACCACTAAACCAAACCTTCTACCTTTGATTTTCTTTAAAATAATCATGAAAAAAATGAAACTTTAATAAGATTTTTACTAATTTTCTCTGAAACCAACTGCAGTGGCAAGCAAAAAGAGCTTTTATTGAGATTTTCTGAAACTTTTTTTTGTGTGAAACTTTCCAACATAAAGCTAAATTTCTGTAATTGAAACTCTACCTTGGCGTCCAAGACCATCTTGCTTAATAATCTGTAATTTCTAGCTTATCATTTAAAAGTTAAACTGATTAAAGTTATCAAAAAACAGAAGCTGGAAGCAATTAGTTGCCTTTTATAATAGAAAAAATAGGTCCATTCTCTAGAATAGAGCCAAATTATATAAATATTAGAGGGAGCCGCAGTTTCAACTGATTTCAATGCTCATGATGGTATGACGAATGAGAAATTAGCACTTTGGCTGTTTCATTGAGCTATGGCAGTCTTGGTGGGTACTACAGGAAATGCTTTCAACTACAAAAACTCAGCTCTGGATGTGAAACCTTAATAAAACAGTTTGTTTTCGGAGCATTTTTACTTCTTCTAACACATTTAGCAAACCTCGAACAACGGTGTTTTCAGATGAAACCGCTTTATTGTCTACAAATTGTATACGCTGCTATTCAGTAGTCTTGATAGGTACTGTAGAAAATGCGGTCATACTTCAAAAGCGTTTGTAGTTAATTGTAGTTGTAGTTGTAGTTTTTGTAGTTTGTAGTTAAGGTGGCGGTGGTCGAGTTGGATGTTTTCTTTTTAATCTAATTAGAACAGTGTAGAATCTCCCCGCCCCCCTTGCCTTCCCCTTTTGACTACCTTACAGTAACCTTAAAACACAATCGGTTCTTCTGTCATCAGCCATCACCACTTATTACACCTATTTTCAAAGGCACATGAAGATGATCGATGATGATTACCTGTCAAAAATCTGTTGCGGGGGAATAGCTGCTTCTGGAGGAATATAATGGATCGAAAATAAGTCCTCCGTAAGTTGCCGGTTACAACGAGATCCCTCACCCGCGAACTGAAGAAGCACACAAAAATGTGGCATTTTCCAGTCCGTAGCGCCACAAAAAGAGCACCGCCGGCGAGGATCAGTGGCACATACCAATTTTTCAAACGAGTACAAGAGTGATTGCCTCTCACCCCTGGCCGTCAGAAATGTTCCGCGCTCATAAATCATTCGTCTTCCTCCCCTTTTCCCACAACTGGTGTGCCATCCATTTTGTTCTTTTGTTGGGCACCCAACAAACCCTGCCATTGAGTATTTGTCAATTTTTTGTGCCGCGTCTGGGCCAACGCCAAACGAATTTGTCGGGAGGAATGAGGAGCGAGGCCCAACAGAACGCAAGGTGTCGGCGTCGGCGTCGGCGTAGCGGTGGCGGTGGCGGCAAAGCGGAGAAGGAGGAGACAGAGTGTCGATTGATTGATTGCCGTCCTAACATGAGTAATCAATCTTCGTTGCAGGACCCGTGTCGATAACTCAAGATGAGATGACACACACGGGACAAGGCTCTGTTGGAGAGGGGCGACGCTCCTCAAGCACACACACAACAAGACATCATAGAGCCCTCCCACCACTTGTCATCATCATCATCATCATCGTCGTCGTCATCGTCAGCTGAAATGAGAAGAATCGCACAGACGGTGGAGGACTAGATGGCGACGTTCTGTCATCGCTCATTAGCTGTCACAGAATTTAAAAGATTTTTTGAGTATTTCGAAATCCGAGGTTCCTCTTGACGGGTAATAACGCCGCGTAACCATCCCTATGGACAAAAACTAAAGTGCATCGAACATTGGTTCTCCTTTTGGCAACATTTGGATCGAATTTGGCGCTTACACGTTGCCACGTTAAAGTGATGTAGCTCAGGTGTAGGCTTTTAGTTAACAAGTTGGATGAAAAAAACTGAAACTTTTTGGAATATCAAAATCAAAAGAATTATAATAGACATCGCAGGTTATCATTTGTTTGGTTTCTACCAGAGTAGGGCGGAATTGGATTTTGGATCTCGGAATCCGGAAAACGGAAAACAGAAAAAAACGAACTGGAATCCGACGGAATGACGCGGAATGCGGAATCCGGAATCCGGAATTCCGCCCTTCTCTGGTTTCTACTGTCAAGGGAAAGTGAGTGCTACCGTACTGTTCATTGCTTGAAATTTTAAGTGGGCGTGGCATAGCAAGACAGAGAGGATTACATACTACATATGTCTATTTCCCAGTCAATATTAATAGTGAATCCGAGTTTTTTTTTTCATTTTCAAATTTCTAGATGTGTCAGAAAAGAGTGAAATTCCACGGCTAGACATTCGAATAGCTTATCACTGTAATGCATTATTTCCTGTCATCGGGGTCAGGTGCCCATCCCTTCCACAAGCCAATCATTTGATTGGTCACAGTAGATTGGTCAGAGAAGCTGAGTATCATTCTCTTACAGATGAAGATAAATTGTTCCTTTTTTCTTTTTCTGATCATTTGAGACGCTTCAAATTAGATCAACGACCATTAGGCTCCCCGATTCTTCGAAAAATTCAAGAGTACACGCAACTTGGTTTCAGTCAGGCAAAGCTAAAATGGAATTTTTTGCGCTTAAGAAGAAAACGGTAAGAAGACGAAAAATAATACGAAAATAGTAAAAAAAAGAAAAGAGCAAGAATTTGAATTATTTGAAGGATGGTGCTCTAGGAAGTGAGTGTGTTTGCGGTTGCAGCGTTCTAAAAAGGATTTTTTTCAAATTCGGACTAACAGAAAACCTAGTGAAAAGCGTCTACCTTCTTTCTTAATGCTTTCATATTCGTTCGAAGTTTGGCCGACTTTGCTAGGGATACAGACTAGAGCAGCCGAGCCTTCATCAAACCTTTGGCTAGTTTTCGTTCAGGATTTGTCCCAACGTCCCATTTAATTCAGCATTCTTCCAGAAGCAGTCAAAGCTTCACTGAAATCTAGAGGAACTCTTTCATCATCGCTCTGAACCAGACTAAGACCATCTGAAACCTGATATGGCCTAATACCCAACGCGAACGTGGCAAAGGTGACAGTTTAGCTGCTTAAAAGCTGAAAACGAACATGGAATTTTTTTATCGTGAACCGTTCTTTGCACTCCGTTTGGAGCAATTACAGGAGCCACTTGCTCTCCGAGACTTATTTTTCCTTACGATACCTGCCTGACTTTCCCAGTAGAGCAAGCATACTAATTTTATCGTGGCGAACACCTTGCTCCTGCAAAAAAACCTGAATTTAATAATGAAACTGCAAATAGCCCGTGCAAATTAACAAGTGAATGTTTTATAAGTTAGGCTTCCTTACTCTTGATTTCAGCTTTAATTATCTAGAATTTTCAGCTAAGTTAAGAATATTCTAGTATTGTTCTTTGTTTTCCAGTCTTCAGATTCCAATTCTTCCCTTATACCAATAAAAATTTTGAAAACTGAGCTAAAAACTACGCAACGTTAGACCATTTCTCATTTCTCTGTAAAAGTAATAAAACACTCACACGCACGCCCTCCTCCCAATCCTCTGGCCACCGAGGGTTCGACTATAAAATAACTCATCGAGATGGTTTTACGAGCCCTATTCGCCAGCTGTCTTCTTCTTTTTCTTTTTCTTAAGGCCTCATCAGTTCGTCGACTAGGTACCCACATATATCTTCGTCCGACAGAATGAAAGAGAAGATCGAGGCGCATCGCTTGTTAGATTAATTAAACCGATAGACTCCCCCCCCCCTTCTCCCCTCCCCCCCCCCGGTTCTCTTATCGCATTCCCCTCCTTTTGCCTTCACTGCTAACGTCGACACCTTCGATTAAAAACAGATGCGGGTTCGATAGTACGGACTTCGAAGGCCTGGATGGATGAGACGGCAGGAGAGGTGCGGTGGGTGGTTGCGTGTGTGTTTGTCAGGGCCTTCACATCAAACACTTACCGCCGACACACACATCAATCTCCGAGTCTCCGATGTGTTTACTGCACTGGAAAAGAGCAGCTATTTGGCGGATTTGTTTGATTAATTATGTTCTTCTTGACGGGCGATGGGAGTGAGCTATGGAGCGGCGCCGTTGCCGTCGGAAGCATCCGAAGATGAGGAGGAAGCCGAGCAAGATGAAGAAGAAGAAGAAGCCAAGAAGTGGGCAACATTTGATGATTTATGAGTGTTTCGAAAGACAGTTGCAATCGAGTCAGAGCCACTGCCTGACTACTGCTGAAATATTGACCTCAGTTGCATTTCCAACATTCCTCACGGGAGCTTAGAGCATGGATAAAAATACATTTTTTAGATGAAACAGAAAAAAAATGTTCGAGTTCAAACATTACTGTACGCGTATAGAAAAGGCTCCAGTTCTGTCGGGTGGTAGTCAGAATGATTGATGGTTGACAAGAAAAGAGGACAAGCTTCCTTTGAAAAATGTGAAGTGAGAGGAGAGTGGGGAAGAAGGAACTAAACAAAGCTGGCGTACGAGCGGCGCGGTTTCTTATATTGATAAACGCATCTGAAACGTCCTATAAAATCGTTTCACCAGTGGGTATACTTGTAATTCGGTGGAATCTAATCGAAATCGACCTAGACGGGCTACTGGCCGAGTGATAACTTTCTTTAAAAATAAAAAAATTGCAAAGCAAAGATCGCTAGGTCATCCTGAGTTTTATGAATTTAAAAATAGAGAAAATTATTTGAATTCTACAGTATTTGGATAGAAGATCCTGAGTCAGTAATCCCGAATGTTCATTTAAATTTCATTTCTTTCATAGATATAATTCAATATTTCTCTTATAAAACACATTGAGATCTGACATTTTCAATCGTTTCCAAGCAGAATTTCAATTTTTAAGAAACTTATGAGATTTCCTGTTCGTACGGCATCAGATGAACTACAAAAATTACAAAAGGAGTTACAGAACTACTTTGATTTTGATTTGACGTACAAAAATGACTCAGGCTTATAGAAGGTGGGAACACTCCAAACGTATAGCGTGGAAGAGATCTTAGTGCGAAAACTTAAAAAACAATGTGAAACAGTAAAAATCGGAAAGCTTTCAAATTTCAAGTAAAGGGTTTAGAGGACCTAGCGCACCTCATTGTTCGATGATTGCCCTCGATAGCATGAATATTTGCTCTTGACAGCCTTAATCACCTCCGGAGTTGTCACAGTAACTTGTTTTCCTCGTCCAGGACGATCCTGTTGACTATGAAGCTCCTTGAAACGAGAAATTGCATCATACGCCGTTCGGGGGGGGGGTGGGGGGGGGGAATTCCGAGCTGTTTAGCAATCGGTGCTCCACTGATTCCGGACTTGAACATATGGATAATGGTAGCACGGTGGGGAGAAGCACGTGCCATCCGGCTAAAACAAAACTTATGAAGCTGAAACTTGAGAAAATAGTAAAAAAAAATACATAAATAAATAAATAAATATTGAGTTTATTCGCCCCACTGATGCGTCAATGCTTGCCTGCTTGGCGCGGAACCCGTGTGCGGGTAATTAGCGGCCACCCTGTATGCGCAATAAGCGCACGATTTAATAACAGTCCGAGCCCGTGCATTTGCGTGCTAGAATACTTCTACAGTTACTCAGCATCTATGTGGCGTAGAAGATAAATAACGGATTCTCTTCTACATATTCGGAGGAGATTCAGAATCTCAGTTGGCTAATGGGTATAAGTAATACTAGCTAATAGTAAGTAATGAGGTATTTTCGAAGTTCCACCCCTGCTCGGGGGAGGGCGACCCGCCACCATGTCCTGTGTCATGGCTTTCCTCAACTCAAATTCTTCTACTCGATCCGGCTCTCTAATTGTAGATCTTCAAATGGTTTATAAGATTGGCTGGCTTGGAAAAAAAATAATTTGCCGGCAGATTCGTCGTCCATGACCTGCGCACCCACGGCGCTTCGCGTAAATCTGATGAACTAATTATAACGTTTCTTTCCGAACTAATTATATACAATTCGAGACTGTCAGACGTTAAATATGCATGAATATTTTCATGGTACCGTCAGGTCTCCAGACGCTCATAGTTTAATATACTCATTTTCGGCAGAGCGAAACCATCCTGCGTTTTACGTTTAATGTTAACCTTGTTGGGGAAAAATGGGTAGCATCTACGGCAGTCACACACTTCGGATGAAGTGAAGGGGAACGTAAGACTTCCACGAAAGACGAAATAAGACCGTCTCGTCTCGTCTTCGTCTTCGTCTTCATCTAGAATTTGTCTGACGCAGAAATAGATAGTTGTGTACACAGTACACAACTTTTTTATTGCGGAAGACAAACTGGAAGACGAACGACGACAAGACAAAAGACGGAGAGCCGAAATAAGACTTTTTGTTATCGTCATTCGTGGAAGCGTTAGGGGAAAGAGGTGGATGAGGACACCTTGACACCCTGCTTTTACACCCAGCACCCTGCGCAACAAGTATTTATTAGAACATATGTAAAATGCATAGCAGAGTGAATGTTAACGATTCGACATCGTCTTGCACCACGTGACGTGTATCACAAAGGAAACGCGACACAGAACCAGATCGTCATATCAGTTGGAAAAATATAAATTACTGACAGTTTCACGAGGATCATACATCAGGTCGTGATGAGTGGAAACGAGCGCGTCTTTGGCGCGCACCATTTTCCAGGCTATCCTTGTAGCCAACGGTGTGCAAGATTCGCGGAGCACTCTAGTGCTTCTTTGTGTTAAGCTCATTTAAAAAGAAGCCTTTTGATAGAAACGCGAAAACGGTTTTATTGTATGAGCGGTCGAGTGAAGAATGTGTGTTGTCACAGTGAAAAAGAACAAGAAATACGATATTTTGTTTTAGAAAGGGATGGGTGTCGTAAAGCAACCGAGATGACCAAAAAGCGTATAAAAAAGGGGAGAAAAGTAGGGGAAAAAGGGCCGAAATGGGAGAACTCGTACAATTAAACTGAGAACAATAAAAGCAGAAAGAATAACATTTAATTGAGGAGAACTGAGAAGGGAGGGGGGGGGGGAGGGGCGAGGGCAAGAGGGATCGAATCGAATCGCCAATCACTAGACATTCAAATGGTTCACCCGTAGTTCTAAAGATGGGACCCACAATGTGAAATAAAGAGGAATCAATCTGACTAAAACTAGGCACCTGAATTTACAAAGGCTTCACTAATCAGTATATGAAGAGTTACTGATGAGCTACAGTAGGCATGAGCCTATTAGAATACATTGCTTGTAGAGAAAATGGTAATACCAGGGGATTCATGGCCATGTTCATATTCATGCCCATTGATGGGAGCACTGGAGGCACTGCCTGTTTTCCGTATGGATTGTAACGGTGAGGTGTGGCAGCCGCCGATCTGGGCGCCTTTCCGACAGAGGTGGATGGTTCTGAGGAAGCAGAAGAGGAGGAAGGCGATGGAGCGTGCATTTTCTGAAAAAAAAGAGAGTTTTCCACAACGTTTCGTATTTCGAGTTCATTTTCTATTGATATACTAGATAATATGATATGAAATTCTGATGTGCTCAGCAATGAGGACACAGGTTGGATTTTAGAAAATTGCTCACTGGGCATAGAAAAAGTTCAAGTTTCCATTGCACATTTTCTTATGTTTATCACTTTAAAAATCAGCTAACAATTTTTTTTTGAATTCTCCTACCTTAACATGACCGGTCAGCTCATGCTCTTCCTCGAACATCTTCCCGCATGGCACATCACTATCCACCCAATTGCATTGGAATCTGGGAGCCTTTTGGGATTTCGCATGAGTCGATGATGAGGAGGAAGTAGAAGCAGAAACAGATCGTTTTTGATCTGATGAAATTGAAGCAGTAATCGAAGAAGTGGATGGTTTTGAAGTGGACGGGTGATCAGAAGAAGTTGGTGGAGTCGAGGCAGAAGCGGCAGCTGACGCTGCGAGAAGAGCCTGGTAGGAGGAGGATGGCACTCTGAAATAGGACAATTATTGATCATATTGATCTGGAAATTGCATTTTTCAAGTCAAAACGGAATCTTTTAAAGTCGAAGGGTAAAGATTTCGACCACAAGGAAACAACAAATTCTAAAATGACGAAACGTATTTATATTTGAAAAAGTGCTCAAACGAGTCGATCAAACGGCACTTTTAGCGATTAATAGAAACAGAAAAGCAACATTCAATCTTTTAAATTAGAGCTATTGAGCTTCAAACTGAATTTCAGACATTACAAAATTAATCTTTTAAAGTTTGACAATCTCAATGGTGCAATCCGTTTTTTTTTGGAAAATCACAATTAGAAAAGATTTTTCATTTTCTTTCCAGTTTTTTCTTTAATATTTACAGCTTTATGAAATACTTACCCGGGCATCATTCCAGCATACATGGAGAACAACGGGTGGGCTGCAAACTGCGATAGCATTTCAGCAGTCCATGGTCCTCCATTTTTCGCTCCATTTGAACTACTTGGACACTGCAGACACGCCGGGTTTGCACATGGCTGACGCATCATCGCAAACGGACACGGAAGGCGTTGAGCGCCCATAAATCCCGCAGGAGCCATCGGGAAGGCGCCCGGGAAACAGGCAGCAGACATTTGATACGGTGTCATCATTGGGCTGAAGAATGGGTTGAATCCCTGCATCATCGCCGGCATTCCCATCGGGAATGCCGGCGGCTTGGGGAGTCCGGGAAATGTAAGAGTCGGCTCTTTTGATTGAGGAGTTGATCGCGGAGATGATGACGCTTTTTGTTTTGATTGTTGCTGCTGGTGATGGGGATCCGCCCGACTTTTCTCCTCTTTTTTCTCGTGTGGAGATGATTTTTTCGCGGATCCCTCTGGAAGGCCGATAGTTTCGCATGTCCTCGCCAGCAGGGCCAATGGGGATTTACCAGGTTCCGCCTGAAAACAACAGAGTCTAGTTAACCAGGAAACATAATTCGAAAACTGATTTTTTGAAGAATCTGATTCTAAACTTTTCTGAAATACTCAATTACTCTGATCGTGGTCATGGAAGAAATGTATAATTTACAGTTTCATAAAGGATTCTCAAGGGAGTAGGGCACCATAACGATGCTTCGCAAAATAAGTGCCCTACCTCCCACAGTCAAGGCTGCAGGGAGCACATAGACAGATCAGTTCGGATTCAGTTTTGCATGAAATCCACGGCGTTCAAAATTAAGCTTCTTTTCAATAACGAGATGGTGGATCTTATGAGGGGGACTCCTGCCAATAAGAAGTGAGAGAGGTTGGGTGTGGGGAACTCAATTGGAATGTTGCCAAGACAACCTGATCTCAAAATTGTCTTTTCAAAAAAAAAATTAAAAGAAGCTTAAAATTCGAAATAATTAAGAGCAAAAGAGCAATTAAGAATCTTCTGCTCTGGAAATATTCCAAATGAAAGACTACAGGAAACCAGAAATTTCAAGGAGATAATAATAAAATAAATAAATTGAAGCCCTTACCGTTACTGGCGTGAAATCCGTAATATACTGAGTAGAATTAGTGGTGACCATTTTGAAAAAAGAGCACGAAACAATGCGCAGAACAAGCGACACGCGAGCCAACGCACCGATTCACTAAATGAGAGAGTCTTCGGGGCGGAGTCGACAGCTCGCCTCCTCCTTCTTCTTCTTCGTTTTCTTGTTCGATCGGCACGTTCAAACGCAAAAAAAGGGCGGAGAGACCGGGAGACGAAAGGAGAGAGGGACTGACGAAGCGATGGGCGGAGTCCAGCGAATCGGTTGAACGATGACGAGGCGGGGCGGCAGCACAGGAGGCAGGCGGCAGTGGTAAGATAGATAGAAAGATAGATAGGCGGGAGGAGGAGGGAAAACAACGTATGACAGGAAATTTATGATGTGTCACTTGATAGATGAGAAGTAGGTGTGAACGTTACACATCAACTTATATATGACTCTGAGTGTGTGTGTGTGTGTGTGTGTGTGTGTGTGTGTGTGTGTGTGTGTGTGTGTGTGTGTGTGTGTGTGTGTGTGTGTGTGTGTTGAATCGTCTCCTACTTCTTCTCAACACACAAATCTTTCTCATCTCATCTCTCCTTTCGCGGCACATTCTGACGGGTCAAGATGGAGTGATGGGTAAAGGAAAACTGACATTTACTAATACAGTAACTGACATGATGGATTAGAATTCAACCTTGCCGTGTCTTGTATTTGTTTTGGGGACACTTATTTGCAAAATTCGGAATGAACCATAAACGCAAGGAAGAATGACGCACGTGGAATTTCCAACGGCTTCGGAGATGGCTGATCAGCATGAAAATCTGACCATCCATCACTTTGAATACATTTTAAAGTTCGCGGGTATTCTATTCTTTTTTACAGCAACGTCACATGCTATTGAAACCTTCACGACATCGAAAACAGGAATGCTTTTGAAATAATTCAGATAATACCGTTTCAGTAATAAAATTCGGGGTCTTGAAACTTTTTGACACTTCTTTGTATAGAGAGTTGTCATTCCTGATTCTTTACTAGCATTCAACGTACGGGTATTCCCCTCAGCTTCTTTCACAACATTGCGAGATACATCGGAAGGTTTTAGTGCGTACCATAAAGCTTTTATGCAAATTGATAACCAGCCTCCGCTTCTTTAAGAATGGAATCGAGGGAAAATCGATTACTCTCAATATCAGTTACAAGGGGAGATTCAAAAATCCAGAAGCGCTGAAATTCATCTGAATTCTCAATACATTCAGAAAAAGCATAAAGCTGATGGGTTCGAAGCATCTTTCGTATTTTAACTCCGGCTGCAATTATTGCAGCCGAAGGGATCAATGTGTTCAATCGTGTATAATCGAATAGATTTCAGAATATGAAAAAATCCAGAAATCCGGTAGATCGATAAGCTGATACAGTACCTGGAAGTGACTTACTTAGTTACTTAGACGATCCGTCAATCACATGTGTGGGCGCGGATCACAGCTAACCATGCCATGCGTTCTTGGGTGATGGTGGTCCATGAAGTAGTCAGTCGATCGATATATTAACTAAGTAGCAGTATCACTTCCAGGTACCTAGAAGAAAATATTCACAGTCAAAACGAGTGTGACACAGAGAAGGGCGGAATTCCGGATTCCGCCGTTTTTTTCACTCCGTTTTCCGCATTCCGGATTCCGCGATATGGCGTTTTTATTCCGTTTTAATTCTTTATTCTCAAGTGTTGTGAAAAGTATACTTTTTGAACTCCCGCAAAAATTTTTGGGAACAGAGCGCATTTACATCATTTTTTATTTTTCGAAATTTTTCCCAACAGTTCATGTTTTTCCGCGCATTATTTCTCAAGCTTGAGTTTTCAAATGTATTTGTTAATTTTTAGAAGGATGCGAAAACGGTCGAAGTACGACAAACGTTTTTTTATTTCGGAAACTTCGGCGGAATGTAAACATTATCAGTAATTGTTTACTGATAATGTCGTTTTTTTTTCATTCTCCATTGTACTGACTCAGAATAAATATTCCCTCATTAATGGTTAAAATTCCGTTTTCCGCATTCCGCATTCCGGATTCCGCCGTTTTTTTTTTCATTCCGTTTTCCGGATTCCAGATTCTGTGAAAATTTTTTTCTCCGTTTTCCGTTTTCCGAATTCCGAGTTCCCAAAATCCAGTTCCGCCCTACTCTGGTGTGACACTTAATAATACAGTACCTGATACAATCTTCATTAACTGATTTTTCTCAAAGATCAGAGATTTTGGAAAATGAAACATTCAAGTTCTGGAACTTCTGGAACTTCTGGAAATTCTTGAACAATTCCTTTCAATTTCAATATTACAGGGTGGCAGCCATGTACGGTTACGCAACTTTGCATGGATTCTGGCGCATGAGCACAAGTCGCTACTGTATCAATTTTATTTTTTATTAATTATTACATATTTATTACTATGTTTTTCAATTTTCTGGTCGCAACTTCCATTTTTAAGGTAATGGCGGCTGCTTCACCCCATCGTGGTTCTATTATTAAAATGATGCAGCAGGGTGTGTCGAATTCGGAGATCGCTAAACGGCTGAACGTCAACCGAATGCTTGTTCATCGGACTGTCACTCGCTTCCACCGTCTTCGTACTTCTGATGACCATCCAAGATCGGGTCGTCCTGTCACTTTGACGACGCCAAAAGCGTTCGGGAAAGAATCCGAAGAAATCCGAAGCGAAGCATGAGGAAGCTTGCTGAATACTTCAAAAAGTGCCGATATTCTATGGGAATCATTGTCAAAGAGAAGCTGAAGATGACTTCGTACCGTATGCAACACGGCGCATTCCTCACCGAGAAAAACAAAGCTCTCCGAATGCAAAAAGCACGAAAACTTCTTCACGGCACGCACTCAGGCACGCACCTCTCGACACTGTTCACAGACGAGAAAATTTTCACCGTCGAAGCTAATAAGAATGGCCAAAACCATCGGATTATTGCAAAAGACTTTCAAACTGCCTGTAAGAACGGAAAAATTCTCAATAAGACATCTCATCCGTCTTCAGTCATGGTTTTTGGTGGAATTTGCTCCGATGGCAAAACCCCGCTGATTTTTGTTGATTTGGGAGCCAAGGTGAACCAAACTTACTACAGAAAACACATTTTAGAGGCTGCAGTTCTTCCGTGGTCCAAATCGCATTACGGAAACCGACCCTGGTGCTTCCAACAAGACGGCGCACCGGCTCATCGCGCCAAGGCCACTCAGCAGTGGTGCAAAAACAATTTTCCTGAGTTCATCTCCTCGTCAGAATGGCCAGCGTCGTCACCCGACCTGAATCCTATGGACTACGCCGTTTGGGGATATTTGACCCAGAAGGTTTCCACCAAAAACTACGCTAATTTGAGCGCTCTGAAGGTCGCACTTGTGAAAGCCTGACGAAATGGATGCCAACTACCTGCGTGCCGTGGTGGACGCCTACCCGAAGAGGTTGAGAGCGGTGGTGAAAGCCAAAGGAGGGCGATTTGAAAACTATCGTTAAAACTTGTTTTTGTATTATTTCAGTAAACTTCTGTCCAATTTTGGTGAAAATTGAAGTTGTTTGAAGACATTTATAACGTTTAAAGCGTGTAACCGTATTTGGATGCCACCCTGTACATTCCAAGAAACTGATTAAATTTTGAAACTTTAATTGTATTTTCAGTTCTATTTCAATAGCTTTAAGTCAAAATTTTAGGATTATGAAAAGACCCTGATTGCAACCACATCTTCGGTTGAAAACAAAAAAGTTCTTTGTCGCAATTTTCTTATCTAGAAGCTTTAATTCTAATCTTTTCCAGCATTTCTTATACAAAAACTGTCATTCTGTACAGACATTTTTGTTTTTATTTGAAAATCTCGCATATTTCAAGTCCGCAGCTACCTTTCCTTTAAATCATCATTTAGAGACATTATTGCTTTTTAATAAGGCTTCCACGAAAGACGAAAACAGAAAATCGTCTTTTGTCTCGTCTTCGTTCGTCTTTCAATTCGTCTTGTATGGAAAATACGCAAACAGTGGTCATCTCTTCAACAGGTTGCGGCATAAATAATAGGATGAGATTTTGCGGCAGGTCTAGCGCAGTTCCACCGCGCCCGGCGCACATAGTGATTTTTATTTATTTTTATTACACATTTTTGTTTATGTTTGTTTTTCAAGTTTTTCCTTAATTTTTGAAGAATTTCAGTCAATCAATTGCATCCCGGTTCTGGATTGCAAGAGAATGGGATTGTCCAATTCTGAGATTGCAAAAAAGCTGAAAGTGCATCATTCTCTGGTCTATCGGACTGTGACTCGTTGCCAACGTCTTGGAACACTGGAAGACAAGTCTAGATGTGTTCGTCCCACTACTGTCACGAATCCTGAAGCTGACAAAACGGGACGTTCGAGGATTCGCAGAAATGCAGCAAGGACCATGAGAAAGATGACTAGTGAGATGGATATGAGAATAATCGTCAAAAACAAGCTGAAGAGGACTCCTAATCGTATGCAGAAGGTTTCTTGACTCAGAAGAACACGGCTCTTCGAATGCAAAAAGCACGACACCTCCGCACTGTCTTCACAGAAGAGAAGTTGTTCACAGTGGAGGCTAGCAAACATGAAGACCGTCGGATGATCACCACAGACTTTCAGTCGGCCTGTCAGAATGGGAAATTTCTCAATACCACTTCTCATCCGGCCTTCGGGATGGTTTTTGGCGGTATGTGTGCAAACGGCAAAACTCCCCTCATTTTTGAGGATCCAGGAGTCAAAGTGAACCAAATGTATTACAGAGAACTCATTTCAGAAGCTGATGTACTTCACTGGGTCAGAAATCACTTTGTGCGAAAATTCTTGAATCTTCCAACAGGACTCATCTCCAGCTCATCGCGCCAAAGAAACACAACAGAGGTGCAAGGACAATTTCCCCCGATTTTCAATGATTTTTTTTATTATTAAAATCAACTCATTGGCGGTAATTTGAAATACTATTCAAAAGTCACAACACCCATAAGCATCCGCACTCACAGCTCACTTCGTAGTCATTCAAATCTACCAATCAAGTACAATAGCATCTCTGATGCAACAAGGAGATGAATGATTTAGTCAGCTATTTCAGCTTTACTTGAAACAGTTGAATTTTCGTATAAAAAACTGCGAACTTTCATTGACTCCAGTTTTATTATTGGTGAAATACTATTAATACGGGCATAATCAAAGAGCAATCATCTCTATTTGCGGCTCTTATTTACAGTTTTCACCGTCAGTACTCGTCAGTACACAGTAGACCTTCATAAAGTTTTTGCAGACAAAAGCGCTCTTTCGGGAAATTGTTTAGTTTTGAAATTTTCTGAAAATTCAGATTCTTAATAAAGCGCATCTGCTTTAAGCCAACGAAACATGCCAAAGGTGTTTCACAGAATTGATAATTAAAGGATATGCAGAATCTATAATTCTACTTTGAAAGGGCCAGTTAACCATGGACACACCGACACACAGACAGATGGGTAGTTCCTATCAAAATTGTAAGTTTCTCCCCCCAATTTTTTATGATTTTCAGATAATAAAATTGAGCGAAAGCAATCGCGCTGTCATCAGAAAAAGCAAAGAAAGTCATAAACGACTTGAGGTAGCTATTCTCAAAGCAATAAAAAATAGTTTTGCCATCTGTTTAGAAAGGCAGATAAAGCGGAAGAAGCACATGTTCACACGGAATAATATAACGTTTTTGATGACCATTTTTATTTCTTCTCTTCTACCTCTGAAAAACGCGCGTAAGCCAGTCATTTCCAACGTGTTGCAACAACATAGTGGAAGCCGAACTTCGTTGAAGAACATAACAAAAACGAAAAGGTCATAAAGTTGTCAGACACTCGCACAGTACAATGCGTCGTTTTCCCAACCCAACATATCATCCGATAGGTCTTATTTGATGCACGATTTACGACCATTCGTCGGGGCTCTTTGAGTTGCCAGTCGTAAAAGCGGGTGATAAAAATGTTAGGGGCTGGTGGTGGTGCAACTGATACATACAAACAGAGACATGCACACACACACACACACACATTTTTATGGATCTTAAATGGGTTTATTGCTATCAGGTATCAACATTTTGAAATGACTCGTTTATGACATTAGAAGTTTTGAGTGAAGGCAGGAAGCAAGGGACGCGTTTTCAAGCCTGGTTTCAACTCACACAGAGACCTTCTGTACTAAAAAATTCGTGTTCTGAATAAAACTAGAATGCCCGTATATTCGAGGGCGCTTTTTGGGTTCACACTTCTTTAGAAAAAAACTAAGCATATAGGAAAACTGCCAGGCTATTTCAATATCCATTATATTGTGAGGGGAGAGGTGATAACGAGCTTTAAGGGGGGGGGGGGGTGGGGAGGTGATAGCTCAACAAGTGAAGTGTGAAGTGTTTAATAATAAATAGCAACCACTCTGTATTTCATTTTTCAAATCTTCCCGGGCTCTTTCACTCTTATAAAGCAACATGTGGTGTGTGCAACGACGTACCGATGATCTCTTGTCGGAGCGGATGACATTGTCGGCCTGAAAACGTGAAAGGAGCCAACGAGCGAAATTTCAAAATCACTAAAATATGTACAGTTTCAACTGGCATTATTTAGCTTTACCATAATCTGTGCGCCTTTAAATCTTTGATAAAAAAAGGTTTTTTTTTAAATTTCAAATTGCAAACATTTTTTGAAGCTCCATAGCAGATCAATCAATCAATCAACGCATTTTCAACCGTTTTCCCCGATTAGATTAGGATAGAGAGCACGTTGCACACACCACGCGAGCCTTGATATAATAAATGTATAAAGGTGTTCGAATTCTTCAAAATTGAATACAGATTCTTCAATTTTAAAACTAAGGCTTCCATTTGGGCGAAATTTCGGTCGTCTCGTCTCGTCTTCTTCTTCGTCTTGAATTTGTCTGACGCAGTGTGTTGACAACTTTTTTATTGCGTAAGACGAACGAAGACGACTTTTTGTCTCCGTCTTTCGTGGAAGCCTTATTTAAAACCATATTTAAACTGTCACCCAGTATCTTCAAATGCTACATTAGTGTTACTCTGTCTTCGCCTTCGCAAATATTACACACTTCATTCATTTTGGTCATTCCGCGCGGCACGCGGTCCTTTGATGCTGTGTTGGCATTCCACCAAACGGTGTTAATTGATGAATTTATTGTTGACAAGGCACGCAATAAAATTGTCAGTCGGGGTGTCCGCATCTCTCCCATATCGTTTTCTCTCTTTGTTCCGGAGATTGATGGGCTCACTGGGTGGTTGGATGGGAGAGTGGTAGGAGACGAGAAGAATACTGTTCTATTATTATAGGGTTTCTTGTGGGAACGGAACTTGATGATGCAAAAGTTGATATAATTACAGAAAGAATGTTTGACGCTTCTGTCTGAACTTTTCTCATCAAGCGGAAGACGGAAAAGGAGACGAGCTGTCCAAAACTGCTCAATGTGCGTTTGGCCAGCCAGTTGCTCACTTGGTGCCCTAGCTTAGAAGCTATCAACGCTTGCAGTAAAACGTTCGTCCCAGTAGTTGATCCTCGACTTCCGATTTCCTCCCCACATTCTATCAAAAAGTCGTTCAATGCCATTTTCTGAAGATGCCACGCGAGCTCTGTTAATAGAATGTGAGCGGAAATCGGAAGTTGAGAATTAGCTACTGGGACAAATCCTTTACTGTGAGCTTAGGTAGCTTCTGGGCTAGGGCACCAAGTGGGCAAATGGCTGCCCGAACGCACATTGATTCAAGTATGATTCAAGTAGCCGTTCAAGACCATTTCCTGAAGAACCTACATATTCCTCAAACAAAATTTCTATTCAATGTTGCGTATTCTGTGAAACCCTGTACCAAAAAGAACCTATATAGGACGCCACTCTTGAAGCTCGGATAAGCTAGAGAAAACAGTATAACCGAATGCTCTCAAATTCAAGTTTAGCTCTTGCAAACAAGTGTTCGCAAACTAAAATCACTGTTTCAACATGTTTTCGTATTTCTTAAACATTTTTTTCTTTGCATACCGCTCTGAATTCCCAAACCAGCTGCGCGGGAACTGTCATAAATTCAAACACCATTCTCCAAAACCATGATGGTGTTGTTGTTCCTGTTTACAATCTCCTCTCATCTCCAATAATGTCCGTCACATCTCAGATGAGAAATGTCAAAAATCTTGATCTACTGGAATAATAAATTGATTGGTTTCCGCGCCGCTTCCATTGAGTGTCATTGTTATCGGAAGAAAGGGCACCACACACAAATGGATAATAAAAAGGGGCATGTTTGAAGGAGATAAGAATAAGGTATGTCTTCGATCGCCTTCTCCATCCATCGGCAGAATGAGAATCACATGAATATGTAATTAAGAGTTCTGAGGCGACGGTTGTGTTGTCAGAAGGTAACCGCCACAAATGCCGTCTAGAATCAGAAAGGAGACGGAGAAGAAGACGATACCGCGTATTGCGCACCTCAATTTCGATGACGGTTTACGACACTTCATTGTAGACCGTAAACGCTTGTTTTATTTGGTTCTCCGATTAACTCACAGATTGAGAAAGGGGAAGAAGAGAAGGGAAGCCTCACTTCTGAGGAAAATCAGATTCGGGATGCGAAATCAAAGAAATTAGCTATGTCAAATCAAATCGAATTCAAACACGCTGACTTGAACTCCGCGTGGAAGACTCTTCTGCACAAAGTGAAACAGTATTTTGCATAAACGAAATAAATATTTCACGCTTTCATAGTTTTTTTTTTTACTTCTGAAGCAGTATTCTTATCGTTAAATATTAGAACTTATGAAGCGCGCAACCATAATTGCGCCATAATTGCTCGGCATTCCAGCTTATTCTTCGAACTCGAATTTGTATTCTGGCTCGTTGGAAGTTGCCAGCAATGTCAATTTTATCAAAAAAAAAAGAACTTTAATTTAACAAAATTTTATATTAAAAAAGACCATTAATCATGCAAAGATCCATCATGGACTTCATCTGCTGATCTTTGTTATCTTTCTCAGTTCCTCGACATTTCCCTGAAGCTCTGGAGCTGCTTCAAAGCAGTGGATTTCTCCGTCATCAACTCCATCAAACGTTATAGTCCATTCTTCAATAGAATTCAAGACTTCAGAACCTCTCACAGATAAACTTCCATTGTTGTGCTAAGATGTGTAAGTTTTTTGACCGTGTAACTTCGATTCCTTGTATCGTTCCGCGGTATTTGAAGCTAACCTGATAGTAGAGGAGGCGGGAAATTGAGGTAAATACCGTAAATTTAGTTTAGATGATCCGACAACTTGTTCCTTTAATTGATATATAGCAAGATCTTCTGATTTTTTTCTTTTCATTTTCAGAGAAAAAAAAATTGAATATCTGCTATACCGTTTACTTATTTACAAGTCTTTTAAAGTTATTCTTTTTAACAAAATTTTCTAAAAAAAACGATTGATAATCCAAAGATCCATCATCGACTTCATTTTCTGATCTACTGATGCTGTGGGATACACAACTACCGCGAAGTACCGATGGTCCAAAGACATGACGATAGATGGACAAGCCGAGCCACCTTCTGGTATCCAAGGGACGTTAAAAGAACATTAGGCCATTCCGCAACAAGATGGTCTACTCTACTGTCCCAAGCCGCATAGGACCGAAACAAATGGAAAGAGACGTGTGCTCGATGCTGGGAACATCCCCAACCGACTACCGGGCGTCTAATAGTAAGACAGTAAGTATCCAAGTAAGTAAAGGCACTAATTTTCATATTTTGTGGAATAAGACTACTATTTTCTGAAACAGTTGAGAAATTGAGAGAGTGAGGCTTTGTTTGTACCAGCGCTATCTTCCCGACCTAATCTTCACAAGACAATGTATAATATTTCCGATGAAAGTCCGGCCACCGTGAATAGTCATTTCTTCAATCTTACGCAATAAAGAACTCGCGGAACTCACAGTGCTCTACTCTTATGAAGCCATTTAAACCATGAAGAAGATGAGCCATTTGCCAAGCTGACTGGTACTATAGAAGCTTGAGAAGCCGCCAATATGGTCGCTCTTTTTGGAGAATTTACGGCAGCAATTACACGCCAGCGAATTATTGGCGAGCAAGAGCAGACTATCGTAGTAAACAGAAAGTTGATGTGTGTAACGGTAGATGCAGGAGGTTGTACTTGCGGCTGCCAATCGGCAAGTAAATTTTTGTAACGGCGATTCGCTAAACGTTTTCAGACTGTAATAGCTAAATCCAAACAATTCTGTAGTTAATACACGTTTGGATTGAGCTCCTAGGTCTACTATTCGCAACTTGAAGCTTAAATTAAATACATTTGAAAACTGAGAATTTTGTATCCCACAAATTTGTATTTATCGCGTTGGGACTCAGCAGCATGCACCGCTTCGTATTCGAAAATTGGAAAAATGAGCTTTCAAAACACGAGTTCAACTTCTTCATGACTGCGCAGACTGTGAACGGCATGTCTAATTGATTGATTCGGGATCCATTTACAGTGTTTTTAAAAATTCGAATGCTGATGATTTCTTCACATTGCGTTAGTATGCTCATGAAATTACATGTGTTTCTAGGGCTTCTAAAGCTGAAAATGTCTTATGAAATTCTGAATGAAATTTCATTGCGAGAAGGCTCATTTTCTTTATTTGCCTTATTTTAGCTTAAAAACGTGCTATGGTAGTCTATTCATTACACAGACAAATTGCCAAAGTGTAAAATTGAAGCGAAATGTGTTCGAAAAGCTTCTTTCGGAGCAAATGAGGTCAAATGAAATCCCCCCATAGTGTCAAATGATGGGGGAATAGCTGAAATGAACTTTACTAAAGCCGATTTCCACGGTACTAGTGCCGGTTTAGCACCGTAATTTCTCTGAGTACATCTAATATCTTTTCGTTCCATATTGTCTCTTCGTTGTACCGCGTTTGTGCCAAGTTTGGCACTCTTGCGGTGTGCCTGTGTAATGACCGGCTTTATGGTGTTCGAGGCCGGGGTTCCTGTAATTCTCATTTCAGACTTCTTTATAATATCCGGAATTTCACGAAAGCCTACAAGAATCCAAATGAATCTAGAATTCTAAACGGATACGGTAGTCTACTTTTTTATAAGCCATTCTTAGTCTTCTTTCCCAAAAATAATGTGTAACCACTGAGTTCCGTTTAGAAACACCGAACACCGAGTGACCCGAGGTGCACTTGTTGCACAATCGCCCCCCATCAATCAAAGAGGTCTGTCGCATTGTCTGTCAGAGGTGACGTCCCTATTACCACATCAAAGAGGACTGACAATTGACGCAATGTGTTTGAGTGGTAACCAAAGAAAATGATCCATTACACCTTCTGATGCTATCTATCACCTGTCGCTTCTTATTTGTTCTTCCCTCACCTCCTACCAACAGCATTACATGTTTAAGTGCAGGCCGTAAAAATAGTCCTTCGCTTTTATGACTATCTGGGGGGGGGGGAAGGGGGCAGTGGACATTTATATGAGGGATTTATAAATATGAGAATCAAGTTTTTATTATTTATTTTCTAAAGATGAAATGATTATAATCCATGTCCGTATTCCAGTTTATCTATGTATATATCCATTAAAATTTTGGATGAATAGAACAAATTTAAATAAATTTAAAAATTTCTAAAGTTCAAATAGCAAAATATTTCAAAACAGACATCGGGTGCAATAGAGTTTCAGAGATATACCGGGCTTCCGTATTCTGGACATCGAGGCACACACACATACAGATAACAATCAAATGCACAGTCATTTGTCGTGACTCTGACATCTGAACCGACATAAACATATTTATTGCATTACTCCTCTATCTGCCTGACATCTGGTAGCGGAATGGGAAACGTGTCAGAGGTACCGCGGAATTACAAAGACCGTCAAAAACATAAACGACGAAATTATCGGCGATTTGCATCGTGCCCACTTCCAAACCATTTTTTTTCGCGCCTACTTGTTCGTTTCGCCCATACCTCCCGCATCCGTCAAAGAAGAAGCGAGAAATGCGAAGTGGTGGTAGATGAATATCTCAGAACGATCTTTTCAGTGACCTACCTTTGTCACCTATGCACGGCGGCAAAAAGTCAAAAGATGCATAAGGTGGCAGACATGTCAGAAGGGAAGGAAGGCTAGAGGGAGGTACATAATAAAAAGTTGACAGGGGTTACAAAATGATATACCGATGAAGAAATATTCCTTTGAGCTGCGAGAAGAGTCTGACCGGTTCACGGACGGGAGAAGGGGGGGGGAAGCAAAACGTTTTTCTTGGCTTCTAGCGTTGTGCGTTAGCTGGGTGTAGGTAACGAAATTGTGAGGGACGAATAGCTCTGCGTCGTACCTCAATATTCAGCTTAAGGCAAGAGACAAAAATGTCATCTTTCCTCTCGTCGTTCGTCTCCTTGTCTTCGTTCGTCTTTCAGTTCGTCTTGCATTTGCCTTACGCAGCAAAAGCAAGGCTTACGCAAGTCAGACGAATTGAAGACGAAGACAAAGACGAGACGAGACTCTCATATTTTGTCTTTCGTGGAAGCTTTAATTCAGCTGACGTAATTCGAATCGCTAGGCGCATGAAGCATGAAGCTTGGGAAAAATTCGGTTCCTAGCAAAAAAGTATAGCTTCTTCATACTAAGACTTCCACGAAAGACGAAAGAAGACCGTTTCGTCTCGTCTTCGTCTTCACCTTGAATTCGTCTGACGCAGAGGCAGACATTGTGTTGGTACACATGCACAAATTTTTTATTGCTTATGACGAATGCAAGACGAACTGAAAGACGAAAGAAGACGAGACGATAGACGACTTTTTGTTTTCGTCTTTCGTGGAAGCCTTACTTCAGACAATGAGGTAATGCTGCACAAGAGTTTCTAAAATTTGCAATTTTCAGGACTGCCCCAGCCCGGTGGGACAGGGCTGTTTTTTTTTTTTGAAAGATCAATTTTCAGAGAACATGGTCTAGGGAATCTGATCTTGTTTTCTGAAATTCCATTATTTTATTATAATAAGTGTGGGGCACGATAAGCTTTTTATTGCACTCCTCTGTATCAATTGGATCGTCAACATTTCAGGACAAATGTCTATAATTTTAAGCTCTGTTGCCTGTCAAATCCTTTTTGAATGTGTTATTTTTATATTAAAAGATCAGTCTGATCTAAATATGAACGCTGGTAAGAAGAAATCCTTGCTGAATCTGAAATTAAATATAAGTGAGCACACTTCCACAAAACGTAGATTTTCTGAAGTCTTTTTCCGGTTTCCAGCGAAGTTTTCTTGCTTTCACACTTGAAATCAGATTGGCTCTTGAGGACGACGCTGGAACTGTCTGGAATTTGTGACAATTGCAACTTCTGAAAGTCGTTTGATGAAAGGAGTCATTGGAAATTCAATCACCTAAATAAATATTGATTCTCAGTTTGATTCGAAAAATTCTCTTTCAGATAATTATCTCTGTTCCTTCTATCTTCATCTATCTATCGTCACTGCTGCTGCTGCTGCTGTCATTCAGGGATGTGCCGGGCGGGTGAAGAATTCTCTTTCTTTACATCCCATTAATCATTGTCGCATGATGGTTTAGAAATATTGCGCGCCTTTCTTGACTGGCCATGTCTGTTTTCTAATGTTTGACTAGGAAGGGAAGCAAATAGGTACAGAACTTCCGTTTCTTGAAGAAGAATCTGGAACGATGGGGAAGGGGTCCTAGAACTTTGTTTTTTAATTTTCTGAAAAGAACAAATAATTTTTTACGAATTTTGAACGGTAGAACCTTCAATGTAGACTATGTATGAAGTGTCGGCCTCAATATAAATCGGCGACTCTGAAGCATTCATCTCGACCGATCTCTCTCCTGCGCTTCTCAACTTCGTGACACCGTCAGACGTCTTTGACAACTTTTTCACAGTTGGATATTGAAGACCGCTGCTGTGAAACATATCAATTGAAACCTTTTTTCCTGTTTCACAGCACGATTCATCCTTCTCATCAATTAATCAAATTGACGACTGGAGGCCAGTCGACCTCAAAACTTATAATAGAATGAAACGTTTTGCTGGAAGTTTAATTATGTAAGAATTGGGATTTTGGAGGTGAACAATGGTACTTTTTAAGTGACCTACTTCTAAGTCAGCTAAGCCTTCGGAATGGTTAATACAGTGCTCCACATAATCTTACGTTCACCCCAAAAATGTTCGAAAACTCGAAAACTGGCGTTTCAACGAAGATGCTTCTTATTGAAGAAATATGGGCTTTTAGTAGGTGTTTCATGATAGAAACTTAAAATAGGCTTAAAACTCACACATCAGGAAAAAATCAAAATTTTATGAAAAAAGGTAAAAAAATTTTCCACAAAATCATATGTTCACTTACACAAAACCGTAAAAAAAACAGAAAATAACAGACGAATGATGATTAATAATCGATGGGACGACCATTTTGGCGAGCAACTTCAAAAATTCGGCCATCCATAGACGAATAAAGATTGTCGAGCAGCTGTTGGTCCACTTTTTGCCATGCTTCAATGATAGCCTTTTTGAGGGATGGAATGTCCGCATAAATTTTGTTTCCTTCGTAGATGTTCTGTACCATGTATCCCCAGACATTTTCAATGATGTTTATGTCAGGGGAACAGGCCGGCCAATCGAGAATCGGGATTCCGCGGACACCCATCCACTTGATGGTGCGTCGAGCCCGATGGCATGGAGCTCCATTTTTGGCACATGTGCCCCAGGTTGGGACGCGGTTGCCGGTGCTACGCGGTAAGCGTGTACGCTAACTGTAGAAAACAAATGTAAGAACGAACGTAAGATTATGTGGAGCACTGTAGAAAGTACAGGGTGGGGAATAAATATAGCGCCGCAGTCAAGACGTACATTCTCCATGCAAGTGAATTGCGTTTTCCGCTTTTCGCCTTCCTGAATAATAATACAACACAAAAATCGTGAAGATTTAGATGAAAACAGATGATAGGAGTATGAGGACTTTGAGAGTAATACAAATAGATTATATCAGAAATTTTTCTTGAAGGTTTAACTGGGATAATCAGAAAGACAGACTCAAGCTCATATTGCTTACATCAATTTCATTTTACATCAGTTAGCATCAACAAAATGACATTGTAATCTGTTTCAAAGTTTTTTTTATTGATTATACAGTGTGGGGAATAAATATAGTGCCACATTTAAGACGGTGTAATAACTTCAAATCGAAAGATTTCTTCTGAAAATCAACCAAAATGTTTATTAAAGAACACAAAAAAATTATAGCATTAACAGTTTTTGAATATTCCTCCTGTCGCTTAGATGACTTCCTGAAGTCTCTTTCGACGACGACACGGAGGTAGTCAACGTCTAAATTGTCGCATGCAGCTGTTAGAGCGATCTTCAATTTGGATAATTTCTCGTGGATCCTGAAACGGATCCTTAGTTAAAAAATCGGGAAAATTGTCTTCGCACCACTGCTGAGTGAGTTTTGCGGTGTGAGCCGGCGTTTCGTCCTGCAGGTATGTCCACTTGCTTCTCGATTCACTGTTGGAGCCAAAGTCAACGTTGACTACCTCCGTCTCCGTGCCGTCGTCGACTCTTAGCCGAAGAGACGGGTATATTTCAATAAACCCTCTACCCCAATTATAAATACCGGATAACCCCCCCACCTGAAAATGAGCTTATCAGCGCCAATGTCATATCTCCTATTTAAATAGAACCCCCCACCATTTAAATATGACCCCCCACTACATTAAGAAGACCTCCTAGGTGGGGGGGGGCTATTCTAGCTACCATACAGCGGGGATCGGAATGAAATCTGTCGGGGGGGGGGCTAATTGAAAGATTTTCAGGTATTTCAATATACACCCCAAATCAACAGTGGGGGATATGGTTCATTCCAATTAAACCCCCCACTGATATCATTCCAATTAGGCCCCCCTTCTTCGAACTTTCCTAAATTTCAACAGCGGTGGGGGGTTATTCGGGTAGTGGGGGGTTTAAACAGGGTGGGGGGGGGTATATTGAAATTTTCCCGAAGAGACTTCAGGCAGTCATCAAAGCGAAAAAAGGAAGATTTGAAAAACTGTTAATGCTATAATTTCCGTTGTTTTCTAATAAAAATTTTGCTTGATTTTCAGTAAAAAATCTTTCGATTTGAAGCTATAACACCGTCTTGAATGCGGCGCTATATTTATTCCCCACACTGTATAATCAATAAAAAAAACTTTGAAACAGATTACAATGTAATTTTGTTGATGCTAACTGATGTAAAATGAAATTGATGTAAGCAATATGAGCTTGAGTCTGACTTTCTGATTATCCCAGTTAAACCTTCAAGAAAAATTTCTGATACAATCTATTCGTATTGCTCTCAAAGTCCTCCTATCATCTGTTTTCATCTAAATCTTCACGATTTTTGTGTTGTATTATTATTCAGGAAGACGAAAAGCGGAAAACGCAATTCACTTGCATGGAGAATGTACTTTTTTAGCAAAAGGCGGAATTCAGAAGTCTCTGATTACCGTAGACTAGACATATGAATCAGATGAACTCGTTTTTCGTAACCAAGCGATCGTTGAATTGTTTAGGATGGAGTAAAGCAGAGAAGGGCGGAATTCCGCATTCCGCATTCCGCATTCCGGATTTCGCCGTTTTTTTCATTCCGTCTTCCGGATTCCAGATTTCGGGAAAACAATTTTTTTCCGTTTTCCGTTTCCGGATTCCGAGTTTCCAAAATCCAATTCCGCCCTACTCTGGAATAAAAAAAAGCAAAGAATGTGTAGAAAGAGGGAAATTCAAACATTAAAAGAAAAAGCTAAAAGTAATGTCAAATTTCCAACCACTAAATATCCAAAAAAACAGATTCTGCCTATTTCCTCTGCTTCGTTAGAATCGGAACCGATGGACCAAAAGTTTTGGCCATTTCCACACACTGCTCGCCGTTTTCAACATTGTGCTCTTTCCGCATTCCGCTCTTCATCTCCCGCCGGAAAAAAACGTCGAATTCTGCACAATTTTCAAGAAAACAGTAGTTTCTGCTGCTCACATTCTTAAACCATCTCATGCGCATACATGGCACCACTAAAACGGAAGAAAACTAAATATTAGGTTGATGGAAAAGTTATGTCGTTTTTGAACCTTCAACTTTAAATGACCATGACTTTTTTTAAAATCAAATTTATTAATCGAAATAAAAACCATTAGAATCAATACATTTTCGCCAACGAGAAACAAGTTTCTTTATGCCGGTAGCGTGAAAGTCCGGGTTTCTGGAAGCAACGAACTCATTGAAAACATTTTCGGCATCGTCTTGGCTTTTGAAGCATTTCTCACGAAGGAAGTTGTCGAGGAGCTTGAAAAAGTGGTAATCGGCGGGCGAGAGGTTCGGTGAGTATGGTGGATGAGGCAGAGTCTCATAGCCTAATTCGTTCAGCTTTTGCAGGGTCGGCTGTGCAACATGTGGCCGAGCATTATCGTGGAGAAGAATTGGTCCCTTTCTGTTGATCAATGCCGGGCACATACGTCGTAACTTCTGATGCATTTCGTCAATTTGCTGGCAGTACTTCTCTGCTGTAATTGTTTCTCCCGGATTTAGGAAGCTGTAGTGAATGAGACCGGCTGCAGACCACCAAACAGTCACCATAACCTTTTTTTGGTGGAGTTTCGGCTTCGGAAAGTGTTTAGGAGCCTCATCACGATCCAACCACTGCGCGGAACGTCGTCGATTGTCGTAGAGGATCCACTTTTCATCACACGTTACAATCCGGTCAAGAAACGGCTCATTTTTGTTGCGTAAAAGAAGAGCGGACGACACCTCAAAACGACGATTTTTTGATTTTCGTTTAATTCGTGTGGCACCCATTTGTCGAGCTTTTTTGATTTGCCTATTTGCTTCAGATGAACAGCGCCTGTTGATTGGTCAACGTCGAGTTCTTCGGCAACTTCTCGTGTTGATTTGAGAGGATCGGCTTCGATTAAGGCTCTCAATTGATCGTTATCAATCACAGACTGGCGGCCGGCACGCTCTTCATCTTCGAGGCTCTCGTCACCGCTACGGAATTTTTTGAACCACCGTTGTGCCGTACGTTTATTAGTGGTTTCTTGGCCAAATGCATCGTTGATATCGCAAGTTGTCTCGACAGAGTTTCGGCCTAGTTTGAACTGGAACAAGAAAATCGTTCGAATTTGCCTTTTATCCATGCTTTTTTGAAATGCTATAAAAAGTGACATAATTATTTCAAGGAAAAATCAATAAAACGAGTAGATAGAACGAATTATGCTCTTTAAAATGATATATAACACGACCACAGATAACCAAACATTTTATTCAAAAATCTTTCACAAAAGTAAACAACATAAAAACGACATAACTTTTCCATCAACCTAATATTACCACTTTATTTTCTAATTTAATGATTTTAAAATCAGAGATTGTAAAAACCGACATTAAAACAATGCGTACAATCTTTTTTCTAATTTGATACTTTAAAAATCTGAAATTTTAAGAACACCCACTAGAACAATGTGCACATAGTTTCATAGTCATCATTCATTCATTATCTACAAAAAACACGCAATTCATCAAAGTCGTAGTCGCGTTTAAATTTGCTGACAAACATCGGCAAATCTAGAATGCCGACAGCCTGAATCAATGTTAAAGTTCAGGGGAAAGAAGATTGCCGCGTGCCAGTTTGCAAAGTCGTGTGAAAAGCGTTTAAACAAACGGAGGAGATTATGAAAACCATAAATACACGTACCATCTCTTTGAATCTCCATTGATAAGCATCTCGTTCTAATGATAAGAGTTTAAGCGGCAACGTGCTCCGTAAAAGCGGAGAAGAATTGTCCACCTTTTTTATGGTATTTTTCGAGTTTACAACCACTTGCCCCGCTGCTGAAATTTGTGATAACCCTACTTTTTTCTGTTGTAGACTTCTATAAATTTGAGCTTTTCTCGAAATCGAACAGCGTGCACTCTGGCTTAATACTGAGGAAGGAAAAGCGGCTGAAACACTTTTCTGAAAAATGACTTTCAGATAATTGCTCCGCATCATTTCCACACAAAGAAATTCATGATCATATTCGCTCATTTTTAAGTGTATTTGTTAGAAGAGCAGAATTTTATTTCCATTGCGCTGAATATATGGCAATTAAAAAAAAATTATTTAAAAAATTGAATTTTTGAAGTATGGAACAAGGACTTCAGATATTTATTTATGACTTCAGATACTTGAGATAACTACGAAACAGGGTATTTGAGTTTTAGAGAAAAAAAGATTTTCAGATGGCCTGTTTCCGAAGAAATTTACTGACTTAGATACTTAGTTGATCCGTCAATCGCTTGTATGGGCGCGGATCATAGCTAACCATGTCTTGCGCTATTGGGCGATGGCGGTCCATGAAGTATTATAACTAAGTAAGTTTGTTCGTAAACAGACCATCTGAAATCTTTTTTCAGATGGCCTGCTTAAGAACAAAAAAAATCTATGACAGATATATAAATATGAAGTTCTTTTTTGCTGAAAATGCCTAACTTATGAACTATACTATAAACTAACTATAAACTATAACCTATAACTATAAAATATATACTACAGCTATAATTATAACTATAACTATAAACTACAAACTAACTTATAACTTATCATATAAATAAATTAGTTCAAATTAACTAGAATTTGTAAAATTAAATTCTAAAACTAAATTTTTGTAGTTCACCATTTTTTCCTTCAGTTTCAGCAGGACTACTTGTGCTCACTATCAGAGAATTTTTGATACTTCATCTTGTACTGAAGTTCACATTTTTCACATTTTTTCGGTTGTCTTAAGCTGCAGTTAAAGTTTTAGTTTTTGTTTAAACTGTTTAAAGTTTAAAGTTTAAACTTAACTTAAGTTTCTACTAACTAATTTACACAAGCTCAAAGTTTGGCATTTTTCTTTGAAATATCCCGTTTTCTAAGCATCTCTGCTCACATTTTTGTATATAACATTCTCATGATTAAGAACAAATTTTAATCAGATTTTTTTGGTATTGCTACTAAGGCTTCCACGAAAGCCGAAGTATGACCGTCTCATCTCGTCTTCGTCTTCATCTCGCCTTCGTCTTGAATTCGTCTGACTTGCGTAAGTCTTGCGCTTATGCTTGCGCTTATTGTGTAAGACGAATGCAAGACGAAGTGAAAGACGACTTTTTGTCTTAGTCTTTCGTGGAAGCCTTAATTGCAACACTGAGCCCCTTATTTCTCGTTTTTTTTTCTTTTTGCTATATCATATTATACTCTAAACTTCAGTTTACAGAGAAAGAAACAATAGAATTTGAGAAGCCGAAGATTGGAGCACATTTTTTGTGAGTTGTTTAAATTTAAAATTTTCAAATCAAAAAAGAATTGTAAAAGTCGGCAGAAATTCATAAAAAGTATGAGAAATGGAGCCAAAATTCACAAATTTGATCTTTCCGTTTCAAAAAAAATTTAACATGGACGATACTGAAAAATAACTTTCAAAAATCAGTTTGCGACGGAAAAAAATGAAAGAGAACTCTTTTTTTTATCAGCTCAACTGTTTGAGATAAAAATTCATGAAATCGCGTGTTGCCGCTTGATTAGCGTTTGTTTGGACTCACAGTTCAACGCCAAAACCCTTTCAAACAATACAGTAACCGAACGAAATAAGGTGGCCGAGATCAGAAAGAAGAGGAGCAAACAATAATGCGTTTTTCGCTATTTGTTTTATTAGTTCATTGCATTAATACCAGTCTTCATTTTCCCCAATGAGTTTGGAATCTAACGAAATTGAAAACTTTTGGTGCACCAATTTCAGAATTTTTGGATCTGAAAATGTAATATTTTGGAAAGTTATAGCGCATTTTGTTACAATTATTAATAGCTTTTATCTAATCAAAGATATATGGTTCGTGTCGAATGCTGAAAACTACACGGCACAAGTGAACACACAAAACGACGAACCTCTCTTTTGAAATAAGGAAATTTGTCTGAAAATCAGCCAAAATCAGACGCATTCTTGTTAACAATGCGGCGAGCAATGAACAAGCGTTTTTTGGGCACGCAGCTTGTTAAATTTTCTGGAAGTTTCTTGAATTACTGTGGCTTTAGGATGTACGGCGATTGGAGAGACGCTGACTACTTCTTATGCAGCTGTACCAGAAAAGCCAATCACTTTTATGGGGGAGGGGAGGAAGAATAGAGCCACTAATCGGTGGACGCTGCAACCGAAACTGTGCCAACCAAAAGTCGCCATAGTCCTTGTCATTTTTCCGAAAGAAACGCTGCTTACAAGGGAACTGTTTTCAGATAACGTTTGAGAATTTTATGAAAATTGGTACACAGACACTTTCGAGCATGCTGAAAACCATGGCAAACTTTTTTTTTCCCTTTTTTGTTAGGAGCTCTGTGAAAAGTGATAAGGAAAGATCCGTGTCCATAGGTCCCCAAAATGCACACCAGTCTCTTCCAATTCCCCATCCACGGTTGAAGAGCATTTCAAACAGCTCTCTGACTAAAAGTGAGCCGTTTTGCGATCGTTCTTGTACCCAACCAAGTCACCAATTGATGGTGACACCTTCAACTCACTGGAACGATCACAGTATCTCAAAAAGTAATTGGGTGAAGCTGAAACTGTGCAATAAGATTGGGAAAAAGATGGAAATGTGAATGAAAAGCTAACGCCACAAAACGCGCAACTTGCTATGCACTTTTAAATGCATCACTCTCCATTTCCAACATTTTCATGCAGCATCTGATTTCCGTAAAAGCGTGCTCTTACAAAACAAGTTTTGCCGTTGCATCACATGCACAGAATGCACAAAAATGCACTTTTTATAATTGGATATTGGCCTAAAGTTAAGCTGGAACTAATAACTATACAGTCATATGCCTATTATGCATTCTTTGTTATCATCAGAGCATTCTGATTTTTTGATAAGGGAAACAATGAAATAGCGCCTCTGCCTTTTGAATTATCAAATTATTCAGTTTTTTCAAGTTGAACTCTCTCTAGTTTCTTCTAGTTTCAACCAGGAAGCAATGGTGAATATTCAAGATTATCAGTCGATGTCTACGGTAATTATTTTTGAATATGCTTTCAATTAAATTAAATTAATTCAATTTCTGCGAAAAGAACAAAAAATATGTACATTTGCTTCAAATTTTTGTGAAAAGGTCGAACATGTCGTCAGAAGCGCTTCACTTCATAGTTCAGGAAGCTCAGGAAACACTATGAAGCAATATGTTCCAATTTCAACTAGTTCCTGAGAAATTTGAGAAATTCTTAGACAGATCTCGTCTCAACTTCTGCTCAACATTCGAGAATGGACGATTTGGATTGTATAGCTGATGGAGCTGACTGCAGCACCGATGATAATGAAGATCACGTTCCAGAGGATAAGAGAAGAATCGTCTTCTGGATCATCTTGTTAAACGGAATTGGTGTTCTCCTGCCATGGAATATGTTCATCACCATTGCGCCAGAGGTTTGTTACCGCTGAAACATTTTAAAGACCTTGTACATTTTTTTGATCGCGATGGACGTAACAAGACGCGTACACATAAATTTTTCAATTACGCAAACACCAAGATAGCTGAAAACGCTTTATTTAAGTTTTTTGTGCTAATTTCTTGTAAAATTATTTTTAAAATTAAGGCTTCCACGAAAGACGAAGACAAAAAGTTGTCTTTCCTCTCGTCAAGACAAAGATTCAAGACAAAGAAGACGAGACGAGACTGTCATACTTCGTCTTTCGTGTAAGCCTTATTTAAAGTAAAATGAAAACTCTGAAAAACCGTTTCGATGACGGATTCTTTTGACTGCAAATAAAAATAAGAAATTCGCTATGAAAAACTCAATTAAATGAATATTCTGTTTTACCTATAATATATTATAATATAAATAACGCAGATAATACTTAGTTGAAATATTCTGAGTGGCGTATCGCTAACAGAAATTCAGGCGCGAAGGAAAATCAGTCACCGCCAATATCTTTAATTTTTGGCTCATTTTTGATAGTAAACTGTGAAGAAGCAATGATAAATGAGAACATTTCTGCAAATATCAAACAAAAATTCAATCAAAATAAGCACTAATTGCCGATAAGCTGCATTTTTGAAAATTCATTATGTTTTAATGTAAATTGTTTTCATCTGGAATGAAAAAAACCAAGCAGCTGTATTTTTTATTCTGAAATTTCGATTTATCCGGGTTTGAATATTAAGTAAATTGTAAATCCCGCCGCGCTTTATTATTAATGGATGGGAATCATATTCAGGTTTAGCAATCAGATTCACGCTAAACATCGCAAAGCACCACAAATCACGGTGCCGGCTGCTTGGATTCTCCTTCTTAACTGCGAACCTTAGAGAGCATTCGTGCAGTTAAATATAATTTTCTTTGAGATCTGTAATTCGCAAGGAGGGGTGTACTGAAATTGGAAGAAATGGTGAAAAGGCACGTGTAATGCACCAATTGGGTCCACCTATAAATTTGATACAACGCCACCACTCCATTTTTGACTATTTTTAAGGTTCTGTGAGAAGTGGTAGAAAACGGTGTTGTTATCTGAATTCAACGCCATGAAAATAGCCGGCGCCACGTTTTCAGACAAAGAATAAAAGTGAGGAGTACTAAAAAGTCGGAAAATAAGGTGCGTCATAGTTTTACGCTGCCCGGAAAAGTGAGATGAGCTCCTGACAGCAGTCGAGTTCAATTCCAAACGGGTTTTACGTATTTTACCTTTTGCATTTTACTTCATTTTTTTACAGTTTCACAGAATTGTTTTAAGGGCGATAGTGAACATAAGCCCCCCACACACATTTAACCCCCCACAAGTGTAATTGATCCCCCCCAAGGTGGAGTTGAGCTCCCCAAAGATAATGTTTGGTCCCCCACCGTAGTAGATTTTTCTGTGGGGGATTTAAATTCACGGTTTGTGCGTGGGGGAGCAATTTCCCTATGTGGGGGGCTGAAGTCAGTGAACATAAACTCCCCTCCGTTGATTTTGGGGGGTGTAAGTTCACAGGAGGGGATTGTGAACAAAAGAACCCCACCAGAAGCAGATGAACCCCCCGCTCAGGAACTTTAGCCCCCCCCACCAAACTACTGCTTAAGATACCAGGTTCAAAATTATTCCGACCGATACAGTGCCATACAATTTCAATAATACTAAACACATTTATTTAATATAGCAGTTCGTGAAGGTCTTATTGTAAGCGGGGGTTCATATTCCATGAAAAGGCGGGGATTATCTTTTTCGATTGGCGGGGGGGGGGCTACTTTTCTATATGGGGGGTTATTTTTCCAATTGAGGGGGGCTAATGTTCACTCTGCCCGTTTTAAGGGTTTCTTTCCTTTCCTTCAATCTTTTTTTGGGAATATGGCGGTAGTACTGCAGTAACTTGACGTGTACATCACTGCGCGGCGAGTCGCTCAGATATGACTCTACCTGAACACTAGTCCTTATTGTATTCATCCTGAACATCCATCTACAGTACTGGCCAAAAAGGTATTTGCAAACAGTTTTTCGATCATAACTTTTCTGAAACTTCCCGGATCGATCTGATATTTTAAGACTTCCTGGCGATTTTTGCAGTCGTCACCGTGTACGACATGTACAGTAAAATTTTCAGGTCGATCCCTCAAATTTCAGCAAAGTTACTCTCAAAAAACCGTTTGCGAAACCTTTTTGGCCAGTACTGTATGTATTTTAATCTTCCAAAATGCTTATTTCCAGTACTACGTGAACTACTGGTTCACTGTAAATGGCACCAAGACAAAATATGCCGACAGCTTCATGTCTGCGATGGGAATTGTAGCTCAAGTGCCAAGTTTGATTGTTGCTGTGATTAATGTGCTGAATCTGATCCGTGGTCCACTGATCTACAGAGTGCTCGCTCCTTTGGCATTCAACAGTTTACTCATTGTGCTCATTTTGTCACTGGTGACCTTCCAGCAACCTAGTGATAATGGTGAGTTAATTTTGACAAAACCGAAAACTCTGTGAATTTTTGAAAATAACAAGTTACGGTATCTACCGTAGTCCTACAGAAGAGCTCTAGAAGTCCTCAAACTCAAAGTTAGAATAAATTTATTTTTCAATTTGTCAAATTAATAACCGTGGCGAAAACAACAAAAATTAAATTTGAAATAGAGAAAAAAATCTCAAATTACAAAATAAAATTTTTATGCGCCTTTAAACAATACCGTAATCCATTTAATTTTGTGATGTGTCTTTCAGAGTATTCCGTTTAAGGCTTCCACGAATGACGAAAACGAAAAGTCGTCGTTCGTCTTTCAGTTCGCCTTGTATTCGTCTTACCAAATAAAAAAAGTTGTGTGATACAAAATGTCTATCTCTGCGTCAGACGAATTCAAGACGAAGACGAAGACAAGACGAGACGGTCTTATTTCGTCTTTCATGGAAGCCTTAATTCCGTTAGGAATATAGGTGCTCCAATTTCGATTCCGGACACCCCTACTTCAATGTCAGTTGTTTCGAATACGTTATTATGCAGAAATATTATTCGGAAAGAATTCAGAAAGAAAGAAAAGTATGAAGTGCAGTTTCATAGAAAAAGATGGTGATTATGATTATGAATAATTCGCCACCCAACACCACCGGCGCCTGGTGGGGGTGATTCTGAAATCTGAGGGATTCCTGAGCTCTTCTGAATCTTCTGACATTATTTTTAGGCTTATGAAAATGCTCTTCAGTTTCTCTTACCACAACATGCCATCTTTTCCAGCTCGAAACTGGTTCTACATAGTGTCACTGATCATAATCATGGCAATGAATGGATCGAATGCGCTTTACCAAAACTCATTTTTCGGTCTTGCTGCAGATTTCCCTGCGCAGTACTCAAATGCGGTTGTCATAGGAACAAATATCTGTGGTACTTTCACGAGTGTCTTGGCAATCGTCGCCACACTTGCATTCTCCCAGCAACCTGAAACCGTTGCACTGATCTATTTCTCAATCTCATTGGTCATTCTCGTTGTATGCCTTGTCTCGTGGTGGCTCTGCAAGCAAATGGTGAGTTTACAGAGTTAAAGAAAGCAAATCTCAAATTTTTGTCGCAAAGGGGAGGGAAGGGTGCGGGCGTCCTCTCTCCACAGTCGCCAATCCCCCCCCTCCCTTCCCTTTAAAAAAAACATATTCATTTTTGATTTTCTGATCTTAAAAAATCAGCGGAAAACGTGATAATAAGTGATAAAGTTGCCGTTCCTGACCTTTTTCCCGCAAACACGATGTTTACACTAAACGTCAACAAGTGCACAAGAGAAGTTTCACATAGCGAGCAGTAAAATATCAAATATTTTGTCATGCCCCTTTTTGAATCTCCCGCGCGGAGAAATTGCGCTATAGTGAAAAATAGCAGGAGTAAGGCTTCCACAAAAGACGAAAACAAAAAGTCGGATTTCGTCTCCCCGTCTTTTGTTTCGTCTTCGTTCGTCTTTCAGTTTGTCTTGTATTCGTCTCGCTTTTGTCTCGCTTTTGTCTTACGCATCAAAAAAATTTGTGCATGTGTACCAACACAATGTCTGCCTCTGCGTCAGACCAATTCAAGACAAAGAAGAAGACGAGACGAAACGGTCTTATTCCGTCTTTCGTGAAAGACTTATTCTGAAGAAGCTATACTTTTTTGTTAGGAACTGAATTTTTCCGAAGCTTCATGAGCCTAGCGATTTGAATTACGTCAGCTAAACTGAGGCATCCACGAAAGACGAAAAATGACCGTCTGGTCTCGTCATTGTCTTCGTCTTGAATTCGTCTGACTTGCGTAAGTCTTGCTTTTATTGCGTAAGACAAATGCAAGACGAACTGAAAGACGAACGAAGACAAGCTGAAAGACGAGGAGACGAACGACGAGAGGAAAGACGACTTTTTTGGTCAAATTGATTTATTATTGTATGATCCACTTAAAATAAGGCTTCCACGAAACACAAAAAAAATCGTCTTTCGTCTCGTCTTCGTTCGTCTAGTTGTGCATGTGTACGAACACATTGATTATCTCGGCGTCAGACGAATACAAGACGAAAACGAAGACGAAGACGAGACGAGATCGTGTGCGAGGCTCGAATTCTTCCGTTTTTTTTTTCAATTTCCATGCATTATTTTTCACTAATAATGACTTATTACAGGACTTCTACAACTATTATGTGTCGAAAGGAAATCGTGCTCGCGCAGCTCAATCCCAATCGTTTGACTACCGACAGTACATGGAGACCTTTAAATATGTAAGAATGTACCAGATACACTTTTTTAAAGAAAATTCAGTACATAGATGAAGAGCTCGAAGAATGCTCAATACCTATAAACAAATGAGATGGACGACATATTTTGTTGTTGAAGAAAACAAAGCACTTTGAAACAAAAATATGGAACGAATTCTTTAATTATGAAGTTTCCTTAAACCTCACAGCTAGAACTAGGGGAAAGTTCGCGGCTCCGCCGCTGTTCTAGAACTTTCTGGAACATTCTGGAATGCTTTGATTGCTATACAAGCAAAGCGTTGACTGTTTATATCGTTTTGTAGAACACAGTTTTGTAGATATTGCGTGTATACCAGAGTAGGGCGGAATTGGACTTTGGGAACTCGGAATGAGGAAAACGGAAAACGGAAATTTTTTTTTCACGGAATCAGGAATCCGGAATACGGAAAAAATATTTTTTCATGGAATCTGGAATCCGGAAAACGGAATGTAAAAAACGGCGGAATCCGGAATTCCGCCCTTCTCTGGTGTATACATCTGTACAGTATCCCAATTACCAACTCTTATATCTGACTCTTTCAGTGCTGGCTTCAATGTGTATGTGTGTTTCTCGTATACTTCGTGACTCTTTCCGTCTTCCCGACAGTCCTCGTCGAGTTCGAACCTACGGATAGGAACGGCAAGTGGAAATCGGTTATTCCTAGTGAGTTTCTCCACGAATGTTTGGTTGATCTGAATAAGAATCATTTATCATGTTTTCAGAGAATCTCTACAGTGGTATAACAACTTTTCTTAATTTCAACTTGTTAGCTGCCATTGGGAATGTCTGCGCAACTTTTATCACTGTTGTGAGTAGGTCTACATGGGGGTCACGTCACCGAGGGTGGCAATGGCATTGTACATAGTCTGTAGCTCTTTAAGTCTTTCACTTAACAGTAAAACCACTGAATTGACAGAGTAATATCGACCGTTAAATTTGTGATCTTGATCCCTGATGGGATGATTCAGAAATCAGAGTGGAGAGAACCAAATTCTGCTATTTGTTTGGAGGGTTCCAAAATCGGAGGAGGCCGCCTTGTAACATCTATTCTTATAAATTACCAAGGATCGAAAGACGAAATAAGACCGTCTCGTCTTGTCTTCGTCTTCGTCTTCGTCTTGAATTCGTCTGACGCAGAGATAGACTTTGTGTTGGTACACTTGCACAACTTTTTAATAGCGTAGCGTAAGACGAATGCAAGGCAAATTGAAAGACGAACAAAGACCAGACGATAGACGGGAGACGAATGGTAAGACCAAAGACGGCATTTTGTTTTCGTCTTCTGTGGAAGCCTTACTTAAATATATATGAGCAGACTGAAAAAAAAATAAATAAAAATTTTCAAAATAGTCAAATTTTCCGGAAAATTAACAAATTTGAAATCGATAATTAATCAATGAGCATCATTGTTACATACTTATTTAGTCCAAGCTAGAGCTATCGGGACACATAGAGTATTGAGCGCTACCTCCGACCCGATATGACATGCATACCCATTAGCCAACCGAGACTCTTCCGGGGTGCTGATCTCTTCCGGATATGTAGAAGATAATTAGTTGTTGATCTTCTACGAGACTGAGTAACTATAGAAGGTAGTTACAGTTTTTGATTTTGGATTTCGGTATATGTGTTTGTCTGATTTCTGCATGAGTTGGTCCCGTCAGAAAACTGGAAAGCACTGGTAAATCTAGAATATTTATATCGGTTGTCAAAGCCGGCCAATTATGAGCCTTTGTAGTTCACCCCTTTCTGTTCAGTGAAATTACTTGTCTCTATGAGCTGGAGCAACGCCTTACTCGTGGATCAATTGAGTCGTTGCGAAGTTTGAATTATTCCAAGGAAACACCGTTTTCTAAATTTCCTCTTTATAGCACTTATATCGCTTCGTGCTCGACAATAATATAAGCAGTTTTTCCAACTGTTGGGATTGTGATTACGTAATGACCGGCTTCATCACTCTTGGTGTCTCGAGGAGTACCTCAAGCTAAAACCCAGAAAATGTGAAGTAATTCCCGAAACTGACTACTTGTCACTAACTTTCTCAAGAGTTTCATCGAGCCATCATCAAGAAAATGGGATCCCGAATCGGAAAACTTTAAATAACGATTGGTTGTCAACTTTTCATTAAAAATTGAGCAAATTTATTAAAGGAATTCGAAAATTTTGGAAAAAGTTGCATCATTTTTCCTAAGTTCTGTTCCTAGCGTGAACTTCTAAAATTTTCAGATTTTTCAAATGTTTTCTAAACTTTAATTAGTTTATTTAATATTAAAAAATTCGTAAATGCCAGAAACCATTAAATTTTATCCATAATTTTTGAAATATAAGCGAGAAAAGTTTTATAATGAGCATAATGAACATAAACTGTCATGTTCAGTAGAGCGAGGTTGCATTAAATGCAAATTCAAGAAATTAGACAAGCTTTGTGCAAATGTGCTCTACTGGACTTCCCAAATGGGAAATTTCCACTTACTCTAGTTCTACAGAGGCAATTTCTCTTTGACAATTTCAGAATCGTTGTATCCCCTCCCCCATCACTTGAGTTTGGACAGGGTCTTTTATGAATGAAACTGGGACCGTATATAACAGACCATATACGATCTGAAATTCCACATCCACTCTCACCGACAGTAAACTTCCAGACAGGACCACGTCTTCTGATTGTTCCCTGCATGATCCGTCTGATATTCATTCCATTCTTCATGTTCGGCAATGTTCTGCCGGAATCTCGTAGTATGCCGGTTCTCTATTCGAATGAATGGATCTTTTTCTTTGGAAATACAGTGTTGGCATTCACGAGTGGATACTTTTCATCATTGGCTCTGATGTATGCGCCGCGGTGAGTAGTTTTTGTGAAATTCGATTCATTTTTGTATAATTCTAGTATTCCACGTGCTATTAAAGACCAAAATAATTATTTTAAAGGCCCATTTAAATTTGATTCCCACGAATATCACCGCTCGAAGCTTCAATAGCAATAGCATTATGACTGAGGTGTTTGCGGACCTATGTCGTGACCCACCCCGTCTGGCTTGTAGGAACTTAAGTGCTCAAGCTCAGGTTCGCAAATGCAATAATGGACCAGCTGATACGAAGAATAGAAATAGCAAAATGCGGATTGCGATCAAAAATTCCCTTATTTCGGAATGCGGACGCAAGATCTTGAAGTTTGCGGAATACGGAATGCAGATTCCGCGCATGTGTCTTCTTGAATTTGTCGTAGAATTAGAGACTAGAATCCTACTGAAAATTCTAAAGCTTCCAATCATTCACAACGGGCATATTCCGAAAGAAATCTGAATAACGAGGATTACTGTATACCTTAAAGGCGCGTAGCAATCCTTTTTGGACCTCGAGTGGATTTCTTTCGTATTTTCTTTTTTGAAATTCAACATTTTAATATATTTTTCTTTATCGCAAAGTTCTCTCCTTTGCTTTGTTAAAATTGTTTTCAATTTAAAATTAAAATGTTTCCGTGCTTCCGGAAATTTATAGCTTCGGAAAATTCAAACAGAGATTTTGAATTTTCCGAAGCTTTAAATTTCCGACAAGTAATAATGACAAGAGGATGTGGTATTTACCTCATGCAAATCCTGACGTCAGTCTTGAAGCCCTTTGGCGAGCGGTCTTCTGCTCAGAAGTCGCGATGCTGCTCTTTGGAGCATTCCATATTTTTTTAGCAATATTCGTTTAAAAAAAACCAGCCGAAAGTAAGACTGTGAAAAAGTCAACTTGTGTAGAGCTCGAACTCACTTGTTTTTCAGCTCTAGACGCACTAGAGTGCAATTTTTCTAGAATATTTGTGTTGTGTCTGGACCAAAGATATAGTCTGGAAATTGCTTCTATAAACTTAAAATTGTTAAATTTCAAAATGTTTTGATTAACTTTAGTAGAGCCATTCTGTCTAGAAAGTTGATTCAAACGAAACATTTTAATTTTTCTGTAATTTCAGTTATAATAAACTTTTCTGAAATTTGCATTTTATTTAGTAAATTTGCATAACAAATATTATTCAAATTAAGGTTTCCACGAAAGACGAAATAAGACCGTCATTTCTCGTCTTCGTCTTTGTCTTGGATTCGTCTCACGCGGAGATAGACATTGTGTTGGTACACTAGACAAACGAAGACGAGACGAAATAATTTTTTAAAAATTTGTTTCGTGTTTCGTGGAAGCTTTATTTTAAGTGGATCATACAATAATCAATTTCCAGATATTCTTCTGTAAAAATTCCAGAAAAGTTTTTTTTCAGGAAATGTTGCCAGAGAAACTTTTCACTGATGTCACGAAATAAATTCTTAATATTCCTTACAAAAATGTTTTAGATGGAAAAACATTAAAAGGTTTCATAAAATTTAAAAAAATTAACGCAAAAGCGGGAGCAAAGCTATAACAACTCAGCTAGACGTTCAACTAATCTTGAAAAAGTTCGCTGCACCGTTCTGAGATCTGTACAATCGCTACACAATTAGAGTTTCCCCGAGTCCTAAAAATCATTGTTGTTCACGAGCACAATCGGGGCTAACCACGGGCTCTAACTTAGAATTCTTCAATATCAATATTTTCACTCGATCAAGCTCGTAAATCATCGAAGGTATCGTTAAGTTTCATATCATTGGTTTGGAAAAAAGTGTATTTCATCCATCAGATTCTCGCTGGACACCGTAAAGTAGGCAGGCCCGTCTTACACTCGTTTAACGCGAATGTCGTAAAACACCGCGAATCCTATAATTTACAAGCTTGATCGAATAGAAAACATTAAAATTGTAAACCTTATGAATAAGCTCGCGATGGGCCGGATTGAGCCCACCGACAGATTTCAAGGGAGAAAAAGCTTCGATTAATCATACCGAAAGAGAACCTCTATTGTAAAGTTTGGATTTGTACGGAATTTTTAAAAAACACGTATTCCACAAATGCTATTATCCATCCGCGAGGACGTGAGCCAATGTTTAAAGGCGCAACGAATTAACTGTTCGGGTCTCGTTAGGAAATAGCGCGTTAAATAGCGTTAAATAGCGGATAGTATGTGCGCTTTCTTACAATTCAACGCGCTATTCCCTAACGAGACCCAAACAGTTAATTCGTTGCACCTTTAAACATTGGCTCACGTCCTCGCGGATGGATAATAATGAAAGGAAAAATGAAAGTTTTAGTTTCAGCTGTAAGCCATTATCGATACAATTCCAGTTTTCCCTAAACTAGAAAGTTTCTGTGTTTTGTGTTTTTTATTGCTTTAATGTTCCTTCCGAATCCCGATTCTCGATCATAAAAGATTCTCGATCTTCAGCGTTTGTCCACCGGAATACGCTAAACTGGCTGGTCAGGTGTCTGCTCTATTCCTCGTACTTGGCATAACGTGTGGTGTTGGATTTACTTATGCAATCAATGCTATGATCAATGGATTTTAATACTTTCATTTGTCTTCTGTTTCTCAACAGTATTCTGTATACATTTGATACACATATATGCTGAATCGGCCAAGACTTTGCTAAGTTCAGCTAGTTCAAAAGTTCAAAGAATTTCTGAGTGAAATCTACAAAAATAGTGTTCCATTTTTTGCTCCATACAGCTTTACAGCTTTCGCAAGAATTGTGCATTGGAAATTACATCTAAATTCATGAAAACTTCCAAAAGTGCTCAATTTTGTGAGCAATAGCTTCCTAGAGAAAGTCTAACAATTTCCCGCTGAAAATCACAAATTACGATAGTTTCTTGGCTGGTTCAATGTATATATATATATATATAAATAGTCAAAATAATTTTCAATGGTTGCTGAAGAATGACGTCACAAGGCATGCTCATGTTAGTCCCTCACTTTTGCAACTGCCGCCGCAAGCGATTAATCTTCATCAATCACGGAAGAATGCATTGCAATAAAATAATTTTCGAATTACAGAGAAGATTTCAGATTTTTCCACCGGAAACCATTTCGAAATTTCGAATCTAACTTAAAAATGAACGAAATTTCGAATTATTTGATTGGAAAACGAGTTTTCAGAAGAAAAAAAGAAAAAAGAAAGAAAGCAAGAAAGAAAGCAATACGCTGTATGATGAACTTTTCATGAACTTTTGGAATAAATCTAAAAGTTCATATAAAATACGAAAAAATAAGTGAAACCGCACTCATGATTGCGGTAATTTATCGGGGAATAAAGTTAATCGCGGGCGCAGTGGTTGCAAAAGAAGGCGTGGCTTATTGTCAAAGGCCACGCTCATACTACGTAATCCCCATAGCCGAAGAGTTATTTTGACTAATTATACAATTGCTACCTATTCAGCGGGTGTCAGCTTCCATTTTTTAAAAATTCTCTCTTATATATGCAATTATAAATAATCAAAAACAAGACATGCAATCCGAGCACACAAGAGGGACCATGGGCCGGCACATATTATCCATCCGCGAGGACGTGAGACTTCGTTTAAAGGCGCAACGAATTAACTGTTTGGGTCTCGTTAGGGGATAGCGCGTTAAATTGTAAGAAACATTGTTTTCTTAAATTGTTAAATTGTTTTCTTACAATTTAACGCGCTATTTCCTAGCGAGACCAAAACAGTTAATTCGTTGCGCCTTTAAACGAAGTCTCATGTCCTCGCGGATGGATAATAACTTTCTCGAAAATGAAATTGGAGAGAATCGCAAATGGAAGAGCCGGGCCGACTGATTATAGCCGATTACTGTTTCTTCGGCTTTTGCTTTTGGTCCTAAATCAATTATTTTACAGAATTTTCATACCAGCAAGTCGAAGTCTACAATTTTAGACATATCTTAAACAGTAATTGTTATTTTGAAGAAAGCTTTGTACTATATTTCCTATATTTTAAAAAAATGAGCTTTCCCTGAAGCCCCCAATTATTTATCATCTGAACTTCAGAACTTCAGGTTTCAGACCGAGACAAATTACAAATATAATCTGATCAAAAAGTGAAAATTCTCCTGTGTCAACATTCTGATGAATAATGGATTACAAACTATTCCAATTCATACTAACGCTCAGCGCCCTACCCCCCCCCCTTCTTTCGCCGACGATCGGAAATGTGAATATGAAGGAATAAAATGGAAACAGCGAACACGCACACAATCTCTACGTGGATCGGTGAACTGATATTTTAATGCCTCTAATAGTAAGTTTCTTTCTCCAAGATCAATACTTCCCGATCCCGATTATATCATGATTGAATTTTTCAAGATTCTAATGACTGAAAAATGATTGACAGCTAGAAGAAGCATCTAAAAATTTATTCGGGCTTTATATTGACCTGATACCAGAGAAGGGCGGAATTCCGGATTCCGCCGTTTTTTTCATTCCGTCTTCCGGATTCCAGATTCCGCGAAAAAATTTTTTCCGTTTTCCGTTTTCCGTTTTCCTATTCCGAGTTCCCAAAATCCAATTCCGCCCTACTCTGCATGATACTTGGGTAAGCGTTCCTCGGTACTGTCGTCAAGTGTAGCTCTGTGCATACACTCATTGCACAATATCTGACGCAGAACATTCCAAATTATATTTGTACCTTACTATCTGGTCTTTGAGTTTTCAAGAACCAAAATGGAAGGGTAAGAGTTTCCCGACATATGCAGAAAAATATTGAAGCCATATCAGACATCCAACAGAGCATCGGCATGCAGACCTATATTTTGAAATTTGCGTGAAACACAAGAATTTAAAATATTTCCCGAACGAATAACTGTCGTGAAATTTCCTATTTGCGGAAATAATCGAGCAGAAATTTTGAAGAGGGCTATGCGCTTTCCCTCGGTCTATCCAGGTGAATACTCTGGATAACAGGATGTTTCTAAAGCTTGCGAACAGACTGGCGGCCGCGACATTTATGTACATGGTGCACCATAATTATTGATTGACCCGCAATTTTGCGTGAGCTCTGATACATGCAGAGCGCGCAGATTCAACCTTTTTTTCATTTTTGTATTTTTTCATGCATTTTTGCTTCCTTTCTAAGTTTCTTACCATAGTATTACGTTTGAAGGTAATGGTGGTCGCTTCTCCTATCATCGAACCGTTCCAGCAGGACTACGGTAATCCGGAGATTGCAAAACTGCTCAATGTGCTTCCACGAACTGTCCTTCGCAGTCTTCATACCGACAAAGATCGTCCGAGAACTGGCCGTCAAGATTCCGTGACAACTTATCCGATCGGCCATGCCGTCAAAGAGAGAATCAGGCGAAATCCGGGACGGAGCATGAGAAAGCTGGCTATTGAATTGAGAATGAGTAATACGTCGATGAGAAGAGTTGTCACGAAAATGTTGGGTTTTACACCATAATAAATCACCAAAGGTGCGTTTCTGACAGAGCGCAACAAACAGCTAAGGCTCCAGAAAGCTCGACACCTCCTTCGCTACACGAACGACGAACTCTTTGAGCCAAAATCAAAAAAGAGTACTACATCAAGCGTATCTTGGAGGACAAAGTGCTTCCTTGCTTCAAATCACATTTCGGAAACCAACATTGTGCGTTCCAACAAAACGGAGCACTAGCTCAAGGACACGGAGCAGTGGTGCCGACTCCATTTCCCAGAGTGTATCAGTGAGCATGAATGGCCGGCCTCGTTCCCAAATTTTAATCCTATGAATCATTTATTATGGGGATATTTGACCCAGAAGGTTTCAACGAAATCTAAATTTGACTGCTCTGAAAGCTAAGAAAGGAGGTCGATTTGAGAATTGTTGATTTTTTATGAATTTCAATTTCCCGCGTTTTAAATAAGACATGTCAAAACATCTAAACATTTGTAATGAAGTTTCAGAAAAGTTATACCGGTTTGAATCCGGATCAATATTTATGGCGCACCCTGTATATATTACAGAATATAGAACGAAAGTAGGCCCCCGAATGCTTTGCATACAGTACACAATAATATGGTAGACCATATTGCAGCGTGCAACAGTTGCTTTTCATCCGTTAATTCATCATAAGGTGTCATAAACTCATGATGAAACACTTTGTGTGGTCACTTGATCCACCAAAAAGAGTTGTTCTTCTCCCCTGCATCCTCCTCTACCCATCCAGCAATTGCTAAGCAAAAATTGAAAGAACGAGGAAGACGAAAAAGAAGGAATCTGTGTAAAGTCATGTATATAGTGAAGAGAAGAGAATCAGAGAGATGGGAGCAGACAAGACGCTGAATGATTTCGTTTCGTGAGCAAAACGCAATGGCACCTCTCCTCCCCCTTTCTATTAGGTTTCTTCTCTTCCCACCCACTCTTGCAACAACAATACAATTCAACTTATGTCCATTAAAAACAACTTTCAGCAGAAATTGCCGCTTTTCCCTCTTGTTAACCACGAACATTTTCTCACTATCAGGCTTTCAGACCGACAGAAGTGTGCGGAATCGGCTTTTTGGAGCCACATGTGATATTCTGAATTCCGTTCTGCACACTCCTGGGGTTTCTTTCTAGTATCTTCGGGAAAGTCCCGCCCATAAACGCTACCAACGATGACGAAAAAAGATAATTTTACAATGTACAAGATCGAATTCGTGAAAATTGATGTTTTACAATTTCTTCAAAATTCGAATTACTGATAGTAACATATACCATTAAAAGGGATGTTGATAATAGTTTTCGAAATTTTTCTTCGGTTTCTTTGAATATTTTTGTATTTTATCTAATTCCTTCTAACTTTAATAATCGTATTCATGTCAGTGATTCAAAAGCAAATAATTCAAAAATGAGATTTTCGTGTCCAAAATTGTGTGACCTCAGTTTAAAGTTCGATTCCGATAGATCCTCATTATTCAAAATCTAATCTTCACAGTTCAACATCGGACACCACCGTTCCGGATCCAACAATTTTTACCCCCATTGTTTGAAATTAGAGACCACGCACCGCCCCCCCCCCCCACTCACCTCCCCTCCTATCATTCTAACTTATCATATCATACTATCATTCTAACCACACTGCTCACAATCAAATCTTCACAGTTGCGCAACTGGGAAACAAAGACGAATCAAATTTCATCTAAACGGTTTAAAATCAGATCACCTCTCCCCCCCCCCCATCATTATAAATTAGGCCCCCACAGTTGAAAACTGCGGATCCTGCTTATGTATCACAATGGATACTGTGTTTCGATTTGTGTGGACGCTCATCATTAATGCTTAATATTGCTGAAAAATCTGGCAAGTACAGAAATTAACCATTTAGAAACCTATATTTAGCACTGATTTTCACGGCACCGTGCACTGTAAACGCGCAAGCATCTCTTGTCGGGGACATATTGCTTGTTGTTCCCCTTTATACTCTGTTTTCCCTTAGTCGACGTTTATTAACTTTGTGCAAAGCTTTCACGTATTCAAGATATTATAACAAAAGCTTCCATTCGGGCAAAATTTCGCCCGTTCGACCGACATTTCGTCTTTTTCTTCGTCTTCAATTCGTCTGGCGCGGAGACAGACAGTGCTTGCTATATGTATATTCCAGAATGTTCCGACGCGTCGCATCCTGGGTTTCGCGCAGCTTCATGCATTACAATTGCGAAGCATGTTAGTAAGGTCATAGTGTGCAAAGTACGAAGATCCGCGGAACCCGGGAAGTAACAAGTTATACGAGAATAAAAAGCCTATTGACTTTTTTATTGCGACAAGACGGACAAGACGAAGCGAAAGACGTGGGACGAACGACGGGAAAAAAACGAATCGCTGATTTCATTGAGTACTTTTGTTGTTTTTCGTCTCCGTCTTTCGTGGAAGCCTAAATTTTAACATTTGCCATACGTACCCCTTTCACCTGCATCACGCGATAGACGCAGAAACAGTGGGATCTTCAATGCATATGCGCTCTGTTGACAGAGTCCCTGAACCACAGTAATATTGGAATAAATTAGATAAACAATTGAATAGTTTGTTTTTTTCGAATACTTTTTCAAAACTCTTTTATCTCAATTTTTCATATGGATACAATTACCTCCATTTTCCAACCCACAGCCGAGCGGCCTTCTGACATTCCTAATTCGTTTATGAATCTGTCGACGTGCGGTGGAGCATTTTATATCAAATGAATAACCAGAAAGCGCAATTTTATCTTACAGAAATGATGCATCATCCTCATCAAATCGGGTCAACGTTAAAATTAAATGTGCCAGAAGCTGCTCATCACCAGGGTCAATATCAGCCACACTCTCCCCCACAAGCTCTCCATTTTGATAAATATGAGACAAATCCCGATCGATTTTCTCCAAAAGGAAATGTTGCTGCTCTGAGAAATGTTATTCATGGGCAATTGGATATGAAAACGCCATCAAAGGGTGTCTCCGATAGCTCCAGATTTCAAAAACCGGCACCACCCCCAGCCGGTAAGTTTTCTATCTGATGCTTTTGGTAATTGGCAAAATATGAACACATTCTGAAAACCTGGAAAGAAAGCTATTGCAATCAATGCCCAAGAAGTGGGCATGGTGGTGTGGCTCAGATTCAGAATAAAATACTTACTTTTACTTACTTACTTAGTGGCTTATGAGGTTTTGCGTAAATTATAGCGCAACAAGTGTAGCACACCTATCGCTAAACTTGACGACAGTCCGTGCAACCGTTATCTATATATTTTTAAGCTTGAAAACTTAGTAAGTTAGAGTCTGAAATGCGAACTATAGAAATATTTTCACCATCCTTTCAAAAAGAAAAAGTTGGCTTCAATATTTCAAAGCGAGGACTTGCTCCTTCATTTGCTCAGATATTGTTTTTCGATTTCAGATACCACACCGTCCTGGGCGAAAAATGTGAAGGTGTACGAGCCAAATGGGTATGTGGATCCGCATCTGAATAAGCACAACATGGGAAGAGTACTCGATGGACCTGTGAATCCAAACAAGTTTTTTCAAGGGGTTAGTTTCTTATCTTGCAGTTTGCTCCCTTTTCCAAACTTTTTTTTCCAAACTTCCAAACTTCTCCAAACCATTTGTGGTTCGCACTAAGGCTTCCACGAAAGACGAAATAAGACAGTCTCGTCTCGTCTTCGTCTTGACGCAGAGATAGACATTGTGTTGGCACATTGCGTAAGATGAATGCAAGACGAACGAAGACAAGACGAAAGACGAATTTCGTGGAAGCCCTAGTGCTGCTGTTTTTTTAGCATCAGAAAGTAAAATATTCGCTTGTTTTCCTTTACAAAAGCGTTAAACCTGAACGATAGTTCGATAGAAGATGTGGTTGATCCGAAGGCAAAGAAATGCTCGAAAGTTTCATTGCGAATTTCACAGTATCAATGATATTTTAATACTTAAAAGTAGTATACTGTCCTTTTATTAGAACTGGTTTTATAGAAGGTATCTGCCGATAATTAAATTTGCAATTCGAAGAATATCCTATGCATTACCGTTATATCACGTTGGATCACCGTTTAAGTGGCGTGTTGCTGGTTGATCCGCTTCCAAGTAGTGTTGGTTGCGGGTCAAAGTCCGTGAGTGTGTCGTCTTTCATTTCTTCTGAGGTGCCCTCCGTTTAAATTGATTCACGGTGAATGACATCTGTTGAAAAAACAGAGAATTTAACATTTATGTGTATTTTATAAGAAAAGCTTTGAAATTTGAAAATTATAATCCGGCACGCTGCCCATCGGATCGCAAATGCAAATAGCATGAGCGCCCCGCTTTAAACTGCTGATAGAAGCAGTAATTTGAAATTGGTTCTCCAAAAGCTCAAAACTTGTTTTCATGTTACATGTATCATTCTTAAATTTTCTGATTTCCTCAATTTATGATTCTGCAGGTACCACCGCCAAGCTACAGTCAAGTCAAAAGTATCGATGCGAAACCTCCAGCTCCTCCGTCAAAACCTCCTATTCAAACAACAGCACAGTCATTGCAAGCGCAAGTTTTGCAAGGTCAAAACGTTGAGAATATTCCGTCAAGTTCAAGCTTCTCATTAAATGCAAAACGCCCATCAGATCCCTATCGGTTAGTGCCACAGAAGACATCCTATCGTATTCCATATGACACGTCGCTGGATCCACGTCTTCATACTGGAGAATTTGACGTAGACGACTCAGCATCTATTATCTCCTCCTGTATTTCCACATTTGGCGAGTCTTCTGAAATCGCTGCATTTTCCGCCGCCGCAGAACAACGGCATTTGTATGAGCAGTATCGAAAGAAGTTGCTAGAAGAGAAGAATGAGTTGAAGGAGGGACGTGAGACCCCAAGTATTTCTCAGTCTGACAAAGTGCATACGTCTTCTAAAGAACCAAATCAGAATCCAGGTCATCAAAGCTCTGCATCGCCACAAGTACTACCATCAAGGTCAATATTTGAGACAGAACTCACTCCATTCGGACATACTAGCGCAGCTCAGAATGATGCTATTGCTAGCGCAAGTTTTCAGAATCAAAACCAGAGTAATCCATTTGGAATACAGCCTTCTCACTCAACCAATGTGTTCCGCGTGTCTCCTATTTCACCAACAATAAAAGATGTAGAAATACGAAAATCAGCCGATCTGGAAACTTCCCAATTACTGATCAAACCCAAATCACCTGCACCATACTCGACTTCATCAAGTGACCACTACGGAACCATTCGAAGAAAACACAAACCAGTGGCAGTTGACTTGTCGGAGTCGTCGAAATCGTCGCCAAGCAGCAACAAATCGCCCAGCAATTTGTTTTTCGGAGCCAATTTCGAGGGCACACCAGAAACGAGCAGGTCATCATCTCAACTGACACCAACTTATCTGAATCCTTCGAGTCAGCAAATGAATCGAAGTAACAGGCAGGTTTTTTGTTTTTGAAAACCGTGTTGTAGTAAAACTCAATGAATAGCACGAGAGGAGGGTGGGGGAGGGGGAGGCAAACCAGCAACTAGAGAGTACGGCTTCCACAAAAGACGAAATAAGACCGTCTCGTCTCGTCTCGTCTTCGTCTTCGTTTTTGTCTTGGAATCGTCTGACGCAAAGATAGACATTATGTTGGTACACATGCACAACTTTGTTATTGCGTAAGACGATTGCAAGACGAACTGAAAGACAAGACGAAAGACGACTTTTTGTTTTCGTCTTTCGTGGAAGCTAGATAGGCGTTTGCAAAGAACTATTTAACAGATAGCGGAACTGACTTCTGACCCTTTTTAAGTGGGAGGGAATGGCAAGAAAGTCGCAAACTGTCACAGCTGCCTAGTAAGCGAAATGCTGGAGTTTGGGCGGCCCAGCCAACGAAAAATATATTTAAAATATTTAAAACTAAATTTAAACTTATTTGAAAAGCAATTTTCGTGGGTTGTATTTTGGACAGCAGTTCGAGATTTCCCTCCCGAAGTCGGCAGTTAAAATGTACAGTATCTCACTAGTTATACAAATAATAAGGCGCAGATTGTGGGCAAGAAATGAGAAGAATTCTTGGTAAATCATCACTCTTGACAACCTTACCATTGGCCGATGCTGAGGGCAGAAATTGTGCTGCGGCCAGCTGCGAGAATTCGGCGCATGAACTATTATAAATGAGTGGGTTCTTAGGCCACTGAACAGTGGTGCAACAATCGTCAATGAAATCAGCGAATCAGTAAAAAAGGAAAATAATTTCTTTAATAACTTTCCCACTCGTACTATTTCCGAAACCGAAATATTTCTTTATGATTTCAGCCTGAAGGAGCTCCACAAATCATTTGAAACCGCTTCTTCGCCCGAGTCTACGAAAAACAACTATGATGCTCAGCCCAAAATAAGGAGCACATCGCACGGTATGTCTTTGAAAGAAATCGGTTCAAATAAGCTCTCCAAATTAGCTATTTTTGGAAGTATTCACCCACCGTAACTCGAGGTATTCCGGGTGATCCGGGTAAAAACGCTCCCTACTTCTGCATCGCTAAGCGATTCGCGTCTCTTGTCTCTTCCATGCGTGTTAGGTCGATTTCCAGACATTTCATAACGTCCTTAAAGCAGGCATGTATCAGCTCGCCCACATCAATGTTTTCCTATTAGCTATTGGTTTTTCAAAATAAAATCAATGGTTCAGTGAGTATCATTGGTTATATTTTCGTTTCAGATACCACAATTTTTAATTACATCTAAAGCAATCAAAAAATTCAGAAGATCCGGTTTTCCGTGGTTGACAATTACAACAAAGCACGGTTAACCTGATCTGTACCCCCATACTACCTGAGAAATTGAGATTCTCTGGGAATTCAAAGATCAAGAGCAGTCACTGAGCTAAGATTAAATTGAAACAGAAGATTTAGTAATTGAAGCCTACAAGTATTATTTGTTAGAGAAAAAGTGAAACAAAAAACCTTCGCAATTTATACATTTCTCTATAAAAACAAAGAAAAGATCCCAACCCCCCCCCCTCCCCTCCACGGCGTTGTTTTATGCAAACATAAAAACGCAGCGAAAGTTGGCATTTGCAGACCGCTCGATTTCGGACACATATCCTGTGTCTTCCCAACAACAAGAAGCCACCCAGTGGACTTCCCTTGCGACACCAAGTGCTCCAGCTAATACTACTACTACTACTACTGCTATTATTTCTGAGCAGGATCCACCCAGCGCGCAAATGAGCACCTCGATGAACTCTTCCGTTATGAGCACAAATATGGATGATTCTATTGTTCACTCGCCAGTACAAGAAGAATTGACTCAACAACCTCCGAAAAGCAGTGCTGACTCCTCGCCGGACGGGCATGAGGATATGTCGCAATGGTATCGGAAAATGTTCAAGCAGATGCACAGGAAAGGAGATGATAATGAGAAGGAGAATGAGAAACAGCGATTTGGTGAGTCTTTTGTATAATATTTTAAGCTAACAAATCATTAATCTACACTTTTTACGGAATGAACTGCAAACTGTTCTAGCCCGTTTTCAGTGAGAATACTAATAATAAAAGTTAAACATTGGAAATGTCTGTTTTCAAAGTTGATACAGAACGAAACCCTTTATAATTTATTATCTCCAAAATTTCTGTATCCAGAATATTCCAGAATAACTTTCATTTTCTTTCACTGGTAATTTTAGAGCAAAAGCTGGACTGTTTGATAGAGAGCGAAACAGAGAAGGGCGGAATTCCGGATTCCGCCATTTTTTTCATTCCGGATTCCGGATTCCGGATTCCGTGAAAAAAATTTTCCGTTTTCCGGATTCCGGATTCCGAGTTCCCAAAATCCAATTCCGCCCAACTCTGGTAGCCAAAGCTTAGCCTAACCTTTATCTAACTTTCTCCTAACTTTCGCATGATATCACGGCATTCTCTTACAGCTTTAAAAAATAAGTATTATTCGCCCTTGGAGCAAGATTTGATCGGGTTCAAAGCGAAAATGAAATCTAACGCGTATTGTAGCAGCGTTTGGGCGAACTTTGCTATGATTGTGATTTTAGAGCAAAGTTTGAGAATTGATTGAGCAAGACTTAGACAATGAGCAAGCGATGGTTCCATGGCTCTATCTCTCCGTAATCCAAGCGATATTCTCTAGTTTTTTATATTTTTTTTATCCGAAAAGTTACCAAATGTATTTTGTATTTATGCTTCTATCACCCTTGCGACAGTCATGTGTCTTGTTTGAAAAAAAATGAAAAATTGTGTTAAACAGTCTCAAAGTTTATAAGAGAAACTATCGATTTTTGGTGCATCTTACGCGGAAATAAGGCTTCCGTAAAAGACGAAAAGAAAAAGTCGTCTTTCGTCTCGTCTTCGTTCGTTTTTCTGCTCGTCTTGCATTCGTCTTTCGTAATAAAAAACTCTCTATCTCTGCGTCAGACGAGTTCCAGACGAAGACGAAGTCTTCCGTGGAAGCCTTACGCGGAAATGAATAAATTAAAACTTCCCGTTTCTCGTGTCCTCTGAACTATTTCTTTTGCTATACCCGCATGACTAGCTATTTAACTATACAAGAGTATGCAATGGATTCATAGATCTTTTTTTGGTAATTTCCGAGAATCGCCCCCCACCCTACAACCGCCCCCCACCATCGATAATAGCCCCCCAACCAACGTTATTCATTATCAAAATTGATGTGGGGGATAATTACTGTTAGGGGGCTTCTATACGAAGTCGTTATCCAATATTAATCCCCGCCAGTTGAAATGGGGGGGGGGAACATTTGGATCCTAGGTAATCTACAATAATCAACCCCCAACAATCAATACCAATCATCCCCACCAGAAGATCCAGGAATGATCCCCCCTTCCAATGTTTCCATGAGATTCAGACGAAATGAAATGAAAATATGAAAATGAAACAAGGATGCCACGTAAAAATTATGAAAAATTTTTTTAAATTATGAAACCAATTTTTATAATTATGAAAATTGTAAAAATTGGTGGAAAAACTGACGTTAGGAGAAGGGGTGGGGGGTCATTCCACAGTCTTCCACCGGGAAGTCACTCTTATATCAAACGGGGGGGGGAGTTATTGTATTATACCTTTTTTTCCAAAACAAAACAAATCTGTCTTTGAAAATATGGACCATAGATCTAAAAAAGATCAAAAATATTCCATATCGATTTGTGCGCTCAAGAATTCAATCAATCTTCTGAGCTTACCAGTATAGTGCGTGTCAACGCATTTCTTATTTTTTTTCCTTCATAATTTGAGCACGATTTCAGAAGATACAAAAACTGTATATAGCATTAAAATTTACGCGAAAATGCACTAAACAGCCTAAAGATTAGCACTAGATGAAAAACGAATATCAGAGTGTTCTATTTTAACTTCTTATTCAGATTTCCTTCTCAAATTGCCCTGTTCGAGCGATTTTCATGCAAAGCTCATAATAACTAGAGGAAAAGTGTGGTGATCAAGGCGGGTAAAATGTTTTAACAACGCGTGCGCGGCGATCTGAGTAAACAAATAAGAAATCTCCCACCACAGCTCATTCCTCCCCCCCCCCCCACAAGGCCGCATCTAGCAACATTTTTTGACTCGGACAAATAGAAAATGTGCTTTTCCTCTCTGCACCCAGGTTCTCCTTATCTAAATATAATATTCGATGCGACTAATTTCTCATGACTATTTTTGAAGCTCTAGCGAATCGGCAAACGTAATGTCAAAAGAAATAATAATTTTTTTTTCTTCAGAATCCTTCTGAACTCTCGTTACTTTAATTTTCAGTTGTCTTTTCGGTTGACCACTAAAAAGCATTATATATTTCATATGCAACTTTTGCTGTTTCAAACAATCTACAACAACAATCTCTATTTGTTGTTTGGGGACTCTGCCAAAACCTTCTTAAATTTAACTATTTTTCACGTCGTCAAGTCACTGAATGACGACGTTATATCAAAATAAATAGATTTTAAAATTATTATAAACTTTCCCCCAAATATTCTCAGACATTCTTCTGTAAAAATTGCGGATTCCTCAAAAGGCTGAGAAAAGCAAGGATTACTATCGAAAAAGACTGTAGCTCGGTCTCGAGATCGTCTTCATTTCGAAATTCCTTTCCATTCAGGAAGTGAGTCAGAGATCGGAAAAAGAGACAATCAGTGGGGGCCATGTCCGGAGAGTACGGTGGCTAGGTTAGAGTCGTCCAGTCTTGCTCCTGAATTTTCCAGCGAGTCACCTTCGCGACATGGTGGAAGTAAACTCGACCCATTTTCCATTGGTTTTTTGTTGTATTGGTTGGTAAAAGTTCGATGTAAACCGTTCCTTCCACGCTCCACCAGATGCACAAAAGCACTTTTTTCTGGTGTAACTCTCTTATTGGCATTGGAACTTCAGAATCCCCAGGTTTCAGCAACTGAGGTCCATGATGAAAGCTGACATAAAGTGTCCGTCTTCATCAACAACATTGGGACGTCCGTTATGCGAAGAATCTTTGAATTTCACCTCCCCACTTTTGAATGTTTAGGCGGAATCTTGCTCTCGCGATAGTTGAACTAGAGAGTTGTCTGAAGTACCCATTGAGCTGATAATTTGTGCGAAAATTGCCACAAAGCAGCCCATCATATGGCCCCAACATAGATTGTTCTAGAAGCTTCTCGTAGTTTCTAGAGAAAAAAAGAGAACTCTTGTATTTTGTGAGCGTTTTTTTTCAAAACCCGGAAATCGCCGGCAGAAAGAGAAGCGTGCTGGTCTAAAAAATTATATACAAACGAAAAGCAGCATTCAAGTTTCCTTTTTCTATATTTTTCGAGTATTTTCTTCGTATTTTTTGTTTTTTTGTTATTTTTTCTGTAAAAAACCTTGTTGAAAGATATATTTATGTAAAAACAAGAAAAGTTGTTAAGACTTTAGATATGGAGCGTAAGGCTTCCACAAAAGACGAAATACGACCTTCTCGTCTCGTCTTGAATTCGTCTGACTTGCGTAAATCTCGCGTTTATTGCATAAGACGAATGCAAGACGAACTGAAAAACGAACGAAGACGAGTCGAAAGACGAGGAGACGAACAACGAGAGGAAAGACTACTTTTTGTCTTCGTCTTTCGTGTGAATCTTAATGGAGCGAGCGGCTCCATTAGAGTGGAGAAATCAACATAGTTTAAAGAAAGTTTTCACAGAAAAAAAGTAACACAAAAACATAGAAAAACAATTTTTTTAAAAAAGACCGACTTGCCACTTTTTCTAGTCCATGCACGCACTTTTTAGGCCGCACTGTTTTGGCAGTTTGTGGGCGATTTATGAATTTCGAACTAAAGAAAAAAGCTCTTATTCAGCTTCAAAATAGAACAAACTCTGGAATTACTTACCGTAACCAAAGATAATATATTATAATATGTGCAGTTTCAGAGAAATCTTTAATAGATTATTTAATCGATTTTAATAGATTTGAGAATTAGCGGGTTTTGCTTAAATACAATGTTTTTCCAAGTGAATTTTTGAGTAAAAATACCTTTTTCATATCTATCATCGCAACTTTTTATTTTTGAATAGCGCAACTAACGCAAAGCATCTGAAAGCCGAGAAAACGTTGTTTCAGAACTGAAGCTAAGCTTCTCCAAGCCGCCAGGAACGCGTTTGGAGATTGGAGAAGCTCCGGTCATCCCATTCCATACTCATCTGCCTATTTCAAGCTTTTTTTCAATTTCTGATTAAAAAAAACAAGTCTATGTATTAAAGCATGACAAGACACGGTTAGAGACGAAAAATTGTATCTTTTCCAAAAAGCCAAAAAATAGTAATTTTTAAACTTTTAAAAATTTAAATTCTTCGAAAATTCCATGAAAATTCCAAGAAGAAACTTAATAGCGCCCGAAAATTACAATATATTTCTTACTAAGCGAATAGCTCTGTCTGTGTGTCCATCTGTCTTTCCAAGACTTTCTTTTGAATAACTCAAAAGATCGTGGCCCTTTTACTTTGATATGCGGGATGGAGTCATGGCCCCTCGAGTGCTTCATAACCATATCTTTAGGAGGTCGCAGGGTACGTGGGATACTGTAGCACTATAAACACAAAAAGTTATAAACTATCAAAATTTCGCTGACATAGCAATCTGGGTGTTCGTGTCTCAAATGTAAAAAAATCAGCTTCATATGAGCAAAACTACAACTATAAAAAACTTTTTTTTTTCCGTGTTTAATACATTCCAGACTGTTCTAGAAAGTTCTAGAACACTCCAGAACCTTCCAGAATTTTCTAGAATGTTCTAGAATCAAATAAACAATCAGACTAGAAGAAAACATTCCAGAATGTTCCAAATTTTTACACATTTGTTTATATTGTTTAAACAACTTTGCATATTACCTACGTAGTAATACTAATAAACCTAGGTAATTAGAATAATTAATTAAAGACGCGCACGCGGTGCGTGCCTCCAATTATGCGTGCCTAATTTAGATTCAGTCAGTCTTTTCAAATTAAGCTTGTGGCTTCTAAATTCAATAATTTTCAGTTGCCACAAGGTGCAAGGTGATAAATTCCTTTATGTAAAAAAAACTCGCTGCCGAATAGCTACTTAAGCCGTCTTGTAATTGCTATCGGGAATGCCCCTGGTTTGCCCGGTTTCGCCCAGATTCGCCCGAGCCGCCTGTATGAAAAGAAATTAAAGATTGAGAACAAAAGAGTAATTCCTTGCTTAACCTTTTCTAATTCCTTGCATCATCTTTTGCACTGCTTTCTTTCTCCTGTCTATTCGCATTTCTTCTTTTCCAATAATACAGTCGACTGCTGTGTAGGTGCACACACACATGCCCTCCCTCCTCATTTCAATCTCTACACAAAAGTCACTCTTCACTTCTTATTTCCTATCTTTGTTCCTCTCCTTTCCTTATCCAAAAGCCACAGAGTAAACACCAATACCAGCAATACTTTTGGAATACCCCCCATTTTACTTATTTTTCATTGAAACAGTATTGTTTTTTGTACTCTAGATTTCTTGTGAAGCTTATTTTGTTGTAGCGAGAACAACAAGAGAAGTGAAGGAAGGCTATAGCTCATTTGAGAATCATTATTATCTATTTCTGAGGCTCGAAGTGCTTCACTGCTTTCTATACATTACGATGATATTTCGGATGTATTTCCCATTCGCGTCACTAAAGCGAGAATCTCACAACTAACTCTGCGTGAATGACGTCGTAAACCAGAAGTTTTGTGGCCTAGATGATATTGGTCCCCCGGTTTCCTACAGTAATTAGAATTTATCTTGAAATCATCATTCAGTTGTTTTTTTCCGTGTCTCCAGCAAGAATTAGAGGGAAATGCGCGACAGAGTAATATAAAAAATTTAGATACGAAAAGAATCCACTCGAGATACTAAACAAAATTTGGTTATGCGCCTTTAATATACCGTAATGTTTGTGTCTCGGATTTGGCGTACAACTAGCTATTAGCCGTTCAAAATTGTTCCGGCGCCTGTGCGTCATTTTCTAACCAAAAATTACTAGAGGAGAATAGGCTGGCCGGGTGCTCAGTTTTCTATTAAATTCATAAAAGTTGGTGAATTAAGAATGTCATTTCAAAATTTTGAATTTAAAACAATATTTTATTTTTATTTTATAATAAAACAAACATGATTTTCGATGTCACTTCTGATTAAGAGTATAGAATCGACTACTCTTCCATGTTATTACGTTATTTGCATTAATATTTTATCTGTAGTTCTTTTGAAACGGTAATATTATTTTGCTTAATTTAAATTTTTTTTTACTGTTTTAATCTTTGTTTAATTGGGACCGAAAATGAAATTTCACACTTTTAATTGTCTAGTCCATGTCTAGACTGGCCGGGGTGATTGTAGATTGATCGTCCTGAAGCTCGAAGATCTGTTTAGTTTCATACCCTAAATGGACTAAATGCCAGAAACTGTTTTAAAGTGTCTCGCTTGGAAGCTTCTCGGTTTTAATAGTCCTCATTGTCCGGTCGCAAGCAATTTTATTTTGAAAAAGCCCAGTTTTGAAACGGATCTTCTTGAATACCCTTAACTTTCAGGCGCCTGGTTTTAAAACATGCAAATCCAAATTTCGCATGTACCCCGTTTCAGCTTCGGCACTATCCACTATTTAAAGATTTGCCCTAAATGTAACAACTAAAATATGAATCACAAATTCCATTATTCTAATAATTACTAATATCTACATACAACCATTTATTACTCCTATTTGAAACAATACATTTGTTATATTCTCTTATTTTTGATTTTCAGTAAACACCACCAATCTTCGTATCGGACCGGTAACTCCGACTGGAAACAAGAGTTTGGACAGAAATCAAGAAAACTCGGGTCAACTTCAGTACCAACAACAGCCGATCGGAACTGCGGCAAATTCTTCAGCGTACTTTGATAACCTTGAGCATGGTGAGCCCTTTCTTTCATTTTTCACTGGAAATTTCCAGACAAAAACGCCTTCCGGTCGTGTTTCTTGAGAGTATGATTCATTATTACCATTTACCTAAAAGTTGAGTTAAAACAATTTTTTCTGTTTCTTATTTATTATAATCAGAATGTTTTCTCATAATACTCACTTGCTTCGCTCCGAATCGGGCCTAGAAGGGATAAGCGAGACTTTGTGCCACTGACGATGCGTATCCCAAGCCCGCCTTCGCGCTCTCATCAAAAGCAACAGATCCAGAAACAAAAAAAACTATCGAATCATCAATCTCTCTTTTTTAGTGAGCTCATTCAAAATCGGGCTATAATAGTGGCTGCTGAAATACGCTTAGTTGGTTTATCAGCTATAATTCTTCTTATAGAAGATCTAGTAACTTGACGTCAACTGTGAAAACGTTGAAAAAGGCAAATCCTCGAAAATCGATAACATCCTGACATCTTCTGGGCGTCGACTGATTTAGGTTGGTCACAACTGACTGGAATCTGAGCCCTCGCAGTCTCCGACTTAGAGAATTTCTCGTCGGAGTTTGGAGCACGGGTAGCAGAAATGCATCTCTCAAGCTCTACTCGCAAGTGCTCGATGGGATTAAGGTCGGGCTCTGGCTGGGCCACTTCATTACAATCACACAGTTGGTGACGAACCAATTCTTTATAAAAGGATACTCATAGTTTGAGATATTTAACTCTCCTTAATGTGGTTGTGGCTGTGTTTTCGGTCGTCATCTTGTTGCAACAAGTAACGAACCCTTGGGAGGCACGAGCGAATGGGAGCATCATATTTTGCAAGATCTGTCCGTACACAAAGCGATCCAAGTGCCCTTTGATGCGATGTAGAGGTTATACACCGTGACTGCTGAAACAGGACCATACCATCACATTGTCGCCACCATACTACACGATTGGTTTTTGATATTTTGGGTCTAATCTGGTTCTTGCTCTCATCACTCTACCAAACACGTTTCCACTGACTTTAACTCCATTTGAGATTGAACTCGCGCACAGGCTACACGAACCACTCGATTAGGTAATCGAGGACTTCGACTGCGCTCGTCATATTGATGTTTCTACCCGTTAGATGTTTTGTAACGCGAGGCCGTGAGTGTCCATCATTTGCTGGTTAATTTTGAGCTCTCTAGCGCTTCTTTTCCAACTGCGGAAAGATCGACGTTGAACTGCTAAACGAGTTGCCTCAGAAATCGTCCCTGATTGTGTTTTCTACTTAGCAATGTAAATTACTGGTTAGGGGTTAAACATACATTCATTTTAGTTTGTTTCATTACCGAAATGAAAGCATAATGAGGACTTTGCAAAATATTGGAGTTGTAGGTTCAAAAAAAAATAGAAAAAGTATCGGGATTTCTTTTTATCAACAAGATCTACACTGGATCGTTCCTCTGGCTTATATCGTAACGTTTTCACAGTTGACCTCAGTTTCCAACTCTTCTATGAGATGAGTTAAAGCCGAAAAACCAAAAGATGATACTTCTATGCCCGCTACTGCACCTCGCGTTTTTCCAGTGTGCTACCTATATTTATGCCGCGTGCACCCTGTAGATTTGTCAAGAAGAACATCAGAGTCACTTACCGGCTGTTAGAAAACTCACACTGCTTCTCGGAGCGTCATAAGACAAAAAAAGAAAGGGAATTCAATAACGTGCCGGTCCCCTTTTTACCACTTGTCTCTTTTTCAAGCGAAGATATTCTGCGTCCCTCCCTCTTCACTCCCTCCCAAAATATACACATCTGTGCACATGTGAAAAGGGCTTCTATGAAAGGCGCGCAGTCCGCGTTTTTTCTGCATATTTTGTCTATATTTTCTCACTTATTGGTATATCTTCTACAAAAGCGGCCGGTCTGCCAGCATTTTTAAGACGCAATGCTTTCAATTAGTGGTGGTAATTGTGAGTTGTTTAACTTTTCTATTACTAACGAAACTGAAAAAGTGATTTGATTACTACATATGCATATATGTGCACGCTTGCAATTCGAGAAAAGCCTGTAAAGGCTGGCAGGTGAATAACCTTAGTATTGAAGATTACTACTCAAAAACTGTGTAATAGGAAGAAACCGTTTTTAATTAGTAAAATTATAGAGATGTTACAGTTCTTTTATAATACATGTGAAACAGTTAATAATGCATCTGAACCCATTGAACCTATTGCCATCAGATTTTTCTTTAAGTAGTAAGTAGGCAAGTAAGTAGGCTTCCGGGTCGATGCGGCAACAGCATCGGTCGAGAACAACAAAAAACTGTCAACAAAAACAAGAAATCAGGGCTTCAAACGCCCATTGATTGCCTCAAAATGAATTCAGCTGATTTTCAAAGCATGATTCTTGGATGTGGTTGCGAAATGGTCGCCCTCATTTAGCCCGCACCTACGCTAAGGTGCTCATCTGCCATATTTAGCGATTCGTAGGCAACACATTATTAAGGACTTCAAAAAACCATAAACAAACCATAAAAATGTCGTCGTTTATGACGTTATCTCCGTAGATACCGCGTGCATACAACACTACGATAAATGCGTACAAAATGAATATTAGTTTTCTGAAAAATGAGAATTGCGTCCTAGGTGTACCATCAGCAAAACGATATATCCCCTCGAAACCCCCTCCACATTTCCATTTGCCGACATACCGTTTTCGTGATGAAGACAATCGTCCGCACCGGTGTTCTTTTAATAATTGCATCATGAAAACTGGGAAATACGGAACGCCTTGCATGATGTGTGATCGACCCAGAAAAGATATCGAGTTCCGCGAGATCGACGCCATCTATGAAAATATGAAGAGAGTACAAAGTGAACGACAACGGCAAAGATCTCAAAACAGCTTAGGTAAGTAGTGGATGATTTGATTTAATTAACAATGAAAAGGCGCTCCAATGAAAATAACTTCTATTCCCTTTTATGTGAAATTTGGTTTTTTGGTGAGCTCGGTCCACAGTCAAATTTATATGAAAATACAGTGCTCCACATAATGATAGAGCCACCCTTAAAATTTCACGTAACTCAGAACCCAGAAATGGCAGAGCATTTATTTTTTTTGTGTTTATTGCGCATTGCCAGCATTGTTGGTGGGTCCCGCAACGAAAACAAATTAAGGATGAGCAATGGAGAAAAAATGATTTTTTCGAAAATTGACGTTTTCCTCTTCCACAAAATGATAGAGCCACCTTCGTTTTTGTTCATTTTTCTCGTTTTTTTTTCACTTTTGAATTTCGAAAGCATCATTTGGTATGATTTCGATAGTTTTTACAGCCATGGGCAGAGGAAAATCATTGAGTGATTTTGAGAAAGGTCAAATTGAAGCCAAACTGACTCAAGGACTCTCTCATCGCCAAATTGCAAAGGATTTGCATCGTTCGAGAAGTGTGGTCGATCATTATGCCTCAGACGCCAGTGCTTATGGCACGAAAAGATCTTCAGGTCGTCCATCGCTTCTCACCACCCGCCAAAAGCGCAGTATCATCCGCCGAGCATCAAATTCAACTGTCACCTGCTCGAAAATCAGAAGCGAAATGGCTTTGCCGGTCTCTGCGGAAACTGTTCGACGTGTTCTTTCGAAGACCCAGTTTATCCGACACAGAAAAATGCGAAAGGCTCCATTTGTCACCAAAAAACATCGAGAAAATCGGATGAAATTCGCCAGAAACAATCAAAGGACAAACTGGAGCCAAGTGAGGGTTACTGTACATCAGTGAAATTGATTTTCTGATTTCAGATCATCTTCAGCGACGAAAAGAAATTTAACTGTGATGGTCCGGATGGTTACCGTGATTATTGGCACGATCTAAGAAAAGAAAAGTTGAGATTTTCTCGCCGAAATTTCAAAGGAGGTGGAGTAATGGTTTGGGCGGCCATTAGTGCTCAAGGAAGAGTCAAATTATGCTTCGTATCGAAAAAGATGGACGGAGCACAGTACCGATACGTGATACGGCGTGAATTGATGCCATTCATCCGAAGAAATCGAGGCAGGAATTACATTTTCCAACAAGATGGAGCACCTTGCCACCGTGCGCGTCGCACAATCAAGTGGATAGGTGACCGTGGAATTCCAGTTCTCGACTGGCCGGCTTGCTCACCGGACCTGAATATCATCGAAAATGTTTGGGGTTTCATGGCTAGGAAGATCTACCACGGAAACAAGAATTACGACAACGTTACGGATCTCAAGCGAGCTATCATCAACGCGTGGCAGGAAGTGGACCAACAACTCATCGACAATCTCTATCTTTCGTTGGATTCACGAGTTTTCGATGTGATGCGTGGTAATGGTCATCCTACCAATCATTAAACCCATCTCGACAAATTATTTTTTGAGTTTTACGCATTTTTGACCCCCTGGCTCTATCTTTATGTGGATGTTTTTTTTTACCATTTTTCAATAAATGTTGGTTTTCATTTTCTCTTCTTTTTTTTTGCAATAACTTGAATTACTATCATATTTCTAATACAAAATGCCAACTTTTTTCAAGAGAAACATTTTCTATACCACAACTCGTTTTTCTGTTTTGCGAAAATTTTAGGGTGGCTCTATCATTATGTGGAGCAGTGTATTAACGTAAATCACTGTTTCCGTTTGAAATTAAAACGCTAACTTAACTTTTTATGACGGGCCGATCCGATCACGTTCACCCGTTTTTGGAGATACTCCTTCATAATGTAATCTGTGCGCTAGGCAGTATTATCATAACCTTCCACAAAGTAAAAAAAAATACCGCAGATTGTATAATTTGTAGACTTTGAATTGCAACTATTATACATATGTACAAAATGTGCAAATAGGCGGACTAGAAGCCTTGAACAGCCGGGCCAACCTATTCAATTCCTGGCCAACATTGTTGCTCTGACCACGTTATCGACTGTTTTTTAGTGCATATACTCCAAAAGATCTACAATTCGCTATAATTTTCTAGCCATAACATTGATTCTAAAGAGTTTTCTGAAGAGTAAGTCGTCCCGCCCGAATCGTAAGCACGAGGCCAACGTCTTCCGGAGCCCGTGGATTCGTTCCCACTAAAGCACGGCCTGTGATTTGAGCCCGAAACTCTGGCTCCTAATTCCGGGCTTTTCCCAGTTTATTCATTGATTCTGAATGTCTTGTTATTTTCAGAATGTTAAAGAGCTCAACGATTTTTAGAATTTGCGATATTTTTTAAACAGTAACATTGATTTCGAAGAAAGATACCGTCCTTGGTCGGACCAAATCAAGTATGGCGCCTAGGATTAGAAAAGACCCATGGTCCGCTTGAAACCTCAATTCAGTAGACATTAAAAACAGTATTGCCAGCGGCCTCTGTCATAAAGTTCTTAAATTTCAGTATTTTGACCCGCTTAATCTTACAATTTGCCGATATTGACTTTTTTTACTGCATTAGTTCGGAAAACGGAAAAAATGTGTCCAGTTCACGCCAAACGCCGTGAAATGGACGTGCTTAAGATGATGTAACCGCAATGTGGTATTTAACGTAAATCTGATTAACTGAATTGATGTTATGATCGGACGATCGAGTCTTTAGTTGCGCCTTTAAGTGAAGTTAAGCTGCTGGCCCTGAATTTGGAGCGCCTTTCTTTTTCAGTATCCTTTTCAACGTTTGCAGTTTAAGACACTAACTTTATTACCGACAGTTTCAGACCTAATCCGAATAACGAACAACCTGGATGAAACCACAAAAAGCTTGAATCTTTATCTCCAACAAATCGAAGCCACGTGGAAAAGATCAAAATCGCAGCCAACTATGCGACTAACTCAAAAAGGCACGGTTTGCTGTGACTCTAACATACTAACCTCCGAAATTAAATCCGCAACGAAAATAGCAAAAAAAATAAAAGAAAGGCGATGTGGAAAGTCACTTCAATAATATGGAAAGTTAAAACAGTAAAATTTTTAACCTGAAATTCGACTGAATCGTGGTCAAATCTAAGGCTTCCACGAAAGAAGAAAACAAAGAGTCGTCTTCGTTAATATTTCAGTTCGTCTTGCATTCGTCTTACGCAACAAAAAAGTTGTCAAAACATTGATCCTGAACAAAACAGTGAGTCAGACGAATTCAAGACGAAGACGAACTTAATCAAAGGTCAGATTTTTTTTCAGAAAAGTTACGGTAGAGGTTTTGCTCCGCCATTCAAAATTTCATTATCAAATTGATCAAATAGGCAAATAGAACAGTATCAGACGCTGCCATTCAGCAATATGTTTTTTACATAAAGGAATTTAACACCTTGACCTGCTATATCAGCGAAATTTTGATAGTTTATAACATTTTGTGTGTATAGTTCTACAGTATCCCAAGTACCCAGCGACCTCCTAAAGATATGGTTACGAAGCGCTCGAGTGGCCATGACTCCATCCCGCACATCGAAGTAGGAGGCCCACGTTCTTTTGAGTTATTCAAAAGAAAGTCCGGGTCAGACAGACGGACACACAGACAGAACTATAGCGATCACAATTTTATATGTGGATTATTGCTTATTTTTTTGATTGCAATACTAATTTTTGAACAGGAAAAAAGGGTTTTACCTGAAACTGCATTGTAGACTATATGAAAAGGTTATCAATCAAACTATATAATTTCAAATTGAGCCTCCTTACTTACCAAAGACCACAATGCTTGCTGAAATTTATTAAGCCCTATGATTTATATTGCAGGACCGATAGACCAGCCAGCATATGGTCAAGAACGAGTGAAACAGTCGAATGAAGAAGAATTATTACGATTAAAAGCAGAGAAACTGGCAGAAGAATTGAAAAGAGAAAAGGAGAGAAAGCACGGTTTTATGTGAGTAGATTGATTTCGGAATTCAGATTTACTAGGGAACAAAATACTGCTAAAACGCGCAATCTAGTTTGAATTTTTCAGTCCATCGGCCACGCCAGCCCTCCAGAACAACATGGATCGTTTGAACAGTCTTCTTTATGATTTCTCAAATGAAGCACATGGGCCAACAACACACAAAGATTATTCACAGAACCCGGTGATGACAGCTACAGCAATCTACAAATTTGAGCCGAGGAGTTCGAGGTGCGGTGAGGGTGAAGGAATCGCACATCGTGAGATGAGCAGACTATTCAATAAAGCAGCAGATTGCATTTTGGCAACTTGCTGATCATCATTATACAAAAAATGCGCGGAAATCGGCAGGCAATAGGCATTATCAGTTTGAATATGAACATTTTATTATGAAACATTTGATAAGCTAACATGTTTTGATTTATGTACCATCACAACGATGTTTTTGTAGCTATCCACTTCTGAAATTGCGACCTCAGCATATTTGAACCGGTTTTTCTCATGACATAGTTCAGTTTGTATTATATATATTCTGTTCAAAATGTCGTTAGATGTATTTTTCTCAAGGTGTTTGCGTACATTCTACATAGGCTACAGTAATTCGAAAATTATAATATCGATACGAGAATACGCGCTGCTTCCTAACTTCCTTCAAAACGAAATTTGAAGATCGAAAATTGTATCTCTTTTTTCGACTAGAATTGCTAGAATTGCTAAAATTGCTATTCCAGAGAGCTATCTCTGAACCGCGGTGATATTGTCCGAATCATCCGAGATGTTGATGCCTATTGGATCGAGGGAGAGAGGAATGGACGGAGCGGAATCTTTCCGGCATCCTATGTACAAATTAACTCACCTAATCACTCGGATACTCGGAAAATGAGAGCAATTTATCCGTTCACGGCGAGAAGTGACGCAGAATTGAGCCTGAGGAGGGTGAGTTGTTTTCTTATTCTGGTCGAAAAACCCCATTTAAATGCAGAAACTTTGTTCTTTTTTTATAAAACATATAATTGATGTTTTCGTGTTTCTCACTATCAGTCTGAACATAAAAAGTAAACTCTTTATGCTGCGTTCAAAGTAATTAAAAACGAAGTGTCTAAAGTCGAATTAAAGAATTTCAGCCGTTTTTTTGTGCACTGTATGAAAAAAATGAAACTCATACACTTCAGATTTAGGCTATTCCTTTTCTACGATTTTTATCGATTTTCCCTAATGTTTAATTTTGTTTTCTTCCGAATGATCACTTTAAACAAATTTTCATTAATTTGCGTAAAAATTCTTACCAAAATTGGCAGAATATCGGCGTTTAGATGAGTGGCGCATAATCTTGAAGTGTATGTGAATCACTCTAGGTATGCAATATACGCTTTTTCCTACTATCTGAACGCTCCTTAGTTCCTTCTGCGACAGTTCGCAATCCAATCGTTGTAGTGATTTTATAAATGTGAAAATTGATTGATTACAGGGTGAAATAGTGACCTGTCGACGGCAAGTCGATTCCAATTGGCTAGAAGGCAGCAATCAAATTGGCATCGTTGGAATATTCCCCGCTTCGTACGTGCAACCACTTGAGCCGTCTGACCCCGAAGTGATACCAACGGTGGCTTCAGCGTTCCCAAATCGTCCCAAGACACCAAAAATGGAAGAACAGGTGTATTCTAACAAATTTCTGAGCGTTGGCGAGCCTGCGAGTCAGAACCAGACACAGAATTTTGCGGCGGTCGGTGCTCAAGGGTACCACAGCAAGCCAGTAGAATTTTCGACGGCAAACAACAAAGTGCGATTTGATTTACCGAGCAGCTCGGATTCCAATTTGCAAATGTGAGTTATTGGAAAACAGGGAAAGAGGATATGATGTTCTTAATCTATACAATATGTATTCTAAGAAAACGATATACCGCATAGAGCAGCGTCTATTTAGAGAATAATAAGCCATACTGGAATTATCTCATATTCTACCAAAACCCCTAATAAAAGGAAGTAAGACATCTCTAATCGTTCTACTACGATCCAGGGGATCTTGAGTCTTGCGTGAGATAGTGTACAAAGAGTTTCTGCACAATAGGCACCAGAGAAGGGCGGAATTCCGGATTCCGGATTCCGCCATTTTTTTTCATTTCGTCTTCCGGATTCCAGATTCCGTGAAAAGAAATTTTTTCCGTTTTCCGTTTTCCGGATTCCGAGTTCCCAAAATCCAATTTCGCCCTACTCTGCAGAGAAGGGCGGAATTCCGGATTCCGCATTCCAGATTCCGCCGTTTTTTTCATTCCGTCTTCCGGATTCCAGATTCCGTGAAAATTTTTTTTTCGTTTTCCGGATTCCGAGTTCCCAAAATCCAATTCCGTCCTACTCTGATAGGCACCAGGCTTGACGACAGTTGAGATGAGGAGCTGAGTGAACCAAGAGAAATGTGATTGGTTCACAAGCTGTAACACAAACAGATACAAAAATTAACCGTTTAAAATTTGAAACAGACTTTAAAATTTGGTGAAAATTGATATTAAAGAATTTCAGATATTTTTAGTCATTTTTTCGGTAGCAAACTCAAAATAACAACCGAAATGTTTCACTGAGTTTTTCCCCGGTTTCTCAAAACTTGCAAACACTCAACATTTGGATTTTTTTTTGAGTTTTTCACAAAAAAAACAACATTACTTGTTGATTACTCAGTTTTCCATTGAACTGTCGTCAAGTGGTTCTTTGTGTCATACATCCTTTGCTCAATATCTTACACAGAAGTGCATACCAGTCCCCGAACGTAAGACACTTCTCATCTACTTCAAGTAGCACTTTTTGCAGACATTTTTAGACTAACAGTACTTTCTGTGTTTTTCTCAACGCATAAAACTGAAATAAATAAACACCCGATACCGCTACTTCGGAGAGTCGTTGCTGAAAATATTCCACACACGACTTCGAGAAACTTATCTTTGCTCGATTAGTCAGTTTTTCCGGATTCCGCGCTCGCTTTACTGTACTAATTCAAAATCAATTTAAACATTAAAAACAAGCGGTCCTCTCTTATATGTGCGAAATTTGGCAAGACGATTAAGGCTTCCACGAAAGGCGAAATAAGACCGTCTCGTCTCGTCTTCATCATCGTCTAGAATTCGTCAGGCGCAGAGATAGACATTGTGTTGGTACGCATGTATTTTAATGGACGATGTAGGACGAACGAAGACGAGACGTAAGGATTCCACGAAAGACGACCGATCTGCTTCGTCTTTAGTGGAAACCTTAAAGACAACCACGGCAAAGTGGTCGTGGTCGTCATATGCGAGTTTCCGATATTTCGCTGTTGCCAACAGCTTTGCATTACTACACTCAAAAAAGTGAAAGCGAACGGCTATAAATTTGATCTTAAAAAATGGAACGTGAAATATACATTAAACTTCTGAAAAGCTTACCTGCTCCTTACAATCGGTATTTGTTTCTTCAGAATTTTGTTCGTTTAGGTCGCGGAACCCAATCCAAAACCAAAACCAGTCTCTCCATCAACCACTACACCAACAGCAACAGCCTGCCAGCTATGGAATGAAAAAAATCGAATACGATCGAGAGAAAATCGACGAAGAGCCCATTCTGAATCAGTACAGAAAACTCAACGACGAGCCGAAACCCACGCAAAATACGAAACAAGACAACTCAATTCTAGTGAACGCCGCCTCATTGATTCCGAAGGGATCCGAGATGTAAGTGATCAACAGCCACCCCTTCCCCCTTTTCTACTTAAAGCAAAACATCCGCTTTTTTCCAGGTACCGAGCAGTGTACCCATATCAACCGCAGAAAGACGATGAGCTCCAATTATATACGAATGATATCATATTTGTAGTTGAGAAATGTGATGATGGATGGTACATTGGTACGTCTCTACGAACGGGAGACTTTGGAATTTTCCCAGGAAATTATGTCAAACGCCATTAAAACCCTTCAAAACGCTCTTTAACTATCCCATTGAACTTGACAAATACAAATCACTTTGCTTACTATATCAGCTTTCCCGATTATCATTATTATTATTATTATTATGAAATTGCATTTTTCTTTCACAATGAGGACTTTCTTTTTGAATTTACAGTTTTATTCTTAAATGTTTCGATAAATTGTTCAATATAACAATGGTGATTATCAGATAGCTCCGGAACCTTCAAGATCATTGATATCCACGTGGAAGTGGACGAGATCAGTACGAGCATAAAACTCCTCATCGGTGCCGTATGGTTGAGTGGTGCTCGGTTCAGATTGGAATGCAGAAGATGGCGATGGCGAGGAATCGTGTGATGTGGCGGAACTCGTTGGTAATGGTTGGGTGGAGGACCCTGATGTGGATGCGGTGGCAGATGGAGAGGGAGAGGAAGAGGATGCGGTGTCTCTCTTCTTTCTACCAGACTGTAAACAAATGCTATTACGCATGTAATTTTATTTATCAGTAAATGATTGATTTCATTGAGATAGTTTTTCTTGATTGCCGCGTAGGGCACTTTACCGGCTGAGCTTAAGCACCTCGTCTCCCCCCGACGAGGTGCTTCAGCTCATTACAGTACTGCTTTTAAAGCTGCTGAAACTACAAATCGAAAAAAAACGGCGTCCAAAGTTATCCAGCGTTTTCTTTTATCTCAAAGGTTTCAATCTTACAATTTTAATATAGTTGCGAGTTATTCTTGAAAGCCACGTGATGTTTCTAACTTTTTTAGTTTTCGTCGACAACTCCGAATAAAACTAGAGACAATGGATTGGAGTCGATCGGAGTTGTCTAATTGCTAGCCATAGCTATAATGTCTTTCTAGACTAGTCATACACAATGCCTTTCCTAACTCACCAGGTTAGCGGCAGTAGAGGCTTGCATCGTAGTAGCTGAGAGGGAACCGCTTGTTCCAGATGCTTCTGGAGTCCCAGTGAATCCAGATGCCGTAGGAGAAGAAGTGCGAGACGATGCAAGATATGCTGGCAGAGCCTGGTTGATGGCTGACTTCAAGCTTTGTGCTATTTCAGGGCTAACATCGGTGACTGAAAAGACACAAAGAATGTAGGAACAATAGAAGTGCTTAGAATAGATTCAATGCCTATGTGCCATCTAGAGATATTAATCTTGATTCGGGCCGACTAAGGATGGGCCAAATGAATCAAAGATTCATTCAAACTCACCGATATTCACATTTACGATTTGCAATATTTTTCTTACATAAAATAACTTAGAATTTGTTTTAAAAAATTATGAGATCGCCCATCCGTAGTCAGCTCGATTCAGTTCCGAATTTCACTGTTTTTTTTATTTGACACTACTAAAGGCTATATTGAAAAAAACATCAATTTATTCAAAAAGAAACATTGGTCATTACTAAAGAAGACTCCACATGGAAAAGTTTAGGTATAGTCTTAATTTAAATTCATTAATGACCAAAATCGAATTAAAATAACAATGTCGCTTTTTAATTGTACTATGAAAAAAGCAAGAAATCGCTTAATATATATTTTTTTCATTTTCACTCGGACATAAAAGAGAATGCTTTCAAAAATTAGAAAAAAATGAATTATTTCGAATGCATATTAAAATTAAATGGTTATAGAGTACTGCTACGGGACCCGCCAATGTAGTTTTCCACGCGCCTTTAAAAGATCAGTTTAACGAACAAAAGAAGCTTCGCTATCATTGAGTTAGAAGCAAGCATTTTTAGCCATTAGGCAGTCACAGTCATATGATATTTTTACTATAATTTTCCCTGCTGCAGACTCCTTCATTATGTAGTTTACTTACAGTTATCAATGGCTCCGAGACCTTCCAAAGAGTTGTTGGAATAAGTAAGAGTGAGATTATGAAGATATTGAATATTGTCGTAGTTTGGACCAGCTACCGGCGCCGATTGAATATTGACGATCATTCCCAACACCAATAGACTAAACATTTTAATGTATCTTATTTTAGCAATAGAATTAAGATCGCGTCGTTGTCGTAGTTTTTCGCAGGTGTTTCTCCTTCTCCCGTCAGCGTCTTTTATACGTGGTGCCAACCCATGTAGTGTGAGCTCGCGCTTGTTTGTTTTTTACCACGAAATTTTGATGTATGTGCAAATGTGTAAGTACCACTCACCAGTAACCAAATGTTTCTTTAACGGTGAGCAAAAATCGAGGACAACAAACACGAAATAGTATTTTCATGACACAGAACAATAGTAGACGATTCTCCTGACGAGCAGAAGCAGCAGCATTGAGCACTGACGAGCACAAAAAGCTCGTTCGTACTATGCATTGGTGAAGCGGCGAACACTACGGACAATGGAAAGTAGACAGAAGTAAATATGAAGAAAATAACTCAGTTTGAAGAGAAGAAGCGAGAACCCACGCGTCTGATACTATCAGAGCAGAAGCAATCAAAGGAATATGTAATCCTCAAGCTTCCATGAGCTTCCAGATTTCAGTTTCCAAACAAACCATATACCGGCATAAAGTAGCTTAATTATTGCCAAGCGTCGCAATCAAGGGGGCCCTTAAATGGTTTGTAAGTTACATATTCTGTACATTTACAGGTTCGTTTTACAAAGAACTTTACCAAAGTAATGAAAAGAAGTTTACTGTAAGCAATGATATCTACAAGAGAAAGCTAGTTTAATGCCATGGAAGAACCCTAAGTTACCAAGTAGCTTTGAACCTAATCAATTTGTCATCATTAAGGCTCCCACGAAAGACGAAACAAGTCGGTCGTTTTTCGTGGAACCCTTTCGTCTCGTCTTCGTTCGTCTTACGTTGTCAGTTAAAACACAGCGTCAGACAAATTCTAGTCGATGACGAAGAACTGACGAGACGGTCTTATTTCGAATTTCGTGGAAGCCTTAGTCATCATAGTGCATTTGCATAGACAAAATTGGCAGAAAATTAATTCCTACTATCTACGATAAAGCTTTCAGAACTGGGAAAATTCTGAAAGCCTGGCAATTTTCAGAGGAAAACTCGTTTCATTGATCTTTTTCAGAGCTCCTCACTGATTGATCTGTTTGAACGCTTCAACATCACATGACAGAGGATTAGTGTTAAAATATTTGATCTGTACAAATAGAAGTCGTTCAAATATTGTCTTATTTTTTTCGTCTAGCTTTTAATCTTTCTCCCCTCTGTTGATTGTGGCACCCGTTTAAATAGAAAGTGCCAAGCATACGTACATTCCTACAACGTTTACACAGAGGCTCGGTCAACATGATAAAAAAAACCTAGTGGAATAAAAACAATTTTCGACGTAATATTTGGAGTTTCGTCTTGTAAATTTGCCGATTTTTTTTATTATACAACAGTGCGGGGGTGAGAGAAGGTGTCAAACACTTTTCATTCAAACAGGTCAAACAGCTATATTTGACAAAGGGCATTTTAAAACATAATCGATGCACTCTGTTATTTGTTGTTTGCAAGAACTTTTTCGCTTATGATTTTTACTTTCGCCAAATTCTTCATGGCTCTAATGCAATCGCTCATTGACCTCGTAACAAAAAAGTAAATAAGAGGAATAAATGTGGCATTCGTCAGAGAAGCGATTTAAATCAAGGAAGGTACACATCCCTTGAATTCATCTATTGAGTTTCTAGTCTTTGAGAAAGAGAAAGGTGAAGTACTTTTTCCGTTTCATCTATCTAGAGATTTTTCACGAGCAAGTATAAGGCATTGTTAAAGGGACGTGAAAAACTTAACCACTTGGGATCTACATCAACAATGTCGTGTTGTCGAGAAAATTTTATACTTATTTATTCTTATAATTGCTATTAATGAATTCATCCGAATATCGGGAAGTTACCGTTGGAAGGGGAGAGGGCTTCTGGTAACCGCGAACGTCTGTTTTTTGGTATATCATATTTTTAGGCTAGCACATTTGTTTTTCGTGGTCCCCTTTATTGTTTTTCACGTCAAATACATTCTAAGCGTGATAAGACGGAGACGGCTGGCGAAACAGTTTCGAGCAGTTCTTTGGAGAAGGAATCGGATGTCTAACCATTTAAGTGAAACGAATGATAACAAAAATTAAAATTCAATTTAAATAAATTCTAGTTTAATGCTGAAGCATTGTGGCATATACAATTAAAATTTTGACTACATAGCATTATAAATTTTATCAATAATTTCTTTTTCATTTCTCTGAGGTTACTATTATATATAGAGCAATTTTTACTAGATTTTGACAATACGAGAATTTCTGAATGGTGCCTCCAAAGCAACCGAAATGGGCACTTCTGTGTTTTATTAGTTTAAACACGGAGGAATTATTATTTTTTTCAACTTTGTCCGTTCCTTTATTTTTATTTTTTAATTAGATAAAATATCGCCCGAGATGAACATTTTCAGTGTGAATTAAGAAAAAACCGCTTAACTCTTATGTACAATGACCAACGACACTCCGATATTTCGCAAGGTCTCGTTACGACAGTCATGCGCCTTTAAAGTTGGCACGGAATTTTCTCTTCTATCCTAAAATTCCGTTCTTTTTTCTACCTCCATAATGCGTATTTTGTTAAATAAAATAGAAACTTTGTTTAAAAATTGATTAATATTGTTTATTAACATTTTTTTTGCAGGGTACATCTTTTCCTACTCATAAATCATGGTTCGTTTTGAATTTATTCTCAAATTTTCATTGGAGTAATTGTTTTCCTTTAAGGGTATTGATATCAACCACAAGCACGATCGCGTTGCCCGCCGAACGGCGCCAAAGAGTGAAAATCCGTACCTCCGTCTTCTTTCCAAGGTAATAACCTTCTATACGACAGGATAATTATTTTAATACCAATATTTTCAGCTCTACGCTTTTCTCGCTAGACGCACTGGAGAGAAGTTCAACGCAATCGTCTTGAAGAGACTTCGCATGTCTCGTCGTAACCGTCAGCCACTTTCCATTGCCAAACTTGCTCGCGCTGTTAAGAAGGCCGGAAACGAGGGCAAGACCGTTGTCACCCTCTCTACTGTCACCGACGACGCTCGTCTTTACGAAGTACCAAAGATCAGCGTAAGTAATTCTTCTTGCGATGGAAATAATTTTTTTTTAAAAGTTTTCTGTATGTAAATCTAATTACTAATAAGGAAATAATGAAAAATGTTAGTTGGAATTAAATAACGTCAAAATCGTGCAAATCGTAAAATGTCAAGTGTCGTCCGTCACTACGATTTTTTTTTTGAACGGAGTTCATAGTATTTTACTTTGGCAGATTTAATATACTAACAAAAAATAACTGTCTCCACATGCACTTTGAAAGTTTGAAACTTTCAATCGCGTAGTATCTCATTAGGAACAAACCGAAAATTTTGTGTAAAATCTGATCTTAATATTTTTATAATATTTAACATTCAGCTGGCCGCTCTTCACGTCACCGAGGGAGCCCGCGCCAGAATCCTTGCCGCTGGAGGAGAAATCATCACTCTTGATCAGCTCGCCCTCAGATCACCAAAGGGAGAGAATACTGTATTCCTTCAGGTAGTTTCAATTTTTTTCATTCTATAAAAACAACTTTTAGGGACCACGTTCTGCTCGAGAAGCCGAGAAGCACTTTGGACCAGCGCCAGGAGTTCCACACTCCCACACCAAGCCATACGTCAGATCAAAAGGACGCAAGTTCGAACGTGCTCGTGGACGCAGAGCTTCCAGAGCCTACAAGAATTAAGCTGTTGTTATTTTGTTCTCATGATTCTTGTTTTCGAATCATGCCGAATAAAAACGTGTCAATATTTGTTGTTTTTCCCATTTTTAATATATTGAATTGTACCAAATGTTGCATACCTTACACATATTGGAAAGTGTTCTGTTTTTCGGCTTCTTGAGTGTGCAAAAGGGTTGAAAATATTGGTTAGAAATGAAATCGGTGCAATGAAAGTACCAACAACAGAATAGTGGTGTGATTAAAGAATGACCTTTACCGAGTAGAAAAGTTTTCAATCTCAGCGATGTGGAGCGTTCAATTAGTGTTTCACATTTTCCATAATTCTATCGTTTTAAAACAAAAAAAACATACAGGATGGTTTGGTACTAACATTGTCAATTGTAATAGTACCAGTTGCCTTATTCTATAATAGGGGAGGTGGGAGAGAAAAAGAGTGCACATTGTGTTAGTGCGTATACGTGGCTTCGCGTGTATTATCGTTTTCGTGCAAAAATTCCGTTTTTTCAAAATTTTGTTTTCTATATTTTCCCTATCTCACTAGGAAAGTGAAAATTTGGTAATTGTCGTATTAATCTGTTCATCTGTTCTTTCAGAATATGGGTTTAAGCCGATACATAAGCCGGAGGCATCACTGGGTAATTCAATACTGCGGACTTCTTATTTTTCTTTATTTAATATATTCCTATGTAGCTACATCAAATGAAGGGACAAATTTAAACGATGAAGTTCCAGTTTTTCAGAATCGTGAGTCGCATAAACGTGACGAATTATTAAAAATTTGTATTTTAGTAGTAAATGAACCAAGGAGTCTTCATAGAGATGTAGGAAACGAAGCTCTTGATCCATTCGCAAGATATCGTGGCCATGAAAAAATTGTATGTTCCGAAAAACCTGAAGAGGGTTGAATTTAATTTTAGAATTGGGAAAACGAAGTCGATTACGAGAAAGAAAAACAACGGGAAGGTCCAGGAGAGTGGGGTAAAGCAGTAAAACTTCCAGACGATAAAGAAGTTGAGAAAGAAGCGGTATCGTCAGATTCTACGAGACAATGACTGTAATTCAATTTTCAGTTATCTCTGTACAAAGCCAATGGCTATAATGCCTACATCTCTGATATGATCTCTTTAAATAGGTCGATCAAAGACATTCGACATAAAAATTGTAAAAATATGGTGTACTCAGCAAAACTTCCAACTGTCTCCGTCATTTTCCCTTTTCACGAAGAGGTACTTTCGTTAATTGATAACGTTTCGCTATCCCAAAAAGTTTTACAGCACAATTCGACTCTGCTCCGTTCCGTATATTCAGTTATCAATCGGTCACCCCCAGAGCTGCTCAAAGAAATCATTCTAGTGGATGATTTCAGTGAGAAACCAGCTCTTCGGCAACCTTTGGAAGATTTTCTAAAAAAGAATAAAATCGATCATATTGTGAAAGTTATAAGAACAAAGTAGGTTTGAAGTTAGCCAGTTTAGCGGCGAGTTCATTCGGTGTCCCCAGCTATTTGGGGAAATATTAAAGTGTTGAAGTTGTAACTGAAATTACTTGGAACATTGATGTGGTTTAGAAAAAGCGCTCTCTAAACCAAAGAATGTGTTGCACTCCATTTAGCATTGGTAATTTTAGGAAACGCGAAGGCCTGATTCGTGGACGTCAACTTGGTGCTCAGGAAGCCACTGGGGAAATCTTAATTTTCCTTGATGCTCATTCAGAATGTAACTACAATTGGCTTCCACCTCTTCTCGACCCGATTGCAGAAGACTATCGAACTGTTGTCTGCCCGTTTGTTGATGTAATCGACTGTGAAACTTACGAAATCCGACCACAAGATGAAGGAGCAAGAGGATCATTTGATTGGGCTTTCAATTACAAAAGGCTCCCTCTGACAAAGAAGGATCGTGAAAATCCTACTAAACCCTTTAATTCTCCAGTAATGGCGGGGGGTTACTTTGCGATCTCTGCGAAATGGTTCTGGGAACTTGGCGGCTACGATGAGGGGTTGGATATTTGGGGTGGAGAGCAATACGAGTTGAGTTTTAAAGTTTGGCAGTGTCATGGGAGAATGGTAGATGCTCCGTGCTCTCGTGTTGCTCATATCTATCGATGCAAATATGCTCCTTTCAAAAACGCTGGAATGGGTGATTTTGTTTCACGAAATTATAAAAGAGTGGCAGAAGTATGGATGGATGAATACAAAGAAACTCTTTACAAACGCCGCCCAGGAATAGGAAGTGCTGACGCCGGAGATCTGAAGCTCATGAAAGGAATTCGAGACAAACTGAAATGCAAGTCATTTGATTGGTTTATGAAGGAAATCGCTTTTGATCAAGACAAGTACTATCCAGCGACTGAGCCAAAGCCTTCTGCAGAAGGGGAAATCCGGCATGCTGCTTCAAATTTGTGCATTGATACCCAATTCAAAGAGCAAAATCAAAGATTCGGACTCAGAAAATGCATATCAGATGATAAAGATGGAGGAGGAGAGCAAGATTTTAGGTTGACAAGATGGCATGACATACGGGCGAAAGGAAGAACGATTTGTTTTGATGTTTCCCAGAGTATCGATAAGGCACCGATTATTTTGTTTGATTGGTTAGTTTGTAGCTAGTGCTAAATTAAAGCCAATTTTTGTGTTTTACAACTTTTTTGCTCCTTTCTTCATTCATAATTCTGATACCAGTCAAACTCTATATTTAAAAAAGTTAATCGAAATCTAGGTTTTTTTTGTAAAATAGAATGTGAATAATTATCATTTCCGGGATCTTTCGTATCAAATAGTCCCATTATTTGAGGAGATTAGAGCTTACGAACGAAATAGATACCCGAAAACAAAATATTATAAAATTGTCTGAGGCTGTAAATTTAATGTAATTAAAAAAAATGAACAAAACAATTAAATGACCAGGCTTAATACTCTTTCTCCCACTGTGTTTCAACCGTCATCTCCATTTTGGTTGGTTTTATCACCTACAATTTTACAAAGTTATAGTTTTCCAACTAACAAGTGAATTTTTGCAGTCACTCTATGAAAGGCAACCAACTGTTCAAATACCGTGTCGCCCAGAAACAAATCTACCATCCAATATCCGGTCAATGCCTTACCGCCGACGAAAATGGAAAAGGATTTTTGCACATGAGAAAGTGCGACAGTTCATCAGATCTCCAAAGATGGACATGGCAAAAAGTGGATAACGAACTACTGGAAACGAGACAGGCCAACGAGCCGAAGGAGCAGGATTAGGAATAATAACAATCATGTATATATACATTCCATAGTAATTTATTGTGATGCAACATTTAATTATTTAAATCCAATGCTAAAGGGGTATCTTCAAAAAATATTGTCACTTTCCAAAGTCAAAGTATTGTTCTGGCGCATTTTAATTCTTGGTGAATATTTCAATGATAACAATTTTTGTAGTAATTATTGTGGTTTGATAGTATACTTATAAATATTGAGTAAAATTTGGCAAAATACACATAACGAGGATCACATATCTATGCGGAGTCAAAAAACAAATCTCCAATATCTTTTCCCAACTTTAAAACTGATGTGTTCTGAAGGTTACAAAGGATAGCGACGCACACACCAGATGGTGATTCGGAATAAGGTGTTCCAGGTTTCACAAGGAGCACAGACGATGCTCCGACTGCCGCGCCGGTATGATAGAAGAATGAGTTCGGCGAATGACAATCGAGAGACTTGATGCCTTTTTCGTCCACCAGAAACCATCCCAGACCTGCAGACGTCTTGCCGTCCACAGAAATTTGTTCGGTAAGAAATGCCTTAATAGTTTCCTTTTTTAGAAGATTCTTTTCAGATTCCGACTGATAACTGCGAAGAATTGCGTTAGCAAATATCAAAAGATCAGTTGTATTTGAGATAATTCCTCCACCAGCATACTTGTAGGAGCAGTCAACTTCCGGGCAGTTTTCCAGGATATTTTTAGTGCTGCGCTGGTAGTAACTGAAATTTACTTTTATGCTTTATTTGGAAGTTTGAAAATAACTCGCCTAACGCGCCCTACTACAATTTTCTCTTTAGTATCCAGCTGCGTATTCTTCATTCCAAGATCTGAAAAGAGTTGGGTTGCCAACTGCCGATAAGTCTTCCCCGAGCATTTTTCTAATACTGCTCCAGCGAGGGTCAGTCCATAAGTAGTATAGGAGAACTTTGTGCCAGGTTTCTGGACTAAATCATCGTTTTTGAAGATTTCAAGAGCATCAATAGAGGTGGCGAATCGTTTGTTGAGCAGGAATTCGGAAGTTTCGGTGTTGTTGTTCGAGGGGTCTTCGAGGTCGCCGTTTGTTTTCTGTAAGGACAGCTTACAGTTTTTCGGATTTTACTTTCAAAATATTTACTATTGATCTGTTTTGATCGATAAACGAAAAAAAAGAACTCTGTAGTTTCCTATATTATGTTGCATTCCTGTATTGGCAGATTTTTGCAGTGAGTCTCGTGCTGTTCTTGTACAAATAGAAAACTGCAGCATACGGCACGACGGAAAGAATACAAAGAACGAAAAAAGATAAAAAGATAAAAATCGTATTCCCGCTTTTTAAGACGTTCTAATTTTTTTCAAGAAAAAATTATACTCTTTTTTTTAACCTTTTTAAACATTAATAACACGATTCTATTCGTTTCCAAGCTTAGAAACGGAAAAAAAATTAAGAAAAAGAATAGCCGAAAAAATTTTCAAATACAGAGCGGTGAAGCGGCAGGGTCCATTAGAAAAAAGCAGCTCCACTGGAAATCATGCAAAGTTGTTTCTCTCTAAAAAAATGAAAAAAGTTTTTCAAGTTATTTCCTGTTATATAAGCACCAAAATTGGAAAACTTGAAATCCACAATGAGAATACGACTCTCATCTTCAAAGAAGGAGACTGAGAAGACTTGGAGAGAGCTTCTTTCCGTACCTCACCTCACGGTCAACCATCGCGACAAGCAGGAAAGAATAGTGCGCGTTGTTCCGCGCTGAAACGATGAAGAAATAAAACGAAGAACGGTTCCCCTAGATAACTAAGTAAACTGGAACATCTGAAATTTACAACGAGAGATCTGTCTAACTGTGAACATGTCACCGAATCGGCTGTTAAACGCGAAGCATAGGCTGAATGTTGTATATTTGCAACCTTGTTTCAGGCTTGAAACGCGCTCTGCCCAACAAAAGTATCAATCTCAAAATCTTGTATTAGCGTTTTTATAAATTTCATTTTGGTGCTTCATGTTGGAAATGTGGGTGAACTTGAGACGTCGTGAAGGCTATATATTGAGAAAGGTACCGAAGCAGCACACTTTATCAAATGGAAAAAATGTGATTTATTGAACGAATATTATTAATATTTTTTCCTTCTTATTTCTATTTAATTGTATCCTGTCTAATGCAAAGTTTTTTCAATAAAATTCAATTTTTCAATCAGGAAGCTTTTGGCAATAAATACTTTTAAATTGAAAGAATCACTGAGTACCACATTGCCTTTGTAAGCAACCACTCTGGAATTATTGACTAGTAGTATCTTGTTTTCTATGTTTTTTTTATTGAAGGGCGAAGCAGAAGAATTTTTTAAGCAGTATGAGAAAATAAATCACTATAAACACGTATTGAAAGAACGCCAGCTAGCTAAATTCTTTGCATTTTAAGCTCATTTATGCAGGACTCTACATATAGAAACGCCACCCCCCCCCCTCTCAGAAAATATTTGAAAATCGAAAATGAGGGGTCTTGAAAATGTATCCGTTACTGTATATAAGACACTAGTCGACTAACATTCAAGGGGATTACAACGAAAACTAACTCAAAATAAACCAACAAACTTCGTTTTATTACTATTAATTAACATTTTCACAATAAACATAAGCTATGTGTTTATCACGTTATAAAGAAAATGTTTTATTAAATAAATAAATATATACTTTTCAGGTCATTGGTATCTGAAAATCGTTGACCGGCCATGAAAATGGCCAAATTGACAGCTCAGTTGTTCAGGGAATATCATTCATTCAAATTTCAGGAGAATTGCGCCGATCGAGAGATATAATTCGTCGATATGCTTTGAATTTTGAGTAGTTTGCCAGAACAGAGTTCCTCTCGTTTCTTCAATAGAAATTTTTGGGTATGACCGCAAAAAACCTGGCCTCTCGCAAACTTCGGCCATTGGCGCAACATGTAAACATCTCGTGTTTCCTTACTATTTCTCTCGCTCTCTAGAAAACTGATCTCTGCTTTAAATTTTTCTTCTAGTTGTTCGCCAGTACTTGCTATTTTTTTTAATTCGCTTGAAGCAATCGTCAAAATTTCGCAATATTTTCCAATTTTCAGACAACACAAACATGTCACTTCAAATCGGCTCTGCTGCAAAATTATTATTACACAAGTTCACATTGCCGGCTGTCACTTCAGTTGCACAGTATCATGAAAAGGTAATTTAGCACCTTAATTTGAATTAAACTTGCTATGAAACCAAAACTGCTAGTTTGTGACAATTTTCCAATGTCGATTAGCCTTTTCAACTCAGAAAAATCGGTTTTGGTCCAATTAATAACCCGGATTATAGAGAGTAAATCTCAGAGTTTATTTTAAAAGTATATATTATCGGTTCGCGAGTACGCAAGAAACCGCTTAGAGATGGGGTTTGGGTCTCGTTAGGAAATTGGCGCGTTAAAACGCGCCAATTTAAAAATTGAAAGAAAGCGCACACACTGCGTTTGTTTTTCTTTTCGAAAATTGAAATCGAATATTGGAATTTTTTTCTATTTATATTTTGCTTCGAAAATCATGTTTTTTTTTAAATTAATTTTTATTGTAAAACCTCTTCTCACGAAAAACCTGAAAATTAATATTTATAAATTTTATTTGACAGGTATTCCTTACCATAAACGTCATCACTTCTGTTGAAACAATTAGCTGCAAGTGAAAAGATACTAATTTGAAGAATATAAACTTCTAATATTGAAAAAAAAACATTTAAATTCCGGTAAATAATACTTTATTCAGTTTAATAAGCAGTTTAAGAAAATTGACAATAAAAATTAATTAAAAAAAAAACATGATTTTCGAAGCAAAATATAAATAGAAAAAAATTCTAATATTCGATTTCAATTTTCGAAAAGAAAAACAAACGCAGTGTGTGCGCTTTCTTTCAATTTTTAAATTGGCGCGTTTTAACGCGCCAATTTCCTAACGAGACCCAAACCCCATCTCTAAGCGGTTTCTTGCGTACTCGCGAACCGATAATAATTCATTTACGAGTTTCTCTTCTGATTAGTAAATTTAGGTATCTAAAATGATCTGTTTAAATTATGTAGAAATTTCTACTTGTTTTAAAAAATTTTCTAGTCGATTAAGACTATTTCATGCTAAATTAAGAATCCTGACATTAATTTTACATTTTACGGGTATAATCTAAAATTTCTCTAATCTAATAGAGTCAATTAATGTCTAAAATTAGTTGTATTTGACTAAGAAATATGCAAACTTCATTGCTTAATTGAACTTTTTTCAGGTCATTGATCACTACGAAAACCCGAGAAATGTTGGCTCACTAGACAAAAACGATCCGAACGTCGGCACAGGAATCGTCGGCGCTCCAGCGTGTGGAGATGTAATGAAATTGCAGATTAAAGTGAGAATTATAAAATCTACTGCGAGAGTTAACACTTCCATGTTAAATTGATTAAAAATCCACTTTTATGCCCAAAATGTTAAGATTAGCGCTCATAAAACGGATAACATTCATTATTTATTTTTTCAGGTTGACGATAACGGCAAAATCGTGGAAGCTAAATTCAAGACATTCGGTTGTGGAAGTGCCATTGCTTCGTCTTCACTGGCTACCGAATGGATTAATGGAAAAACGGTTGAATACGCATCGAAAATTAAAAATGACGAAATAGCCAAAGAGTTGTGTCTTCCACCAGTCAAACTTCACTGCTCAAGTAACATTTTCTATTGGATCTCAAATTTTCAGTAAAATTATTTGCAGTGCTCGCCCAGGACGCTATTCAGGCAGCTCTAAAGGATTACCAGAAAAAGCAGACGAAGAAGGCTTAGAATGTCCTACATTTTGGTTTGAAGAACCCTATAAGAATAATGTATAAGTATCCATATTTTTCGTGCAAAGCTTTGGATATTTCTTGTAGAATTCACTATATAAATGAATTTAGTTTCCTGAAAGCTGATGTATATATAGGTATATTGCTTTTCTAAAATTTTAGCTCGTTTTCAGTTACATTTAAGAGAATTGTTACCTTCGGATTCCTATAATGACGAATGCCAGCGGAATGAGAGAGAAGCTGCCGCATTGTGATTGTGACGTCTTCGTTGTCGAACGTTTTTACCGGGAATTCGGAAATATATTTCCGAATATCTATATCTAAATCCAATTGGTCATTTTCGAAAAGAATCGCTGCCAACGTCGCAGTAATGGGTTTACTGATGCTGGCTATTCGCATTACTGAGTCTGCTGAAAAATATATTTCTGATATCGGTTTGCGGGAAAAAGCGCGCTGTCACACCAAACCTTTACATCTAGCGGAGCTCTCTAGATTGGCGTATCCGAATCCACTCTTCCATACCATTTTTCCATTAACAGACACAGCAATAGAAAGACCTGGAATGCCTTGAACAGCCTAAATCACAGAAATTTGGAAAATTCTCAACAGAAACCGGACCATAGTAGTTTTCACCAGTTCTCTGGCTTTTTGAATTATTTTCAGATCATTCTGCTTTTTGTTTTCTTGGTACAAGGCAGTAGCTGTTAATGGGACGGCTACAGCAGTTGCACTCAGCAGCATACGCGGACAAGAGGAGTACCATGGCATTCTGAAATGTCAGCTAGATTTGTAATTGGCTCATCCATTCTAAACTTGCTTAATTGTAAGAGCAAAATATATTTTTAAAAATATGTTTTTTCAATGAGAATTCACATTTTCGTTATTTTTTCGCAATTATCGATATTATTAAACGCTTAAATGTTTTCGAATGTATTCATTAGATACCATGAGCATGTTGGAATAAATATATACAAATCGTAAGAACAACTGATTATTAAATCAAGGAGAATACTAAAAAATTTAAGGAATTGATGGAGACGGAGGTTCGGTGACCTCGATCAGATGACTTGCGTCTTCAGCTTCTTGAAATGCGCTCTTCACCTGTTCGCACAAATGACCGGCGAGCATGTCGTCAACCATCTGGAGAAGATGTAGTTGATATTTGGGTGTAGCGCTTTTTTCGACGAAGACCACGTTAGTTCTGGAAAAATGCATTATAATCCATTTCTTATTTTTGTGCAAGTTTCAGGAGGCTCAGAGGAATAATTGCTCACTTTCCGAATCCATCAGAATAAGTAGTTAAAAGAACCAATTCAATCAGCGGGATCCGCAGTTTTACAAATCTTGTTTTCTTGGAAGATATTCGGAGGCCATGCATTGAAACTTCCACGTACACCTGAAATGTGAGAAAATCAGGAGAGCCTAGGAAACTAGTTATTTTCAGTTTTTCTGTTTTTAAGATTTCTTAACTTCCGATAATTTTTATCACATAACTTTTCAAATCACGGGCTTATTTATTTTGTTTTCCCGCTTCGTCTCACCTCTTCATTGTTCTCCGGTCCCCCATTGTTTTTGGGCAGTTTCCCCAAAAGTTGACTATTTTCCAAATGCTCCACAATCTTCTCCTCGAGCGAACGACTACAGGAACTTCCGCTTTGAATTAGGTTATTTACCTGAAAAATTTCTTCTGAAAAGTTTGAAACTTCAAAGTAGATGCTCACCTCTTGAACTGCCAAATAGAGTGCTGAAATTTTTGGTTCAGTCATAAATTAAATTCCTTTTAAAGAACAAAGGTTTAGAGAGAGAGCCGTCAAGTAAAGTGTATTTGCATTGTGTTTGCGGAATTTTCATTGAAAATAATTTTATAGAAAGGAAGCATGATTATGGGAAATAAATATCACGGTTTCGGAAAAAATAAGAATCAATCAATCGTTTCTTCTGATAACGGGCGGTGTGTTCGTCACACTAGAACCTGTGGTTTCATCGGCGACCAATTGACCGTTGAAGCGAACTGTTGCATGAGGAGTTGGAATTGTTGAGTTTTGAAAGTTGACTGTGTTTTCGCGGAATGGAGTGCGCTGAAAACAAAAGGATAAAAGACATGATATTTTGAAAGAATATTACGAGGTTTAAATGGATTTTATTCGGCAATGTGAATCTGGAAAACAGATTTTCTGCCGTTACCCATTTTTTATTCTAATGGGCTCTTAAAATATAATTTGTATTCACCAAATTAGGATTTGAATACGGCGAGTTGGGACCAAGTACTGTCTTGAAGGGTGTCTGTCTGCCCTGAAATCCGAGGCCAAGTGGCGTGAGTCCATTGGGTGCGGGACTGTATCGTTGAATACGGTAGTGTGCCAGTTCTGAAAATGTAGAAGTCCTGGATAAATAGTTAAAACAACATTAATGTTAGAAAAAACAAGAGAACATCTCTTTCTTTTTACCTACTTTCTTTATTTGTCTCATTTTCCACCCTCATCTTCTCAAAACTTTCCATCGTCTCTGACATTTTTAATTTCTCATTTTCTAACTCTTTTCTTAATAAGCCTATCGTATCTGTGAGGCTCTCCACCATCGAATCTTTTTCTTTCAAATCCGCCTCTAGTTCTCGTAATTTCCGGATATCCAAACTTTGCTGATTCTGTTGCTGATCGTTTTTCTTCAGTAGAGTATCAGCTTTTTCCATATTTCGCTGAAGAGATGCCATTTCCGCGCGTAGTTTCCCGATTTCTTTTTGGTGGAGAACATTCCGTTTTTGGAGCTGATCCACTTTATTCTGTTCTTCTCTCAACATTTTTCCGACTATTTCCAACTCTTCTTTATTTTCTTCTAGCCTTTGATTCAGCGAATCTGCATCGTTCTGCAATTCAGCCACCAGATTCTCTCTTTCTTCGGCTAAAATTAGGACATTTTCTTTTTCCTCTTTCACTAATTCCAGTTCATCTTCTAGTTCCTTGTATTTCTCTGACAGCTCTTCTAATTTTTCTTGCGAGTCCGTCAACTTTTCACATTCTTTTTCTAAATTTGTTAACTTGTTTTTCAAATGTGCCATTTCATCAGTAGTCTTGTGAAATGACGCTAGTTTGATGGATTGTCTGGAACAGATTTTTAAAAGATGAGTAATCAGTTTGTCGCCTCGCACCGCCATTAACTTCATTGAGAATATCCGTCCTTTGGATATTGGAGTTTTTGAGAACAATTCAAATCTATAAAGGAGAAATAAGAATTTTCGTATTCCGTGAGGCTCACTTACGAACAAAAATTTTTCTCGGCGTCCAAAATTATATTTATCTCTGTTGGCTTTCCAGCATCAATAATACTATGATATCCCGGCTTTTTTCTCGCATCCACTTCTTCATTTTCATTTGAATTATTCACGATATTTTTACAGAGTAAATGTTGGATAATCACTTTTGGAAAAGCGTCAAAATCTACGGTTAAATCGTGTTCTCGAGCAAGTGTTTGATATTTTTCGTTGTTTAAGGTTTCGGCAAACAAGAACTCGTAGTCATCTGAACGGCTGATCTCGAAATTTAGTTCCTGAAATAAAAAGGGTTATACTTACTAAATTTTTATAGCATCGACTAACTAACTTTTTCTCCAGTTGTTTCACTTCTCTGCTCTGTTATTTTGAGCTTAATGTTCGTTTTGTAGGCTCTGAAATGAAACATTTAGTTATTTTAAAGATACCCGTTATTTACTTGAAATCTAGTTGATTAACGCTTAGTGGCTGAAGAAGTGATGCTATTAGCGTCTGATCGAATAATGCTAGTTTGCTAGTCATATTTAGAAAAGAAAGTGTAAAGGTTCAAAAAGTATCAGCGGAATCAATGTAGTTTTAACGAAAATGCAAGGAATATATTCATTTTGAGATGGCGCGCACTGCCAATATACGGTGCACTATTGCGGAACTAATGTATGCGGACCAAACTCTTAACTGCACGAACAATAACCGAATTTATTTATTCCTTTATACTAATGTTATTTCCTCTAGAAGTTCGTTTATTCTTGTTTTATTCACACAGCCGATAAAAAAAAATGTTCAGAAAATTTAAAAAATATCTGCTTCTCTCCTCTTGAAACTTGTGAAGTTTTCAAAACAGTTTACCTATTTCCAGCAAATGAAGCGAATCCAGTCAGAACTTTTTGCTCCTTATCGGTTTTTGGGTGTAGTCACTGGTGATGTAAGTAACAATATGTAAATGTTCTCCAAAAATCGATAATATTTCAGGTTTCTCCCTCAGTTCGTTCAACATTTGTGGGTAATAAGTCAATGCTGTCAGTTTTATGTCCAATTGACAATGTAGTCATGCAGTACAATGGATCAAAATTACGAGCTGTTGGAATGTCTGAACCACTCAGTGATAAAGTTTCGGCAGTTGCTTCCTCTAGCTCGTAAGAAAGAAATGTGTTCGATTCCTTCTAAAATTTCATTTCTATTTAAGGTGTGTGTACGCTGCTCATGGCAAAACTATCTCTGCATTGGCATTCTGCAGAGATGTTACTAATTCTATAGAAATCGGTGCCAATATCAAAATGATGACTCTCATCGGAACCCAGCTTGTCGCCATCGATATCTCATCAGGAATACATGTCATCGACACTTTGGAAAATCTCCAAGTGAATTTATTCATGGAAGGATCAGAACACTTTGAGATTACTGCTATATGTCATCCTTCTACGTATCTGAATAAGATAGTAGTGGGAAGTAGTACAGGGAAATTAAGAGTGGTTAATATCAGAAATGGAAAAGTGATTCATGAGTTCCAAAGAAGTTTCAAGTCGAAGATTACTATTTTGGAGCAGACAACGGCGTTAGATGTGCTGGCAGTTGGATTGGAAAATGGAGAGGTTTTGCTCTTCAATGTAAAAATGGACAAGATTTTGAGCTCATTCAGACATGATTCAAAAATTTCAAACATTGCTTTACGGTGAGTTTGAAGAAATAAAAGGATAAAGATTTTAACGACATTAAGTGAACGAAAATTACAGAAGTGGAAAACAAAATTATGCGATATAAAGGCATAAATTTGTTTGTATTCTACTAACTCGTAATATATTTTAAATAATTTTCTTATTTTTCTTTAAAAATAACTTTTAATTCATTGAACTATGTTTGCTAGTATGTCATTTTCTTATTTCCAGCGATGACGGTGAATCCCAAATGGTTACTACTGACAAGAACGGTACCATTGCTGTTTGGGATCTTGAGAAACAGGAATTAATCGGGAAAATCACTGGAGTTCACACCGACGAGATTAATTGTCTTCATTTTGTTCCGGGCGAACCAATTATGGTGATATAACCCCGAAATAGAGTGATGTTTGCATAAAAGCTTTGTAATTCAGCTCTCCGCTGCTCTCGACAATTCCATTCGTCTTTGGATATTTGACAGCGCTGATGGAATGCCACGCGAATTGATTCGTCTCGAAGGACACTCCAAACCGTGTGCCAGTGTTAAGTTTGTTGGAAAAAATCATGTAAACAATTATTTTCCCGGTTTTTTCTTATAAATTTTTTTTCAGATTCTCTCTGCTGGCAAAGATGGTTCAATTCGAAAATATGATGTGATGTCACTTACAATGAGACAGAAGCTCGGATCTGTCACGACAGCAAAGTAAGTGAATAATTTATATTTTTTAAGCATTCATCTATTGCATTTTTCAGAGGAACCCCGAACGGCAACACAGAAATCAAAAATGTAGCTGAAATGGCATTTGGATGGCAAAGAGAGGCAGCATGGAATAACGTTTTCTGTCGACAGGTGTAAGGAAGACATGGATTTTTGCAATAAATCGTCTGATAAATTGTTTTTTACAGCAACGATACGAAAGTAACAACGTGGCAAACACGGAACAACACGCATGGAGCATTCGATTTGCAGCATGATCGATTCAAAAAAAAAGTTGATCACATTAGTGCCAATTCCACGGCTCTCTGCGTTTCGCCATGTGGAAATTTTGTGTTCATTGGATATTCCACAGGCCACATTGACCAGTTCAATGCGCAAAGTGGTCGTCACGTGCATTCGTTCACTGCAGCCAGTTATCCTGTCAAGAAAAAGAAAAATTCGAAAAACGGAAAACACCGTAAAAGTTTTATCAACTCGAATGGTTCTCTTCAAAATGACGCGCCAGCGGCTGACTCGCCAATCACTTCGCTATCTGTTGACCAACGTGGAATAGAGTTGATGAGCACTGATGAAAGTGGACACATGCTCTTCTGGTCCCTTTCCACAAAAAAACTAACAACGAAAATGTTCAAGAAAGATGTTAGATTAGGAATCGCCGCTCCTTGCCCAGCTAACAGTTTAGTAGCTGTAGTTTCGATTGCGGAGAATGGAAGAGAAAGTGTTGTGTTAGTAGATACAATATGCCATCGAGTGGCCAGAGCTTTTGAAACAGTTGGAAAAAAGGTTGGTTTTTTCTTACAAATATAAAACCCGACAGGGAAGTTAAAACAATGTATCTATACCATTATCTCTATGTCATAATCAAAATCTACATTATTTTAAAGTTTTAAGTTCAGGTTAATGCGATCACGTTCTCATCTGACGGAAAATGGCTTCTAGTTGCTGACAACGAAGCCTATATTCGTGTATTCGACGTAGCCACTTCTCAACTCATAGACGTTCTCCTCGCATCTAAGCCTTGTATCTCAATGTCCTACAACGAAACCGGGCAGTTCCTAGCTACAGTACACGAAGGAGAACGTGCTGTTTACACTTGGGCTAATAAAGTGCTCTTCAGAACTCATATAAATATTCGAGCACATTCCCCGAATTACTTGCCGACCTGGGATACATTAACCGCTGATAATGGAGGAACGTTTAGTATTGATAGTGATGGTGAAGAAGATACGATCATTGACCAGGACATCAAAGAGATGAAGAAACTGCAGATCGACGAAGACCTTGTCACGTTCTCCGGGCTTCCATCCTCAAGATGGGCTAATCTGCCAGACTTGGCCCTCATTAAAGAGAGAAACAAGCCAACGGATGCACCAAAAAAAATTAAACAAGCCCCGTTTTTTCTCTCAGCAGCGGCCACATTGGATGGTTTCGACTTCGAGACTGATGATATAGCGGATAATATTGATGATAATTCAAGAATTATAACGGCAAAAAGGAATTTGTTGGAGTTGGAGACCTCTTTTTCCGCAGTGTTGAAAAAGTGGGTAAATTTTGAACCATTGATAATCTGAAATGGTTTTATTCCAGGGCAACCACCAAAGATCACCTGCTGAATGCATTCAGAACGCTTCAGGATATGAGCCTCTCTGCAATTGAATATCAAATTCGATATCTCAATCTGCAAACTCTTCCGATTTTCTTCAGAATGCTACTGGAGGTAAATAATTGCTTCAGAAGAGTATAAATATTTTTAACTAATAATTGTCAGGTTCTGAAAACCAAAAGAAACTTCGAACTGGTCCAAGCCTACGCGACCACTGCCATCAAAATTCACCGCTCACTTGTGTGGAAAGCTTCTGAAGGAACACATGAGCATGATGAATTGACTGAAGTTTTAGAAGAAATGAATAAAGTGCAAAGAGAAAGCTGGAATGAGATGGAAAATCTGTTCGTAGAAAATATGGCTGTAGTTCAGTGGATTAAAAATGCTCTGCTCTAATTTTTGTTGTTTTTTCTCATTTTTTGTTACATTCTTTCAATTGTTATAAGGTTTGTTTTTACTTGTTATCCGTTTACTGTTATCGAAATCCAAAATCCTTTTACTTTTTAGTTTTGTTGATTATGCTTCAAAAATGGAATTATATCTAAGCTCATAGATTTCTTTGAAGAAAATCAGCGATGATCGGTCAGACTTTCAAAAAAAATTTTAGTCTCTGATTGCTTTTTCCACAATGCTTTGTTGAACTATTTTCAGTATTTTGACAGTCCCTATTTCTTTAAACTTTTTTGCGAATAATCCAATTTTCTACAAAAATTCGCAACGAAGTAGTTTGTCTGTGCCTGCTATAGATTAAAAATGAATCACCCAGGCAGTTAACATGGACACCAACTAAGTGTGCGCTTTGTACATAAGTGATTCAGTTGCCTTGTACAGTGCCCTTCAAAAGTATAGACACCCCCCCCCCCGCTCGATTTCGGCTGTTCTGGATTTTCTGGGCGAAATGAAAAAAAAATCGGCTAATGCTATTCGTCAGGCGTGTAAGAAAACCAACGTGTTAAAAAGTTTCAATGGGATCCGATGTTCGGCACTTGATCTAGAGCAGATGTTTCAGAAATCGACAGCGTCAAAAGTATAGACTGTTTTTGATATAGTTACTCTGGTGGCCGAAAATGGGTATAAAACCAGGTTTTTTCTTTATTTTTATTCCTTTATTATTTATTCTTACAATATGCCACATGGTTCTCACTTATCCGCCGCCGAACGAGCTCAAATCGATGTTCTGATTGCAAGAGGAATATCAAAACCTTCAATCGCCCGCCAGCGAGGAAGGAGTTTCAAAACTATCTTCACCTAAGTTCGCAATTCAACGTCTGGTCCTGCTCCACGTCCCGGAAGACCAAAGAAACTGTCCAGTCGCGAACAACGCGCCATTCAACATATTGTGTCCAACTCCACCAAGTCAGCAAAACAGCATAAAGACTGATCTTCAGATTTCGGTATCGGAAAGCGCTGTTCTCCCAGCCATCCACTCGTCGGACCAAAAAGCCATGAAGTCGGCACCAAGACTGAGGCCCGAGCACAAAGCGAAGAGATAACAGTTCGCTCGCAACAACGTGCCTACGAATTGGGAGAAGATGCATTAAGTTGGATGGCTACCAAGTCATATGTAATAAATAAAAACGGACGAAATTTGTCAGAGTTTGAAAGATGCCACAGAAAGACAATGGAGCAGTATCAGCTCCCAACACCTCCAGAAGCTTGTGGATAGTGTGGATGGTATGCCCAAGTGAGTTTTTGACCTAATTGCATCTAAAGGAAACTGTATAGACTACTGATTGTAAAAATCATTGTCTTATAATAAAAATTGTTTACTTATTTGACTTATTCTAAAAATTGTCTATACTTTTGACGGCGCCGATTTTTGAATTAAATACTCTAAATCAAGTGCCGAACATCGGATCCGATTGAAATTGTTTACCTGTAGGTTTTCTGCAGCACGCCTGATCGAACTGCATTAGCCGATTTTATTCATTTCGCCCAGAAAATCCAGAACAGCCAAAATCGAGGGGTGTGTCTATACTTTTGAAGGGCACTGTAGTGTTGATGGAGAAGTGATTCTGCGACATGGAAAAAATGCAATTTACAGAAAAACAGCATATTGCAGAAAAATAGATCGATTAATTTTTAAGTTCTTTAATATGCCACAAATTGTGAAAAATAAGATTTTTTGTTTTACAGCTCATTAAAATATTAAAAAAACAAGCGTTTCAAATAACGCTTTCTATATACTTTTCCAGCTAGCTTGGACAAAAATCAGCGAATTAAATTAAACATTTATTTATTTTTGATAAATACTAAAGAATGTAAGGTACACGTAAATTTAATCATCGAAGTGTGCTAATTTGAACCGTATCATCAAGATGAAAAAAGCTTTAAAAAATCAAAGAGAGAATGTCATATAGTAATATGCTATAACGGCTATAACGTTAACCGCGTTATGTGGAAACTGCTGGCGAGAACCGGGTCATGAGAAATCTGAAAATGAATAATCAAACTTGAAAGAAGCACACTTCAGTGGAGCGCACTTTCAATATAGCCCACTGTCCCGTTTCAAATACCGTGAAAAAATAATTTTAATATTATGAAAATATATTAAAATTCTCAATTTACTACTTTTATTGATTATTGTAAACGCGCGGTAGCACTCTTATTTTGCTCAAATTCAAGTTGTTGTTTTGCCTTGCTTTTCATTCTTGGATTTTTTATCCATTGCTCTTATTCTCTTTCCAATGTAAATTCAGGTAGTTTGATGAAAATCTTGCCGTTTCTTACTTGAAATTACTTAAAATTACCGTTTATTTACCCGAGTTTGAGTTTGAGGTTCGTCTTCTGTCAACTACACAACCCTACAAAAAATGCTGTGAGCACTGTCACTGAGCAGTTCGGGATAACCTATCAGTCGGATTTTTCGAGAAGAGAAGCCTCAGTCGGATATTCAAACCACTTCATTACCTTTTCGACTTTTGACGTTTTCGGAAAATCTTGGCGGTGTTTTCAATTTTTGCTTCTCCGTAAGTAATTTTCGCTCAAAACATGTAGCATAGAACATTTTATCTGGAGAATGGTCTTTTGGTGTTCCACAAAAGTGAATTATTTTGAGTAAAAACGGAAAAAGGTACAAAAATGAAATAAATATTAAAAATTTTGGCAGTGCTTTCAATTTTAACTTGTTTGTTGTTATTTGTAAGTTTATTCTTCACTCGAAGTGGTTGTTCGTGGCGAACGTGAAAGCACCGCGCTGAGCTGATACTTTACTGATTATTATTTCCTGGGATCTTGTAGGTAATTCGCCAAAATTTGAATTTGAGTTCAATAAGCGTGCTGCTGTAGTCTTGTGTAAAGCGGGATATCTTAAAAACATATTCAAGGCCGGTGTGGTGATGGAAAGAGACATTTCCTGCTCAGTTTTAGTCCGTTACATTACTATTTGCTTAATTTATTGGAAATATTATTTTGTCCCGCTTCTTGCTTTTTTGTTAATAAAAATGTCTGAAAATTCGCTGGTGTTCCTCGAACGCTTTGTCGGAACAAAATCCAACCGAAATCATGCAAAAACCAGTGGCTAACTAAAATTGAGCCAAAAATTTTAAGCGTAATGACAGGCAGCGACTGCCATAGCACTCATTTGCAGCCTACAAAACTCACCCGATTTCTAACGTTCGGCGGTGGTTCTGCTGGCTCTTCATCTGCGTACTCGGGCTCTGAACCAATTTCGATTGGAATGAATTCCTCCAAATTCTCATTGTCAGTTAGCCTATTGATGCTTGATTTGGCTTCCAGGAACTTATCGGCGGTCTTTTCGTTGGTATCTGAAAATATTTTTTCAGATTATTTTTGAGAGGTAAATATTCCTTTTTCATATTTTGATTGTCTTTATGATTGTAATCTTGCTTCTCTAGAACATAGAAGACTTATCGCTAACTTAGTTTTCATGTACAAAGTTTTAATGCCTAAGGAAGTTTCTATTAATCTAAACTTACTCAATGTAAAACATCTCAGACGTCACTCACATTAACGAGAACGTAACTTGTTTGCCGCGTTCGGCGAGAACTCTGTCTCCTACACTACCATCAACCTCTTGGCTCGAAAACTACGATCTTGAAGATAAGCTGAGATCCGGTCGTCCACATAGGGATATTGACGCGGATATCACGAGAGCGCTGGAAGAAAAACCAAGAGCCACGTCACGCGAACTTGCGACGACTCTCAAACATCCTCAAAGAACTATCATGGATCATCTTCATGAATTTGGAAGTGTTAAAATTTGGCCAACTCGTTGCTCACGTTTTGACAGATTCACAAAAACAATTGCGTTGTGACCTGACACTTTCTCTACTCACTATGAAATGAACGATCGATTGGATAATGAATATTATCAGTGGTGACGAAAAATGGGTTTTATAAGTCAATCATACTAGAAAAAGATGATGGGTGCCGACCGATGAAACCGCCAAAACGGACCTCAAAGGAGAACTTCACGAGAAAAAAGTGACGCTGTCGATTTGGTGGGACAGTAAAGACGTAATTTTTCGAGAGCTTCTTCGAGATGGACCCGTTGTCAACGCGGACCTATAGTGCACTCAAATAGAAGAAGTGGTTTCAGACTCATCGATTACAGCAACCAAAGCCTACAACTTGCTGATGCCACATGACAATGCAAGACCTCAGTTGAAGACCCGCCAGAAGCTCCAGACGCTCGGAGTCCAGATCTTGTGTCACTCACCGTATTCACAAGACTTGGCCCCAAATGATTATCATCTTTTTCGTTCCCTGCCGAATCACCTTGGCGGGCAGAAGTTCTATGATAAAAAGTATGTCTAGAAGTGGTTTGACGACTTTTTCGCCTCCCAGTATCCTGAGTTCTATTCGAATGGAATCGCTCAACTTCCATCGCGTTGGCAAGATGTCATAAATACGTATGGTGAATATATTACAAATTGAACCTCGTTTTCTCTGAATAAACTTGGTGCCAAAAAAACTCGTAAAATTATAAAAACTTTTCGCTCAACCGAATATAAAATTATATTTTGCGGTTTTTAGTGAAGATTGTGCGCAAAAACCCGTGTTTGATAAAATACAAAGACGCAAGTTAACTTTTTTTCAAAAAAATGAAAATTAATGTCCTGAAAAACTTACATTTGGCCACCTGGGAGGCTTGCCACTCCACCATTCCTTTGTTGATTTTTGATAATTTATGCGGCGTTATTTTGAACACTCGGATTCTCCCTTGCTTTTGTTTCTCTTTCTTTTCTTGAGCTTTTTGCATGTTGTATCTGTATTTCTCTGCGGCTAGCTCCTTTTCCAGCTGACTGAGTATGGTTTCACTGTACTGCTCCACGGCGGCCATCGGCATCGGCATCGGCCGCGATTCTAAAATTATACACTGTCTGCACAATTTTGGAATAAAATTCGTGCCCCTGTTCCCGAGATGTAAGCATACTGTCCCCTCAGAGACGCTTCGGCACAAAACACAATGACACAAAAGTTCGTGGACAAGTTTTTTTTACTTATTAAAAATATTTAAACTTAATTAAAATCTTTAAAATTTTAAATTCAGTATTTATTTTTAAATAATTAATGTTAAAATTAATGTCGCCTGTTAAAGTGCGGACTGCTTCAGTAGTTCACAACTTTTTATCGTCAACAACATTCCATGGAACTGCTAAACGAACCGGCCGGCCAATGAAGCTCAGCGCTCAAGATTATCGTCGCATACAACGAGCATTTTCCAACTCGACTTCGACAATTCGTCAATTCAGCGATTATTCTGGCCTTGATGCTAGCCGGGAGACGATCCGCCGAGTGATTAATGAGTCGGATCACATCGTCCGACAACATATGATGCCTGTCCCACAACTGAAGCCCCAACCTATTGTGCGAAGAATGGAATTCGCTCGCAAAAGTTTAAACACAAATTGGTGTACAGTAAGTACATTTTTTTTGTTAAAAACATTTTTTTCTTTGTGTTTAGGCCATTTTTTCGGATGAAAAAAAATGAAACTTAGATGGCCCGACGGTTTCTCGTATTACTGACGAGGTTTGCGAAAAGACCCTATGGTCTGGAGGCGGCGGGTCCGTCATGACTTTGGCGGCATTCTGCGACGATCATCTGGTTGGACTGGAATTCGTATCAAACAAGATGAAGAGTACGGGGTATATGAATGTCCTATCGATTCACTTGTTGAAATACATTCAAACAGATCGACGATGAAGACCTCTTATTCGAATTTTCCAACAAGACAGCGCCAGGATTCACGTCTCAAATCAAACAGCGACTTGGTTTCAAGACAATGGAATGAAAGTAATGGAATGGCCGGAATGTTATCCCGATCTAAACCCGGTTGAGAACTTACGGAGCTACTTGGCTAAGAAAGAATACCGAAACAGTCGGCACTCTAACATCATATCATTAAAGAAGAATTCGACCATAAATACATAATTACAATACATACATAATTGACCAAACTAATTAATTACATACATTATTTTCGTTAATTCAAAAAAATTAATAATTAAGCTATTTTTGAATTTTTGTCCACGGACTTTAGTGTCGCTTTTTAGAGGTTAAAACATTTTTTTCAATTTATATAAATTAAAAAAAATAAATATTGAATTTGAAATGTTAAAATATTCTCTAAATAATATAAACATTTGAATTAGGTTTAACAATTTTTAATAAATAAAACAAACTTGTCCACGGACTTTTGTGTCAGAGTTTATAAAGATTTATGTCCTTCAATTAAGAGTATGTTTAATAACTCAATATGCTATTCTCTTTTAACTGGTTTACGCTACTCTAATTTGTTGTTTGCTGAAATTTAAATTGTACACATTTCACATTTTAACGGTTTCACTAAGTTCTAATTATATAAGTTCGAATGACAGGACCATTTTGGATGAAAAGCACATTTAAGAAGTTACCAGAAGGATAAGCCACTTGATTGGTTGTATACTTCGACTTTGGGTTTCCCTCCATATACAACTGATCATAATTGAGCGGTGTGGCTGCTGGAGGCCCTCGATAACTCTCAGCGTTTAATGCAATTATAGGGGCAATATATCCAGCTATGGGGCTTTGAGAATAAGTGCTCGAAATGGTTGGAGGTGATGAGGAGTAGGCGTAGCTGTAAGTATTTGAATACGTTTTGAAAACTAATACATATACATAATATATATATATAAGTATATATCACAACGCGAAGCTCTAAGCGCCTGACGGCAAGGAGAAATGCGCATTCAAAAAAAAGATGCTTTCCCAGCTATCTTCAGATAGTGAGAAAGGGATAAGGGAGAATCAGGAATTTTGCGAAACCTGTAGTCTTTATTTTTTGAGAAAAGCTCGACAAGCAGATTTTTTGTACCTAAGCGGCTTTGTCTCCCAAAAATATATCCCATTTAGTCATACTGATATAAGCAAACTATCCTACAGTTTAATTCTTTTTCGTGGATGTATCCAAAGAAAATCAAGGCCGCGAAACGGATGGCCGCGGCCTATCCTACGATCTTCTATTATTACATACTGCCTAAAAAGTCGCTGATATCCTGGCGCTCATGCAACCTCGTGAGCCAGGACAGTAACATGGTGCGGATTAAATAATAGAATGAGATTTTGCGGCAAGTCTGGCAACGTACACCGCGCTTTGCGCACACAGTGGTTTTTATTTATTTTTATTAGATCTTTTTGCTTATGTTTTTCAAGTTTTTCCGTATTTTCTTTTCCGAATTTCTGTCAATGGTGGCTGCATCTCCGCATAGACTGCTGATCCTGGATTGTAAAAGAATGCAATTGCAAAAAAGCCGAAAGTGCATCATTCTCTTGGCTATCGGCCTGCGACTCGTTACCAATGTCTTGAGACTCTGGAATACAAGCCTAGATGTAGTCGTCCCCTTACAGTCACGACTCCCGAAGCTATCAAAAAGAAGTTGTTCACGGTGGAGGCTAACAAAAATGGCCAAAGCGGAGTGTAATGCGTGCAAAATCGCATCCAGAACAGACGGTAACGTAAATAGCCGACACTATTTGGGAGAATGCAAACGCGCCCTATCGAACTTGTAAAAAAAAAGCGGGGATTTAAATTATGAAATTTAAGTTTTAGTCACAGAAAAGCCAGATTTAAAAAGAAACTATGAAAATTCGAGTTAAAATGGAAAGAATACGTATTATTATGCATTTTCAGAAATTTTCAAATGCATGAACAGTCATGATACGAGAATTTTTCGCGGCTCGATTAGAACATAATTTAGATCCTCTTTTTCGAAAATATAAATAGTGATTTTTCGTAGAGCCATTGGAAGATTGCTTTATTTTCCTTATAAAGTTTTTTTGTGATTATCATTTGCACGAGGTTCAATTTCTCACTGCTTTATTATTGAATAAATTATTTTTAGAAAAACGTATTATAGTGGAGGAAAGACTATCAACGCTTCCAATTCTATTTTGATCCTGAAAAGAAAAATTGGACGCTGTTCTATTAGTGCACAGGTAGAGAACCTTCAATTAACTTTTGGGTGCACTAAAATTTTAGGAAGATCCGCCACTTCCTCCAGATGCCCACCCATAAGAATTTGAAAACCTTACGACGGAATGGAAGCGCTGCGTTTTATGCAAACAAGCAGCCCATTTTTCGTGAATTTTGAGTAACAAGCAATGCAAATGTTCCCCGAATTCTTATTTTACACTTTATCCAGACAACTACGAAATTGAAATTGATTCAGATGAAAATTCCGATTAATTTTGACTACTTTTAATTTTTTTTTTCGGGTTTTGTTATTATTTTTGAAATAAATTTTTATTTAGGCGCTATGGTAGTTGAGAGGCGTCAATGGTTTTTAGTCATTTTTGGAGCTTTTTTCTTAATTTTGTTTTGAAAATGTTTGTTGCTATTGTTAAAATATTTGTGAGTTGTTTTTTTTTCATGCGTGACGCGCTTCAACGATGAGCAATTTTTGCAATTTTTTTTTGATTTTTTAGGGATTTTTTTTCGCTTATTAGTTAATCATAACTTATATCTAATAACATTTTCAGAAAAAAAAATCAAGAATAAAGCTCCAAAAATGACTAAAAACCATTAACTCCCACCAACTACCATAGCGCCTTTTTTTTTAATTAAAATATGTTTTCTAGAAGAAAACTCATTGAAAAACAAAGAAAAACGATTGGATAATTTTAATAATTTAAATCCCCGCTTTTTTTTTTTGCAAGTTCGGTAGGGCGCGTTTGCATTCTTCCAAATAGTGTTGGCTATTTACGTTAGCGTCCAGCACAGTTGGAAATGTTTTACTGTAATCAGTGTAACTTTCTTTGATTTGAATACTATTTTAAACAAACACATTTTAAAAATAAAATCCAACAAAAACGTTAACAAAAATAAATATTTATTCAATGACATCTACTGAACAGTATTTATCATCTTCTTCCTCTTAGTTTTGGTCATTTTCCCGTACTTCGTTCAAATCTAGCTCTTCAACGAGTTCTCTAACTGCATTGAGTGATATGCGCATTTCTACTTCCTCATTTACATCAACTCCAAACCCACTGGCGCCTCTTTCTTTGAAACAGTGGACTGCGTCGACGTTCTTCTCATTAAAATCATTATTCAAAACTACATCTACGATATTGTTCTGAATTTCCGTAGACGTTTTTATCGGACATAGCGTAGAATTTCAGAATCTAGAGAATTCATATTTTAAAAACGAATAAAAATTGAAATAAGACAGAAATAAAGAATCGCCGGCACGGTGAACGTGTATCGATAAATGGCAATACAAATAAAGAGGTTATGGATTTGATTTCATTTAAGTTTTGCACAGCTTGGCTTAGACCAACCTGATACTATAATGCTGTATCGGAGCAGGCGGAGCCACGAAACTGTGCTGTGGAGCTAGTGGAATGAGAAACGGGGGGCATCTACAACAATTGCAGTTGTTTCCTGGAATTTGCATATTTACTGAATAAGAATTCTAGAATAAAACAAGATTCAATATTGTTCTCAAAATTCTATTTAATTAAAAAAAAATCATAGATGCCGGCTGGCGCCATACTTATGTCTGACAGGAGTGCACGAGTCCGTCTACAACTATACCAGAAATTACACGTTTTTATAAAAGACGTTTTGTAACTGAATTTTTGTAATATTTTGTAATAAAGTGGCCTGATGCATAATGACTTTAAGACTATGCAAACTCGTTTCATTGTTATAAATAAGGCTTCCACGAAAGACGAAACTAATCGGTCGTCTTTCGTGGAATCCTTTCGTCTCGTCTTCGTTCGTCTTTCGTCGTCAATTAAAATACATGTATACCAGCACAATGTCTATCTCAGCGTCAGACAGACGAATTCTAGACGATGAGGAAGACGTAACGAGACGGTCTTATTTCGTCTTTCGTGGAAGACTTAGTTATAAAATTGTTATCTCTCTGTCTTTCTCGCACTCTCTCTCTCTCTCTCTCTCTCTCTCTCTCTCTCTCTCTCTCACTTTCTCTCACTCTCTCAGTGAGTGTATGCCATCGAAAACACTTGCAAGTTGACGCTAATTTGACATATTTTATTGTCGTGCTCACGTACACACACTTCGAAAAGCTCGGTACAGAATATTTCGCGGCAATGCTTGAAAATGCGACAAAATTCAACCGCCTTAACAAAGGTAGCCAAATAATTCCCGCTTTTGGCCCGCAGTTGGACCGCAGGAAACACTAAGAAACTAAGAAAAGTTTAACTTTTAAAGTTCAGCTAAATTCTCATAATTTTTCATTTTTGCAATTTTTTTAAAACGTATCATCCAATGTAAATTCGCTACTTGTTGTTCTGCGTGTTATGTGACTACCGTAATCTAATACGCAATCAAATAATTTTCACGAGTAAGGCTTCCACCAAAGACAAAGACAAAAATTCGTCTAGCATTCGTCTTACGCAATAAAAAAATTGTCAGCACACTGCGTCAGACGAATTCAAGACGAAGATGAGTCGAGACGACCGAAATTTCACCGAAATAGAAGCCTTATTCACGAGAACGGTAATCAGAAGCAATGCGAAACAGAAGTTGAAAATGAACTTTGGACGGCGGGTGTTTGCGTTTTTCTAGATTTTCCGGACACTGCATAAAGCTCTGACAATTGCCATTTGTTTTCTACTATTCATAAAAATTAGAAAACGGCGTTTTAAAGATATTAATGAAAACTCAGATATTTGGAATTCAATGAATCCGTATATTTCCTTCATAAAAAGAGCGTACCTCCAAAAATTGACCATAAAAATCCGCAACCCGGCGTGACGCAGGCTCCTGCCACCAGCAATAAAACCCACAGCTTCCTGTGCATATTTTTCAGAAAAGTGAATTAGTATGAAGTTCTTTGGAAGTTCGATGGTGTCAATCAGTATGAATGAAGTTGAAACGATGAAGCATCGTTTTCAGATCTTTATCTCGTTTTCAAGTCTGTCTGAAGAAAGTGCTAATTGAAATTTGTAATACAAGACAACCGTATGGTATATATAGCAAGAACCCCCTCCCCCTCACTCTAGAAATATGCGAGATTATTACAGAAAAGGTTGTTGGCGGAAAAATGGAAAAGATTACAATTTGAAGTTACACCGTTCCTATGAGAATTAATTAGGAGGTGGGAGAGAAACGGAAATGGTCGGAAAAAATGAAAGGAATGTTATAAATGTTTCCAATTCGAAGTTTCTTTGAAACAGTGAAAGAAACAAGCCGCAAAACTGTAATTCTTTGTAAAACGATGAGTATTCAAAACAATTGCTTCCTGAAAGCGATGAAAATTGTTTCCTAATCAACATTCTGACATTCTACTTGATTTCCAGAGTTCACGTTCCTGTTTTTTCAAAAGGAACACCTGAAAACCGTTCTGAAATTTCTTTAGTGGTTTCAAACTAAATAAACTGCTTCAAAAATTGTTACTTTTTCATTATTTATTGATCAATTTGAAAAGGAAAACCCAATTTTGACATTTTTTGAGAAATTATTATCCTAAATGAGAATCTGATCAGATAAAAAGACGCGTCTCAGCATGAAAATAAATCTTTGGCAATGACTATTCTGTGTTTTCTATTCACAAAGGTAGAGACGCGGGTTGACCATCCTTCCGCTGCGGGTCACATTGTAACCGACCGGCCCGGCACACGGGCCGTCTCATAACATTCTTCAAAATTAAAATAATGGCTAAAATACGTTAAAAATTTTGGATCTCGGTAAATTCTATAAAGGTTTAAATATAGCTAATAATTTAGATTATACATATTATCGCCGTAAAAAAGTTCCGACATTTTTTCGAGCGGGATTTGAATTTAGAGGCTCCGCTCATGTCATCATCAGAGCGCATTTGCTATGCGCGATATATTTTTATCAGAAGAAACGAAAAAAAAAATATATGACGCAAATTGATATATTTGAACATTCGAAGAAACGTGTAAAAAAATTCACGATTAATACAATTTCGTTCTTTTAATCCAGTTTAATTCTGAAAATTCAGAAGAAAAAATAAAAATTCAAGAAATATATCGCGCATAGCAAATGCGCTCTGATCATGAAATGGGCGGAGGCTCTAAATTCAAATCCCGCTCGAAAACATGTCGGAACTTTTTTACGGCGATAATACAGTTCTTTAACGGAATCAATAATGGAGCCGGGGCGACAGTAAAACACCCGCAATCCGTCGGCTCATTTGTTTAAGGGATTTTCAACGATTCTAACGACACAGTCACGAGCTCTGTGAATATCTTCTTTAATATCAACCTTGTTAACACAGGCCTAGAAAATCGGGTTCAGGCTAGCCACGGTTAAGTAGGCGGCCGAGATGGTGTGATGTAACATTCGGACTCGCCTTATCACCCCGCACACATGAAGAACATACGGAGCACTCTAGGCTCAGTGGTTGTAACTGTGACCACGCTTCCTGACCCGCGTACAAGGAGAACATACAGAGGAGGATTGCTAGAGTCGGTGGTTGAGACTCGCAAGAGGATGGTAAGTCTTCCATGAATGACGAAGACAAAACGGCAACATTTGCTCATTATAAATTAAAAGGTTTTAATATATCTATAAAGGTATTGCTTGAGAAGGAGAGGTTATTGGCGCAATCTTAGTTGGGGGGGGGTCCACTCGTTTTTAATCATTTTTGGAGGTTTTTAAAACATGTTTTTTCTGAAAATGTTATTAGATATACACGAATAACACTAGTAATTTTTAAAACAGTTTTATTGGCAGACAACAAAATTACGCACAAAAAAGAAAATGACTAGGTGGCTGGATATTGGCGATTCCGGCCCATAACTGGTAAAATTTCGCTGGTTATTATTTTCATTAATAATCAAATTTCAAGCAAAATAATATGCTTCGCTTAACATGATAAAACATAAGAGCCGGTCGCAAAGCGCACAATTGCTCGTTCAGAGGCAGGAATAAAGTTTTGCTTAAAATTAGTCGAAGGGTGTGCGCACAGTAGGCACCAGACATGACGAAATTTCTAGAAAACTAGCATTTGTAAAACTTTAAAACTGTGTGTATGTATAAATGAAAGCTCAGGCTTCTTTTTGTTATTAGATCTACAATTTGTAATTTCTCTAAAGAATACCATTGATTTTGAAGGAAGTTGTGAACCAGCCGGTGGCCGCCCGTTGGCGTCTCGGTTCGGCCCGTATCACAAGTCTGAAGAATGCACTGAACAGTGTGCATCTACTAGAGCTCGACTCTCGAAATTGAGAGAATCCGAGTTGAGGAGATGCAAACTGGTCGTGAACAGTATAATTATCTAAACCGAAGACTCAATCTGAAGAATAAAGTGAAGCTTCCAGGAAAGACGAAATAATACCGTCTCGTCTCGTCTCCGCCTTGAATTCGTAGAACGCAGAGTTAGAAAGTTGTGTTCACAGTACACAACTTTGCAAGACGAATGCAAGACGAACTGAAAGACGAACGAAGACGAGGAAACGAAAAGTGAGACGAACTGAAAAAGGAACGAAGACGAGAGGAAAGACGAGAAAGACGAATTTTTGTTTTCATCTTTCGTGAAAGCCTTAGAATAAAGCACATTGAAGCCTTAAAAAACATATATTATACAGGTTTTCCTGCGCTTTCCCTCCCTCTCTCTTTCCGTTCCTAAAAGACAAAAGAAAACCGAAAACATGAAACTGGGGTTACACTGAAAATCTTAAAAAGCAGCGTCCTGCTAAACATTCGTCGCCCTCACCCAGGCCGATTGCTTCCACTTCCTACACATTTTCACTGTTTTCCTGGACATCGTCTCCCTCGTATTTCGTCAATTATTGAACAGTACAAAAGGCAGACACGGCCAATTGAAATACCAAGTGAAATCCATACGGGAATGTTGCGCGCTTCTGAAGTAATGAGGAACTTAAATGGCGGAGGGGGGGGGGTGGCTTTTAAAGTGAAAGTGCAAAGATTTGTATCCTTTTCGGAAATCCCTTTAGCCAGACGCCTCTTAGCCTTGCCATTGGAACATGTACATATATTGCCGGCGCCGTTCTGCAATTTTATTAACTAAGCATTCTGGCAGAAAGCACTATGATGCTTATGGGAGTATTGGAAATGACATGATTTTGAAGAAAAAAATCGTAAGAAACACCGATAACCCTATATTCGAGGCGCGTGCACTTTTATTACAAACAATGCACAACGGGCGGACAAAACAAGATATAAAATAACCAAATATGGCGATGAATTGTTTTGGAAACTGTGAAAATCAGCTTGGAATTGCGCGCCAAATAGTCAAAACCTTGAATCAGCATTTAGAGCAAGTTTGGTGTAAAATGGAACGGGAAATTTGAAAAATTTCAGGCATTTTCAGCCAAACTTTCGATCTTCAAAAACGCGAACTAAAATATCGAGTAACTTTTCTTTTTTTGCTGCCTTCCCGAATACCTTTTGGGAACGGTACGCATGCATTTGTGAAATTCAAACTCTTGAAACCCCTGAAAAGGTCGCGATTTGCAGCGGAGTTCGTTCACACAGGTAGCGCTTCCACGAAAGACGAAATAAGATGACCTCGTCTTGTCTCGTCTTCGTCTTCTGAAAGACGAACGAAGACGAGACGAAAGATGACTTTTTGTTCTCGTCTTTCGTGGAATACTATAATAAGCGGAAGATTGGTGTCGCTGTTGGCTCGTTGAAACCCAAACCTAGCCAACTTCTTCGCTGGCCGATTTTCACAGAACTTAGACAGGAAGATCAGATTCTTCCGCTTAATAATTGCCGTGTATTTCGTTCTATCAAAATCGTGTCCACTGGGTGGAAAAAACTGTATATTTTTTAGTCATTAAATAGAGAATCACAAGCATTGACGGGGGTACAGGAAATACATATTTAGATGACATTTTGCAACGGAAAGTTAGTGAACAATAATTCAAAAGATAGAGAATGATTTTCAGCTAGTTCATAGCTGAAATTCGCTTCTCTTGGGCGGTTCATTCAAGAGATTACAGCAATTGCGGCTCCGGTTTTATAGCCGTTCTATCGTGTGCGGGTAATTAGCGGCCACCCTGTATATAAATATGGCCATGAAGGGCATGTACCTTTAAAGAATGTTCGATGATGATGAACTAAAACAGCGGAATATAAAGAAAGAAGTATGATTGGAACTGTTTGCCCAAAAATGAAAGCTAGAAGGATGCAACACTTCTAGAAGGATGTAGCCGTGGCAGCAGTGTTCCCCTTCGGGGTTTCTGAAAAAGAATATAAAAGAAAGGTCATTGGAAAATGAAATCTCCACGATTCTCAGAAAGTTCATTCTGAGGAGAAAGTGAGATCTCCTTATGACCACAGCAGCTTCTAAAGTTGACCTCCTCCTCCTCCTCCTCCTCCTCGTCTCCCCGCCCCCTCGTCCCGTCTCAAGACGACGTTTGTTATGCCACTGAATTGGTGGTTAGAACGGTCATTTGACCGATGATTACCGTCTCATTTAAGCGCGTCCTCTCCTCATATCCGACCGGATATATTCAAGGAGGTAATTCGAGACGAATCGTTTACAATGGCTTGTCACCTGGTGTGCAGCAGTTGGATGGGAAAATGCAAATAATTTTTTTTGAGGAGACATCAGGGGAAATGCAAATTATCATCAAGACACAGGTGTGTTCCGGTTTCAGTAATGAGGCAAAAACTGGAACTTATGTGAATCTTGTTTCATGAAAGTTTTATAATGCTAATCAAAAAAAAGGAAACACTTTTGTAGTGACTCAAAAAGTTTGTGCACACAAAAATCACGCAGAAGACTTTGCAGTTAATCATTCAATCTTTAAGCTAAAAACTGTGTTTTCTTTTTTTTACTTTAAGAGAATACACCGTCAGACTATCCCGACGGCAACTGGTCCCAAGCCGCACAAGACCGAAAAAAAAATGGAATGAGACGTGTGCCCGGCGCTGAGAACATCCCCCAGTCGACTACCGGGCGTCAAAGTATCCAAGTAACAAAGAAAAGTACGCACAAATCAAAAAGATTAGAAAGCATTACTTTAATTTTCAATTTCAATTAACAAATGAGACGTGAACTTGATCAGCCGACCGCATCTCTGCCGCAGTTCCCACTCTATCCTGCCTCAGCTTCAGAATTCGCCTGAAAATCTGTTGTCGTAGTGGAGGGAGGAGGATGAGCGGTCCCGAAGCGAAAATGATAGACACCATGAATCGAACTGCAAGCACACCGGTGACATAGCGGAAAATTATAAGGTAGTCGCCAGCGAAATTCGGGAAAATTGCAGGTATCAGGAAGGTTTGAACGGCGACTGAAAAAAAGGATTTAGAATCAATTAGTCTTTTTTCTTGAGGTCTTTGTATTTGAACAAGCTGGTGTGACCGATGGCATCGGGATGAAAGTGAACAAGAAAGAACAATTGTTTAATTTAGACTTGCATCATAGAATGGGTTACAATTTGAGTGGTTTATCCCCCTGTGCCCCCTGTTTTTAGGCCACGTGAACTATTCAAATTGCACTGCCTACTGGTAACGGACGTACTGCTCAATCTCCAGTCAATTAGATAACTAGTTGCCCTCTTTTGGAGGCTGGTGACCCATCTGTGCTCTCAGGAGCCCACTAGCAAAGTTCGTGAGCCAGAATCTTCCCTAAGCTAGCAATTGCAGCTCATTTCATTTTATAATGGGTAAGTACCAGAGAAGGGCGGAATTCCGGATTCCGCCGTTTTTTTCATTCCGTTTTCCGGATTCCGAGTTGCCAAAATCCAATTCCGCCCAACTATGAGTTTTAATACTTTATTCTCAATTGTTGTGAAAAGTATACTTTTTTGAAATCCCGCAAAAATTTTTGCGAACAGAGCGCATTTACATCATTTGATTCCCTCATTAATGGTTAAAATTCCGTTTTCCGCATTTCGCATTCCGGATTCGGCCGTTTTTTACATTCATATTCCGGATTCCAAATTCCGTGAAAGAATATTTTTTCCGTATTCCGGATTCCAGATTCCGTGAAAAATTTCTTTTTCCGCTTTCCGGATTCCGAGTTCCCAAAATCCAATTCAGCCCTACTCTGGTAAGTACGCCAAACTGCTCCGCAACCTGTCGTGGTATGGCAATTCTACACGAAATTACGTACTCTTTTGGATATTAAGCTCAGCTCTTATTTCAAATTATGGCTCTAAACGGTAATAACAAATAATTATTATCTGATAGTTAGATACTTGTCATTAAGGCTTACAAGAAAAACGGAGACGAAAACTCTGCCTTTTTCTCGTCGTTCGTCTCACGTCTTTCGCCTCGTCTTGTCCGCCTTGCCGCAATAAGAAAAAGGTTCCCGGGTTCCGCGTATCTTCGTTCTTGACCTTACAAACATGTTTCGCGCTTGGTAATGCCTGAAGCTGCGGGAAACCCAGGAAGCGTCGAAACATTCAGGAATATATAGAAATCTCTGTGTCAGACGAATTCAAGGCGATGAAAAAGACGACATGTCAGCGGAGACAGGACAAGACGGGCGAAATTTTTTCCCGGAATTGAAGCCTCTGGCTTTATGTTCATGTAAAAACACTTACAGAATTGATAAATATGTGCCATTGTGATGAAAAACTGTAAGGCATAGAAATAAAAGTAGCTGAAATGATTTCTATCCGCCACTTTTCTCCTTCGAAGACATTTGAATGTAGTTTTTATCAGGGCCTGTAACATAGAGATTAAGGAATCAGCCAATGGCATACTTGCGGCGATCACGGGCGGGTGCCACGAACCGCTTCAGCACTTTCTTGAAACTTTCCGAAATTAATGCTAGGAAAAAGCCGAAAATTATAGATCTCAGCAAGATTAAAAAACACTATTATATAAATCGCAAAGCACGCGTTCACTGGTTCCTCTCTCATAGTTTAGCCTATAATTTATGAACGTTTTCAGCAATAATTTCAAAACTGAAAACAATTATGAGCCACCCAGTTACTTCGAGAACGGTATCGAATATGTGAATAAGGCCTCCACGAAAGACGAAAGCAAAAAGTCGTCTTACGTCTCGTCTATCGTCTCTCGATCTTTCGTCTCCCAGTATTTCGTCTTGTCTTCGTTCGTTTTTAAGTTCGTCTTAAATTCGTCTTACGCAATAAAAAAGTTGTCAACACACTGCGTCAGACGAATTCAAGACGAAGAAGAAGACGAATATGAGACGAGATGGCCGAAATTTCGCCTAAATAGACCGTGATACTGTAGTTTGACGTTTAAGCACATGGGGGAGGTGTGGCCCGTTTCCTTCATCATTCATTAAAAAAAGGAACTATCTCAACGTTTGAAATCTGTCGCAAATGATTCTTAGTAAGATATTGGGTATTGGGCTAAGGATGTAAGCCCAATAAACGCCAAATTTAAAGGCAGCGCTGTATGTCTCCCTTTAAAAGAAGCTGGTCGAGGTTTTGCGGCAGTTATTGTGCAAGAGCGTGTGAACACAATGCAGCAGATTTCACGACAAGTCAGTTAAACTCCTGGAGTAAAGTACGAATAAATTACAATTTTAAAAATAAAAAATGTGAAAATTTGAAATAAAATTTCATTTGAAATGAAATTGAAATTTTAATTTAAAAAATTAAAATTTGAAAAGCCCATTCTCCTACAAAGGAATTCCTTAAATTTCTATATTCATTCAACAGTACGTCACAACTAGTGAACGCTTTCTACTTTTCCAATTTCTTCTAAAAAAATGCTCTCAAAACTCACCATCAGATGCAAAACCGTATAAATCGGTAAGCAAATGACAAAAGGAATCGCATAAATACAGCTGAACAACTTCACAATTCCACCTGACATTTGAATGTTTACAAAGAGCACTGAGCTGATAAGTGAGAACAGATTGAAAGCTGACAGGGTGTTTCTGGAAAAAAAAGAGTCATACTGTAGAGTTGTTTCTTGGAATTTCATGAAAATGACTCGGGGGGGGGGCAGGTTGTTCCGGAATGGAAATCTGAAAAGTTCGGAATACCTAGGATTACGATATATGTTAAAGGCGCATAACACAATTTGGTTTGCGTCTCGACAGGATTTTTTTCTAATTTTTCGAATTTGTTTTCTACTTTTGGGTACATGAATTTCCTTGTTTTCTAGATGGTACGTCGATTTCGAGCAGACTCAATTCAGAGCTTTTTGAAATCGGGTTTCTAAAAATTCCGAAGTCTATTCCGCACATATAACCTGGGAAGACGTGTGATGTGGGAGTCAAAAGCTCTTTCACACCGCCCTCGCAACCCTAACGCATCCGAAGTGAGCAAGGTGCGCAGCTACAAAACTGCTCTTTCCCACACAGACGCCCTATTGTAAAGTGAGACCGTTTTCTTACCTCATTTTTGATGTCACTTGAAAATTGACAGATCTGTGCTTGGAGACTAGACGTGAAAAAAGAACCAGCATTAGGAGATGAGCCAGAGTGAAAAAGTATTGGAGTGTAGTCTCAACTCTCAGAAAGACGCATAACAGGTAGCTGAAAACATTTTTCACGTTTTGAATGAGACTGTCATGAGGTTTTGCGTAAGATATTGGGTAGAAGTGTTCACAATAGGTATCGGTGTTTAAGAGAGTTCAAGAAAGCTGTATTCCTTGCATTTGTGAAACTAGTATCATTGGTCCGCGCTCCGCCCGGTTTGGCTCCCATCACAAATATGGAAATAGCAAGATGTTTAGACCGTGACAGTTTGGAAGAGTCAATAGGGGAGATCGGCAGACCAGGTGACTACAAACGAACGTCAAAACTGTCTTGCTCCGTTGTGAGGATTTGCGTAAGTTATGGTGCAATGGCGTATGCACGCTAAGCTTCGGATTGCATTTTTAAATTAAAATTCTTCTACAGTTTTCTTTGTATTGCCTTTCGCGATGGGTTCTCCTCTTTGTATTACTACTCCGTCACTTCATAATCAGCTTCGAAAATAAGTTTAAAAGTTAGAAATTAATAAAGGCTTTTAATGGTTCAATAGTAGTTTTCGTAAAATAGGTTGCAAAACGAAGTGCTCACGAATTTCGATGATATTAAAGAAAACACGCGAGAACTGTTTTTTTTTCATGGCACGGAGAAATAGTTGTGCAAGCCGGAGCAGCATATCAATATAAGGAAAGATCCAGTGCTTCCCGTAGTTTCATAAAGCACTCAATACTCAATGCACTCAATAAATGCTCACTACGAACATTAGCATGGCCTAGCAAACCATTACCTTTGTGAAGCTTCAAGTGGGAACAAAAGGGTGAAGACCGTTTTAATGAGCCGGATGGGTAGAAGAGGCCAGGCGATGAGAACTGAAAAATTGCACAATTCCATTAAAAATTCCAAAAATAACTCGATTTTCTCATCAAACTAGAATCTGTAATTCCTCACGGTGCTTTATTCAAAGCGGTAAACGCGTTCAATTTGAAAATTTAAGAAATTGTAAAATGTTTTTAATGGGATTCAGTACGCTTAGTTTTTTGTTGGATTTGTCAAAGCGCAATAGCGCCAAGCTTCTACAATAGTCATTAGGATAATAAAAAGTAAGTAAACCAAAGCCAGGTAAACTTGATATTTAGATGATGAAGGTAGTATGAAAATTAGTAAATTGAGAAATTTAATATGTTATAATACACGGTATCTGAAACTGCAAAGTGGACTATTTGCGATGTATTGCGCGATGCGCAATACGAAACAAGTCGGTCATCTTTCGTGGAACCCTTTCGTCTCGTCACCGTTCGTCTTTTAGTTCGTCTTGCGTTCGTCTTACGTCGACAATTAAAATAAATGTGTACCAACACAATGCCTATCACCGCGTCAGACGAATTCTAGACGAAGACGAAGACGGGACGAGACGGTCATATTTCGTCTGTAGTGGAAGCCTCAATTGAAAATGCGCTTCTTTGAAGCTTGACACTAAGCCAACGCAAAATTGATCAAAAATCCATTAATTTTGAAAAACAGAGCTTCCATTTACGTGGCGGGACCCTAGTTTTCATTTGAAATGTCTAATCATGAAGGGGTAGAGACACTCTGAATTTTCTAAGCTCTGGATTGATGTACTGCAAATTGTTTCTGATTGCCAGTGGCTTAAGAAATAAACAATAAGTTTCAGCGAAGCGAAAGTAAGAGCATGATGAGATTCTGATAAATCACACGTCGCTAGATAAACGAATGTTAAAGGCGCATGGGTAGACTGTAATTCGACAAGGACAGAACCTGTGTAGTCATTTTATGCGTTTTCTTCTTGTGAATACGAATTTTTTTGAGTTAAATTGAGTTTGAGGGGATAAAAAAGTAAGGCTTCCACGAAAGACGAAATATGGCCGTCTCGTCTCGTCTTCGTCGTCGTCTAGAATTCGTCTGACGCAGAGATAGACATTGCGTTTTAATTGACGACGCAAGACGAACTGAAAGACGAACAAAGACGAGACGAAAAGATTCCACGAAAGACGACCAACTTGTTTCGTTTTTCGTGGAAGCCTTATAAAAAGGTCAGCTTTCCGTATTCGAAAAATTAAATTTCTCACAGATCAAATTTTGTGAGAATTAGCTATGTGTAGCCGCCAAACCACCCCGACGCCGTTTCCTGCGAAATCGACCTTTTCAGGTATTCTTTACCATCTGAAAGGTCATCACTATCACTTCGCAACACGCTTAAAAACGAATAAAATGAAGCTTTTACTCAAAAATTACTGTTTCATAGAATTGTTACCAAATTTAACAATTTAGAAAAATCTACATTTTAGTCTACAGAAACTTTTTCGAACTCACTTACGTAAATTGCTAATATACATTTCAGTTGGTGTCTTGTTTCTCCTCATTCTGAAGTACAACACTGTAAGAATCGTCATGAAAACGCATTCCAGAAAGACAAAGTAGCCGCGATCTGGAAAAAATAAGAAGTTCTAGACATTGTGCACAATTTATGGCTGAAATGAAACTGAAATTAATTGAAGTATTGGGAACTTCAAAAACGACTGCGCTATTCGTTAGTTATTCTGAGCATCGTGCCTTTACTGCTCAGTCTGTGATAACGACACAAGCTTTCGCACTGGGGAAGATTGACAATTAATAATCGATGAAAAACAAAAGGATTAACTCATTTTAACATAACATCAGTGGCTTGGAGACGAGTCGTTCTTTAGTTAAAACAAAGACGATGAGTCAGTTGATGAGCCGTAATGAGCCGGTAACTTTTATTCAAAGAAATGTGAAATTCGAGAACTCACAATGGCCAACCGCGTTGTATTCCCAGTCTTCAAACGGGACGCATATATCGATCATCATTTTTCAACCCAATTTTCAGCTTCCAGTAATAATCATCACCTAAGGCAGCACATTCCTTTAGAAGAATTCGCTTCTTTTCAGCTCGTCTGCTAGAAACAGGAATCATGGACAAGACAAGAAATGTGCGCAGAAGCGGACAAGAAGAGAATTGCCAGATGCTCAACAAAGCTGAAAAAAAAAACGATGAAAAGAAACTCTTAGAAAAATGTGGTTTATATATGAATGCTGAAACCAGCCGATTTGGTTACCATGGAAACTGTTCTCAGTGACGCAGGCAGGTGGACCAACTTTTTAGTTAATAGGTTCGGTGTAGCAACAGGTGTTCTTTTGGAGTTGTAGGCTTATGACTTCAGAAATTTGGGGATAGGAAATGAGTTGTTTGATCAGGTTCTTTGGAGCATAAAACAATATAATAATCTGAAATTTGCAGTTTTTTCTTTCTTTTAAAACTTCAGAGAAAAATCAATTTTAACTTTCCGCGTTAACTTTCCAACGATGCTTCGAATAAACGGTTGTGAGTCTTCTTTATTATTATAAATTTTAATCTTAAAACAGACTATGTGTGGACCAATTTCCCTGTCCCGGAAAATTGCTATAAACTGCTTATTGCGAAGGAAAATAACCCCCGGGGCCGGCGGCTTAGTTAGCGACTTAAAGCCCCTGCCTAACTAATCAATAAATCAGCGTTTCGTAAATTTATCAAAAAAAACGGCAAAAAATTCTCAAAATTTCGGACGGGAGCTCTCACACTGAATCGTTTTCGTAGCGATTTCGCATTTAGCACTAAGGCTTCCAATTGGGTGAAATTTCGTCATCTTCGTCTTCAATTCGTCTGACGCAGTGTGTTGACAACTTTTTTATTGCTTAAGACGATTGCAAGACGAACTGAAAGACGAACGAAGACGACTCGACCGCTTTTTATCTTCGTCTTTCGTGGAAGCCTTACTTGGCACAGTCTCATTCCGTGGGTCGTAACTGTCATCAGATAGGCCGGCGTTAATAGCAGAGAAGGGCGGAATTGGATTTTGGGAACTCGGAATCTGGAATCCGGAAAACGGAAAAATAATTTTTCGCGGAATCTGGCATACGGAAAACGGAAAGAAGTTTTTTTAACGGAATCTGGAATCCGGAATACGGAATGTAAAAAACGGCGGAATCCGGAATGAGGAATGCGGAAAACGGAATTTTAACCATAAATGAGGAAACCAAATAAAGTAAATGCGCTGTTCGCAAACATTTTTGCGGGAGTTCAAAAAAGTATACTTTTCACAACAATTGAGAATAAAGGTAGAAATTGGATTTTGGAAAGTCGGAATCCGGAAAACGGAAAACGGAATGTAAAAAACGGCGGAATCCGGAATGTGGAATGCGGAAAACGGAATTTTAGTCATTAATGAGGGAATCAAATGATGTGAATGCGCTCTGTTCGAAAAAATTTTTGGGGGAGTTCAAAAAAGTATACTTTTCACAACAATTGAGAATAAAGTATTAAAGCTCATAGTTGGGCGGAATTGGATTTTGGGAACTGGGAATCCGGAAAACGGAATTCCGCTCTTCTCTGCTGTCAACTATATGAGGTATGAACGGTAAGAAATGAAGCAAAGAGTGCATACACGCCAAGCACCAGATATGACGACAATATTCACGTTTTCTGATTGTTTACTGGCAAATTTGTATTTCTAAATGCAGAATGCATAGAATTTACGCATAATAAATCATCTTCGTCTACTGCTTGAATTCTCAATTCATTGAATAAAAGTAAAGCGCTTTCTTTTCAGAGTTTGCAAATACCCTTGTGCTAGCAATTATTCATTTATATTCCATTATTTCAGAAAATAGGCATCATAGAACCGGCGGCCCGTTTCTCAGCCTTCCGACTTGTTTTTAAACCACATAACTAACCGCATAATTTTGAAACGGTGGAATTATGAGACGTGCCGGGCAGTACTTTCTTCGGTTTACTGTTTAAGACGGTTTAGAATGGTTAAGACGGTTTAGAAACGGCAAATTAAAAGTGAACAGAAAATAATGCAAAAAAAAGGAAAAAGGGAAACAAAAAATTCGTCAAACCAATATCAAAATCTCAGATTCTTTCTTGTTCGTGGTCCAAAATCCAGAATCTATAAATTTTATTAAAATTCGAGAATTCACTTTTTATCGCTCTTTTTCTTCTGATTAAGGGACTTCCCCTTGTCACTTAGCAAAACATCGGCATCCATATGAGTCGTCTCAGCCGCATTTCTATCAAACGGAGGTGGTCCGTTTATCTTAACTGGGTCCGCTTTGAAAAACACGCCCTTATCATTTTCCCAGTCCGCTGTGGGATAAATAGATGTCTGAAGATAAGTGGATTGAAGAAAACGCATAGCAGCACCTACATCTATATCTTTCGATTCCCAATCATATCTGGACTTCGGTGTATTTTTGGACGCAAGCATCACATCCCACATGCATTTGAAGATTAGACTGAAATCCTCCATAATTTCAGTTCATTGAGGTTATATTCTCACTGATAATCCGGCCTCATGTAGTAGTCCAGCGTTCGCAAATGCTCCGGAATGCAATACATCTCCTTCGGCATTTTTTCCATAAGATATTCATTAGACATGTTCAATTTCACTAATTCAACATCATCACGCTTCTGAACAGTTTGCCACGGAAGACCACCGTTGAGCTCAATGATCACAAAGAGAAGTGACCATATGTCATCACCTCGACCTTGCTCCATGCGCATATGGACGTTGGGAGACGTGTAGCGGAGCGTTCCACGGAATTCCGCACTTCCACGCGCACGACGAGCTTCCCATTTCTTTGCTTTATCATCCTAAATTCCAGTTATTATACAAAATTGAAATATGTCAAAACGCGCATTTCTTCACTTCTGTATGGACCACGTGCTATTGATGTATTGTGATCACACCGCAAACGTCCATTTACCAAAATCCGGTCTGACTTCAATCAGTCAAAAATGGTAGACCTCAAAAATGGTGATCGTGGATTAGTGTTAATCGCCGTCTTGGGCACTCGGCGCATGTAGTATTAGCTGCACGCGGATTACCTCAATAGCACGTGAATCCATAAACTAGTACGACGATACACGGAACTAGTCATGCGCTTCGGTAGGAAACATGGATCACCAGAGGTATACTTCATGTGTCACCATTGGTATTACCATTGGTAATTCGCCCAAGCGCATTTTTTCGATGTTTATATGAATAGGTATTCAAATTACGTCATATTCCAAATATTTTAATTTTATCTTTGAAGTCGGAGCCACCAGAATTTCCAATTTTGAAACAGGGGGTTTCCGTCTTTTTACTCCCTTTCTGCTTTGGTAATGACAGCTTTAATAGGAAGTCTGCCCGTTGCCCAAAACTGATTTCTTTTTAACCCACTCGGTCTTATCGTTTGAAAATTGATACTACATAAGCTAAAAATAATAAGCATCTAACTGAGAAAAAAAAGACAATATAGTGTTCCAGATGGGCGACCTCCGACGCTTTGCCGCTACGGCTTCCTCGAGACGATTCTTTATTAGTTCTGGCATGTTTCGTCAAAAATGTGTCTCAGCAAGCGCCGTTCTAATGACATCTGGAGGTCCTCTGGATGAGATTCATCTTATTCTGAAGCAAGGCAACAAGTCATACGCCACCATCACAACTCTGCCCAATCGTCTTTCAAGGATGCTTCGAGTTGGGCAACATCTGAACAGCGACGGATATATCAGAAGAAGATTCGCTGAACCATTCGTTTTTGGTCTAGCAATCGTTCGTTCTAGCATTGCAACGGCTCCACCGCCGCTTTTTCTTGGCAAGAGATTACCGCGATGCTTTGATTCAGGCTATTTACGCAATGAAAACAAATTTTTCAACAAAATTTCGAGTAGCAAAAGAGGTTCGAATAAAGTAACTTCCCTCACTAACAACTCATACAGCTTCACATTCTATGGCTCACTCACATATTTTGCATAAGACCTGGCGAGTCCGAAATCTAATATATGAACAAGCCGTGCTCGCTCCTTGTCCTGCTCGTGTCCCATCATAAAGTTCTGTGGCTTGATGTCTCGGTGCACAAATCCACAGTCGTGCATGTACTTGAGAGAATAGAGACACTGTATGCCAACTCGTGACCACGTGCCACGTGAGAACTTGTCGCCGTTCTTCTGTTTCAGCGACTTGAGGTTTTCTCCGAGGAGCGTCATTACCATATAACCTGAAATGAATGGTAAATTTTGGGTTTTCCAGTTGGTGGGCGTCGTCTTCTTCTTAATCAAATCTTCATCTTGATCTTTGATTTCTTGACTGTTTTCTTTTCAGGGGAAAAACCGGGTTTGGAAAGTATTCCATATAGAAGAGAAGTACAACGTACATTTTGAGCCACATTGCTGAGAGATAAATCGTGTGAACTGCTCTCTATGATACATGGAACATGGCCTCGGTACTGAGACAACGCGCTTTAGAAGGCCAAGTTTATCGCCTGGCATTCAATTGTTTTTGGTTCTTTATCGATTATCTAGTATAGCTCAGCAGGTCAGTTATTAAGCCGCCTATTTCTATACAACAAACATAAATTATTGTAGTTATCGTGCACTTCTCTTTGTGCATACTGGCAAATCACTGAAACAGAAAAAATTCCAAAAAAAATTGTGGAACTATAACTTACAAAGCTCTAACTAATTCAGAAGCTTAATTTAAAGATTTCTGAAAGTGCATGAAGAACTAAGAATTCTAAGATTCTTGTGATAATTCGTTTACATTAAATAAGTTCGGTTCCGCTCCAACGTAAGTTTTTTTTTGCTTTTCTGATTTTGCTTTTTTTTAAGTTTAATGGATCATGACAAATAAAGATAAGTTACATTTGAATAAGCGTGGTGCTTTTCAGAAACAAAAATAATCCAAAAAAGCCGAAAAACCACTGGACCCCCCCCCCAAGTAATATAGCGTCATTTTCTTTTTTGTGCGTATTTTTGTTGTCTGCCAATAAAAGTGTTCTAAAAATTAATAGTGTTATTCGTGTATATCTAATAACATTTTCAGAAAAAAACAAATTTTTTATAAACCTCCAAAAATGGCTAAAAACGAGTGGACCCCCCCAACTGAGATTGCCCCGTTTTGTCATCTGACATCTGACATCTGACTGGTCTTCTAGAAAGAAACACAAAAACCCCCACTCACAATACTTTTTCCGTTTTGCAGCAACATATAACTCAGGCACATGTGGCACAGGACCATCTTGGTTCAGTCTTTTCAGAATCATTGTCTCCAGTTTGATAGCTGATCCTCCCTCAACATCGTTCGATTCAGCTTTTAAAGCGGCACGCTTCCCTTCCTCGTTTTTCACAAGATACACCTGACCAAATCCACCCTCGTCGAGAGTTTTTTCGATGGTCCAGTGTCCGAAACTGTGAAAAAAATGGAAATACATAAATAGATGTCATGGTATTAGACGTTTAAAATACCGTTTTCCTTGTTTAAAGCGAACATTATCCATTGGATCTTTCTCTTCATCTTTTTTATCGTTCGTCATTCTTGTTCAATTTCGCTACTTTTTTCTTTTCTCCGTTTCTTCAAAGCATACATTTAAAAAATTTCAGAAGCAAAACTGAATCTCACCTATTGGGACGGAGAAAATATTTCAAACTGAACTTGAACTCTGAAACAGACATTGAATATTCTTAATTTCGACGAAAAAGGACTTCACGTTGACATTTACGTTCAAAAGACGCTGAAACTATTAAATTGAAAGAAATGAAGTATTATTTTAAAATACTGAAACCCACGGAAAAAAAACGATAACGAATGATTTGTGTCATCTATTTCAGCTTCTTCTTTTTCAGTCGCTTTCGATCTTCTCAAACCGATGCACCTTGAAGATGGAAACGGTAGATTGACCGTAAGAAATAAGGGTGGGTTTTATAATAATGCTGACTCTTCCTGACATGGGTGCGGTGTTCCGTTTACCTAACAATGGAACCATGTTTTGCCATCAACTCAGAATTTTTTCTAAATTTGCTCATCTATAGTTTCGAATACGGGCTTTCTCGTGGTGTATTTGGCTTTCTGCACAAATTTCTAGAAGTGGAGAAAATTCCATCTGAAAATATACTGTTTTTTGCTCTCTTCCTTCCTTTCCACTTTCCCCCCTTTCCTCCATACATTCTCCACTATGGAAAAGGGTTTAAAATTCTTCCAACATCAAAGAAAAAAAAGAAAAAAGAAAAATGACAATGACGGCATCGAACCCCAAACTTGTGATTGCTATTCATCCCCACTACACAGGTGATTTGCGTTTAGACTAATATAGATGGAATATAGCTCGCGCAAAAATTCGCTGGGTACGGGAGATAGAGCTTGTAATCAGTCTATAATAGACAAATCGCGAGTTACCACCTATAAACTGCACATATTCTGCTTATCGCGAGCAAAAGTAGTACATATTTGTCCTATCGCGAGCACCATTATAAATCTATTGCATTCTCAAAATCGGACAGTAGTAATCCATGAAAATTTACTTAAAAAAGAAAGTTCTGTTGAATGAGAACAAAAACAGCGATATTAAAAATCAACAAAAAATGGGTCAACAACATTGAATACTAAAAGCACAATAAATTAAATTTACTAATCGAGAGCGTCGATGAATTTCGAGTCGTCGTCTTTATCTTCGATTTGTGCAGTAGTCTCAGTTCCATCCTCCGTATTCTCAAATAATATTTCCTGTAATTTTATATTTTTATCTATTTTTAACAAATGTGCTCATTTTTAAATTAAAAACTATGATTCCACTTATTTTCACGCGTGGCGCGATTCAACGATGAGCAATTTTTGCAATTTTTTTTGGCTTTTTTTGCTTATTAGTTAATAATAACTTAGTTAGCTTAAAAAAGCTCCAAAAATGACTAAAAACGAGTGGACCCCCCCCCAACTAAGATAGCGCCCGGTAAATATTTTATTTATGTTTACTACTGCGGCCTCGTGCGTCTTGTTGCTATTATATTATTCTCAAAATGAGCACGGTAGAGTAAGTCTGTGATCACCATTTTCATTTCGTATTCATTTCTCTCCGCTGAACATTTGTAGTTCGATCAACTAAATTTTTTCGTTTGATTCTCGCTTATTGATTATGTTTTGAGGAAAAAATTTTGCAATTACGGAGAGCGGTTAGTTAAAATTAAGTAAACTAAAGGTACTCTCCGTGAGAAGTTTCAGGTTTTAAAGAGCGACGAGGGAAAGGATGTTACCTGTAATTGTTGGTTTTTTCTCTTTCTTCGAAAACTGCCTTTAGCTGAATGCCTTTCTTTTCGCTCGAATTTTTTCCGTTCCGTTTGTTGTACTTCGAGCTATTCCAGTCATGCGCCTTCTTAAAGAATATCGAAACTAGTTTTTATGAATGTTTGATTCCGATATTCTATCATTCAATCAATTAGAAAGGGTTTTCCAACTTTTTAAACGAAAATATTCTTAAATTTTGATTTTGCTTTAATTTGGAATACGAAGTACCTTTGGAATATTCAGTTTAGCGTTGCGCTAAAAAAATTAATTTGCTGATCAACATCTAATGGAAACTTGCGAAATTGTGATTAGTGTTTTAGATAAAGCCGTTTTACCTGAAAAAATAAAATTTGTTCAGCAGATTAAAAAAACGGCGAAGAAATAACTCAGAAAACGAACTTTTTGGGAATAAGAAAATAGAGAAAGCGCGCTTAATCTCGAGTCCGCAAACACCGCATGTTAAAACAGTAATCTTTCTTTGAATTTTTCAACTAACTGGGTTCATTGGAGTTTTTGAATGAATGTGAGTGATTATCCTAACTATCTTTACTGAAAATCAAAAATAATTAATTAATGTGACATATTTACAACAAAACTTTCGTATTTTCAAAAAAATTAAACAATTTATTGAGCAGCTGTGACTGGCTACGATGGTTATCGTTTTTTCTTAAAGAAATGTTATTGTTTTCTACGCGGGGAATTTAAAATCAATATACAAACGCTATTTCCTAAATTCCTAAAAATGTTTTTCCTAAGGTCACAATTTCTCGTGAACTGAGCTGAGTCTGAGGCTTGAAAAAATGATGCTTTAGCCATTTACCCCTTGGGCCTTAACGTTTCAGCATTGCTCATTTGATCCAAAATTTAATGAAAACCTTTTTCATATTCATTCGTATTTTAGTGAAAGTTTCTTCGCGCATTCCGGCTTCTTGCCCAAAAACTCAGAGACATGCACATTATTATTAAATGTATTTTACAATTGTTCACAAAACATACGTTGTGAGATTATCGAAAAATCAGTTTCAGCCTGGAAAACGATAAATAATTGTTTTTTTCACAAGAAGTGCGCCAACAAGAGGCGCCATCGCGCTCTACTTCGATTTCCAATCGAGGATGCCGTGTTCGACTTCTGCTAAAAATTAGTTATAATGACACAAAAAAGTAAAAAAATTGTTGAAAAGTTGAAAAAAAAGAGAAAAAAACATCAATTTAGTGGGTAAAAAAGTTCGAAATCATATTGGCATCATCTTCTCGCTGATATGCAGAATTTAGACTTATTATAGACTTATCGCAAGTGCTCGCGATATATAAATTACATGTACACCCTTCTCGCCGATATGTGTTTTATAGGTGGTTTTTGCACTCGGAGATATAATAGACTAACCGCAAATCACCTGTGTATCCACTCGGCGACTTTTGCTCGCTTTTTCCACACTGGAGAATGTATAGAGGAAAGGGGGAAAGTGGAAAGGAAGGAGGAGAGCAAAAAACAGTATATTTTCAGATGGAATTTTCTCGACTTCTAGAAATTCGTGCAGAAAACCAAGTACACCACGAGAAAGCCCGTATTCGAAACTATCAATGAGCAAATTTAGAAAAAATTCTGAGATGATGGCAAAACATGGTTCCTTTGTAAGAAAAATGATGTCGAACTTTATCCTTTTTGTTTCTTAAAACAGTTCTTCGAGTAGACGAGGAATACTCCGTGATATTTGTGCTTCTCCGGAAGAGCAGAGACCGAGCTCGAAGGCACTGTCTTGCACGTCCGGAGTGAGAAGAGTGGCAAACGTTGGGGGGGCTATTAATGGTAGTGCAACGTTGTAGTTCCAGCTATTCATCCCAATGTCTTCCAGACGCAAAATAAATTGAAGAAAGTGCACTAATATCAAAGCATGAGAATTCGCTTATTGAAAATTCAACTGTTTCGCTGTTCTAAATGTGATCTTCTGAGTTCCAATGTAAAATGTCTTCTTTGCGGCGGAAGTTTGTGGAAATAGAAAACGAAATTCACCGCAGATTTCGATCAACGATAGTAACTAAAAATGTGAATTAAAACAAAAATTATAACATAATAAAATGTTATTTTTGTTCGAATAATTCAATGGAATACCTTATAGACGTATAGTAACCAGAGAAGGGCGGAATCCCGGATTCCGCCGTTTTTTTCATTCCGTCTTCCGGATTCCAGATTCCGTGAAAAAAATTTTTTTTCCGCTTTCCGTTTTCCGGATTCCGAGTTCCCAAGGAATTTTTTAAAGTAGCGATGATCCAGAACAGAGTATTTTCATTATAGCCTTTAATTTGTCTGTAACTCGTGTTTTTTCTTGTTGTTACACGAAACCGTATTCCGTTGTATTCCTGGTTGTCTCTTCTATCGAAATAAGCTGTATTGTAGAATAGAAAATGCAAATTGCTTAAATTCAGCCGAGTCTGATTTTATCCAACAGTTTCATTCATCTTCACCATAATCTACGTTTTACTGCTTCCAAGTCACACGCCCACCTCCCTCCCTGTCTCCTCTAACTTGTTCTCCCCCCAGACTTCTGACAATCTCCTACAAGTATTCGTATTTCGCGCGTTTCTATGTGAAGGAGACATTGCTAAGAACTAAGATGGTTATCTGACAATTCCGCGCATATTTTTAGAAAACAGAATGAGAAGAAATGAGAGAAAGAGAGGAGGAACTTACAGAATTTTCTGTTTTTTGCCAACTTATTGAACGCCATCGTATCATTACGGCCTAAAGCTGTCCACAGCTGAATCAGCAATCGCCCCAAATACGCCCAATGCATCTTGCCCACCCTTGCCCGCCGCCCCACATACTTTGCTCACCACTGCAGAAAGCGGAAAAGATTGAGAGAAGGAGAGGAAGATGAGAAGGGGGGGGGGGGAAAGAAACCTGTTGAAAAGTGGGTTTACCTTTTGGACATTTATATAATACTTGTTTGTTTTTTGGTATTTGTTAGTCAGCCTATACGCGCATCACTCATCATTCCTTCTGCGAAGTGCTAATCCTCCTGTTCTCTTTTCTAACCTTGTTTGGTCATTTTCCCTTGTGTTTCTTCTGCGTTCATTCTGAATCATCATGATCTTTTTTGAATCGTGAAATTCCTAAGGCAGCTTTCTCTGAGAATAACCATATTTTGCAATAGTATTGCTGATGTTAACGAGACTGGGAGGCCTTGTTATTGGAGTCGTTATCACCTTTTTCTATTGAAATTTCCGGTTTTTTTTCCACAGATTCCCCTTTTGCATGTTTAACAAATTCTTGTCGTTTCGCATTGTTCAAAACACTCACTTTCGTTTTGGATACGAACATTCTGTTTGTATTGATGTCGAATTTGGTATGGCATGGTTATCGAAAACTATTTTGCTACATTTTAAGACGAAATATGTAATTATGAAAGTATGAATACCAGGCTAGAATAACATTTCTCAATTTTCAAACGATATTTGCATTGACCATCGTTACTTCACAGAGTAAATGCAAATGCAATGGCGCTCTATTGAATGAAGGATAATTCGAACTGAAACATATGATAGAACTCAAAGCCATAAGGCATTTTAATAGAGCGCACTTGCACTAGCAGTCTTTGAGTCTAAGGCTTCCACGAAAGACGAAAATAAAATGTCGTCTACAGTATTGTCTTACGCAGTAAAAAAGTGTGTACACAACTTTCTATCTCTACGCCAGACGAATTCAAGGCGAAATCAAGACGAAGACGAAGACGAGACGAGGTGGTCTTATTTCGTCTTTCGTGGAAGCCTTATGTGAGCCCCTTTCAGCATATCGAATCAAGAGCACTAGAATTCTTGAAGAAGAAGGCGGCGAATGAGCTATTAAGAGAATAAAATCTTCCCATTTTGCACTCTTTTGTTGACTTGAACAGGAGTTTCACAAAGCTGGCGTCAATTTTGATGTTTAGTGTGCATGCGACCGCTGCACAATATCTTACGCGAAACAACGTACCAGTCCGAACAATTTCCTCTAACGAATTTCTGAAAAAGCAAGCTTGTACTATGAATCTTGAGCATTTATTGAACCACTGTGCAAAAATGGAATCATACTAATTAAGTTTGCAGATTTTGCTCTCAATTTCAGAATACAGTAATGCATTTTAAAGCTTGATCGGGATATTGTTGTTTAGAAATTATCTTAAACTCACAGAGTTGGCTCCGAGCAAGTTGGGCGGAGCCTAGCGATTATGAGGCTCATTTGAAAGGTCAGTAAAAATATATAATTTAACTGCCCACAATTTTATAAATTCCATTGTTCCCCCCCCCATATTTGAAAAATTCAAATGTGAAATTTCCATTTCAGAAAACAGAGGAACAAATATTTTTCTGTTTCACTGAAAACTCTTCGCAACCAGGTCGCCCATCATCTCATGTTCCGGAAGGCCTTTATCTCTTTAAAAGTGGCACATGATCGTTAGTTTTCTCGCCCTCCTACTCTTTTACCGCCGTGTCCGGCCATTTGTTGCCTACCCCCCCCCGCGCCCAACTGTTTAGCTCGTCTCCCTCCTTTTTTTTCCAATAGTTTTTATACTCCTTCTTCTTCGCTCGACATCGTTTCCCTTTTTCTTCCTTAATGCCGACAGTTGTCGGTTTCCGTCGTGCGATCTGTAGGCTTCTGCGTCTCCATCTCATCACTGCTCTGCTTCGTTTCTGCTTGATGATTACAACATTGTTGAGTGAGTGATGAGAAGGTAGAAAGTGAGAGAGAGAGAGAGAGAGAGAGACAGAGAGACAGAGACAGAACGAATCGGGGAACCGACGAGAGCAGGGGAGCAACGTTTACACTCTCCGGATGATGATCACATAAATTAGAGACATTTGATCACTGACAATGCGAACCATTAGTTGAAACAGTGTTCTCATTGCATCTTTTCATTAAATCATTGAATAATCGCGAAAAGATACCAGAAATTGCTTATGTTACAGAAATTCCTAATTCCTCAGAATTTCGTGTTTTATCTTCTTCGAAATTCACAACTTAAAGTTTATTTCCCCCCGTTTAATGACGTGCTCATAACTCATAACTTTTATTATTCAAAGAGAATGCATGGATGCCTTATTCAGTTTAGAGAGTGCTTTTCAAAACAATTTTACATTCTTTTGACATCAGTGTTTGCGTATTTCTGGAACCGTGGCTCCCCGGTCTCTTCAGATTTTCCCACAAACTGCAGTGGAAACAGAGAATTGGGGAGTGGTATACACAATACGCAAACACAAAACATACTATTTTGGGAATAAATGCATCTGTAGAATGCTGGCTTGCGCGCTTAAATCATGCTTTTAATGTGACACTTTCGAAATTCCATTTATTAAAATAATAGCTTTCTGCTTTTGTTATTTTCCTTGTTGATTTCATGGTTTTCTCAATAGGGCATGTTTACACTGTGTACACAACTTTCTATCTTTCTCAATAGGGCATGTTTACGCTTCGAAAATTAGAGAAAGGATTCTGATCTCAGACTGTGGTCGTTCTTCAGTTTTCTGTATTTTAAAATGTTTAATCTCTATTTTCCAAAGTTTTCTTTGCACATCGGTGTTTGCGTACTTTAGGAGCCTGGAAGCATTTTCTGCAAGCTACAGTTGGTGGGCGGTGCTACTTTTATTCTGCATTCAAGCATGTCTTCAATGGCGCGCGATTGCATAATTCTCTTTTATCTATGAAAATATGGACGTTAAAGCTTCCACTGTCTTTTTGACGAAGACAAAAGTCGTCTTTCCTCTTGTCGTTCGTCTCCTCGTCTTTCGACTCGTCTCCGCTTGTCTTTCAGTTCGTCTTGCATTCGTTTTACATTTCTAATGCAAATACGTGCAATATTAACGAAAAATGATTTTCATTTAATGTTAATTAAGATTAAGGGTTCCGCAAAAGCAAAAAGTGGTGTTTCGTGGAACCCTTTTGTCTCGTCTTCGTTCGTCTTTTTGTCTTGCATTCGTCTACGCAATAAACGCAAGACTTACGCAAGTCAGACGAATTCAAAAAAATTTCAATTAGAAAATTTCCTTCTTTAAAACATTTATTCCGTCTTCCGCTAATTGTCTTCCGCTCCTCATTTTCCTTCAAAACAAAAATTGAATTCATCTCTCATTTCTAATCCAAACATGTGCAATATTAACGGAACGTGATTTTCATTTAATTCTAATTAAGATTAAAGTTTCCACGAAAGACGAAAGCAAAAAGTCGTCTTTCGTCTCGTCTTCGTTCGTCTTTCAGTTCATCTTACATTTTTCTTACGCAGTAAACGCAAGTATAGACTTACGTAAGTCAGACGAATTCAAGACAAAGACAAAGATGAAATTTCGCACAAATGGAACCCTTAATGGGCGTGTTCATCTACAAAATTTATTTTTCTTCTTTGGGGTTTTTGTTTTGTAAAACCCCAAAGTCCTCATTTCTTCTTTTGACTTATCCAATTCTATTCTCGAATTCTCAAAAGTTACAAAGCCATCGCAATACTCCATATTACATCTTGATGACATGTGTTTCGCTTTCGTTTTGTCTAATCTTATCGAATCGAATCAAGTGCGAATCTGGTCAATCTTAAATTGAAGCAAAATATACCCATCTCAAAATTGGTTCAGCGTAAAATAGTTTATTCTCAATGCCAATTTGAAAAAATGCAATAATAACGAAGGCTTGTGAGGAAGTTTGGAGCAATTCAGCTTTCCTTCACTTGTCTTCTTTGAAGTGCTTAACGTATGAAAGAAACAGTGATTTTTTTACATTAAATTAATTTGTTTTTCGCCGTTTCAAACCTATTTTTGAAGTTCGGCATGCTCACAGCGCATTTGATTCAAGAGACAAATTTATAGCAGATGGAATGTGAATTCAACTATAAGACACCGAGCGAAATTGATTAGGTATTAGCTGAGTTATATTCTTTAAATTTGAAGTCAACCGATTTTTGAAGGTTGTAAAAATCACTTTTTTCCGTTTGAACTGTTTTGGGCTTCTGTTATTTTGAGAAATGCTTCATAATAGATCAAAGAAGGTACAAATATCAATCAATTTGTTTAAATACAGAAACCTAAACAAGCAAATCAATGAACCACCTGCCCCCCCCCCCTAATATTTTCAGTAACATTGAGAGTAATTACCGTCTTGTAAGCGTCTCTTTTTAATTCTTCTTTCAGTTGTTTCCCAAACAAAATTGATTAAGAATTTTCAGTATGTGAAGCATTTCATGTCTTCATTTCCAAGCTCATCAAACTCAGCAAAACTTAAAGAAATCAGTGTGGTAGTGGTTGGCGTTAGTGGCTCAGAAACTGTAAAAGGACCGACTGGCGTTGGCAAATCATTGCTTTGTAATCGCTTCGTCAGACCAGCGGCCGATGAATTTAGAAAAGAGCATTCTTCCGTGCTCTCGCAGGTTAGTTTTGCATTTTTCATTTTAGAAAAGTGGAGCAATTTTCGATTGAAATCCTGCAATATTCCCAAGGGCATCGGCATGACTCTCCAATTCAAAACAATGGGTCCAGTTATAAATTTCTTCAACTTCAATATTTTTACTCGATCATGTTCTGAAATCGTGGATTCGGTCCAGATTATGAATCAATTCAACTTGCCCCATAAAAAAATGCGAAGCGTGCAATGTCCCGCCGCATCTCATCAATACCGCCTAGATTCTGCCTACTTTACGGCTTCTAGCGATAATCTGACAAAATATTTCAATTTCTTTCCGTAATCATTTCATAAATCACACCGAGATCTACAATTTGAGAGTTTGATTGAGTGAAATTATTCTCATTGAAAAAAGTTATGAATTGGTCCGTGAAAGACCCTGACGGGGCCCGTTGACTGGTGGGATCGAATTTGAAATCACTGGGATAATAACGCTATGAAACGGGCCAATCTCATTTTGAAGTCAAGAATAGGCTACCGTCGATGGAACTCTATAATTGTGCTTTGGGCCACATCGGGCCGACTTCGGGCCGGTGGGGGGGGGGATCCAAAATGATTGCGGGGGAAAAAATTGATGTTTCACAAGAAATACTTGGTGCACATCAGAGTAGGGCGGAATTGGATTTTGGGAACTCGGAATCCGGAAAAATTTTTTTCACGGAATCTGGAATCCGGAAAACGGAAAAAATATTTTTTCACGGAATCTGGAATCCGGAAGACGGAATGAAAAAAACGGCGGAATCCGGAATCTGGAATCCGGAAAACGGAAAAAAACATTTTTTCACGGAATCTGGAATCCGGAATACGGAATGAAAAAAACGGCGGAATCCGGAATGTGGAATGCGGAATTCGGAATTCCCCCCTTCTCTGATGAAAACGCCATATCGCGGAACCCGGAATGCGGAAAACGGAAAAAAATATTTTTTCACGGAATCTGGAATCCGGAAAACGGAATGAAAAAAACGGCGGAATCCGGAATTCCGCCCTTCTCTGGTGCACATACAGTTCAGAACACTGTACTACCTGTGTCTTTATAATAGCGGTGAATGGATATCTCAGATGATCTACCAATCAGCATCTCGTTTTCAGATCGATTTCTGTGGGAGCCCGGTCATCAATAAAGATCACTGGCTCTACTGGGGAAGCCGAGTGCTTAGCAGCTCAGAATGTGCCAGCGCTACTGTTTCATTTCAAGTTGTAGAGCAGACAGGTCTGTATTTCGGCACTCAGTTCATTTTTTCAGCGACTTCGTGTTGAATCTGAATTACGTGTTTCTGGAAATTTCTATTTCGGAAAGCGAAAACACTAAGAAACTGTGAGCAAACAAAAATGTGTTAATTTAAAGAATTTCTCGATGACGAAACCTTCGAAGCCATTGCCGGATGCTCAAAGTCTGAAAATTATAGTCAACGGTGTAGCAGGACATGCCTGCAAAGTCGAGATAAGCTAATGTACATAGAGAAAGTGAGTTTAACATACATAATTACCACGCGCTTAACCGAATCGCCATAAAAATTTTCTAAAATCCCAACACGATCCGGGTGGCGATTTCCAGCCTTTGAAACACCAAAAGTTAACATTTCCAGGAACAACTCGGCTCTGAAAGTGACTATCATCAACAGCTTCTTCCAGATGGAAAGTTGAATGTCGACGGCTTCATTCTAGCATGTGACGTCTCCATAGAACCCTCTCCGGCCCACTCGACTCAGGTCATAAATATTGCGAAATCAGTGGCCAAAACAAAAAAGCCGATCGTCATAGCGTTCACCAAATGTGATGAAGTAAGCGAAGAATGCAAGAAGTACTATCTGAATTTGTTGCACTCGACGAAAGAACTGAAACATGTGCTGAACCAGGTACCGCCAGTAGAGACGAGCTCAGTGAAGAACGTGAATGTGGAATATGTATTCGTCACTTTGGCAAACCTAAGCATGAGGTCTCAGAAGCTGATAAGGAAGCCATTTGGATACAATAAAGCGTCCCTTTTTGTCGAGCAAAGAAACCTGCATATAAAGTGAGTCTATTTCATAGCTGTTTGCCGAAGACGGGAAAACCACGCTCGGTTTTATAACTTTTTTTCCTCAAATTTTCACTCATTGAATTTCACATACAATTTCACGTATTATCTAACTGTAAGACTTCCACAAAAGACGAAGACAAAAAGTCGTCTTTCTTCTCTGTCGTTCGTCTCCTCGTCTGTCGATTCGTCTTTCAGTTCGTCTTGCATTCGTCTTACGTAATAAACTTAAGACTTACGCAAGACAAATTCAAGACGAAGACGAAGACGAGACGAGACGGTCTTATTTCGTCTTTCGTTGAAGTCTTAGTTTTATCACGCTGACACGGCAACATGCTGAAATTATCACTCAGATTCTGGATAGAAGCCGTAAAGTATCCGAGCTCTGCCTACTTTTTTGCTCCTTTCAAGTGAACTGCACGGTTTTGGCTTTGCGAATTATGTTGATCTCGATGCGTTTCAAAATTTTGAATCGGATAAAAATTAGAATAGGTTTTGAGATTGTTGCCTGACTTCGTGAGCTGTAGACATCATTCTCGTAACAGTCAAAGTTTCTCCTGTCGTTTTATAGCATTACGGTTATAAAAAAACTGAGATCCACTATTTAAGGTGCAAACCAGTAAAAAATGCACGGCTTGGCGTTTCCGGGTTCTTGGCTTTTTGAGGTGTCTTTGCAGCCGCCTGCTCGTTTTTCTGCTTTTTCATATTTTCCCTGTACCTTTTTTTTGTGTTTGGCGAGTCATCTGAAAAAAAGTTGTTTTTAGTAGAGCGCGTTTACATTTGACCTCTGTTTCAGCACGCAAACGCCTTTCTTGAAAATCAAAGTTACTGTTTGAGCACAGCCTCATATATTAGAAATTTCGGGAAATTTCTTGAGTCCATGAAAGTAAAAAAGTTCAGACAAAACAGTTTTCCAAATAGGAAAAGAGAGACCAAGCCGACGCTATTGGTACGGTATCTGTCAGTATTCATTAAGCCCATTATTATAATTCAAAGATTCTTGATATAAAATAAAGCTAAATCTTCAATTTCCAAAGATTTGCTATCTGTGATTCTTATTTTGAAAAAATTTATGGGAGCAGGCCACAATCACCATAAGCCCACCATGAACCCACCATTACCGTAACCCAAAACAACGTTGATCGTGCAACAGGTGTTCTATTTTCAAATTTTCATTTCGGAATTTTCAATTTACAAAATCCCTTAAGACTTAAGATGACTTATATTCAGGTGCTGCTTTTCCACTCTTCTCTCGCAAGCTGTCCCATTGTGCTCTTTCTCAAAAAAGGATCTGAGCTGGAATCAAGTGTTGGCAGATATCGATAGACATCCAGATCTCGTGAACTTCGTTACAGTATTTGGAAGTCGAGTGGCTTTTGAAATGTACGAAAGATATGTCTCAGAAGCGAAGGAGCTATGGGCTATGAATAGGTCAGTGAGTTGGCTAGAAAATTGTGCTGAAACTTGATTACAGTAAATATCAAGGTAACAAATCACGGGAGACTGAATGTTCAGTTATTTTGCTCCAAAATTGTAAACTGAAAATCTGCATTACTGTTTCGAAGAGTTTGAACGACACATTTCAGCAAAGTTGAAAGTTAGAATCAAAAATATTTTTATCAAAAAACTCTGTTTCAAAAAAAAATATATACATAGTTTGCGTGCGACAGTTTTTAATAAAATTTATTTTTCCATTGTCACAACATCTTTTTTTAGGCTACGCTCCCTTGTTCCTCGTCTATTTGAAGTATTTCAAGCGTTTCTAAAAGTAGTTGATATAGCTGAAATGGATTGGAATATGGCAAGAGACTACATGAGATGTCATGCACTATTCAACGTTTTGTTTGAGCCGAGTGGTAAGTTTTTGCGATGATTCTATTGCTTCATCAATTTTTAAGAAACGGGAAAAGAATGTAGTTTGGAGAAAAGCTGGAAATAGTTTATTCTTTTGTTTTCTCTTGTGCAAAATCGTGTTTAAAATATAAATGTTGCATTCTTAAATGAGAAGAGAAGCTTAAAAATGTGTCCCCTTTGTTTGACGCTTTGCGACGCTTACACCATTTGCACAATATTTTAAGCAAAACCGCATTCTAGCTCACGAACGATGGGAAGACTACAATAAACCTATTCCCTGAGGTTGATGGGCAAACAAGCTCAGCTGAATAACTGATTTCTTCCGAATCTGGATTACTCTAATCTACTCTATTACAGCTATCTTAGATAAGGCTTCCACAAAAGACCGTCTCGTCTCGTCTTTGTCTTCTTTTAGAATTCGTATGACGCAGAGATAGACATTGTGTTGGTACACATGCATTTTAATGGACGATGTAAGACGAACGCAAGACGAATTGAAAGGCGAACGAAGACGAGACGAAAAGATTCCACGAAAGACGACCGACTTGTTTCGTCTTTCGTGGAAGCATTACTTTCAATACAGCACAAATAGTCCACTTTGTAGTCCAGAGGACATGAGAAGCGGAAAGTTTTAATTTATGCATTTCCGCGTAAAGCTTCCACGAAAGACGAAATAAGACCGCCTCGTCTATTCTTCCTCTTCGTCTTGGAATTCGTCTGACTTGCATAAGTATTGCGTTTATGGCGTAAAACGAATGCAAGACGAACTGAAAAACGAACGAAGACGAGACGAAAGACGACTTTTTGCTTTCGTCTTTCGTCTTTCGCGGAAGCCTTAATCTTAATTAATATTAAATTAAAATCATGTTCCGTTAATATTTCACGTATATGCTTTAGAAATGAGAGATGAATTCAATTTTTGTTTTGTACGAAAATGAGGAGCCGAGGACAAATAGCGGAAGACGGAATAAATGTTTTAAAGAATGCAATTTTCTGATTGAAATTTCTATCATTCGCGACATATGAAAAAAAAACGTTAAAAAGTTATTCGTTTTCTAAAAAAATAGAGCTTACCGTTGTGTTTCTGACATGACTATAATGTGGTTTCAGATTGCGATCTAGAAATTTGGAGTTCTAATGCATTCGACGTGGATGAGAAGTCAAGACTTCCAGCGGAGGTTCTACTTTTACCCGAAGCTGGAAATGTTTTTGAGCAGTTCAGGGTAGGTATTAATATGAGTGAAGCAATTTTGGTGGTCCAGGATCATGCTTACTGTAGCTGAGAAAAGCGTCCGCCGAAATTTTTGTCTGAAATTTTTCTCTCAATAAGCATGTGGGTTCAGTATTAGTCCACCGCCCCCCCCCCCTCACTTTCAGTATATAGAGTGGTGCAGTTTTGGAGCAAGTGTGTTAAGTATGCGCTGTTCATCAAGATTGTGCTGAAGGGGGGGGGGGGGCAGTGAGGTTGTTAACCCATCGTTTTTTACAATAGAATTCCGATTGCAAAAAGTTTATAAAAATTCGGAAAAGATTTTCGATTTTTTAAAAGTTTTTCGCTATTTCGGAATTACCGTAAAACCTCTAATAGATTTGCACCCCTATTTGATTTGCGCCCCTAATAGTATTGCCCCGCAGAGGCAAGCTTGAACAATAGTATTGCACCCCCTAATTGATTTGCGCCCCTAATAACATTGCCTCCCTAATTGTCTTGCTCCTTCGTGATGACACAAATATTTTCAATCCACGTTTGAGGTTTGAGAACTGTTAACCGCCCATACGCCTTTCAATAGTGAAAAGCGAACAAAATAATTTAGATTTGTTATTTTTTCCTTATTTCATTTTTTTTGTTTTTTCTTCTTTTTGTTTGATTATTTTCTATTTTTTAATGTTTTTTTCGATCACTTATTTAACCTGTAACTACGATATTCCTATGATGAAACGGCGGATTATTTATATTTCTCAAATAGTTTGACTATCGACGAATTGGGAGCAAATAAGGTAGATCGTTCAACAAAAAATGAATTAAGAAGGAGTTCAGTTCTTCGAAACCGCAACTGGACATGACAAGCTTCATATCTCTGTCATGCTTACTGCTCGCTCGGACGGATTCAAGTGTCGTCCTTTAGTTTTGCTTCCAAAAAAATTTCCTATTGCATCGATTATTAAAAAGTTTGGTTCCTCGATGGAGCTCTCATGGTCAGAGATAACATTTTTCAATGATGAGGCCAGAGAGCATCATATCGTTGCAACATTAACACGGATACCAAGAAAGTGATGAAAATCCTACGTGTTGATATGGCTGTGATCCCTGGAGGGATCATTGAATTCATTCAGATAGAAGACGTCGAAATTCTAGATTTCCAACAGGATTTCAATTATATGCACCAGATGTGTATTCGAACAGTCTGTTTAAAAGCAAACATAGTGAATCGTATGAGAGTTGGATGATTCACGGATTACAGTCGTACACTGACTCAGGAAATATGCGTCCTCCTCCAATGGAAATTTATTTAATATGGATTTTGGACGCTTGGAAACAGCTACCAGAATTTTTGATCAAAAAATCTTTCACTGGATGTGGGCTGAAGAATGCTACGGGCGGATCTAAAGATTTCAAGATTCATTGTTTTAAAGACGACGGCGAAATACCAAAGGGATTGGAACTGATGAAACGAAAAAGAGAAGAAGCTGCCCAGTCATTGTCTTTAGGTTCAGTTGGCGGCATTATTGGTGATACTGATTTACAAGGCGAAGAAAACGAAGAAAGTGAAGATTATGATGAATTCGACATTGATATTATTTTATAATTTTTTTTGCTTCGATTTTTTGTTCGAAATTGTGTTGTTTTTTGACTGGAACTCTTACCGCTTTCTTACTGAAAGTCTTGTCATTTTTGACTGAAACTTTTTCGAAAATCGTAATAAATTCTTATTGTTTTGAGAAGTCCACAAGAAAAAACAACGAGAAAAATAGTTTTTGAACAATAGTATTGCACCCCTTATTGATTTGCGCCCCTAATAGTATTGCCTCGCGGAGACTAGCTTGAACAATAGTATTGCATGCAACACTATTTGAGTTTTTACGGTAATTTTCCTGTTTTCTCCTAATGCTCACACCCTTCATTGACAAAGTGCGGAAGCCGCAATGTTGACGCGTTTCAAGAGACTATCATTTGGACCACCTACCATGTGGGGCTCAATTTGAATTAAAGAACGAATCCTTGAAATGTCAATTTTTGTTTATTATTTCACATAGAGCATTAGGTGTTTAGGGCGTACACTGCTGAGCTGTAAAATTTAAAATTTGCGTCATAGAACAGTTCGTGACGTTATAAGTTGTTTATTTCGACAATATTGCCGTTTCAAACACACTATACTTACTCACTATTAGTTACTAAGTAATCATGGCTATGATGTCATAAGTTAGGCCTTCCTTTGCTAGGTGGAGCCTAATCTGTGACGTCATTACTGCTTGTATTCTAGTTTCGTTTCATAACTCGATTAAAATAGACAGGAAAAACGAACCCGCACTTCTCCCAGATACCATCCCTCCCTCTTCCCACCTCGGCCACCGCCGCATAGAGGAAAGAGCGGGCGGAGCTCCGGAATTTCAGATCGAAATATCTAGATTTCCAGAAATTTCGGCAGATAGCCACCATGTGTACTGAATTCTCCGTAGTCGAAAGTACCTGTGGTCGAATTTTTAGAAAAAGTTAAGAAGATTTCTGTTCGATGTTCCCTAGTTAAGAGACAATGTCTGAGAGATTCGACCACCAGTAGTCACAGTTTGAAAAAGTTGTTTCAATTGGTCTGATTTTTCATATAGTGGGTACATAAGATGCCCTAAGTACAAAACCGTATTCAGAATTAGGCTCCGCCCCCTTCGAGTTTAGATACGGTAGGGGTGTTTCGAAAAAAATTTTTTTTTCTTTTTTGAGATAACTTTGATTTCTTTTCTGGAATCGATAACCGGTCACTTATGAAGCATTTTTGTAGTGGAAAACATTTTTCTAGCTTTTCTCCTTCCGACCAAAAAATTGAATTTTCGGAAAAAAATTGTTTCATTTCCGCATTGTGGAAAAAAAATATATTACGGGAAGTGAGATCTCATCAGAACTTTATACTTCAGAGTGTGGGTCACAAGAATTCATAACTCGTTGGCCGCGGTTTGGGTGCGGCCGTCAGTTATTTCACGATCTTTGTCATTTTTCTACTGTTTTGGTACCATTTTTCTCATTTTTTGAAAAAAAAGTTGTTTCAATTTGTCTGATTTTTCATATAATGGGTACATGAGATGCCTTAAGTACAAAACCGTATTCAGAATTAGGCTCCGCCCCCTTCGAGTTGAGATACGGTAGGGGTGTTACGAAAAAAAATGTTTTTTTCTTTTTTGAGATAACCTTCATTTCTTTTCTGGAATCGATAACCGATCACTTATGAAGTATTTTTGTAGTAGAGAACATTTTTCTAGCTTTTCTCCTTCCGACCAAAAAATTGAATTTTTGGAAAAGAATGGTTTCATTTCCGTATTGTCGAAAAAAAATATATTACCGGAGGTGACTTCTCATCAGAATTTCATACTTCAGAGTATGGGTCACAAGAAATGTGTCCATGGATGTGTCCATCGGATCACTCAGAGCAAGAAATGGGAAAAATGATACCAAAACAGTAGAAAAATGACAAAAATCGTGAAATAACTGACGGCCGCACCCAAACCGCGGCCAATCAGTTATGAATTCTTATAGCCCATACTCTGAAGTATAAAGTTCTAATAAGATCTCACTTCCCGTAATATATTTTTTTTCAAAAAATGGGAAAAATGGTACCAAAACAGTAGAAAAATGACAAAAATCGTAAAATAACTGACGGCCGCACCCAAACCGCGGCCAACGAGTTATGAATTCTTGTAACCCATACTCTGAAGTATCGATTCCAGAAAAGAAATGGAGGTTATCTCAAAAAAGAAAAAAACATTTTTTTTCGTAACACCCCTACCGTATCTCAACTCGAAGGGGGCGGAGCCTAATTCTGAATACGGTTTTGTACTTAGGGCATCTCATGTACCCAATATATAAAAAATCAGACCAATTGAAACAACTTTTTTAGACTGTGACTATGGGCAGTTGAGCTATGGTCGAATCTCTCAGACATTGTATCTTAATTACTAAGTACATAAGCATGATGATGTCATAAGTTATGCCTTCCTTCGCTAGGTGTGGCCTAATCTGTGACGTCATTATTGCTTGCGTTCCAGTTTCGTTATATAATTCGTTTAAAACATCAAAAATTAAAAAAAAAAAAACAACGTTAATTACTCCCAGCTTGCAGCTCTCCACTCACAACTTGCGGTTGAAGCAGCAACTGGGCCAAGAGTTCGAATACCTCCTTAACGAAATTCCTCAAATACAGCCTGGATTCTCATTAGATTCCGCTTTTCCAATATTCCAAAATTTCGGGATTATCAAGAAGTTGTCACCAGATATAGTGGCGAATGTGTACGACAGATTTCAACAAAAACTAATGGACTCCGCGAGAAAAGACTTCGAGGAATGCCTTCTAGAAATGTCTTCCACTATTCAAAACACTTGGAAGCGGTCAGAGTCGTTGAGTTTCAGTTTTAAGCAACTGGATTCTGTCAGAGGGTATCTCGAAGGGGACCAGAGGTACGAGTGGATGAAGTGGATGGCGGGGGAGAGGGAGCAGATGATTCTGTCCTACCTCTCGTTCCTCTTCGATCCATCTCCGTTAAACTGCCCTAGTGCAGATCTGTGCATCGATATCGTTGGAGTTTCGATCTTGAATGATTACTCGGAAGAGAACAGCACATTCGGCAGGTCTTCCGGTTTCTCCGAATGTTTCGAAGCGACGAAGAGGAGCTCCGGAAAGAGGATGCCTAGAGTTCAGGTGGGTTTTTGAACTATTTTGTTGTGCAGAGTTATATGAAACCCGTATTCCATTCAGGGTAACAAAATTCGGAATTCCAAAAATTCATTTGCAAATTTCTATTGCAAATTTTGTTTTTTCGGCTTTTCACACTTGTTTTTTGAAAAAAAAAATTAAAAACTCAACATTTGAAGAATTCCAGCATTCCGATAAGTCTAAAAAGGAAGATTCCGCTACAGCATTTCATTATTCATTAATCCTCCCGCAATGTCTTATTCAAAGACGGCGAAACACCCACGCAACACATCAAGAATATCCAACGACACTCCGCCCCTTTTCAGATAATTCTCTCAAATTTCTCTTCTCGGAAACTAGTGAAAATGAACAAGATTTTAGAGAAAGTAAAGCATAAGGATCAACAAACCAGCAGATTCAGTCTTTGGTCAAAGTAATATCATCCTGTAGTTCTTCTGAATATTTGAATTCTCTCAAATAACTGTTAAACACCGAGAAAGCCACAGTCCGTGACAATTACGACGGATGTTTGTTTTACTCGCGTTTTGTCGAAGTTGCTCGTTGAGCAACACTTTTTCAATGCGATCTTCCGCTGATAGAATTGAAGCTACGAGCTACATAGAATAGTAAAAGAGCACGTTATATTGGATTCTGTTGGAAATCACATTTACGCCTCCGGCTCCGGTCTTTTTTTAGATTCATTCACAAGTTATAAGCGGAACACACTGAATTCCGCTTGTTTGCCGGTAGGATAGAGATAAAAGATCGGGAATTTCAAGAAATTTCTTAGTGAAATATCTACAATTTCAAAATGAGTGTATGCTCATTCCAATGGAATATAACAGAAAAAAATGAAATTAATTTAGTTACTGTTTCAATAGTTTATTAAAGCTGTAGAATTGTAATTGAAGCAATTCCTCAGTATGTAACTGGCGTGTATTCTGCTAACAGTAAAAGATGCTCATTCAAATCCTCTACCACATTGCTTTTAGACAGAGTAGGGCGGAATTGGATTTTGAAAACTCGGAATCCGGAAAACGGAAAGATGTTTTTTTCACGGAATCTGGAATCCGGAAGACGGAATGAAAAAAACGGCGGAATCCGGAAATCCGCCCTTCTCTGCAGAGTACGGCGGAATTGGATTTTGAAAACTCGAAATCCGGAAAACGGAAAAATGTTTATTTCACGGAATCTGGAATAGCGGAAGACGGAATGAAAGAAACGGCGGAATCCGGAATTCCGCCCTTCTCTGCTTTTAGTACGCATAAACCATGTGCCTGATATCTGACGCGACACCTCGAACTTGCTCTCCGCGAACGATGTCTGTTTCGGAATTCTTTTATATAAAATTAAGTTTCTCAAATATTCGGAATGCGGAATTTGTGAAGTTTTGTATTCCGTTCTGCGCATCTCACTAAGGAATTCCTAGCACGGAATACGGAATACGGTTTCCTCTTTGTTCAGTGTTAAAAATAAAGATGATAGCTATGAGTTTTTCAGGTGAAATTAAGCTCTCATTTTCAGATATCTGCAATGTGTGGTGATCGTCCTTCTACAGATCTGCTAGCTGCGGCTCTTTTTCACAATGATGAGATTCGTCTGTGCAATTCCCCGCTTTCCAACGATGGAGTCATTTTTGCCGAGATTCTAGACGATTCCTCTCAAAACTGGACAGCGCTCGAAATATCGATGAGCAGCTTTCATTCGTGGTTCCATCGGAATGACGATTCGAATCCGAGTCAGTCTATTGATTTCACCGACGGCTACATATTCGTGTATAATTCTCAAAGGGCGTCAAGCTTCAACTATGCTCGGTGTGCAATCGAACAACTGTCCGAGACGAATTTGCTCAACTTTGACTGTATTCTATTGTTGGCAGTTGCCGATAATGGAGTCAGCGAGTCAATGAAGGTGAGTCAATAATGGGCTACTTTTATGAATAGTAAATAGCAGGAGCCACTCCTTATTTCCTTTTTTTTGATTTTGCCTAACTCCAGTTAGTGTTTCAGAAATTTGTCTGCATTTTTAGGTTGGCCTAGTTCAGCTTATTGACTTTTACTCTTTCTCACATCGAAACAGAATCTTGAACTTTCTTAAATTCAAATTAGATTTCATATTTTTTTCTAAATTCAGCTAGTTTATATTCGTTATATAAAAGACGATACGCTTCCAGGAACCCAAGATCTCCTTCAGATTCCCTAAAATCGAAAAATGAGTGAGTGACATTTGCTTCCCAAAAAAGCAGAGTCGGGCTCCAGCGATAACGCCACAAAAACAGCTTAGAGTTTAATATGAGTACTACCATAGTACTACCGTGTTCCTTTAGTACTAAACTTTAAACAAACCCGAAAATTGATTTATTTCTTTCGAATTTTTTAGTTTTTCGTAAGATTGAAGGGAATTTTCATCATCTTTTGCTTTTTTTTCGGCCAGTAAATCAACATTTCGCAGAGAGCAACAAAAAGCATTATCAGAAACCACGAGTTGGCAAAATTTTAGAATTTAATATCGATTCCTGAATGATTTAAAATGCTTATTCTTAGATTTGTTTTCTTTTTTATTTTCCTTTTAAATAATTTTCAAAATAAGTGGTTATTGTTATTTTTCTCCGTTTCACCTTTATCATAAACGACGAATGCTTTCTGTGTTCCTTATAAAGTGGAAAAACATACTTCCGAGTTCCGGGTTCCGTATTCCGTAGCTACGCCATGGTTCGTATTCCGTTCTCCGAAACACAGAGTGTTCACTATGATTTGCTATAATGCGGAATACGGAACCCGGAATTATGTTTTTCTCACTCATTGCTCATTTTAACACAATTGAGATATTCTATACTAGCAACTGGCTGGGTTCCGTATTCCGTATTCTGGGTTCCGTATTCCGCAGTCCGTAGCTACATCATGGTTCATATTCCGTTCTCCGAAACACAGAGTGCTCACTATGATTTACTATAATGCGGAATACGGAGCCCGGAATTATGTTTTTCTCACTCATTGCTCATTTTAAGACAATTAAGATATTCTATACTAGCAACTGGTTGGGTTCCGTATTCCGCAGTCCGTAGGTACTGGTTCATAATCCGTTCTCCGAAACACAGAGTGCTCACTATGATTTCCTATACCAGTTGCTATGTAGTATAGACTATCTCAATTGTCTTAAAATGAGCAATGAGTGAAAAATGATTTTTGTGTGAATCGTAGCGACTGTTCGTGTGTTCATATGATGCAAAACAGTAAAATGACAGAAAAGAGGATGCATAAACGTGGACAAAACTACTTGAGAGAGCGAGGAGAGTGGATACAAACCGTCCCTCCCCTCCTGTTTGCTTTGGAAAGGCGGCTAGCTAAAGCTCAGTTGCGATTTTTTCCCCACGGTCTCTGTCTGCCTCTCTCACTGTCACTCTTGATTTTTTGGGTTTTTCTCCAATTTAACATGATGGCAATTTATTTTTAATTCATATTTGTGATCAAGGCGCGCACGGGCGGGCTTCTAACTTTCTTTAAAAATATAATACAACAATGAATGAAAAATTATTTCAAGTTGAAGGCCTCACCGTGCTCTTTGAGTTTAGCAAATAAAAACATTTAGGCAATACAACTTTAAACATTACCAATGAAGTTTTCGGGGGGGGGGGGGGAGCCCGGCACCACTTGCTCCGCCAATGTTTTTAATTCCATATTCCCTGCTCAAAATATGTACAACGAGATCTACCATTTGCGGTTTTCGCCGAGCCATAGTTTCGTTTTTGAAGACAGTTAAGTGCCCGCCCGTGCTTCGCCCACTTCTACGCCATTGCTTATTAGAATTTTCTAATCTATACTGCATACTCTGATTTGCATTGTTCTTCTACAGAAAAAAAAGATTCGGAAAAACGGCAGACAATTGTCTTGTTTTTTTCATTCGAATTGCTTTCTTTTTGTGAGTCATTGTCATTATTGTCATTCTTTTTTTTTCGGAATTTAAAATTTATTTATTCTCTATTTCAAATAGTTATTAAGAGAGAAAAAAACCTTTGTTTGCCTGTCTGGCCATAAAAGAATTTCTATGTTCTTGAAATTGTGCAGTTTGTTTAGCTAGGGCCCAAAGTCTGAACAGAGATCTTGTTATGTCATTATTCAGTTAACTAGAAACGATTTTCTTTTTGCATTTTTTTTTGGAAGTTCACAACGTCTTCACTACAATCAATTCGACTCTTCCACTTCCCCGTATCTGTAGAATAATTGATTTGATCAGAAATTATCTGAAATTCCAGCATAGTTCATCCGATTGCTTGAATTTCGAACCATATTAATGGAAGTTTATAGAATAACGCATGACCATCTGATATCACATTAACAAGTTGTGATTTTTGAACATTTTAGAGCACAGCAGTTTTTCAATAGAGTGATTTTGCATTGGCATTTTCACAGCACCAATTCCGCAGCTCATGTTAAAACGATCGCAGTGGCCTACTCCTCGTCATGCCAATCATTAACAGAGTTCCGTGTTCCGTATTCCACATTTCGTCACAAATCATATTTCCGAGTCGCTTTTTCCGTATTCCGTAAGAAAAAACTAATTGAATTTTCATTTCCCTTATACCAGTGCTGAAAGTGTTTATTCCCTGAAACTCTGCTGTCTATACAACTTTTGTTAGAGGCTTCATTAAAAAATAAAAAAATCTTTAAATAAAAAACAGAAATTCCTGAAGCTATATTTTGCAGCTCGACTCGGAATACCTGACGGAAGGTGCCGAATTGTGCAAATCCATTGGTGCAAAGTTCTCTGTGATAGATAGCCGATATCGAAAGACCAAAGCTAATACTCTGAATATTCGTCTAATGGAGTTTTTACATGACGTTTGTGATGGACAAGTGCAGGCGATTAACTCCACTTCGAATTCGGAAATGTAAGTGAAGAATAAAACTGATAAGCAGGACACGGTGATAAACAAAAAGAGGAGGTCAGAAGGCGTTAAGTAAATCCAGTAAATCAGAAAATATATTTTCAATGTGATGAAATTACGATCCTACTAGGCTAATCAATGCCACATCCGTCTTTACAAAAAAGAATATACCTGAAGCGCGACTTCCGGAAGTATTAGGTTGAACGAAAAGTCTTCGTAATTGTTTAATATTTTTCGGAGCAAAATTCATTCAAGAAGACGAGATTCAGTGTGTAATATATTCACCATAGGTATTTATGACTTCTTGTCAACCCGATGGAAGTTGAGCGATTCCAATTGTGTAGATCTTGGGAGACAACCTGGTGAATACGCTGGGTGACACAAGACCTGGACTCCGAGCGTCAGAAGCTTCTGTCGGGTCTTCTAAGCAGTTAGCTGTTTTGCGTTGTCATGTAGCATCTGATGATCAATGATAGTTCTTTGAGGATGCTTGAGAGTCGCTGCATGTACGCGTGACGTTGCTCTCGGTTCTTCTTCCAGCGCTCTCGAGATGTCCGTGTCAATATCCATACGTTAATGTTAGGCGATAAACCGAGATCCGGTCGTGGATGACCGGATCTGGATTTATCGCTTAACACGGCGCAATTGTTACGAAAAGCTTCGCTGCATTTTCGACCTGGAATGAACAGAAAAACACCTCTTATAGCATCTTAGAGCATCCTCTTAGAGCAGCAAGCAAATTCTCACTTAAACGCTACCTGTAAGTTTTCCGGGTGTTTTAAGCATGTATAAGAAGTGCTAACAGAATCAAAAAACAATAACGAAGACTTATCACTCGACCTAATATTTTGGGCGACTAATAGCCAGAGGTTCGTGCTATATACACTGCTAAATTGCATGCCGCAATATTGGTAGAACAGTAGAACGCAGGTCTACTGCGCTCTATAAACATCGAGAGGGCCGGCGTGTTGGGGAAATCAACCACGGCCACCGCGGCCATCAGTTTTCTCGTCATTTATTGCTGGTTCTGCATGATGTAAATAATACTTGTAGTCAATGTGTTGGCTTATTTTTGTTTCAGATTAAAAGAAAATTGAGATATTTCTAAAAACTCCGCATATCATCAGGAATTGTTATTTATAATCAAATGTTTTCGCTTGTTTTTTTTGTTATAAACTCGATGATATATTCAAAGTTTTCAGCAATCTGTCGAGTATTTTCTGAAGATATTCAAAGACCATTTGAAAGAAAATAACGAAAAAAAAAAACCAAGTGTCAACTAAAAATATTGATTTTATGATAAAATAACTACAACTTTTGGAAGAATAAACGGTTTGAGGTGGCCTTTGTTGATTTCGCGGCTTTTTGATTAGTACGGTAGAGCGCGTTAAGTCTTCCTTTCGTTTCTCCACGAAAAATATATTATCCATCCGCGAGGACGTGAGACTTCGTTTAAAAGCGCAACGAATTAACTGTTTGGGTCCCGTTAGGGGATAAATTGTAAGAAAAATTGTTTTTGTTTTCATTTTTAAATTGTTTTCTTACATTTTAACGCGCTACCCAAACAGTTAATTCGTTGCGCCTTTAAACGAAGTCTCACGTCCTCGCGGATGGATAATAATAGCTATGAGCCAACTACATGGAAAAATGACTAAGAGCGAATTTTCCATTTTACTATAATACCACATACGCGGCACATAAAAAGGAAAACGTTTCAAAGTAGCAATTCATTTCAGAAGTATTCTGGAACATGAACGACCCACACTTCTGGCACCCTCGTTTTCATCATCTGGCATCCAGTTATTGACGAGTAAGTCTCTGAAATTCTGCTCTCCTTCGATGCGTTGAATTGAACTTTTAGTATAGAAAACTCGAAGAATGAATTAATATAAGAGGCTAATTTAGTCCTTTTTCAATAAAATACATAATGAACGACAGTGAATGTATTAAATCGGTGAAACAGAGGGTTTTTTTTCCATACTGTTTACCTGACTGAAACGAATATCAGGAAATAGGTTTCCATGAGGTCATTTATAAGTTTCTCATGGAAAAATGACCGGAAGGCGCAAAGCTGAACTTTAAAGAATCTTGCCACACAAAGTACCAAACGAGGTTTACACTAATTAACTTCTGATTTCTCTGATTCATGATTTCTAACTTTCTAAGGTGGTTCAACAAAGAGAAAATGAAGAAAGAGTGAGAAAGGACGACCTTTTCCCCACCATCCCTATAACATGTAAGACCTGTGAACGCGAACTCACTCATTTCAGAACAGGAGCCCACGCTTCGAAGTAGACGTCAGAAACCAGTAAGCTCCAATCTTCGGTGAGTATTCGGCCACCAGAACTCCACATTGCATTTGATACAAATATCGAAACTTCTAGTCGGGGTCGGCTGTCTAAATGATGTAGAAAACTATGAAAGTGTACTGAAACTCTTGTTTCAGAAAGTTTTTAGTTTCCGACAGCTATAATTGATATTATCAGGAGAGAAGGAGAGGCGAGCGAGCTTGATAGTAAGACAAACAGCTTCACGTACGAGCTCACAGCAAAGATCAATGTGGTTGAGGCAATTACATCACTAAGCTAACAACGAAATCTCTCAAGAATGACAAAAATCACTCCTGTCACACACTTTTGTCAGTCTTTCTCTGTTTAACGCTGTCAGGAAACATAAAATTGATCACCATTGGTCAGAGAGTTGAGTACCGTTGCGGACATAATTGGAAATGATCCATGTGATACGTTTTTCTAAGATTGAAAGAGTGCTCAAGAGAGCACAATTTATGTGTCAAGTGCCTCCCACCGCCTAGACAACACAATCGACAATGCTGTTTAGTTTTTCAGCGCTCACGAAATTCTTTCAGGAATAGAGTAACCAGAACAGATCCATTCATCATGTCGCATTTCTATAGTCCCCCTGTGGAAATTCAACCGGCACCACTGGCTACTCCTGAAGCCATCGACTTCTCACCGGCGTATTCAATGGTTAATGTGAGTTTGGAATGGGTAAGGGTACCAATTAGATGCGAGGGTGATGTTAATTTGTGCAAGGCTTCCACGAAAGACGAAAACGATGAAAGTCGTCTTTCGTCTTGCATTCGTCTTACTCAATAAAAAAGTTGTGTACTGCGTAAAAAATGTATTTTACTTGATCCACACAATGAATATCTCGGGGTCAGACGAAGGCGAAGACGGTTTCACTTCGTCTTTCGTGGAAGCCTTAAATTTGTGAACAAGCCCCTTACACGTTTGATAGGGGGGGGGCGTGATTGGGTAGGAAAAACATCGCAAATTACAGTTTTTGTTAGGTTCAATGAATGTATATAAATAGAGGTTCATTAAAGCGTTTCAATTTCGCAAATAAAGCAATTCAGTGGTTGGGGCGACAATGTTCGTCTGAATTCTTTTGTGCTTTATGTTTAACGTCTTCTAGTCCTCTGCCCATTCAGTTCATATGTAGTGATGACTTATGCGTTCTTTCTTGTTAAAATATGTACACGAGTAATAAAGTAGATTCTTGAATACATACGTCTATAGGAAACGTTATTACATAAAAAAAAAACTTCCTTTTGAAACTTTTATGAAACAGTCATAATTTCGTTACATGTAATACATTTTTCAATATGAAATTCACTGAAGAAAAAATATGGAAAATTGCAAATCGTTAGTATGTTAGTTATGAAGTCAGAGATTCAGATGAAAACCGATGAATGCCATGAGCCATGAGCCATGAGCCTCATTAGATTAACAAATCTAATGAGGAAACTGCAAGGTTTTACAGGTACATACCGTACGGCAAAAAATTCATGCAACTCGAGGGGGGGAGGTGAAAGTGGTTGTTTATCTGCAATTTTACAGTTTTCTCTATTTGCACTAAAATATATTTTTGTGCATTACCCAAGAGCACATCGAAATTAAAGTACTCTCATGATAATAGGAATATCACTTATTTCTATCATATTTTTTGAGCATTGTTGCAGAGAAGATTTCCAGATATATTTATTTCTATGCTGAAAACAAACATAACTATCAAACGTTTTCAGGACGCCGCGCAGACCATCATCAAAGCGACAGGAACCACGCCAGTTATCAACAAATACGAGGCTTCTCCTGGAAGACGAAGTACAACGTCGACCCTATCCGGATCTAGTTCATGTAACGAGAATAGCATTCTTTTTTATTTTTCCTTTGACATCATAGAAATTTTGGATTCTTTCTTACGGTCCCGGGCGCTGTCTAACTGTATTTGAGACCAAAGCCAGTGACATGGCTGCTTATTCGCTATAAAAGAAAGAGAAAAGCGTCTTACGTCAACGTCTACGGCCCGCCTACTCTACGGCGTCCAGCGAAAATCTAATAAATCATCGAAACGAGCTTTTCGCCAATGTCATAAAGGTCATTGAGATCTACAATTCGCGAAGCGGATTGAATAAAAATACTGAATGTGATTGAGGGATGTTGCGACGCTGATAGGTGGCGTGCAGAGTTTGAACGCGCATCTCCCGTATCATCGAAGTCTTAATTATCAGAAAATAACGATATTTTGAAGCCGGAGGTCCGAAATTTTACCATTTTAATTTGTTATTTTTTAATCATTTTACGGTCATTTTTGAAGAATACTTATAAGTATATTTTTTGGAATTTTCGGACCAGTTGCTTCACATTTGAGAATTCCGTTTGAAGCAGCGTGTTTTGAAACGTCCAGCCCCTAATCATTCTGTTGCGAAACGTCTCGGCCGGTTTTAAAACGTCTTGTTCCGAAAAGACCATTAGCGGCCCACACCGTTCTGGCGAAATGTCTGAATTTCCGAAGAGTAAATGAATATGCATTTCTCTAAAATGGTCTTATAATGCTAAAAATAATGAAAAACTCGAAGATTGTTGTGAGACGTAAAAAAATGTAATAATTTTCATTTTCAGTTTATATTTAAAAAATTACTGTTTCATTTACTTGCTAATTCAAAAAAGATCAAATGTTTCAGCTCCTCGAGCAGTCTCTGCTGATGTCACCAAGCGATCTCGCACTTCCAATGTGTCCCTATCGACTGACTCTATAAATCGCCTTCACCGCACTTCAAACCTCTTCCAATTACATACGGGAACGGTGATCGCTGACCAGAAACAAAAATGCCTATCGATTGAGTCGCTGACAAAAGAGCCGGATAAAGAGAAGCAAGGGAATCGGTTTGTGCGCAAAGTTGCCTCTTCCTTCAAGCTCAAAAAAAGTTTATTGCACATTTCGAATGGCGATGGCGAACTGGAAAAGAAGGAGAACAAAACGAAGACGTCGGCAACGGCTTCTCCTGAGCAGATATCGCTATTCCGTGATAAAATGGCATCGAGATCTCTGCCACAGTCGCCGAGAACTGATCGGAAAGCAAAGCTGTACTCGTCGTTGAGTAAGCTCTTTTTTATCTGAAAAATAGAAAAGTAAGTGCGACATTGTGTTTGCGAACTGTGGAAGGTGCTAGGCTCGCTTCCAAAAAAGGGCCAGTTGTGCTTGAAATATTAAAATAGGGCTCCTAAAATAACGACCTGTGAAGCAAACAATGACACTTGCTCCAACACCAACCACCTAGAGACGGTGTTGTGAGTCACGTGAGAGTGACTTGGAGCACTGAAGTACTGCACTCAAAGTACTGTAATTTATGTACTAAACGGCACGATTAAGCCGTTGAGCTCTGTGAGCGGCGCAAGATGAAACATTGATTGTTTCATCTCTATAAATCCAACGCGCTTTCACCTTTGTGTAGTGTATAATTGGAGCTCATGCACCGGAAGACTTAGGAGAGGATCTGGGATATACTGAAACACATACAGTTTCCAAAAGAACTTCACTTCTTCAATTTCTTAATTTGAAACCGTAACTTCTGGAATTGAATTTCCAACCTAAACAAAATTTCACTTTCATATTAAGAATCCAAATTTTTTTGTTAGAATTCGCCAGCCTTCTAATTTGACAGAAATCGCTTGAGAGTGCCAATGGAGTAAGCCAAATTTGGACCAATTTGATGTATTTTTGTATATGAACCATATTTGGCAAAAATAACTACGCTGAAACAGATATTTTGTTGTGAAAATTCTACTGTAGTTGCGGAACAGCTTCACGGCAATTTGCAGAAAATGAAATTGCATCATTTCAAAAGTTTTTTTTTTTTTAATCTTAGCAGTGCCAGCGGAGTTATCCCAAAAAAACGCCCGCGCGCATTCTTTATGGCCAGTACTGTATGTTGCATAACATAAAAACTAAACGAAATACGAAATGAGACCGTCTCGTCTCATCTCCGTTTTCGTCTTGGATTCGTCTGACGCAGAGATAGACATTGTGTTGATACACATAAAATGCACAACCTTTTTATTGCGTAAGACGAGTGCAAGACAAACTGAAAGACGAACGTAGACGAGACGAAAGACGACTTCTTGTTTTTGTCTTTCGTGGAAGCTTTAATAAAAACAAAAAAAAATTTCAGATAGCACCACTGAAAAAGTGTCCAATGTTTTGTCATGGCTCCCATCGAAGTCGTCAAAGCGGATGATGAAGAACAAGAGTGCGACACATGATGTAAGCTTGAATTTCGCCTGAAATTTCGAAATTTTTGAGTAGGATTGTAGCGTGATTTTATATATAGCTGTCGAGGAGCTCATAGCTTTCTTCAATTTCAATATCTCCATTCGTTCAATCACTCAAATTGTAGATCTAGTTTTTTTTATGGCATGTGCTCCATGAAAGTGCAGCGGCGTACCGGAGTGTCGTTGCCTGACATTCGGCGTTCTTCTGGAAACCGTGGTACCAGTGGAAACACCTTAATTATTAATCTATTCCAGCTGAGCACCTCTCTGATCAGCTACACAGCAGCAAGCACAAGTACTCAAGGAGTGATCGCCGCGAATGAGAATCTGGAGACCTTATGCGCCTCTTCCACGTCTGGAGTACCTGTCTATCTGGAGAAATGCATTCGGTTTATCGAAAAGGTGAGAGTGGTTCACATTGTGAATCTTATCTAGTTATTCACTATTTTGTAGAATGGCGGTTTCGAACTCGAAGGGTTGTATAGGGTTCCTGGTAATCAAACACATCTTGCCGAGCTGGAGAAACGGTTTTTGAAAAAAGTGAGTCGACTTTTCCGATTCATTCGAATGACAGATCACTGACCGATCACGGGCGGACGTATAGCACTCTTCAAAATCAATTTGAATTCTTGAAAAAAAAAACGTCGCAAAGGAAAGAGCTCTGCGAATTTTATGAGATTTTATGAGAAAATGATAGATACATACCAATTGGAAACGATCTTAAATAGGATCGATAAAACTTCAGCTAATCAATAGATTACGTCCTTTGAACTTTTATTATGAAATGTTCTGTTACTTACTTACTTAGTTACTTAGTCGATCCGTCAATCGCTTGTGTGGGAGCGGATCACAGCTAACCATCCCTTACGATCTTTGGCGATGGTGGTCCATGAAGTAGTCAATCGATTTCCTCGATATACTGGCTACTTCATGGGAATTATAACACAATTTCCCGCGTTTTCTGACCAGTGCTATTCAAAAATGCCTTGCGTCAGCGTGTTTCGGTCCGTTCTGTCCCTGGATGCAAGTATAGATTTCAACGTTGGTCTCAGGGTGAATTCGACGTCAGCTCATTTGACACTCCTGTCCACGTGGCAGCTACAGCGCTGAAAAGCTTTTTCTCGTGCCTTCCGGACTCGTTGATACCAACCGTTTACCATACGAGGTGGAAATTGGCAATGATGAACTCTGAAGATGAGCAGGTTTAAATTTTCAGCAATTTTTTTTTGAAATACTAAAACTTGAGATATGCTGAACTAGAAAGCTTCGCAGTATTGGATTTCAATCGGTTTTTGAATAAGGCTTCCACGAAAGACGAAGACAAAAGATCGAGACGTCTTTGTTCGTCTTTCAGTTCGTCTTGCATTCGTCTTACGCAATAAACGCAAGAGTTACGCAAGTCAGACGAATTCAAGACGAAGAAGAAGACGAAAATTTCGCCCAAATGGAAACCTTATTTTTGAAACAAGTTTTATTAGGGAAAGAGGAAGCGGGTGTACCTCTTTAGCTAAGCATTAGGAAGGACTGCACTCTGAGCAATCAACCACGGCCAGCGTCAGCTTTTTCTGACTTGCTCCTAGCTTTATAGTAAAAAAAATATTTTCAGATGATTCTGCAATTTTTTTGTATCATATGGGAAAGAAACAGCAGAAAAATTGATAATTTTAAAGATATTGTGCATTTTTTCAGAATTTTCAGTAATACATCGCTTTTTAATGCAATATTCTTTGTTTTTCGACAAAACAAAACTGCAATATCAACTAAATATATGTTTTTTTTCAATGAAAACTGACTATGGTTTGTTGTTTCAGAAAATTGCCGGAATCCGCGAAGCTATAACTCAACTGCCTCCCGCAAACCAAAAAGTACTCGAGTATTTAGTCACTCACCTTACTAAAGTGTCATGTTCTCCAAAAACTGTCATGAACTCGAATAATTTGTCTAAAGTGTGGACACCCACACTTTTCAGGTAAATTCTTTTATTTATTTATTCTTTGTTTTCTCTATTTCAGTTTCAATTGAGGCTTCCACGAGAGACGAAGACAAAAAGTCGTCTTTCGTCTCGTCTTCGTTCGTCTTTCAGTTCGTCTTGGTCAGACGAATTCAAGACGAAGACGAAGACGAGACAAGACGGTCTTACTTTGTCTTTCGTGGAAGCCTTAGTAAACTTTCAGAAAAGCTTCTGCTTTACAGTCTAGTATTTAAGAAATGCGTGTTTGTTTCAGACCGGTGTTCACATCGTACGAAGAGCTATCATCTGGTATAATTGCATTTCAATTGGCATTAGAACTATTGATAATCAATTCTCATTCACTTTTCAAATCACATTTTTAAGTTTTGCTTCGAAGAAGTGAAGTTCATTCGGGCCATATTTCTTTCTTGTTAAATTTTAATTTAGATTTCTGTTTTTTTTTTCAGACAAATTGTTATGTGATATCTATAAACAGCAATTTATATTTCTAAATTCTCCATGAGAAATGGGGGGGAGCACCGCGTGCCCACAAAACTACGACAGAAGGCGGAGGTGGGGCGAGAGCAGGGCGAAAGAAGAGCTCTCTTACGTTCAATTCCCTCCACCACCACGCTTAAATACATTTTTCATATCAAAATATTGGCGGATTGTTTTGGATTTTTGTTTATGATTTTGAAAATGCTCTAACTATTAAAATTGATGATATTCACGAGGAAGAATACCCCAGCAAACGCGCCCCGTTGAGAACATAGAGAAAATAACTCGGCTAATCCTCTTTAGTGCAATTTTCTTCGGCATTAAAGAAAAGAGCTCACCATTTTCACTTTTGAACCATCTTCCACAACCTCAACACAGGGCTGCGCGGCGCAGCGAATTGGTGCATTTTTGTGTCGAATTTGTATGCAGTTTGCACCTTTTTTATTCGGCTTCATTGGCTTTTATGGCACTCCCACTTCAAGTTTTTCACTGCTGCCTGAAGCAATATGAAAGTGGGCGTGTCCCAGACTCCAAAAATACGCAAACACTGTTATTATTATGTGATGGGTTTATATATTTTATAATGAACACCCAAGTTCAAAGCACTATATCTGCTTGCAGCTTTGGCTGAAAATGACTGGAAATGCTTAAACTTCAAATTTTCACACAATTTTCCACAGAGCCTCCGAGTTTTTCCCGTTATCGTTAACACTTGTCATATATAATAATAGTCATGCATTGTGTAGCATCTGAAGACCCATTATCTCATTTGTATTCTCAAAATGACATTTTTGTCCAAATATAAGTCAATCAAGCAAAATAAGAAAAATGAAGATTAGTTTACACAGATTTAGTTGTTATTCTTCTTTCCAATGACTCCGGTCCAATGAAGAATTAATAGGAGGAGCACGACGAACACAATCAGGATGACAATCGACAGAATGATTGTCCATTTCGCATTTAGCATACAGAATTTCCGTTGCACTTTTCTCGCAGTGAATTTGAAGTGGGCGCTCTGAAAACTTTAATTTTCAATTCTGCGACAGCCATCGATCAAAAAACATCTGGCGTTGGAAAAAGGATAGGGCAACCTTCTCTTTTTGTCAGTTTCAAATGTCATCAGTAATGTACATGTTCGGGAATTCTGAGCTGTTCGGAATGAGGCAATAATTTCCAGAAAAATTTCGGAATATCGAGGATTACGGTATATTTCAATGAGACATACATAATAATATTTTATGTTGCATAACGATGGGATTTATTTCGTATTTATTACTTATTTAATTTGAAACCTTCCAGAAACTGTAATATTTGAAAATAACTTTTTACTAAGCAATGATAGAAGCTTCTCTATTACAATATTTACGGCAGTCAGTGAGAAGCAGAGATACAGTAATCCAAAAGTCGTGTATTTTCACGTAGTTATAAGGCACACGATTTCAGAAGAAACAGAGCTCATTAAGTAGAAAATCATGTTAAAACACTCTAATCCACGCGAAAATGCACGAAAATTTATGTTTACTAAAACCATTATTTTATTTTCTCGTCAATTACAATGTTTCCCTCTGTTATCGAGTTCCCCAACTTTTGCTCACTCTGAAAACTTACACTCTTGCTCAGTTAAATGGCGCGATGTTTCAGAAGAAATACTGGTTGAATAAATACTTGTGAAAGACAATGTGATTGACGAACAAACGCGCGTTTTTCAGTGATAAACTTTAATTATCTATAAATCTGTTGGTGAAGGCGGCCCTGCAGAAGGCTTAGAACGACGTGGACAGCAGTTGCCGAATCCGGACACACTACGGGTCGTTTCATATATTTCAACAAATTACACATTTTGCAGATCTCGGTGTGTTTCATAGTATTTACTCAGAAAATATTGCATTTCAGTCATCAATTTCTGTTTGAATTTCACTTCACCGTTTGGGTCTGACCACTCAGAATAAAATATAGCTTTTCTAAAACCAATTTCATAAAACGCACCGGGAAACTGTCTTCTACAGATACTTAGCCAGAAGATCAACAACTGATTCTCTTCTATGTATCCGGAGGAGATCGGCACCACCCCGGCAGAGACTTAGTTGGTGTCGAAATCGTTGTTTCGATATTTACAATCGATCGCCCACACACTGAATCACATTTGTCCTACCTGCGTTATCGGCAGATCATGAGTTCCTTTCCATCCTTTTTGGTATAAAAGTATAAAAGGGATCCCTTAAGACCCCTTTCCTCATTCTTTACCATTTGTCTCCAGCGCGTGACTTTTATTCTGTTTCACATTCTTTATATAATTTTTTTCAATTTCTTACATTTGTTGGGCAAATCGAAAGACCAAAATAAATTGAAAGATTAGGCCATAATAGAGCAAACAGACATACTAAACTTGCTAGAAACAGCAACCAAAACTGCCTCAATCCTATCGCAAGGCATGGTTAGCTGTTATCCGCGCCAACCCAAGCGATTGACGGATCGACTAAGTAACTAAGTAATGTAAGTAAGTAAGTAAGAAACCAATTCTATGAAACGCACCGAGACACTGCGTGCGGTTGAATAAAAATATTTATATTGAAAAAGTTGATGGCTGAGCCGATGCTGGGCCCTTCTTGGGTCCACCGGCATTCATAATTCGCGGAAATTACAGACTATGGCTAAGGTCATTAATGGAAAACGCGAAATATTTAGATGTATTTCTCGTTTTAGTTCGATTCTCACCAAGAAATCCGAAATTTTGAAAATTTTAGACCGTATTGAAGGCAGCTCTGTTTTTCTGCGGTCTTCGTGGCCCATTTCAATGTCTCAACAAAATAAAACATACCGTTTCATTCAACCGCTCAGTTCTTCTCTCGATGCTGTCTAATCGCTCGCCTCGCTCCAGAATCCTCTCCACATTCTCCACCATTACCTGAATCGTAATAGGTTCTTTTTTATAAGTCATACTTGAGCCGTAAAACTAACCGCTTTCACCGAAGCCACTTGGTTCCTCAAGTTCTGAACTTTCTCCTCTTGATTGATGTTGTCGCCTGGCTTACCGCGCGTATTGTTGTCATTCTCCATTGACTGGAATGAGAAAAAGTACTAAAGAATACATTTTCAAAGAAATATATTTTCCGTTTCGTCTTCTTTACTTGTAATGCGCATAGTTTCGAGCTATAATTTCAGTTAAGCAGTGGTTTTAGTCGGCATTTGGATTTTTCACAAACTCGCTTTGCTTGCTCACTCAAATTCTCTAAAATTCTATAGAATCCACAAAAAAAACAGAAGCATCTATTAGAAAAAAATTAAGAAATAGGAAAATGTAAATCGAAATAAAAGAAAATGTTTTTTTTTCTCTCGAAAATTGCGAAACTGCTCTTTTTCTCCAGATAAAAACAGAATTGAGAACGAAGAAACGTAGACGAAGAGTTTGAAATAGATGTCATGCTGCTGGGCAACAAAGGTAGAGAACAACTGAAAGAAGGCGTTCTCAAAAAGATAGAATCACGCGTGCTTTGACAGAGAACTTTGGGGAAATTTGAGAATGATAGATTGAAACGAAAGGAATAAAGCGAAATGGGAAATTGAAAAGTTCAACATTTCCAGATTGATACAGGACGAGGGAACGGGAGTGGGTTGACCCGAGCCAGGGAGTGCGTGTCTTAACCGTCTCGCATGATCAGCGCTGAGCATGGTCAACCAAAGGCTGGATCATAACTCTCTTCGAAATTAAAATAGAAATTTTGAAACAGCAATTTTTTGTTTTTTTTAATTTTCCATAACAAAAAAAATTAAACAATTGAATAACCTTATTGATTTCAATGAGTCATATAAACATTTTGCCTAATCAGTTTTGTTTGTTTGATCGTTCAGTTTAATGCATGCAAATCTCTTCTTTTTTCCATTATAACTGGGAAATAACGCATCACTACGCAAAAAAAGAAACTAGAATAATGCAAATAGGATTAAAGAAAGTAATTGGAAACTGAAACATTACAGCTTATGAAATATATTTTTTTAACTTTTAACCGTTTCAAGGAAGTGATGAGAACAGTTTCTTCTGTAACACTTCCGGTTTTTTGAATAATTATTTTTGGTCATTGTCGTTTCAGCAAACAAATTTCGCTGTAAGCATCTGTGACGTCATGATAGGGGAAGGGGGTTTGGAATGCTTATTTGACAAATGAGCTCACCAGTCTGAATAATAGGGTGAATCAGGGAAACGAAAAGAATCGCCTAAGAAACTTTGAAACATTTTGAAAACACTCAAAAACTGAAATATAACATTTATTTCAAATTCAGTGATCTAATAAATATGCATTGAATTTCAGACTATTTACCCCAAAATTTCAACCATTTCTGCAGAGATATACAGGGTGGCTGAGAAGTATTGAGACACTCGTTGTGATGGCTCTTGGCTCCGTGCCAATTCGTATTTTCGAAAAGTTTCGAATTATTTTGAAAATAGAGAGGGTATATAAGCCGACAGTAAAGCCATTTCTCATCACTTTATCTCTTCTCGAAGTCATGCGAGCTTCTCCTCATCGCCAAACCATTGCCAAGCTGTTCAACGACGGCATCTCAACCAGTTTCAATACTTTTCAGTCACCCTGTATAATTTCTGGTTTGCTTGATTAATTAACATTTTCCTAAATTCGATTGTTTTATAATATTATAATAGTTTTTATTTCTGCCCTCGCCCTCTTTTGCTTTTTCTGAAACAGTGAAAAGTGGAAAATCTCTTTTCTGTTAATTAAGTTTCCAATATTGTCAAGAGCCCTCTAAAACTATGCATGGGCTCTTAGAAAAGAAAGAAAATGTTGGTATTTGAGAGAATACAGTACCGTGCAAAAAGTTGTCCACTCTGTGGTTTTCGAGCATAACTATTTTTCGAGTACCGATATGGAGCCAAAATTTTTACCAGCTGTTTCTAAGAAGGTTTGACGGATTGTGGCCAAATTTCATAAATAAATAAAACAATAAAATTTTACGTGAAAAAAATCGAATTTTCGAAAAAAAAATCAAAATTTGACCTTAATTTTTCAAAACAAGTTCCAAAAAAAAGTTAAAAAAAACCAATTTTTCGAAAAAATTGGAGAATCCGCAGAAATGCGTCAGAGGGTTTGCGTACCGCTTGGTTACCGTTTCTATACCTTTCAAATAGCCCCTGTTGTTACCAAAAAATCATGCCAATCGGTTAGGTATTCGTTGAGTTATGCTCGAAAACCACAGAGTGGACAACCTTTTGCACGGTACTGTATGTAGAGGTAAAACCTGCTTTAAAACCGTTTTTCAATGATACAAGCTTAATGATGAGAGGACTTAAAGAACAGTCTGATTACGGGGTGCCTGTGGCGCCGACTAATAGAAAACATATAAGAAATACTTCTTTCTCTCACCTATTGACTTTAATTTTGCTCAATTTTCGAGATCTAAATAGAAGGGTATACTATGAAAATCGGCTCACCAGGACGACCAGTAGGGTAGGCGATCGACACACTTCTACACGGGCGCGCACACACACACACACACAAAGAGGTCGTATGATATTTACTATGGTAAAGATATATTTTTTCTTAACAGAAGAATTTATTTAAAAAAAAACGCAGTTTCACAAATATAGTTTAACTCGAGTTAGAAGTCCAAGGAGATTTCTAGTTTTTGGTTTTTCCCTCGTCGCTCTCCTCTTCTCTAATTGCACTAAGGCTTCCACGAAAGACGTCTTTCGTCTCGTCTTCATTCGTCTTACGCAATAAAAAAGTTGTGCATGTGTACCAACACAATGTCTATCTCTGCGTTAAATGAATTCAAGACGAAGACGAGTTCAGGACAAAGACGAATTCAAGGCAAAGACGAATTCAAGATAAGACAAAGACTTTTGTGGAAGCCTTAAGAAGAAGTCAATTTTTTTTTCTCAATTGAGTTTTTGAAGGATAGAGATATATAGTGCTATTTTAATAGAAAACGTTTCAAAAAGTGCAACGCAGGTTAATGGAATAAACTACTAAATATGCAGAGTGTGGATATGCGCCAGCACCTCTTACTTCCCCGCCCCCCCCCACCTGCCATAGCCGTCCAAGCTGTAATAATTGCATATGAAATTCAGTGGGATATTCAAGATAGAGATACGGTGTCTAACAAACCATAGATGCATGCATGCTTACAGTAAAAACACAACCCACAACTTTTCACCTAACAATAATTCTATCGATTTTAAAGTAAATATGAAATAAAAAATGTGGGGGGGGGTGAGCAATTCGGCGACAGAATTGTTCACCCTTTCCGCATCCCTACGGAAATTCTTATATGATTCATTATTGAGACAGGATTGTTTTCATTTCGCTAAAAACCGATACTGACGGATAACAAGTTTCTGAGAAAAAATGAGTCTGCTTAATGCTTATAAGGAGAGCATATTCAAATCAACTCTTCATATCATTATTCATTAAAACGGCTTGTTGAAACAGGCAATAAAGTTATTGAAGAAAGAGACTCACCATCATTTTAAGAACTGAACCGCGCTCGCTTGTATTCGATTTTTTGTCGTAAGGGTTTACAAGAATGTGACTTTAACCGAGCGACTGAGAAACCAAATGACTGCTTTGTTGACATTGGAATTTTTCACAAAGTAAACATGGTGAAAACTGCAAAGGCAGGTTGGCTAGAAGATGGTTACATATTGGCATTTTGAAGAGATTTAGAGACTAAACTTTCGAATGGGAACACTTTTAGTGAAGAGAACTCGAGCCTGAATGTTGCCACCGTTTTAACCTTCTGGCGTCTGAAGGATTTTCTTTTTTTTTTAATAATTTCGGAAAAAAAATTGTGTTTCTAATTTTTTTTAAATGTTTCCTTTACTGCTCTTCTCAATTTCCAAAATATTTTGCGGTAACACTGTATCCTTCTATACTCTGTTCAATCCACTTGTGATATTGTCTTATTCTGGCCGACCACAGGTCAACTTGGAAAACGCTTCAAAATAAAAAATATGGCATGAAAAAGGCGCGAATAGTCGAAAATATTAAGGTCTCCACGAAAGACGAAATAAGACCGTCTCGTCTTCGTCTTCGTCTGACTCAGAGATAGGCATTGTGCTGGTCGAGCAAAATACATTGTGTACACAGTACACAACTTTTTTATTGCATGAGACGAATGCAAAACGAACTGAAAGACGGGGAGACGAAAGACGACTTTTTGTTTTCTTCTTTCGTGGAAGAAGCCTTGGAAAATATATATATTGATTAAGAACATCTACTGTACAGGAATCGAGACAAATTGGGTAGCTATTGTGTATTTTCAGGAATTTTCAGGAAGTAAACAGCTATTGTGCAAAGCACCTGACTATATACTTGAGCAATAAATTCGAAGGAAGCTAGCAAGGTATCCATGGAGTCGAATATATGTTGCCACTAGAAATGGGCAATTAGTGGGCAACATATCCATCGGCATTGGGCTCTCATGATTTCTATTCAGAACGAAAACGGACCAGCTTGGAAACATTTTTCAAAATTAAAGTTAAAGTTTCACAAAGATTACAAATTGTACATCTCCGCGAGTTTTCTGTTATCCGTTGTTCTTATGGTGCATGGTTATGATTCAACCTTTACCTGATCTGGCCCTTGGTTGCCCTCGTTGTTTTTTGGTCAATGCACTCAAATAGAGGGCGGGACCCGTTTTTGCCAACGCTGGCTTAGTTCGTGAAAACTATTCTTCAATGTAAGATACACTTGGTTTCCTGAAAATACACAACACCAACAAAAACACAAAACTGGTCTTCAAGATCAGATCAGTTCCAATTGATCAGAGGTGATCAGGCGATCAAAATCAAAGAACTCTTCCTCAAAAATTGAATAATCGTACTTAAGCCAGTTTTGAGCGCGGTGGGATAGCAGAGCATCATAGCGAGCACTCAGTATCCGCCCGGAAGCCGAGTACCAGTTACTGACATTGATAACTGACAGCTTTGAAGCTCTATAATGTTGTTATTTTTCTAGAATAACTATCAAGTGATGCACTTGTAAAACAGTATCGATGAACCGGACCGGACCAACGAAATCGGGCCAGAATGTGCCAGCCAGAGTCTGCAAATTGCGGTTTATTCAATGTTGTAATTCTAGATTTGGAAGAAAAGACATTACCTGCCCACTTGTGTCCGTTCCAAAACGAATTAGAGGTCTGTTTCCCCAAATTACAGTAAATTACAGTCCATTTGATCATTTTTCAAGTGTGACCAAGAATATCTGATGTCTCGGTCGTCTTTGAACTTTTTTCAAAAAGAGAAAGACCCGATTCGGTCCGGATCACAAGTCAAAGTTTTTAATTCAACTGGGAGAACCAGGTTTCATTTTTCAGTAAGTACTGGGTGCGGAATAAATAATAAGATGGAATTTTGCGGCAGGTCTCGCGCCGGTACACTGCGCCCGGCGCACACATTGGTTATTTATTTATTTTTATTACATCTTTTTGTTTATGTTTTTCCAAGTTCTTCTTTAATTTTTTCCGAATTTCAGTCAATGGTAGTTGCTCCCGATCCTGGAATGCAAGAGAATGGGATTGTCCAATTCTGAGATTGCAAAAAAGCTGAAAGTGTATCATTCTCTGGTCTATCGAACTGACTGTGAGACTTGTGAGACTCGTTACTAACGTCTTGGGACACTGGAAGACATGTCTAGATGTCGTCGTCCCACCACTGCCACGACTTCTGAAGATGTCAAAAAGATATGTTCGAGGATACGGAGAAATGCAGCAAGGAGCATGAGAAAGGTGGCTAATAAGATGGGTGAAAAGTCTATGAGAATGGTCAAAAACAAGCTAAAGAAGACGCCTTATCGTGCAGAAGTTATAGCGTTTGAAAACCATCCTATTATTTATTCCGCACCCTGTAATTCATTAAAAAAAAGAATGCATTATAAAAATGTATTAGGCGGGAAAACTGCTAGTGACAAGAACTAGCAAAAAAAAACTGTTACAAACAAAATATTTAAAACAAAAACGTAGTTATGATATGAAAATATGAAAAGAAAAAGAAAAAAACAATTATAATTCTACGCACCGTCTTTAAACTAATTTCACTTCAAACTTTCTGGAAGACGAACGAATGAGAACCAGTTCACCGGGACGCGTCTACCCCGCATTCTCATTCATTCACTTTCAAGAGAAAATTGAAGGGACTACTGTAATTTATGAAGAACCGGCTTTGAATTCGCCAGATGAGATTCGTCGTTTAAGCTCTTTCCACAAGAGATCACGCTCTTTGTTGGCCTTCTTTAGCACACTTCCATTCTCCAATGCACGTCGGCTGAGATACGGCAACACTTCTTCCACTGGTCCATACGGCAAGTATTTGTAGACCGAAAATCCGGCTTGACCCAACGAGAATGATACCTGAAAATATTCGAATTAGAACACGATAGACTAGTAGGCGTCAAGAGATACAAATCTTTACTGAAACGGCAATTCTTTGATGATTTGCATGAGCAGATACGCATTTTTTGCCGAGCTGAGGAATGAGAAATAGAGGATGAAATAACAATTTTTCACAGGGCTCACAGAGCTCTATGGTTATGGACTACAGAATACGGAAAACATTCTTCACCGCGTTTGACCTATTCACAGCGCTACCATTAGCAAATCAAGGTAAGTGGCAGATTGTATCAGATTTAGCGCTGAAAATCTGAATAATCCATGAATCAAAAGGGTTTCCACACTAGGACATGCTTAAACAAATAATTGAATTTCCCAAAAAGCATTGCGATACTGATATTGCTAGCTGAAAACAAAATTTGACAGTAGAAATCCGCTCACTTTCCTTAAAATAACTATTCATCTTAGTTTTGATGTCTTTTGAATGAAAAGGATGCTTAAATAACAGAAACCAAATTTCTTGAATCATATTTGACGGTTCTTTCGTCCCTTTCTGAATCTTAAATGCACACAAGATCTTTTATCGAGCATTTTCATGGAGCCTTCACCTCGATCAGAATTTTCGAAAATCGATTTGATCAAAACGATTTTATTTTTGAGTATTGGACTTTTTAATAAACAGTATTACAAGATTTGGAATGGAAATTTGACTGAAATTTCTTCATTCAGGGACGTCTGTTATGGTTAGAGAAACGACGTTCGTCTCATCAGTAAAATATCTATCGAATAGGGAAGGCTTCATACCAATTAATATAGCCGCTTTTGATTTTCAAAACTATTCCTCAACTTGCACTAGTCGTCGCTCACAGCCCTACATGGTACTTATTTCTACTGAAGCTCCCAACTTTCTATTCGTCCCCCGTTTCTCAACTAACCTGATCGCACATGCCATACAACTGCGCCATGCACATGACGCGTTCCGACGGTGCAATGCATCTCTCCTTCATCAGATTGACAGCAAATCGGACGGTATCCTCATTGTGACTGGCCACCATCACCGACACGTTCGCTCTGCCACGACGATGCACCTCGTCAGCGATACGAGTCAGACACGACTCGTACATTTTCGTGGTTGCCTGGAAGCAAGAAGCATTATTCGATATCGGTATTTGTTACGGACAGAAAGAATTGGCAGGAGATACATAGAAACAGTGTTGTAAGATGTATTTTAACTGCAGCTGATGTACTGAATTCAACTGGGAAATACAATTATCCCACTGAACCTGGTTCTCACCTGAAAATCGACGTTAACTGGATCGTCATAGCCAATTGCCCGAGCCCTGGATCTCTCCTGTTCCATGTACGCTCCTCGGACAAGCTTTGCTCCGAAATGCCATCCCTCCCGCCTGGCCACCTGCATATCAGCCTCCATATTCTGAAGAGTCGACTTCAAGTATGCCTGGTAGGTGTTGAATACGTTTCCACGGTCTTTGTTGTATCTAGAAATTAAGAATGTTTCACTGCTTCAACAATCGTTAAATAGCCAAATTTGAGTTTTTAGTTTTTCAGTACAAAGAAACCATATTGATGCCTTCTATCCTTTTTCGTGAACTATGAAAACTTACTTTTTCATCATCTCTATTGTGATTTTCGAAATGGCAGGTTGCAAATACGTCTGCTCAGCATCCACCATAACCCTGACCCCTTTCGAAATGGCATACTCAGCGACATCCAATGTTCTCCGGACCATATTCCTGAACTCTTGCTCCTCTTCGTTCGACAGATTCTGAATGAGTGGCTCAAGCGCCCCTGTCTTGATGTTCAACACTTTGAAAAGCTGCCCCAACTTGACGTGATCATCCAGAATGTGATTCCATCCGTGGAGATCTACTATTCCGTCGGAATCAAAGTCAACATCGTGGAAGAATCTTTTTGCAGATTCTGAATCGGTTTTGACGCCAAGCTCCTGAAAGAAGGAAGGCATTTCATAATGTATTTGTATATTATTCAACGTTCAAGCATACAAATTCTAGAATAAGAGTTTCATTGAACCGAAGTCAAGTATGGGCTTTTGTGCATTAAAAATTATCGTTTTTACGCTTAGAAATTGTCTCCGCATCGCACTTTTACATATTACAGACTCACCTTTAACCGTTTTCCAAACTCCTCTGCGGTCAGTCGTCCCTCCTGAAGACTAATCCCTCCAGTGAGCGCTTTGAAGAAGTTCTGCGTTTGAACAATGGCTTCCGACAGCTTCAGGAGCAGCTGAGGTCTCCCCAAAGCGGTTATCTTCACCGCCACAAACCCCTCGTTTCCGGTGGCGGACGCCACCGCGTTGATCGAGTCTTTGAAGATGTCACGATTCTTGTTGCATTGCTCCTCTCCTTCGTAGAAGTACGTTCTGGAAACAGTGTGAAAATGGGATCCTGCGAGTGGAATTAGTGAATTGAGATCGAAACGGTAGGGATACAAAATATTTGACTACAGGTCAATGAACACGTGACGGTTGTAGCTGTAGGACAGACATCTTATGCTTCCTTTGTTATTCAAAAGAAATTAGCACTGTTTCATAATGTTCTACTTATAAAGAATTTTTTAATTTCAGATAAAAAACTCATGAAACTTTAAAAAAACTTTGGTTTTCATCTCTGCCTTCTTTCAAGTATTAGAAGATAACCCCTACTGCATTAATTAGGGCAGCACAAGGATCTAAGTCGTAGTGGGACACCCTACTGGAGAGCCGACCTGTGAGTGATTCTTCCCACTTCGATAATTGTTCGATCATTCGATCATTGGGCTAAAATCTATTTCGAAAAGCCAACTACGAATTGAACAAAATTGCCTTCAGGCAGATGGCCGTGGTTGATATCCCGGCGCGCCTGCCATCTAAATGAGTGCAGTAGAGCGCAGTAAGAGTTTTTCTATTGGCAGAATAAAATAAAATGAAATGGAATTAATCAAAACGAGAACCGAAGTCCGTACAGACTACAAACCTAGCACTCGCAACTCCCTGCCGCCGATCTCCGAACTCCTCATGCACTGTGTACCGTTCCCTGGTCGTTTCGAGGGTCTTGGCATCCACCACTGGCGTCATTGCCTTAAACAATAATACATTTGTCAACGGATTTTCAAAAATAATATGTAAAAATGGGAATGGTATAGCAGTGTTTGATGTGATGCCGAAACAGAAAACAAAAGGAATAACTACATACATATGCACATGTTTTTTGTTTGCTCGTGACTTATTCTTACACATAATTTTATGTCTCACATACGCTCAACGTGACACCGCGTTGACTTCAAACAGAGCAGCGGTGCTCTTCGAATTAACGAGAAGTTCATAAAATCTTCATAAGACGCCTAATACTCACCGCTGGCTTTACCGTCGCTTCTGAAGTTCCTTTCACCGTCTTATCCGTCGCTTCTTGACTCGAAATATCAGCTTCCACTGAATAATCGAGAATCGATTTGACTCCGTAATTTCGAAGTTTGCTGACAACAGGACGCACTTCTTCCTCGGTCTCTCCAGCAACGAAATGACCATAAAATGTGTTTTTCAGGACCTTTTTGAACATATTCTTTCCGAGGACTCGTCGCATTGACGCAAGGATTATCTGATTCTTATTGACGAGCGTCTGCACTCCGCATAGTTTCAAGACAACTAGAGCCCGAATGAGCTCGGTGTTCGATTTGCTCTGAAATTAAAAAAAAAACAGCTTGCGATAGAATTCTGCCTGTAACTATGCGCTACCTCTAGCCCTACTAGCACGATTCGGCGCGGTGAGTGAGCATGGAATGAGAATAATAATAACTGAGTTCGACAACCGAAGCATGGTCAGATGCTCGTCAAAAGTTATGCGTAATTGGGCAACAATTCCGCGAAGCAGCGGGTTTTTTTACTAGGACAACTACTCGGAGGCGGGCGCGCAGATATACGCGCAGATATAGTCAGATATCAAGCTTCCACGAAAGACGATATAAGACCGTCTCGTCTCGTCTTCGTCTTCGTCTCTTCTTCGTTTTCGTCTTGCAAAACTTTTTTATTGCATAAGACGAATGAAAGACGAACTGAAAGACGAACTAAGACGAGACGAAAGACGAATTTTTGTTTTCGTCTTTAGTGGAAGCCTTAAGGTAGCAATCCAGTCTCGCCGATCGATCTTGCGATGCGGCTCAACGGTCAGCTCATAATTTTTTCAATACCACCGGACTACAGCCCTTCATACAAACTTCTTCCAAAACTGTAGAGTTCCGGAATGTTTTGCTACTTAAATGAGGTCACAAAGCTCATGGATACTTACTACGTGAAATCTTATTTCATTGTTTCTCTTCCCAGTTAACAAGCAACTGAAACGGTATTCTAGAATTTGAAATATCTGAAATCTCAATCAGAAAAAAGGTGTTTCATAAATGAACCATATCTGTTATCAAAATTGTTTATTGTTTCCATCTGTTTTTACGCATTATGGGCGGAGCGCGACATCGCCCACATCAATCTGTCTTGCGGCAAATCGGAAGTTGGCGCATCTCGCGGCTTCCTAGGTAATTGGTTCAGACGCATTACCATTTTTACCTTACGTTCTTCCGTCTTTTATATTTTCGAAATTACCGCTTCAGTAGAACAAGTTAAATTAGATAAAATATTCGGGAGAACCTCCAGCTAGCTATCCTCGAAATAAGCCTAAACTGACCTTGAAAGCTTCCTTCGTGTTCTCAAATGATAGATCGAGTCGATTATAGCACTGCTCGAGCTCATTCTTGTGCTCCTTAGACGTGCATTCGTATTTTTTGGAGTCACTAGAATAGCATCTTGTGGCAAACGTGCTGGAGGAGAGGATGCCTAGAAATGTCTATTGTGCCTGCTATTTAGCTTCAAAAAGCAAATCTTCAAATTTTTTTCCACCGCACCCGTCGTTAATATGTCATCTTTCAGATGTCTTAACGTTAACGAACCTGGCAATAAACGTCGCTGAAGGGAAACGTGGAATCCAGTCAGCGCACTTTGCATTGGAACTACAAGTTGAGAAATGATTAAATTTGGTTTTGGTTCAAGAATATTGAGATTTGAAGTTGGAGAGAGGAGGAAAGAGGGGGGAGGGGGTCGAATCCGTGACCTCTAGCGCCTAAAATTCTAAAATTCGAACTTTTAACGGTCATATGAATGGAATAAACGACCGAATTCATGCACTAATTCGGTCAAAACTCAAATCAAAAAATTTTACCAAAAAAAGTTATTTCGTAAGTACTAAATACTGTTTCAAAATAGGTATGTTTAGATTCACGTAACCTGGTTCTGAGACGAATTATCAAAAAACATAAATGCATGAAGTCAGCGTCTCTGCCAGAAAAGGGTGGAATTCCGGATTCCGCAGTTTTTTTTCATTCCATTTTCCGGATTCCAGATTCCGTGAAAAAAATTTTTTCCGTTTTCGGATTCCGTGAAAAAAAAATGTTTTCGTTTTCCGTTTTCCGGATTCCGAGTTCCCAAAATCCAATTCCGCCCAACTATGAGTTTTAATACTTTATTTTTAATTGTTGTGAAAAGTATACTTTTTTGAACTCCCGCAAAAATTTTTGCGAACAGAGCGCATTTACATCATTCGATTCCTTCATTAATGGTTGAAATTCCGTTTTCCGCATTCCGCATTCCGGATTCCGCCGTTTTTTACATTCCGTATTTCGGATTCCAGATTCCGTGAAAAAATTTTTTTTCCGTTTTCCGGATTCCAGATTCCGTGAAAAAATTGTTTTTCCGTTTTCCGGATTCCGGATTCCGAGTTCCCAAAATCTTATTTTTAAATGAAACGTATTCAGAGAATCAGAAAATAAATACTTGCCGAAGTGATCAAAAATCTTAAAATTACCGTCTGCACTAGTTTAACGTGATCAAAGCCTAAAAATCACAAAAAAACAGAGAAATGTCAAATTTGTGGCTTCAACCTGTGTAAAAGCATTGGCCAGACACTTTTAAACCAGGTTTTGCCTTATTTGAAGTGCACGTTTGAGTGGTGAAAAAGTAGACGTCTCCCGCAGCCCACCCCCCCCCTCTTTAATATTCTGGAGTAAAGTATAGAACTCATCACTTTTACTTTTGCTTTTTTGTATAATTAACCCTATAATTAACCTGTAGAACGAGAGTTGAGTGGTGAAATTTGGTGTATTCTTCAAAAATCCCAAACTTAAGTCGTTGGTACCATCAAAATGTGGAAAAAGTTTCTCTACATAACGGGGTCGACTACAAAGTCCTGTGTTAAGAGCCACGGCAGCTCGAAATTCAATAGCTCTAGCTAATCAGGCAAAGGTAAAGAAAAGCAGGGGAACAACGAAGTTAAATGTTATGAAAATAAACTGAAACAGTGTTTTTTTTTTCAAAATGTCAAACCACAAGTAAATTCAGCTCACAATCAGGATGCATCAAAACTGAAATTCTTTCGAACATTGGAAGTTTTTAATCGATAGAAACGATGAGAAACCTGGATTATTTGTAAGATTCTGCCTAGGGAGCAGATTTGTAACGTCACGGCTCTTTAAGAAAGAATATTTGGAATGGAAAGATAAAGGAAAAGTATGCTCATCCTAAAATCATAATTTCGTTCTTCAACGAGAAGAGGAGAACGACGATGTGATTGGAACAAAACTAGAGTTTCGAAAAGGGATCTCGTCAAATTGATCCTTCTAAGACAGAAGGACATTGGCTGTATTCCGAACTCACAACACGGGACCTGCCGAGCGATAAAGCTAAGTAACTTATATAAATAAGTAAGAAAGTAACTCGCTTTGAAAACATCCTCAGAAGTACCAATTCAAAAATTGAATATTTCAAAGCACGGCAAATCAGACGGATCCAAGCCTTGTAATTTTGAAACAGTTAAAAAGTTTTTTGAAAAGAGATTAAAAAAAAACGTTTCCGTCCAAAAAAACAAAAAGTACAGTGAACTACGTTGATCTCGGAAGGTATCTTTTTGCCATTTTAACAAGGTAGAGTCTAATTAAACTTGTTTTTTTAATACGGGTGGGGAGAATTAGGGGGTGCGGGATGTCCAATGTCTACTAGTTTCTTTCTACTTTTCCATTATGAAGTCATCTTTACAAAGGAATCAGGTTCGTAGTGATATTCAGAATCTGATACACCTCCTTGCAGAACGTTGCAGAAATTTCAATCTAGGCGTGTACTATAGGCGAAGAAGTTCACAAATTTCGAGAAGACGCATTGTAAAACCGTATGCTACACTTTGAATTTTAAAATTTGCGTAAACATTCTGAAAATTAGCCAAAATTTACGGTTTTCAGTGAAAACGTGGGTGTGAGATTGAAAAATATAGGAAGAAATTCAAAAAAAATAGATTTCAGTTGAGAAATTATCTGAACGAGATGAAAAATAATTAAGAAAAAAAAGAAAAATTTAAGCAGGAAATCTGGAATTTTTGAATAAAGTTCTAACAAATTAAGGAAATTTTCTGAAAAAATAACAGAAATATGAGTGCTGGTCTCTTGAAAATTAATGTTTTCTTTAAAGAAAAAGTTACAAGTGCTATTTTAATAGTAGGTAGTAGGTAAGCAAACGAATAACTGAGCACAGCAGTTGCCCCCCCCCCCCACAAAAAACAATTTTTTTCGAGCCACTCTAGCACACAAAATGCACATTGACGAAAAAAAAAAGTAAGAGAGTTGGAGGCGGAGGCGGCGAAAAATGAGGGACCTGTTGTGGCGCGCAGAGATGAGAGAGGACGAGGCGCAGGGACTGACGAAGAAACGGCATAGAACTCGAGGGGCGGCGTAGGAAACCGATTTTCATAGTGGTCTCTTTTCTTGCTCTGGAGCTTTTCTTTTCTGTTTCTGTTTCTGCGGGACACACAAATGGACGGCGAAGAGCACACGTGGCTAGCTAAGTGTCGTTTGAATGACGTTTGAAGGTTCGACGAAAATCGAGAAAATCTCAGTGAAAATGCAGTTTGGTGAATGAGAATTCGGAATGAAACGAACTTGGAAAGAGATTGATCGATGAATGAATACTGTAGTTTTTTTGGTATTTATCTATAGTCTTTCTTAAATATGAATGAAATAAAGGTCGAAGGTAGCGGGTCGAAGGTAACTAAGTAAGTAATTAACTATAGTCTTTCTTAAATATAACAAAGTTCCATGAAACGGAAAGAAAACATATTTCATGCCAGCATACACAGACAATCTGAACAAAATTCTGGAAGCAAAAACCACGTATTGCGCAACAGTTCGGGCAGCTTGCCCATGGACAGCTATTCTGCAGAAATTGAGCAGGTAGAAAGTAGGTATAATAGTTAATGAGCAAAAAGACTGAAAAATAGTGAGAAGCAAGTCATGGGCAGTTAATGGACAGCTAGTGCAAGTTCAGCGCAGCCAAAGGGAGGGGAGGGGCAACGTGCCGATAGCCAGGTATATAGTGGACATCCGGTGCATTTGCTTTGTAAGTAGCACATTGGACGGATTTTTTCCATTAAAAAAACTTTCTGTCTATGTTCTAACAACCGGAAAAGAGTTCTAACAAAGGCACAATATAAGGTTCGAGGTCCGGGTTACTTTAATAGTGAAAAAATTCAATGAAAACCATTGAACGTGAGCCAACGCACGCAAGAACAATTGCGTCACTCGAAAACCTAAAACTGAAAACCTTTAGGGTTATTAAAATACCCGCAAGCCAGGCCACAATGAGTGCTTGCGCATTTCTCAATTGTCAAATGTTGCAGGTCTACAAATTATTGATATTGTGACAATTGCAGTGGAGCCAATGCCCAATCGACCCACTAACCATGAAGGAACTGGAGCTTGCAGCTAAGGCTTCTACGAAAGACAAAGACAAAAAGTCGTCTTCATTCGTCTTTCAGTTCGCCTTGCATTCGTCTTACGCAATAAAGAAATTGTCAACACACTGCGTCAGACGATTTTCAAGACGAAAAAGGAGACGAGACGGAGACGGTCTTATTTCGTCTTTCGTTGAAACATTAATTGGAAGTCATACGATGCCTTGGCCATGATGAACTCTAAAGATGACAGGTTTAAATTTTCATCAAATTTTTTTGAAATACTGAAAATTTAGATAAGCTGCGTAGCATTTGATTTCACTGAATCAATCGGTTTTTGAATAAGGCTTCCACAAAAGACGAAGACAAAATTCGAGACATCTTTGTTCGTCTTTCAGTTCGCCTTGCATTCGTCTTACGCAATAAAAAAATTGTCAGCATACTGCGTCAGACGAATTCAAGACGAAGAAGAAGACGAGCCGGCCGAAATTTCGCCCAAATGGAAGTCTTATTTGTAACAGCGAATAAAAACTACGATGGGTGTCATGTTTAAGGAGCTTTGTAATGCCGTAATAGGCAGGATTTGTAACAGAAATTTACATAAAAGATGTAGCAGGCTAGGTTCTTCCTTAGATTTCCGGCAATTTGGAAAACTGCTCTTTTGCGTTTTTTCAAGAAAAAAGCGACAAGATGAGGAAGTGATGGAAAGAGCAGTCAAGCGGCGGCAAGATGTTTTAGCTCAAAAAAATTAAATTATGTTTAATGTGAATTCAGAAAAGTTTCGATTCAAATCTTCTGGAGACCTTCATGGATCATTAGCAGATCGTTAATGATTAGCATTAGCAGATCATTAGCAAATCATCCTGTTTTCAAGTTCTCCGCTTAATAATCTCAAATTTGTCCATTTGAAAATGTAATTAAGGATTTCCGCGGCAAACATCACAAAAGAATATTTACCCAAGATTAGAGCACGATACACAAATTCTGGCCACCTGGTACCGAAGTAGCGAGTTAGGAGCTTTGAAATTATCGCCACTGAGCAAAATAGGTGCCCATGGAACTGTTGCCGACAATCTGCCCAAATTGAGTAATACACCAAACCAATGGAATTAGTTAGGAGATTCCTAAGTAGGAAGTAAATATCATTGAGTTATTTTCTATTCGATATCGTCTCAATTTACTCTTATTTAATCGACTCACGTTGTGCTACCGGGGGACCAGAAAAGGTACGGTCGATTTAAGAATAAGCTCAATAATCACGTCTTCCGTTTTAAGGAAGCATAAATAAACGTGGATTAATTATTCACGTGAAGAAGATGTGACTGAGTTTTGCGATTTCCTTGCGCCATATTCTTGAATTTAAAATAGATATCAGCGTGCAACTTTCAGCAAAAAAAAGCGAATGGAATTGAAGAAAACTGTAGCAGCAGAAAACAAAAATCTGAGCTCTAGAATTCGGAATTCCAGAGAACGTGGGCGAGCGGCAGGCTTTCATCTTTTATCTCTCGCGTTCCCGGTCAAAATGAGTGTATAAAAGCATCGCCCCACAGTGCAATATCCTTTGACTTTTCCTTCGGGCAAGCCATGAATGCTCTTCTCTTCGCCTCCATCGTTATTATTTCTGTCAATGCACAGTATGGAGTGCAACAGCCGTCAACTGACTACGCACCAATTTATTTCCAGCAGCGTGATAGTAAGTGAAAAAACGTTTCAATCGCGAGTCGTATTCTCTGCTCATCGTCGCACCAAATGCTCATATTATATTTTCGCACTTTTTTATGTTGCTCGGTTTTAAAATTCCTTAATTTTGAATCGTCTCAGTCCTGAAACCACTCGGTTTTGAAACGACTATCCTTTGAAATGTGCCGGTTTTTGAGCCGTTTAAAAATACTGCATTAAAATGGGTAAGAGGCCTATATTCCGGGAGAAATGACTGATCAGTGAGAGAAATTATATATGGAGATGATGAAACAGTGAACAGTGATTCAACTGGTTAATTTATAAAATTTTAATGAGATTTCATGTAGGCCACGATTAATGGTTTGACAAAGAAACGCGCTGCGTTTTTTTTTTCGGTTGCTGTAATTAAAATATGAATGAAACTAAACAGAATACGAGACGGGAAGTGTTGATAACTGGTATTCAGAGGATTTATTGAAAAACAAGTGTTTCTTAATTTCATAAATAGCATCATAGGGGCATCAAGCGAATAATTTTACAAGAGAAATATGTCTTTCGGATGACAGTCTTTTCAATTTTTTGTCCAAGCTGCTAGAAATCGAAATCAAGAATGGGCCGTCGGCCGTCGCAACTGTCCGAGCAACTCAGTGTAAATACCATAAGTTACCTGGTTGACGAGTTAACAAGTAAATTTCTGAACTTACGACGTCGACATCTCCGTTAATATGAAGACGCACTTTCCTGATCTGATTAAACGCCGAAAGGCCAGTGCTTCATGAAATGAACAATGGCCACCAGGGGCCATTTGGTTTAAGCCTTTCATTTTTTGGCTCCGTTTCTTTTTCTATTTATGCAAAACAAAAAAATAGATTTAAAATGCATTCTTCTTATTATAATTTACATTTTCAGAATTAATATGCCCGTTTTTTGCATTATTATTTTGTTTTACACTGTATTGAATTTTAGATAAATTTTCAATAATCCTGGTTGATTTTCCGACGCACTAAATTTTTCGGAGATAAATTTTCGATTTAGTATTATTGATTTTAATTTCCTCGCTGTCACACAGTGAAAGTAATTATTTAATTAGAAATGCTTTAAGTGATCAATCAATTTACAATATTGGCGAGCTTCTTTGTGTAATTAATTGTTCCTAAATTATTATAAAGTTCCAACTTATTTATATGCGATATTTGAAACTCAAAAAAGTGTTATCGAATATTTTCAGAATAAAAGTTTCCGTTTATTAGATGCGGCGTAAACAAACAGATTTCAGAAAAATCCAATACATATCATCCTCTAAACCAGAAAAATAAATAACGAGCAAGTCGCTGCTTTCCATCACTTGATTCTGTTACAGATTCTCAAAAAAAAATAATCTAATAGAAAATACCGGTTCAGTACCATATTTTTTTAAAAATAATTTCACAAAAATACCAATATTTAATAGATGGAAATATCCAAAATCAGTTTAACAGAATGAGAGGGATATTTAAAAAGATCGTGATCAGCGTCGGTCTTCAAGTTCTTAATGATGCACTTTAGGAATTCAATTGATCTACGAAAACCTCAGTGTTTCTAAAGGTCACTTTTTTCCGTTGAATTTTCGAGATTTTTGAACTACTCTTTTACTCTCTTTTTTAAATGATTCTTTCTGTCTGGTCCGTGCAAAAAAAAAGCGGCGCATGACGCGGATGAAAGACACTTTTTCAAACAACTTTTAAACCAACCAATCAAGTAAATCCACTCATGCTTTAGACGACGCATCGGCTGTAATTTGAGGAGATGCGTAGCTTTTTTCGTATATCATACATGCACCAGGCCGGCCAACCACTTGTGAATTCTCGATTTGGCCCCGTCCTGGTTAGCTTGTGAAAATTACAAAGGGAGGTTATTCAACGAGTTAAATGCAAAACATTTCGCGAGTTCTACCGGTGAAACGACAGAGAATATTGGAAGAAACGAACTTACTTCGCCGTTTCTCCGCGAGCCCGCAATCGTACCCTCAAAAAAAATTCTCTTAAATGCCTTCCTCTTCCCGTTGTTTCACCAAAGAATTTTTAAGAAACTCTAAAACCACGGTCTGAAACAAAAGTAACAAATCGAGGCGCCAAAAAAATGAAATCGGTTGAAAATGGGATAACTCGTAGCATACTTTCTTAGTTACTTAGTCGACCCGTCAATCGCCTGTGTGGGGCGCGGATCGCAGCTAACCATGAATCTTCCACTTCTTGCATTCAACCTCATTCTGCCAATAAATATTTATGAATTTTCTCTTCAGACTATGTATGCACCATTCAGGCGAACTATGCACTTTTTGGACAGCATCGCCATCGTAAGCTCACTTTATTCTCTTATTATTATTTATTTCCATTTTCCTTTACCATAGAAATATCCGTTTCAGCACATCGACCAATTGTGAGCTACTGCCAGGATTCTTACAAGCAAGACGCGTGCGACAAATGCTGCAAAATTGCAGCCAGAATTCAGGGAACCAGCATCAAGCAGGTAAATTTATTGTGAATTTTTGGTTAGATTCATACATTAGTTCTGTTTTTGATTTCAGGAATCCATAATCGGCTTTAACATCGTCCTCAAGAAACAGCCACATTGCATCTGCTGCTCTCCAACAAATGCTTATTAAGCGAAACGTGTTTTTTTTTCATTATTCAGATTTTATTATCTGAAAGTTGAAGTTTAAATATAAGCGTATTTCTTGTTTCTCTGTTAAATTATCTATTCAAGCTATAAAAAAATATTTCTTTTTACCAATGAGCTGTTGGCGGAAGCTAAACAAATTAGTTATACTGTTGTCGCTAAATATAAGATGTCGACACTGTTTTATATGTGAAGCAGACAGATGCTTGAATTTCTATTCATGCTTAAATAACTGAGCGTGAATTCTTTATACCAGCCATCTTCACAGAGGGGATCGTTGCCAGAAAGTCTTCAGGAACGAAACAATATAACAATAGAAGTTGGAGCGTAACAGACTATATTTTAAGAATCAGAATAAAGGAAATAAATTATACACTATATTATTTTAAAATGATAAAATTTTAGATATGTTTATTTAATCGAAATTCAAATATATTCAAGAACGGAAGAAGTTTTTCTGTGTTAGCCACGAGAGACTCCGCGCCAACTGTTTACCACTATTCTTGAAGGAACTTTCGAAATTCATCGAATACGTTTTTATATTATTTTTTAAAATAATTTTAATGCACTTCGTTTGTTTTAAGAAATTGGAAGCAAAAAAAAAGTAGCTTAGATAACTGATTTTTAATCTAAAATCTAAATTAAGGACGATGTCAATGAAAAGCGGTAACCCTTCACATAAACAGAAAATGATAAATCTAAAAAACAAAAGGAATAATAATACTATTATTTATTCGCAAGTTAGTAATTTAGAGAAAAGATGGAAGTATTATGAGTAATATTCTCAGCAAATAATTAAGGAAAATGATTATTTGGACAAGCTATTGCTCGGTTGATTTTTTAATGAATTTTATCTGGTTTTATCGTGTTTTTAATATGATATTTTGTATTTTACTATTATTCAGTAAAATACATAAACATTTTGCAATTAAATGTTGTTTCATTTTGGATAAATCGTTAATTAGTGTATACGCTTTTTTTAATGATGAGCCTTTCCGATGCCGAAGAATCACATTAGCACAAACGATATCAAAGAAAGATTTTAAAAATGACTGAAGCACAGTTAAGTTAGAGAAGGAAATCGCTAGTAATACGAAGAAAGTTATAAAATGAAAATGCTCCACCATTATTTCGGTTCCTTTCATTTAACTACCTTCAGCATAATAAATTTGTAGACAAATGATTTCTTGATTTACAAAATGCGGAAATTTTTGTTGTTAACTTATTGTTTTTAATAGTTTTTTTTCTTTACATGATTTCATCAAATAAATAAATCTGTTAAGAAATTCTACGAATTCATAAGAATCTAAGAATACCACGCGTCAATCTGGAGAACACATGTAAGATTGAATGAAAATTTGTGAATTCAGAGATAACACAGGTAACTCTAAACGGTTTAAAGGACTCACATAGTATCACATTAGAATTCGTAGATTTTATTCAGATTTCGGCATTAGTATGTCCCAGAGATACATATTTTAGGTTAGTATTTATAGAACTTTATATTTTTTTAAATTTTAAACATAAAAATTTACCGTAAATTAGTTCTTCACTTCAACAGCATTTTCACCCATTTTTGAAAAATTTCAATAGAAAATCCGATTCAGTTTCTAAGATGGCATTGAATAATACAACTCCGTAAATCAACATGTAACGCATCTGGGTCTCTAATACCTGAACGCTCTCAAGCTCATAGGTCTCAACACGATAGCGCACATTACAATGAGTGTGACCGTAGGAGCCTCCTTCTTTTATCACAGTTTTCAATAATATTCTTGCTGTAATTCCCTAATTTTTTTGATCGTTTTACAATAGATTTGAAAAATTTGAAAGCATTTGGTGCGATAGTGTTGAAATATTAATTTTTAATATTTCCTTAAAAAACCGGCCCGCTAATTCTTGAATTATTGATTTTTAAATCACTGACGTCTCATATTATTCATTTTCAGGGTTAACCGTTGTCGTCATGGCCAAGTCCAAGAACCACACCAATCACAACCAGAGTAAGTTATTGAGTATTAAAAATTAACGTCATCAAACCGAATTTTTGCTTTGTTTTTTGTGAAAAACTCTAGTTCGATGAAAAGATGTTAATAATTTTCCAAAATATAGTTAATTTTTCCTTCCTCAAATTCCGGAATTTTTTATCCCGCGAACAGAGGCTCGGAAAGCTTTGTCTCTTACAAGGATTTTAACTGATATTTCAAACGGCAAGCGTGCTTGATGAAGTCCGTTACTCAAGCTTATAAATTACTAACTTTTATCATCAATGTAAATGGCGTCGAAAGTATTGCATTATCCCATTTATTTCAATCCTGTACTTAGCTCCAATTTTCAGACAAAAAGGCTCACCGAAATGGCATCAAGAAGCCCAAGAAGCACGTTTTCCTTTCCATGAAGGGAGTCGACGCCAAATTCCTCAAGAACCTTCGTTTCGCCAGAAAGAACAACAAGCGTCAAATCAATAAGCCTGTTGAATCCAAAGCCTAATTTGTTTTTGATTCGGATAAACTTTGTTATTTTTCAATACATACCGTTTGTTTTATTTTTTCTGTTATCTGGTAGGGAATTGACCGGGACTAGATACTTGCTTCCGTAAATAGAAGCTTCTGAATGTTATAGTTCAGATGAAAGAGGAGACTTTACTTCGCAAGTTGATATCAGATGGAGAGGGTATCGGTGATGACCGACGAGTGCAACAGGTCGCTTCTTTTTTCCGAGATATCAAAAAAGAAGAAGGAAAAATTTCGATTCCAGAAGCAATAAAAATCACTAAGGCTGTATGAGTTCTTGTCTGTTGTGTGGTAAATTGGGAATGATTTTAGTTAGAACTTCTCGAGTTGTCCATGCTGAAGCAGAAACGTATTGGAGAAATGAATAAGAATCAGGCAGCAGAGTGCGTAGAGTTTGCAGAAGGAATTGACTCCTCGGTATGAAAACTTTCCATCTATTTAAAAAAAAAGTCCTTTTAAGGGACAAAAAAACAAAACGTATTTCCCATTTTCACGCACTTACAAAAATCTCATTCACATCGTGTGTCGGGCAAAAATAGGGTTTCCTTAAGTATTGCTCACAATTGTCAATTTGCATTAAAGTGTTTAATTGCTCCCCAGTCAAACAAAATAATAGTCAACAAAATTACTGTCGATTTACAGATTGAAGATATGTACAAAAAGATGGAAATAGCGAAAAAGGAGTTGTCCGAGGCGAAAATTGTAAAAAAGTAACTTCGTTCCTTGCATTTTTCGAAATTTCCATCGTTATTTTTCCAGAAATCGCCAAGAATACAGAAAGCTGGTTGATGTGCTTAATGAGGTGCCGTCACGTGCGGAAACCACACGAAAACTCGAAGAAATTAAAGATGAGCTCGAGAGGCAGCACGAACGACAGAAGGTTCTAGAAGCGAAGCTTATGGAGCGGCGAAATCAATTACAAGCATTTATGATTATTCTTTCCAATTTTCAACGGTTTTGTGCAGGTATGGAGAGAATGCGGTTGTGCAGTTACCCTCGTGACATAGCCAAAAACATGAAATTAATAATCCAATAATCCAGCGAAATTTCGTTAAGTTACTTAAAACCGAAAAATACTAAAACGTATTTTTCTGAAATTTATAATTTTAATCGTTTTCGATTAAATATCAACTAACATTGTTCTATAAAGCGTGCATTATTTAAATTGTAATAAAAAAAAATTTTTAACTTTAAAAGACTTTAAAAATTTATATTTAAAATCCTTTTTTACCATTCGAATTATTTTCTGACTTCAATTATTAATTATTAGGCCGAAAACAACATTCATAGATCTTCCTTTCGTATCGTTTTACAGAAAAGTTTGATGTGGAAATCAGAAAAATTGAAAATTAAAATAAGACGTTAATAACTCTAATAACACTTTTAGCGGTGATTTGGTGTCATGTATGTTCACCCAGGATAATTTTGCCGAAAAATTGTTTCTAGCAAAAATAGCGTGGTCAGCAAATTTATAGGTAAAAGAATTCCGTACAAGTTACACCTCTTTTTAACGGCTACCTCGTTTTAATTGCAGTATTCATTTATTCAATGTTTAGAAATATCTATATTTTCAGAAGACGACGATGACGAGTCGGCAGAGATGATTTCGAATCCAGACGATGATGACGATGCTGGTTCGGTGACAGAGAAGCAAGCGGATGACGTCGGGAAGTAGAAGACGATGGAAAAAAGAAAAGCGGGCGAAACGTTGTCGATAACGATCTCTGTGGGCATTACAAATTTCCATTTTCAATGAACGCTTCATGACCATTTCTTGACCATTCCATTTTCTGCTTACAATTTCACCCACTCGATAGGTTTTGCTTGGCAGGATTTATGTGTTACAGATTTTAAAATTTGAGAAAATATTATATTTTTAATCGATAAATAATACAGGTCAATCTGAAAACCTGCAAACTGAAACATCTCTATCGGTTGAAAAAGACGAGTTACTGTGTATTAGTTCCCACATGGATCGATTTCTGACGTATTGTTTTTATGTATTTACTTTTTAAGCGAAACTTATTTTTAAAATGTTCTTCTGTAATCTATAAACAGGCTCAGTCTGTGAAAAATTCTGTTAAAATCATAGAAAAAGTGGTGAAAACGCGTTATGGTGAAAAAGAATTATAAAAGTGGAATGCTTGGCTGCGGGTCACTCCGGTGCCTACCATGTCCCGCCAAGCCACACGCCGCCAAAAATTACCGTCAAATAATGAACGCCTGACCTAACTCAGATATTCAATATAGCGCATATGTATTGAGGTTCAATTTTTCGCATCTTCCGTTTTGCCACTGGAATTTTCATTGCTTCATTTTCTTATGATCCGTTTCTATTCCGATATTCTTGAATCTTCAATCTCCGTAAATCCACTCAGCGAACAAGTTAATTTTTCTGAAAATATATTTACTTATCTTATATCATATTATCCTAATCTTTAACATTTGTTAACAAATAATGTACACACGTAAAGCCATTTAGCAAATGGTTTTGAAATGTTTATGGACAGAATAATTTCTTGCGAAACATTCTGTTGGTTTCATGTCATTAAGAAATTTACAGAGAATTTGAAAAAATCTTTAAGCGAATACGGGATGAAATTTGCATTTTTTTTCTACGATTTTTAGTACATTTTTAGTACAATGCCATAACCAGTTCTGAAGGCGCCATTCAGCCAAAAATAAGCCGTTAAAATTTAAAAATAGCGCCATATTGGGAAATTTAAAATTGCCGTTGCGGAAACATACTTGGGAAGCGGCCCGCGGCGTGTTAGCGGAGTATAAATCATCTTTGATACGGAGTTGCTCGTATCGCACAAGACGTGTCGCGTCATCACTCACAAGGGAACCTCGAATAGAAATCCTCCTAACTTTTTTTAAAAATTTGACACAGGTACTTTCGACTATGGAAAATTCAGTACACATAGTGGCTATCTGCGCAAACTTCTGGAAATCGAGATATTTCGATCTGAAAATCCGGAGCTCTGGATTTATCGGAAGATTTTCAGAAGATTTTCTGATCGAAATATCTCGATTTCCAGAAGTTTGCGCAGATAGCCACTATGTGTACTGAATTTCCCGTAGTCGAAAGTACCTGTGGTCAAATTATTAAAAAAAAAGTTAGGAGGATTTCTATTCGAGGTTCCCTTGTCAGATAACCAAGTGCAAACCGCTTCAATATGAAGCTGGGCAACAATGCGAAACTTTCAAAACTCTAGCGAAGGCCCTCCGGACCGTAAAAACTTATAATTTTATAAACAGTTTCCCCAGTGCTTACTCATCATTTCACCTGTCTTATTAGATTTATCATTGACAAAAAGATGATTATACTTTTTTATCACCAAAAATGAATTGCTGTCGGTCGTAATTCGAACTAATGTACTTCTTTCCAAAAGAACTCCGAGTGCTCGCATCCACACTCCGATGGTGCGTCACACGCGTTTTTTTTAGTGAGAAGCGTTCGAAAATCTTTTCTTCGCGGATTTCTATGTATTTTTTGCTATTCTAATATTCGGATTGTTTTTTTTATTATCGGTTATGAAATCGCGAACCTTCACCGCTTGTATTAATCGGCAAGGTAGCCGGCAAATTTTGCTTTTAAAATACGTTTTTCTGTGTAATTTGAAAAAAAGCAAATAGAGGGAACAACATTTGACCTGTGTAACTACCCATTGCTTTCATTTTTTGTAACTATATAATGGCAGTGTAATGCGGCTTTATGAAAGGAGCACCTTGTTTTGCAGGGTGCGGCATAAATAATAGGATGGGTTTCAAACGTCACAAGCGAAGTGTACGCGCAGTGAAGTGCGCCGCCGCGTATACGCCGCGAAGTGAAGCGTATGGTTCAATTTAAGATTAAGTTTAGTCGACAGCAATAATATGAAAGCGGAGAATAACTAAAAACCGGCTTCTCTAAGAAGTTGCGTTGCCCCTGAAAAAATATAAAAAAGGGAGAATGGAGTCTCGTCACGAAAGTGCAAGACTCGTGCACAATGCCCCGGGCTTGCCTTTGGTAATAGTATGTAACGCTTGCAAAAATCTTCCATTTTCTCAACCTAGGTAATGCTTCTTCTTCTGCTTAGATAATTCCCTCCTAGTACGTTCCACCCTTTCAAGAGGAGAGGGGGGGGGGGAGAAATTTAAAATAATTCTTCGTGGAAGTTTTCTGAGTCTCCTGAATGTAGTATTCTCCATTTGGTATAGGTCGGGGGAGTAAGCTGGCCATTATATTGCGGCCAAGCACTCTTTGGGAAGTGGGTTGCGCACCACTGTTGGCTTGGAGAGGCACTCGGTCCCGCATGAAGATCAAAGAACGATTTCCAAAGTAGGATTTGGATTATAGATGCACACTACCCTCCAAAATATTGTTCCTGTGATAGGCTTGGCTCACCTTCGTTCCAGGAAACACACACGCTTGAAGAGCAATCTTGTTCGCTATTGTCTCAGTTCTTGCAGCTGAAACGCGCAAAGAGGTCTGTTGAATAACAGATTTACTTTAAATTTCCTGAAATTTCAGCTTTTTCAAATGGCTTATGATTAAAATTTTCGTTGATATTTTACGTTTTTTAATTCTGAAATTATAGAAATATTTTGACAAAATCAGTAGTATTCAACAGATCATATTTGCATTTTCAGTCGCTGAATAACCGTATTATCTTTCTTGAAGGCACAAAAAATTATTCGTGTAGTCCAAATTTACACCACTTCCGAAGAGCACATGAGTAAATGGTATTAAAGAATACTTGCTGTCTGCGCTTCTCATTTTCACGTGCTGCTTACGCCAACTACTCAACTGGCCTGATGCAGCAGCCACTAACACCGTTCTCGACCTCCATATTCCTCATTTTTCTTTAGTTTTTTATAATAATAATTTTTTTGAGTCTCAGCGTCGGTGATAAACAATCAGTCGGCGCACTCTAATTTTTCGTCGTATACTTTCGGTGTCTAACCGATTTCGAAATGGCGCAAAACTAACATGTTCCTTATCACCTCCTTCAAGATTCTTCTGCTCTTCTTATCAGTTTAAACCCTCGGCTTTTTCCCGCTTTTGAAAAACTACGGTTCTGGTTCCACGAGTCTGTTCGTCCGTTTGTCCTGAGTTCCCCTTTTTTTGCAATCTGTAGATCTGTTTTTCAAAAATATGTAATGTTGCCAAAACAGGTTTCCCAGCTTTTCGTCGGTGGCTTGCGAATTTTGGATGAGTCGCATTAGGCGTCCCGCAGTCGTAATTGCAGTCAGCGGCAAAGTACGCAAACACAGATGAATAGATCGATGAAAAAAAGCATCAATCGGTAAAAGATCCGAATGTAGATGTAGATCCGAATGTTTCGAAGGCTTGTGTTATCGAACTTTATCGTTCATCGTTGGTCGACCCGCATCTTTTTCTTGAGGATTGGAACGCTTGCCCGATGCTGGAGATCCAGGCCGACTGAGATCAGCTGGATTATAACTTGCTTATAGAATTACCAAATTATAGCTCGAAAAACATCGCTAATTATGGATCATAGTGTATCTGATGTGTATCTGTTTGTATGTGCGCGGATGTGTGTAAGTGTGAGTGAATATGTATGTATATGGCGTAGGTATCCTACTTCAGGGCAAAATAATCGAAAAACAAAAATTAATAGGGAAAATTGTTTCGCAGCATAGTTGTTATCCGAGCCGAACCCGGGCAGATTTGTAACTTCCTTCAAAATCAAAATAATTGCAGAAACAAAGTGGCAAATCGCAGATCTCAAGAGGTTCTGTGAATGTACGTAGACCACAAAATACTCGGGCAATTCAGTGTTGTAACCAAGCCAATAAAGTGGTTGCGCCGACAACATCAGAAGAAATCGGTTGTCCTGGCTGTTTGAAGAGTTCTAGTATGATGTTCATTAATACAGTGCTCCACATAATCTTATGTTCACCTTCAAAAATCTCAAATTTTCGATTTTCAGTAATTCTTAATTATTTATCATATATGATATGGAAATACCTTTAAAAAAGAAAATTATGAGTCCTGGAGCGAAAATAGAATAAAACTGAGAAATCGAGAAATTCGACATTTTTCGAAAAATGGGTGTTTTTTTTCACCATAATGATATGTTCACTTCTATTTTTTGTCGTTTTTTGAAATTTAAACTTGGTTCTAGTCTGTTTAATTATTGTTTTTCAGCTTTTAGAAGACATGTCGAAAGGTAAACCTCTGAGTGAATATGAGAAAGGACTAATTGACGCCAAATTGGCTGAAGGACTCTCGCACCGTCAAATCGCTAAGGAAATGAAGCGTTCCCTTGGTTTAATCAATCGATATGCTGCAAATCCACTTGATTATGGTATAAAGAAGTCTTCTGGTCGTCCACCTCTTCTTTCTGGACGAGATAAGCGAAGAATTATCCGCAGGGCGTCAAATTCTAAGGTCTCTTGCTCAAAGATCAAGAGCGAACTTGGACTTTCCGTATCCGCGGAGACTGTTCGCCGCGTACTTTCGAAGAGCAAATTTATAAGACGCCAAAAAATGAGAAAGGCTCCAAATGTGACCGCCAAACACCGAGAAAATCGCATTAAATTTGCTAAGAATAACCAAAGAACTGACTGGAAACAGGTAAGGATTTTTGCAGCTTTCTTAAAGTGGTATTTTGTTTTCAGATTATCTTCAGTGATGAGAAGAAGTTTAACTGCGATGGACCGGATGGCTACCGTGATTATTGGCATGATTTGAGAAAAGAAAAACTGCGGTTTTCACGGCGAAACTTCAAAGGTGGAGGAGTGATGGTCTGGGCAGCAATCAGTGCCCAAGGCAAAGTCAAACTTTGCTTTGTACCAAAGAACATGGACGGTTGCCAATATCGATACGTGATGAGAAGAGGTCTCATACCATTTATCCGTCGGAATCGCTCTAAAAATTTCATTTATCAGCAGGATGGAGCTCCATGCCATCGGGCTCGACGCACAATCAAGTGGATAGGTGACCGCGGAATCCCGATTCTCGATTGGCCGGCCTGTTCCCCTGACTTAAACATCATCGAAAATGTCTGGGGATACATGGTATAGAAAATATACGAAGGAAACAAAATTTATGCGGACATTCCATCTCTCAAAAAGGCTATCATTGAAGCATGGCAGAAAGTGGGCCAACAGCTACTTGACAATCTTTATTCGTCTATGGATGGCCAAATTTTTAAAGTTGCTCGCTAGAATGGTCGTCCCATCGATCATTAATAATCATTCGTCTATTATTTTCTGTTTTTTTTTACGGTTTTGTGCAAGTGAACATATGATTTTGTGGAAATTTTTTTTACCTTTTTTCATAAAATTTTGGTTTTTTCCTGATGTGTGAATTTTAAGTCTATTTTAAGTTTCTATCATGAAATACCTACTGAAAGCCCATATTTCTTCAATAGGAAGCATTTTGGTTGAAAAGCCAGTTTTCGAGTTTTCGAACATTTTAGGGGTGAACATAAGATTATGTGGAGCACTGTACAGCAGCTGTAGTTCAATTGTATTCCGTTAAAATACATTGAGTTTTAATATTAGCCACTTCTCGCTGAAAATAATTTTGATTTTAAAGAATGTTACATGCCTGCCCGTGATCGTGACCGGTGATACAAGTATGATTCCGGTATGTATGTATCAACAGTTTACCGTTTCGTTAATGACATAAATAAAACCATTACCTGCTTGTTATGGTAGAATTTAATCAGATTAATTTCACTGGAGCTGCAATGGCCGAAATGAGTTAACCGACTCGAACCTCCGTGTTCGGAGAGTTCCGTATCCCTTGGGGGTATGTGAAATCGGAACAAAATGAGAATAGAACTCGTAGGAAATCGGAACATGATGAAAATAAAAAAGTTAAAAAGAAAACTGTATTGAATTGGAACTGATAGGGAATTGGAACTGTTTTAATTTAAAACCGCATGGAAGCGGAACTGTATGCAATTGGAACTCTATTCAATGGAGCGCGTTTGCTTTACACGAGTACTTTTCTCAGCGTTAAATCAACTAAAAATATTCTTGTAAAGCAAACGCGCTCCATTGAACAGACTTCCAATTCCATACAGTTCCGCTTCCATGCGGTTTTACTTTAAAACAGTTCTGATTTCCTATCAGTTCCAATTCAATACAGTTTTCTTTTTTAACTTTTTATTTTCAACATGTTCCGATTACCTACGAGTTCTATTATCATTTTGTTCCGATTTCACATACCCCCTATACCTTCTGTGAGATTTGAAGCGAGCTGAACCCTTTGAATTGTTCAGGCCCGTAGTCGTGCGCAACCCTTTATATAATTCAGAGCAGGAAATGAGCATACTACAAACAGAATACGCAGCAGTTTGGCAACTGACGTCTAGGTAGCACAAATTCGCGCCTACATTAGGCTGCCCTGAACAAACGATGAGCAGTTGACACTTCGAGTTAAGCGTTAATAGTTTGTCGAGTTTGAGCGAATGCATAGCAACCTGAGACGGGTGGAACGCGGGCATGGGACAAAGGGCATACCACTGTGCATCTCAAAACCAAACATGACCCATATTCCACCCGTCGCGAGCCGTCGTGAGCAACGAACGAGTTTTTGTTGTAATACGAGCGGAATACAGACAACGAACCCCCCCCTCCCAGTTGCGCCATTCTGATTATTTTTAATAGAATGACAAAGCATTTCGCGCGCAGTGAACAGCAGCCGCTTAAGACCCGTTGCTCGTTGAATGAAGAAGATTGACCCGCGCTCTAGGCACACCAGTGCACACTAAGGTGAAGAAATGTGAAAATCAAGCTATTATGCTTTTGTCTTGCATTTTGTCTTGCATTCGTCTCACGCAATAAAAAAGTTGTCAACACACTGCGTCAGACGAATTCAAGACGAAGAAGAAGACGAGAAAAAACGGCCGAAATTTCGCCCAGTAAATTCAATAGAGCGCGATTGCTGGTAATGTCATAAACAAATTTAATACTCCTGTATTAATCCTTTAGAATATACATATAAACCATTATTTTCTCTGGTGCTCTTCTCCAGCTCGTTTTATTTTTTAAGCCTAATTTTATTAAATTAAATTAATTTAATATTTACAAATTCTTCATTTATACTTAAGACTATTTTTTGAAACAGTAAAATTGTTGCAACAAAATTAGTTTTTTTCTTCGGGTAAAAGTTTGTACAAACTTTAAAAAAAATTGCTTTAGAAATTGCTCTATAATGTTTCATTATGATTATTTTAGATTTTAAAATCGTTTACAGTGGTTTCCGGGACAGCATAACTTCATAACTTCCCTCAACATCAAATTGTTGCTAAAAATAGGGGTTCATAGAGCTCACCGAGCCCTATCACCCCAACAAGTTATTCTAACAATAACGTTTTCCACATATAACCAATAAAATGGTCGGGCCCACCATACCAGTGCGTAGTTCTTCGCAGCCTATTCAATGGCTTCCAGTCCGAGTGGTCATTAATGCTTTCAGCAGATATTTCTGAGCAATAACTTTAATTTTGAAGAGAGTTGTGATGCGGGTCAACTGCCCGACCAACACGGTCCATCTTACAACTTCCTTCAAAATTGTAGAGCATGGCGAAATCTCAGAATCTTCGTTAATAACAAGCTATCCAAACAATATATTTTCCCACATATATCCAATTGTTATCTATCCGCGAGTACGTGATTTTTCGTTTAAAGGCGCTGTTTGGGTCTTGTTAGGGGATAGCACGTTTTAACGCGCCAATTTAAAAATTGTAAGAAAGCGAACACACTGCGTTTGTGATTTCTTTTCGAAAATTGAAGCGAATATTGGAATTTTTTCTATATTTTGCTGCGAAAATCATGTTTTTTTTAATTAACACCAATATTCGCTTCAATTTTCGAAAAGAAATCACAAACGCAATGTATGCGCTTTCTTACAATTTTTAAATTGGCGCGTTAAAACGTGCTATCCCCTAACAAGACCCAAACAGCGCCTTTAAACGAAAAATCACGTACTCGCGGATAGAAAATAAATGCCCGGACCTATAACATCGGAATCCATTCACCCGGCTCTTTTATTTCATTTAGCCTTCCGTTAATTTGATTCAAGGTTACATCTCAGGTTGTTTTTATGAAATGGCCGTGTTCTAATTACTTGAGAATCGATAGGTGCCCAAGAATTGTATGAGAAACCCCGCGAAAACAATAAAGTCTAGTGGAGCGTACTAACACTATTCGCTTCCTATCCCTGAAGCCGTGAACCTCTGAACTCGCATCTGAGGCGGGGGATAATCCGTATATGATGCTTGGCTCTCATGTATTTATAAATGCTTAATGTACACATACACAACTTTGTCCCTTTTCCGAATTTTTATCGATTTCCATTCTCCCTTTTTATAAGATAGAGAGAAAGAGGAGGGGAGATGGTGGGAGGGGGCTGAGTGGGTTGGCTGGTTAGTTGGGTGTGTGCGTGTGTATGTGTATGTGTGTGTGTGTGTGTGTGTGTGTTTCTCTTTGTTGGCTGCTCTTCTCAATCGAGTCAGGAAAGAAACAGCAAGAGACGCAGGTCTTTGAACAGATAAAGTGTCCCCTACTACTCTTCCTCCTCCACCTCGACCTCATCGTCGTCGTCGTCCCCCGTGGGCACCCTGCGCGCACGCATCACCCGCGCGCAACATCTATATACGTATAGAGACACAGCAACTGGCGAGAGAGAGGTGGTATCGGAGTAGTTGAGAAGAGTGGAAACGGCTAGCCAAGGTTTTCGGGGACTCGCGACTGGTGAGTGTTCTGTGAGTGTTTTCTATGAGTGAATGAGCGCCGCTGGGCCGCCTTTTTGGACGGCCGCATCTTTTCTGCTGTGTGGTGTTTCTCTATTTTCTCTGTCACTACCCGCCGTCCTCCGTCCCTCCCGCTCTCTTTCCCTCTTCAACCAGCCCCCCATGTTGTTTCTTTTCACATACTTTTTCTTCCCCTTCTTCGTCTTCTCTTCCCCACTTCCTTTCTTTCTTATGTTCTTTTCTTTTTCCTACGTTTTTGAGTTTTTGTCCCTCTACCGTAACCTTATACTTCAAACTTTTGTTCGTCATCCCCTCATTTTAATTTTCCAACTTTTAAAGTTTTGTTTTTCCAGTATTCTCGACGGCGCCGAGGATCCCATCACGTCAGCATCATCCCGAACGATCGATCGACGTGCTGTGCCCACCCCCTCCCCCCTGTGTAGTGGTGTGAAGCGACGAACGGAAGAACGCGTTGGTAGAAGCAGAATATATGTCTTACGAAATGAACAGTCTGTTCTCGTCGAATCAGCCACTCGGCGGAGGGCCACCGCAACAGCAACAGCAGCAGCAGCAACAACAGACACCGCAGGCACCGCAGTCGATATGGTCACTTCAGCAGTTTTCGCAAATGGGAGGTAGGTAAAGGTGTCTGAACTCTTCTGAAAGATCCACTGAACAATTTCATTATTACAACACGAAAATACCGATTTTAATTCTCTCTCTCAAGTCGCACTACGCTATTAACATTTTTGAGAAGAGAGCTATCACGCAAACAAGAGCCATGAAACCGTATATAATTTGTTTTTCAAAAAAAAACCAAAGCGTGATTGATCTTACTAGTTAGTGGAGCTTTCCAATTATACTTTCATTTTCACGTCTGTTATGGAAATGTCACGTCACATTCTAATAGATTGCACAAGATTTGCTCTTTTTTGGTGTGAAATTTGCTTCATTGCTCGTCCCCTAATATATGCTGGACGATTGGAATACCATGGAATACCAGTTTTTTGTATAATAAACTGAAAACCATAGTTGTAATGAATGTTGATAACAACAGTGATCCTGACGGTATTTCGGTTTTTAAAATATTTATTTCAAAGTAAAGTTTTCCACTATAAGATGGACAAAAGTGTTTTGAAACTGTCGATTATAGTGCCATAACGCGGGGAAAAAAACCGTCCGGCAAACATCGGAAGGGTTCGAGTCACGAGCTGTCAAAGCCTATTGTTATTGCTATGCTGTGAGCCATATGACGGAATCGAATTGACAGACAACGGTGACCAATCGCCTTGAAACCGATACCATTAACCGGATAGCTGGGCAATCTTAAAATGCTCTTCGAATTTCGCGAAACTCGCGAATTTCCCACATTTCTCGCATTCATCTTTTCGCTAAGATTGTTTCAGTTCCTGGTGCGTTTTCTGGTGGACACTTATTACATCACAATGCCTACAAACAACAATTGTTTGTGCTCGTGCTCATTGAGATGTCACAGTAGATTAGAGTCATGTCTTGGCAATCGTCATGTAAGATACATCACCATGGGAAATCCTACTGGGCCTCTCTGTTTAGTTTCATATTTATAGTCGTGGTTTCTTATAGCTGCTCATATTTAAAGGATCCCTATAAATCTGTATTCGGGTACTTCTAAATGCGGGAGTTGACGTGCCGATCAAAGGTGTCCCCTGTACACACGTTATCATTTTACAGGACCGGACAACTTTAGCCACAACGTTCCGTTCATGCCAGCCCTCGGAATGCTGAACCAATACCAAAACGCACACAGTCTGCAGATGGTCGCACCATCGCCTCTTATCCCGCCAGTGCAGACACTGCAGGGAATGCCAGACCCGCAGAGGGCCGATACCATTCAGGGATTCGGAAAGTTGACTTGGCTCTCGGCTAAAGCTGGACTGATCACTTGCAAGGATAACATGATCATCTCGTTCCAGCTCAAAGATTTCTGCGATCAGGTTGGTGGAGGAAGCACGTATTACCAAACGCCTTTTTCCGTGCTAGCACATATAGCTTCCTTTCAATATCTTTTGCTTATAATCTTATTTACCAAACGAGTAGTAAGAAATGAAATAAAATCTGTAAAAATGCTGAAACTATTTCAACCGGTCTGAATTTTGGAGAAGCCTTGTATTTCTATACCAAAGCCTAACTAAAATGTTATATTCGCAATGATTCAGACTGGTTGAAGCACTTACTTTTTGCATTTTTACTAAGCTTCTTTTTTCAGATGCTAAACGACTTGACCTCTGTGCTCCGTGTCGGATTCACTCTTTCTTTCCACGCGGCTCTCAACGAAACCAATGAGTACACGGCGACCATCGTCCAGCCAATCTATGGTCCAGATGCCGAAGTTCTTTTCGCCAATGCGGTTGAAGTCGATCTGGAGGCGGCGAACCCAACTCCACCCAACTCCAAAGACGCCTACTCACCGGCTCTTGAACAAAAGGCGATTCCGGCTCTTCTGAACATCTTCCAGCGTCACGGACTTCAACAAATTCAGCTCAGCAGGTAAGAAGACGACTATGAATTTGGTCTGATTCCTTTGCCAATTAGCTGATAGAATACTTCCCTCTTTATTTTTGATTCTGATGGTTTTCAAAGTTTCACAAATACTTTCGGTTTCACGTGCTTGATTAACCATTCTATTACGAAAGCCTTTAGTACGTTCTCTACGTACAACCATCTCCCGCCCATATCTCACCCTATTTGTTTAACAGCATCTCCATGACACCCTTCAGGAGTTTCAGCCTCCACTCACAAATGTCCAACTGCGGAGACGAGGAGCTCTTCCGCTATGTTGGCACATCTTCGCTGAAGCGACGTCAGTTTGTGGAGCGCCGCACTCATCTGTTCCGTCTGCAAAATGACGATACCATTATTCTGCAGGTAGATTAAAGATCTCGTTAGACTAGTCCAACAAACTCTGCGTTTACAGCATCCGGCAGTGTATCTGGCTGTCTACCAGCTGGCTTCGTTCCTTCTCCGTCGTGGTGGTGCCACCTCCATTCAGTCTCTGTTCGACTTCTACATGGGTCCAGAAATCCCACAAGAAGTTCGTGATCACACCGGAGATGGCCGTCAAGATTTCCTGAATCTTCTCACTGCCCACAACTGGGTGTTTGCTCTGTTCCCGAATCGCACCTATGTATCGGTCCGCCGCAATTTGCCGAACTACGACTACCTGGGATTCATCAAGCAGTACTTCCCGGATTTGGATATCAGTCGTCGCGCCATGCCCTACGGACAACAGCCACGTGGCATTCAAAGAACAATGTCGGTTCAGATGGGTGGAACTTTCGCCTCAGGAAGACCACAGAGCTTGCTGATGCAACACCAGGTACGGTCTTTATTCGAAATACTTGCAATTATGAATTCATCAAACTGTGTATACGATTGTTTCCATAGCGTGTTGAAGCCGAATGCAACAGTAATATCTATGTGATATGTGCGAACGGGAAGAAGCCCCATCGTCGTTTTTCGCGGTTTCAGCTCTTCTACGAAACTGCTAAAACGCTCTCACTGCTGTCTTCATTTTCTAATTTTTGTTCTCGATCAACAACGCGCAATACAAGCTCTCGGCGTGCTTTGTGACATTGATTCTTGCTGAACACAGGACGCAGACCTAGACGCAGTTTGTGTGATGTGACGTGCGGCTCTGCCTACTGTATGGCGTCTGAAATGGAAAGCGAGACGTACCTATCCGTAGGAGTTAAGCATATCAAACCTAAAAAAAGTCGGGGTGTTCAATATGCACCTGAGAATTCTAAGATCCAGCGTAAACAGACAGATCTCTAGGTACTGCTCACAATTTGTAAGTCTGAGGGCTCTCAAACAATCAAGTTTCAAGGCAATACCACAAGAGTCAAAATATAAATATAGAAAAAAATATAGGAAATCTTTCGGAATAGCTTGGTTCCCAGGCTGCACTTATCTATCAATTGCAATCCAACATCCATCTTTCTCAAAGACTTCTTGCGGTTTTTTCAGCACCCCATGACGCCAGCTCCCAATCGCTCAGGCTCCCTTTGGGACTCTCAATCTTCTCTATCCCAAAGCGGAAACAGTGGTGATCAATGGAGCCCGTTGTTTTCACCGAACACTTGGTCCAATAATCCATCCGCAAATGTCCGCCTTTCAACGCTCGGACCACTCAGCTCGATGAACGAAACCCTGCTCTCCGGCGTCAACTACAATGCGCTGCTGGCCATGCCGCCGAGCGCCAAGAATGAGAGAAGCATTGGTGTGCAGGCTGATGAGCTCTTGGATCGTATGCCAATCAACCCAATCGGTCGTTCGGGATGCACTTGTCAGTGTCAATGTGGAAGAGGCGGTGCTGCTGTGATCGGCACCACACGTGGATCCTCGTCGAGAGCATCTGGAGGGTCTGCGTCCCCACCAAGTGTAGACGGTGTCAGTCAGATCGATCGTTTCTCGCCATCCAACAGTGAGTTTAGGAAGGGAGCGGAGCTGAAAAGAAACTGTAAGAAACTGTTGCTTTTTGGTGTTTTGGTGCAAGCGACAAATGTGTCACTTTCTCTCCTTTAAAACTAATTCTTTATAGAATAGATGCTTATTGCATACTTGTGATCCAGGCCAGGCCGGGTCGGGTTTTGACGGGCTGGGTGGGGGTCTTATTCCCCGTAGTGTCGTTTTAACAAATCTAATTGAACAATGCTAGGAAAAAAACAGTAGCACTATATTTTCTGTTTCAATGTGAAAATAAAGTGAGCCGCCAGCTGTTGTGGGATAATCATGGTTTTCTATGTTGCTGCGTTGCGAAAATGCGAAAAATTTCCCGAGTACTGTAGCCTGCACATCTAAATTCGATATTCTTTATGGACAAATGTTTTAGATGCTTAATTACTCGAAGAAACAGCAAAAATCGCTTTTTTCGGGCGTATTGTCTTCGTCTTCGTCTTGAATTCGTCTGACTTGCGTAAGTCTTGCGTTCATACTTGCGCTTATTGCGTAAGACAAATGCAAGACGAACTGGAAGACAGACGAAAATGAGTCGAAAAACGAGGAGACGAATGACGAGAGGAAAGACGACTTTTGTCTTTGCTTTCGTGGAAGCCTTAATTTCCAAGATTAGAATTTTTTCTCGGGTAGTGATTGAGCAAGTTTTGCTTTAAAATCTTGAGGTATCTTTGACAAGTATACTGCAGCTCGCTGCGCAAAATTGGCAAATTGCATTAGAATTCTGTAAATTACTACAGAAAAAGCAAGCAGCCGTGCGTGCAAAAAAAGCTATGCTTCTTTACATTTCGTTACTAAAACTCAAGAAGATCTACGATTTGCGAATTTTTTGAGCCAATGTAGCCCGTGGGCGGGTCGCAATTATGCACTTTTTTTGCCTAGCTTAACATCATCTAGGCATCAACCATTACTCGTTATTCCAGACGCCGGATCTATTGGAGACCGCGCCCTGACCGCTGCTCTGGGTGTCGACATAGTGGCCCAACAAGCACCGGCGGCGAACCATGACGGCGCCGCCCAACCTCGCTATTACGATCCGTTCGGAACCGCCGATTTGCTCAATGGAAGTCGCCTGAACTCGCTCCGCATTGGAAACTGAGCGTCTTCTTCGTGTACATACATACTTTTTTGTTCCTCATGATAATCCCGTTTTTTTCTCTCTCTCTCTCTCTCACTCATCTCTGTCTCTCCGCCTGTGTCTCTCTATCTCTGAAACTGTCTCATCTGCTAGTCTAAGTCATTCACCGTCCACTTCCCCCCTCCCCACCTCTACGATCGTCCCGTTGTCAAGGAAACGAAAATCAAAAACGATAGATTCAAAATGTCGCGCCCCTCCCCTCCCCATAACACATGTACCTTTATAGCCGAACGGGTTAGTCTCAGACGCTTGTGCTATAATAACTGATACTTATCAAAAAAGGAAACAATCAAGTTTTTTCTCAATGTTCCAACACTTTCTTTGGAAACAAAGTCGCGTAGTATATATAATCAGATCGGGTTCTTGTTCGCCTTTTTCTGGTGATTTTTATGTCTCTTTTAATTATTTTTAATATTTTAATTACAAAATCTAACACTGTTCGTTAAAAATAGCTACTGTAGCAACTTTCGACAACTAAAAAATCTACAGTGAGCCTTAGTACACCGCCTTCTTTTCATGTTTCACTTAGTTCCCTTTTCTTGCCGTTTTCATCATCTTTTTTTTTTCAAAACTGTTTCGTCTGTTCTTACACTCTATTCCTCTGTGATAGCTTAAGTAGGCATGTTTCTGTGTGTGCATGTGTGTAGCTCCGCCCTCTTTGTTTGTAGTACTAGTCGAAATGTTCATTTTCTCACTCAAAAAAGCTGTGTTACAAGTGCAAAACTCCTCCACCTCCAACTCTGGGATCCCATTCAACTCTTCTTGTGTTCTTCGTTTTCGTTTTCCAATAATCCGATTCGGTTCTTCTCACCCCGAAGTATATTCTCGCTCTTTAAAACAGTGATTTTCATGGTGCATCTTGTCAGGTATTCTCATTTTTATTGATTGATTGATTGATTGATAGACTCATTCAAGTTATGCCCACCTACTCTCTCTCTCTCTCTCTCTCTTTCTCTCTTCTCTCCATGCACCATTTCTGTACCCAAGATGATACGTGTACAAATTTTCTCGTCCCATTGTCTACTGTAGAACCACAAGCCGCCAAATTTCCAAACCCCATCCGTCTCACCCTTTAAAAGAAAGCGAATTTCTAAAAAGCGGCTGAAAAAATTAGTCGAAAATAGAATGCACCCGCTCACGACCAATCGTCGCATCCTCGTCTCCTAAGTCTTTCCGTCTCTTGAACACCACTACGCGTTAATTTCAAATGATCTGTTCTACAATTAGAAGGAAATGATGGCTTTGATTTTCTGTCATCACCAAACTCCATCTTGCTGAAACGCACTAATTTTTTTTCCAATTTTTTTTAAATAAAAAAAAATACAATTTTAATCCTTATTAACTCCACCCCCCACCCCCAAATGCAATCACCATTTTTGCCTTTTCTCCCAATCTTTTAACTTTACTTGGTTTTCTCAACTCATCAGAACTTTTGGTTCTTCCAAAACAAAGTGTCCTTTTCACTCTCTCACTCCACCCCCCCCCCCCAAAACCCAAAAAAAAAATTCGTTACAGCTTCTAAAAATTTCCTTTTTCTTATAACGATGTCACACTATTGTTCATATTCTATTTGGAAACATTGTGATGATCAGGTTATTTTTAATATTCTCTTAACTTTAAACGTTTAATAATAAATACGCGAGAAATTGGAAAATTGATTGTACATATGTAGTTGAAAAAAAAAACAGTTTCAAGCAAAATATAAAGGAAAAATGGAAAAAAGTCAAGAACTTCCCAACAAGGCATTTCGCTCAAATTCTAGTCGAATCTCTTCCACATTTCGTCCTTTTGTCTCGGGAAGTAAAAAGAAAAGCACCAACACCGCCAGCATCTGAAAGTCCGGATTTGAAAAAGGTCGAAGGCGAAGAGAGCTTCATGTACATAGGCATACCGGACAGACAGTGTAACTTTGCTAAAAATGGTCGATAATCTTGAAAATCAAATCAATGATCAGCGAGAGCTATTTGAATCTCAATCCATTGAGCAGCAGAAGCAGAAGTCAGTGCTCAACTGGCCACATTCCACGACTAGAATTTTCATGGAGTAATCTGAACTTGATGACCCTAGCCGTCAGCTTTAAGTACTCCTGGACAAACCAAGCGGACATTTCCGTTATTCTTTGGGGAATCACTTAATCAGGAAAAGCTTCTTTTATTATGGCCGAACATGGAGCGAGATTCAGTTACAAGTGTTATATAGAGGAAAATTCTAATAAAGAAATACTCACTAGGACTACCGCTCTCCACAAAAGTATAACCTCACCTGGGTTATTTCCAATGAGGCTTCCGAAAACGAGACGAGATTTCGGTCGTCTCGTCTCGTCTTCGTCTTTGTCTTTGTCTTGAATTCATCTGACTTGCGTAAGTCTTGCGTTTATTGCGTAAGACAAATGCAAGACGAACGAAGACGAGGAGACGAAATACGAGAGGAAAGACGACTTTTTGTATGTGTCTTTCGTGGAAGCCTTAATTTCCAAGATTTGAATTTTTTCTCGGGTAATGATTGAGCAACATTCATGGAAATATGTACATGTGTTTTCCGGTTACATGAATGTAACAAAAGTAAAAATAGATAACGCAGAAAAAGTTTTGAGAAACAACCTTTCACGTGAAAAATGACCGTTTGGCGTTCCATAACAGTATAACCTCACCGCCCATTTCTCTGGTTGTTTTGAGTTTTTCGAATATTTGTGTCACTTAAAATATTATTTTTAGTAACAATGCCTAAAAACCCGCCTCTTACTGTCTATGAAAAAAGCCAAATCGATGCAAAATTAGGTCAAGATCCCGCACACCGACAAATCGCTCAAGACTTGGGCAAAATAATTATTCGAAGGACCTCACCAATCATGGTATAAAAACAAAATTCGGACGTCCCTCAATCATCTGAAGCAGTGAAAAACAAATAGTTCTTTGTGAATTGTTCAACAGCATGAATTTGTGTTCTAAAATCAAGGCGGAGCTTAATTTGTAAGTGTCTTCTGAAATGAAAAAAAATAACTGCTCAAAGCATGGTTTAATAATCAGCTGGGCCTCCATTACTCCTTGCCACCTGATACATTGATTTTATCGATTGATAGGTACAAGTTGTCAAGGTACGTCTGGTCGACAGTACTCCAGGCATCGCAATCGCCTTTTTCAACTCAAGAACATTGCTGTACGTCTTGTTTTCTTCTCACAAGGTGTTCAGAAACGTTCTCAATAATGCTTATGTCCGGTGTGCATGACCGGGGCTTCTGGCATGGCTCTCTTGGCTCGGTGAATTGGAGCTCATCCTCCTTTGAAGTTTCGGCGAGAAAACCGCTATTTTTTCTTTCGAATATCGCGAAAATAACTACAAAATCCATCCAGCCCATCGCAGTTAGATGTTTTCTCATCACTGAACACAATCTGAAAGTTTTTCAGTGGGGGGGGGGGGTTACAGTTTTTCCATAAAGATTATTTTTCCAATCTGCTTCCAGTTTTTTTTTTGTTGATGTTTTTGGAGAATGCTAACCGTTTTTCCTTGTGATTTTTGGTGAGATGTGGGGCTTTTGGCATCTGACGTAGTTTGATGAACATGCTCTTCGAAATTACTGTTCGAACAGCTTCAGAAGACATTTTTAAATCGAGCTCCACCTTGATTTTAGAACACAAATTCATGCTGTTGAACAATTTACAGAGAACCATTTGTTTTTCACGGCTTCAGATAATTGAGGGACGTCCGAATCTTGTTTTGGCACCATGATTGGTGGGGTCCTTCGAATAATTATTGATGACACGTGGTCTTCGGCTCAAGTCTTGAGCGATTTGTCGGTGTGAGGGACGTTATTTTAGTTTTTCTTTGATTTGGCTTTTTACAAGGGCAATAAGAAGCTAACATATGGGAATGATATCAAAAATCAAAAAAACTGAGTGAAAAAAAGGAAACAAAAAAGCGAAAAACAAAAAAAACCCGAGAAATGGGTGGTGAGTTTATACTTTTGAGGAACTCCAAAATGTAATTTTTCATAAAAAAACGTGGTTCACAAAAAGTTTGATACGGTATTTATTTTAGCCTTTGGTACATTTTTGTAACCGGAAAACATATTCTTCTATGCCGCTCACAAGCCTAAGCTCCAAGAGTCTAAGAGTGTAAGAAACGTTAATGAAATCGTTCAGATTCAGAATTCCACAAGATTCAAGTGACAGAATGCGTCAAGTGGAGCGCTCCACGCTGTCCTCAAGAAATCATCACCACCAAGAATTTGGTTCATTTTCCCCGTAATTCGTCGAGTTTAAGAGAAAAGTTACGCCGCTTTTCCAGTGCACCCACATTCATGTCACCCCCCCCCCCCTCCGTTTCCCGTCGAGAAGTTACCATTGGAAGAAGAAAGAAAATGGCGTACGCGCAGTAGTCGGATGTCTCATTTTTGACAGGAAGATAGAAGGTGAGTGTCAAGAATCGGCTGAAATATGCTTAAATTAAGAATCTTTCATTGTGTTGTCGCAATCGCTCTGAAACACGAAATTTTAAGAACCTGAAATTCATTTTCAATTAAAGTTTCGTTCTCCAACTGATGCACGTTTATTACTGCAGTTAGAGTGCTCTCACTTCGTTTCATAACTTGAGATCCCAGCTCAGAAAAATTGTGTTTCAATTGTGCTACAATTGTGGCACATAACTTTCTTCAAAATCAAAACTAATGCCCAAAAAAAAAGAACTAAATTGTAGATTTCGGCGTATTTTATAACAAAATCGTTGAATTATAACAGTTCAAGTTTTCACAAAGGATGAAGACGAAAAGTCGTCTTCAAAAGTCGAGTCGTCTTCGTTCGTCTTTCATTCATCTTACGCAATGAAAAAGTTGTCAACACAATGTGGTCAGACGAATTCAAGACGAGACGAGACTGCCGAAATTTTGCCCAAATGGACGCCTTAATAACAGAAGACTACCTTAAGAAGCAGTGCCTAAGTTCGACTCTGAAAACAGCTGTGCCATATCGAGAGTTCAACCCGTTTATCTCAGTTCGCCAAAGAAATATCACTAAACAGTCTATTAATAAAACGTTTCTGATAACGTTTTGCCTATTTTATCAGTTGACGACTTTCTCATATCTTTATTGAGAACCCAGATACACCGGTTGAAAGGCGTGTGGGTGGAGTTGGAATGGGGGCCTATTTGAGTGAACACAGTGGGCACTAATGTTATGATTCTGAACTTCGTGATTTTTCAGGAAGAACCAGATCATCTATAATTGCGACGGGGTTTCGTATGAACAGTTATAAGCCCGCAAGATGCAAGAAACACGAGAGAGACAAAAATGATAGACGCCAGCCAACTCACATGGCGATCTTTATTTATGATGACGAATTTTGTGTGTTTTTCACATTCTATTTGAACGAATTTTGTTGTTTATTTATGTAGTACGTGATTTGAAAGAGGAAAGATGTGATGATTCGAAACAAAAAATATATTGCTTCGTTCACTGTTTCAAGTGGCTTTCAAGTATACTGTCTCAATCTCTAGGTAGGTAAATGTTTGACTCAATCCGTTCACATTCTCGACATCGAAGAAAAAAAAACACTCACACCGAAGCCATTATCGCGTTCGTCCATACAGAAGAGGCCGATCGGCAGTTTTGCGGAACCAGCTCTCCAGTGATGAACAGTGACAGGGGGCCCGGACCCATCGCAAAAAGGAAGTTGAATATGCAGATCGCGGTGATCAGTAAGTAGGAGATCACGTGATTCTGAAACGTCTGGAGATGTAACGTGCAAAAGCACTGGTATTATAACTGCATTTCCCCCCACAAACCTCGGTATTACCCCCCACAGGAATGAACCGGAATCGTCCCCCCCCCTTTTTATTTTATTCATCCAAAAATCACGTGTAATCAATCTTCTTTTCAACATTTTCAATTCATTTTCAATTCATTTCATTTCAACATTTCAACATTCAACATTCAACTTTTCAATCATTCAACAGAATTCTTGAAGAACTTAAGTCCAAGAGAAAGAGATTTTGAATAAAGGATGGATGACACTGTTGTTTAGGTGGGATCACGAGGAGTCCTAAAAGGATAGGGCAGGGGGGGGGTGATTCTGGAATCGTGGGGGTGATTCTGGAATTGTGAGGGGCGATTCTGGAATCGTGGGGGGCGATTCTGGAATCGTGGGGAGGGGTGATTCTGGAATCGTGGGGGGCGATTCTGGAATCGGGGGGGGGGGGTGATTCCGGTTCATTCCAGTGGGGGAGAATAAAGATATAATGTGGGGGTCATTGTGAAAGATTACCTCTTTTCCGGAATCGCCCCCCACATCAAAAGGTGGGGGGGGGGGCGATTCGGATATTTATACCTCCCAGAATAGTCCCCCACACACAATCACCCCCCACATCCAAAAGTAATCGAAAACATAACTGTGGGGGGGCGATAGAGGTGTGGGGGGGGGGGCGATTCTGTAACAATACCAAAGCACTTCTTTATATTTTCTGTAATTTTCTGCTGTTTACACTAAGGCTTCCATTTGTGCGAAATTTCGGCCGTCTGGTCTCGTCTTCATCTTCGTTTTGAACTTGAATGACTTGCGTGAGTCATGAGTTTATAGCGTAAGACGAATGCAAGACGAACTGAAAGACGAGGAGACGAACGACGAGAGGAAGGACGATATTTGCCTTTGTTTTTCGTAGAAGCCTTAGTTTACACGAAACAAAAACTGAAATTTCAGATTTAATCCAGAAAACATGGTTATTCAATAGAGCGCATTTGCATTGTTAGTTGCTGCATCACAGCGCAACTTTCTAGAAATATTGAAAAATTAACAAAAATTACTGTTATCCTCGTGGATAATGTTTAATTTTCAGAAAAAAAAGGCATATGCTTATTTGATGCCGTTAGACATAAACAATCTGAAATTTCAGAAATTATTTGGATAAAGCAGCACAGCGCGTTTGCATCAGCAATCCCGTTGCACCGTGGAAAACAGTGAAAATTGCTGTTTCATGAAAAACATTTTTGGAATATCTGAATTCGTGCAACACTAGGTGACCTACCTGAGTCTTTGAATAAGCATACATGAAGCTAATGATAGCGACATTGACAACAGTCAAGCACCCAAAAGTCGAGATCAAAAGAGGCCTTCTTCCAAAGTGATCAATGATCTTAGTGGATGCCAGAATTCCCGACAATGAAAAAAAGCAAATGGCGGCGTTCGCAATTGCAGCCGTGTCTTGTTGCATTCCGGCATTCATCAAAATCTCGAAGGCAAACGCATTGATTACTGTGATGCCGGACATGGCCATTGAAAATGTGATCATCATTCCTAGCAGGGTGCCACGCCGATTGAATGGAGATTTCCAGACGGAGACAATGGATTCCTGACGTCTCGATTGTTGATGGGTTTCTATTAAGTTATCTGCGATATTAGCGGCTTCTTCATCTGAAATCGCATGATAAAACTTGACGGATTCGACTATTTTTGCTTTGAGCATTGGGCGCCTTTCATGATGCTTCATATCCTGAGATGCCAGATAACTCGGGCTTTCGTGGATCCACGGGATGAAGCAAAGAACGGCGGCGTTGATAGTCAGTTGGAAAAGATACAAACACCACCAGTGGCTCTCACTTCCTAGAACTCTTGGCATTGCCATTATTGCTCCGACTACCAAAGAAAATTGAAGTAGGACGCCATTGATGAGAGATGATACTCCTCGGCAGTGGGTGGGGCTGCAACGGGTAGTGACTTTTAAAATCGTAAGTAGTGAATTTGCGCTTTAATTTTTCATGTTTTCTATCAAAATCAAAGAAGAGCACAGAAAGTGACAAAAAGCTCCACAGCAACAGCGGAAGAAAATGAAAATAAGGCATCATAAAGTGAACTTGTGATCTCCCCCCCCCCCAATTCTCCAAAGCTATGAAGTCGTACTCCATTACTGTGGTCATGAGCACCAAGAACATGCTCCGTAATGCGAGCTTGTCCCTCCCCCCAAAGAAATTGAGCATTGCTCCAGAATGAGCCGTAAAAAATCTAAAATTTTGAGCCATTAAGATCTTTTATTTTTCAAATTTAAACGGTTTCATGTTTTATGTTAAAGCATGATGATAATACAATTACAGATTACGTTCTATTCCAGCTGACTCTCTAAATAACGACTTCCTGCCTGACGCGTCGCTTGCGCTTCTCTTCGACCCGGAACCATTTATTTTCATTATTACATATAATAATGACGTTTATAGAGGTTCTCAGTTAGTGGAGCTTATGTAGAGATGATCTAACGACTTCTGAATTCATCTAAGGCTGCATTTATAGACAGCTTATAGAGCAAGCCCTTGTTGCAAACCTCCGAAGATAAAAGTTTCTAAGCGGGGGGGGGTGCTAAAAATATCAGAAGTTAAGTTTGAAATCTGAAACCTCCTGGAAAGTATTCAGAATGAAGAATGAAAGCCTTTCAATTCTCAATATTCAGATGAATTTTACCTTGATTCTGTGACAAGCATTGCTGCTATTCCCATCGATACAGTGATTCCAACTCCCATGAGAAATCTGGCGAATATGAATAAAATATGGTTAACTATCTGAAAAAAATGAATAAAATTAAGAAATCAGATTGAGATTCATGTGGAAAGCGCAAAAAACAATTATTTGAATACCCAGTAACTGGTGATTGCCAATATCGAAGATATTATTTGTGCTATAATTGAAACCGTGATTCCTTTTTTGCGACCAAATCTGGAAAAAAACAGTCAACTTTACTATTCGGGAAATAGCACGCGTGTGTGGTTCTCTCTACTGCACTAATTGAGGGCCCGTGCGTCGAAAAATCAACCACGGCGCCTTATAGCTCGTGTCAACATTTTGATAATGAAAACAGTAGGTTAAATTGTGATTTTTTGTTTCAAATGAAAATCAAAAACAAAAAATACAATATAAAAATCAATAATAGCTGAAAATACAGTTTAAAATATAGCTATTGTTGTACATTTTCACTGAACTTCCGTTTCCTTTCAATTAATTGTTCTAATTTTTTCTTGTCTTTCCTATTAAAAATCAACCAAACATGGAATAAAGATGACTGTATTTTATATTTATTTATGTATAATTTTGTATTTTTCATAGGAAATAAGTGCAGAATTGTTCAACTTACGTCTCCGCTACTATTCTAATGAAAAATGCTCCGGCCGCTGAGCCCAAGAAGAAAATGGCAACGATGAATGACCATTCATTTTCCAGATGGATGTAAGCATGGTCATCAGGATTGTTTGAGTGTTTGGAGGCGTTCAGAAACGGAAAAAAAGCAATTGAAATACAACGAAGTTTAACTTTTTGTTTCAGTGAACTGTCGTAAAGCTTGGTCTTTGGGTACATACCAGAGTAGGGCGGAATTGGATTTTGGGTACTCGGAATCCGGAAAACGTAAAACGGAAAAAAATATTTTTTCACGGAATTTGGAAGCCGGAAAACGGAAAAAAAATTTTTCACGGAATCTGGAATCCGGAAGACGGAATGAAAAAAACGGCGGAATCCGGAATGTGGAATCCGGAATTCCGCCCTTCTCTGATAAAAACGCTATATCGCGGAATCCGGAATGCGGAAAACGGAAAAAAATATTTTTTCACGGAATCTGGAATCCGGAAAACGGAAAAAATGTTTTTTCATGGTATCTGGAATCCGGAAGACGGAATGAAAAAACGGCGGAATCTAGAATGCGGAATGCGGAATTCCGTCCTTCTCTGGTGCATACGGATGCACCTACCATTTGTGCAATCGCACAAATTACACCAGTTGCTGTAACCAGTCTAACAGTTTGATACTAAGCATTTTTTGGAGATTTCCAACATCATGAAACACGACATAATGCGATCTGCTGGCTTGATCAAGTGAAAGCATTTAAACTGAAGGCGGCCCCGGTTAATCCCCGGATGGGGTCGGACAAAAAAAGAACACTTGCTAGACGGGCCAGCCATTGCGAAGCGCATAAATGTCTTAAAAATGAAAGCTAATGTTTGAAAAAGATTGGAAATTGTAGATATCGGTAGACGCCAGAGTAGGGCGGAATTGGATTTTGGGAACTCGCAATCCGGAAAACGGAAAACGGAAAAAAAAAATTTTCACGGAATCTGGAATCCGGAAGACGGAATGAAAAAAACGGCGGAATCCGGAATTCCGCCCTTCTCTGGTGGACGCGCACGGGCTCACTATTCTATGCATCAAGGCTCTCAGGTCCCCGGACCGGTGATCACAGATATTGAAAAATATTTGCTCACTTATGGGGTCTTTCCATTTGGGAAATGTTGAACTCGGATAAATTATCAAGCTATGGTTTAGCATCTCGTTTAGGATCGAAGCGTAAGTGAAAGACGACGGTAAGTAGGTTTAAAAGGGGGAGGGGGGGGGAAGGGAGACGATGTGCCTATTGGAGTCTTGTGGGGTACTATGTTTTATAAGACATAAAAGAGAATAGCGAATTTTCACAGCAAGAAAATTTCTAATAAGCTATTCAATATGGCTTTCACGAATGACGAAAACAAGAAGTCGTCTTTCGTCTCCCCGTCTTTTGTCTCGTCTTCGTTCGTCTTTCAGTTCGTCTTGCATTCGTCTTACGAAATAAAAAAGTTGTGCATATGTACCAACACAATGTCTATCTCTGCGTCAGACAAATTCAAGACGAAGACGAAGACAAGACGAGACGGTCTTATTTCGTCTTTCGTGGAAGCCTTACTATTCAACATTTTTAAAATGAAAAAGATTTATATAAATTCAAACGACCAATATGGTGAAACAAATTAATTATCCAAGTTTTCCCCAAATGATATGTGCTCGCTGAGCAACTTCCTTTGTAGAAAAAGAAAGAACAATCACGCATTATTGTTAACTATCGTAACCAAACTTATGCAGATTATGAAACAGTTCCATAATGAAAACTCTCTTTCATTCTCACAACCCTACTATTTAAAGCGATATTTTGCAGGTGTACCTTAATAAATGCTCCTTGAGCAGGATTTGTGATCAATAACTGGAATCCGAAACTAAAAGAGCTGCCAAACGCCACAATGAGTGCCATCAAGCAGGTTCTTAGCGGTGGCCATTGGCTTGAGTTTTGTGCTCCAGCACTCAAAGTTTCCTTTAATAAAACTGCTTGCGTTGACATTTCTCGGGTTTTACCAGACTTTCAGGTTTATTTCGCTGAAAATTGTGAAGAATGAATAGGCGTTATAGGCGAAATGAACGGAAAAATGGACGGCGCGTAGAGTAGTTCTGAATGCATAGTGCATAGTGTTACTTAATATGAATAATTCATGTTGTGAAATAAATGGAACTTGATTCCAACTTGATCAATGCCTATCAGTGATCAATGGTTATCAAAGATGGGTGACGTGTGGCCATTATTATAGAGAAAGTTAGAATAGACTGAAGAATTACTGAAATCTTGGAATGGACATGAAATTTAGCTGCAAAAAAGTTGAAAAAATAGCTATTGGGACCCGTAGTCTTGGTACTTTGGGTGCCGTCGCTACCACATTTTGCGGCGCTCGCATTCGCCGCGTACTACAGAGACTGAACTGTACAGTGTGGCGAATAAGTATGTGGTTTTATGTTTTGATGTGTACTGAAAAAATAATGGATTGTAGCATATGAACCAAGTTTATTTTTTGATGAAATAGAACAAATACAACAATTATTTAAGAAGATGCTCAAAGTTTGACCCTTTGGCTTTGTTGCACGCCATCAGAATATCCGGAACTGAGAAACTCCGGAAGACGAAAACAAAAAGTCGTCTTTCGTCTCGTCTTGCATTCGTCAGACGCAATAAAAAAGTTGTGCATGTGTACCAACACAATGTCTATCTCTGCGTCAGACGAATTCAAGACGAAGACAAAGACGAGACGAGACAGTCTTATTTCGTATTTCGTGGAAAAACCTTATCAAAAAAGTAATAAAACAGAATATTATTTTCAAAAGAAATGATGAGTGATCAGCTTCTAAGAATTCAAAAATCTGAAAAAAAAAACATGAAAATTGCAACATAGAAATTCAAGCTTTCAGCAAAGTCAACTGATTTTGAAAGTCAAGTCATAAGAAAGAGATATGGCCGAAGATTTCCGGTGGCCGAGCTTTTATATCCAATAGGTTTTTCGGTGTAATTCAACACTCTGAGAGCTTTTATCGCTTCTTCTTCTTCTTCTCATTTTCGCTGATATCACAAATACCAACTTTTCGAAAAATGATTCTTTAAAGACAATTTTCTTTTCGGTTTCAAAAATGTATTTTATAATCAAATAATGTTTAAAACTTTGTGAGTTGTAATGGGTTTTAAAACGCAATGAGACAACGTTTCCCCTGTTGTGGAAACTCTGTATAACATCAACGAACATAGTGAATGTGTGCAAAACGTAACACATCTCATCGTTTGTGAGCTGTTACGTGGTTTTTCGTAAGGTATTGGGCAAACCCCGTATTCAGACTTGGCTTCGGGATTGACGAAAATTCTGTTTAAAACTAAAAAAAAAAGAGAAATGTGGTTAATGCAAAAAAAAAGAAAAAAAGAAATACAAAAACGTCTGTAAAAATCTTGAAAGAGACTTTAAAACTTTGTTAAAATTTCAGACATTCTCAGTAAGAATGAAAGCGAAAACACGGGTTGAGGTAAATTTGAAACATTAAACTTTTATAGAAAGAGTTAGGGGCGCTTCAGGACGCTGTAGGACGGGTCATGTGAAGAAGCGAAGTGGAGACTCGAGTTTGTTGGCGATATAATTGAAATGAGGCTTCCCAATTAAAGCAGCGGTCAAAAAGCAGGAACAAAGCTCTCATTCTGTATTGAAGTGCATGATCATAAAAGGGCGCATTACAGTAGTAGTGAAAAGACAACTCGAATAAAATATCGATTTTGAAACTGCAGTCGGTGGGTGCCACAGAAATGTTGAGATGTTCCACTTCCCCTGCTTGTTCATCTCAGTCGGCATTTTCAAGGATCGCAACCAAATGTATTCGGGATTTGGCACCTATTTCCGATCGAGATATCAAATTGCCTACCATAAAAGCTGAAAATCTCACTACGCTTTGTCCTATTTATCTTAAATTCTCTTCTGCTGGCTGCTTCGGACTTTAGGATCGTATATCCAAGTTTGTATGTTCGGAGTTAATTCGGACGCTCAATTTTCAAATCATAGGTTCATTGAGTCTTATTGGAAAGAAAGGTGCTGAATAAGACATTAACTAAATACGAAACAAATCGGTCGTCTTTAGTCTCTTCTTTCGTCTCCCCGTCTTTCGCCTCGTCTTCGTTCGTCTTTCAGTTCGTCTTGCATTCGTACTACGTTGTCAATTAAAATCCAACACATTGTCTATCTCAGCGTCAGACGAATTTAAGACGAAGACGAAGACAAGACAAGGACGAAGACGAGACGAAACGAGACGAGACGAGACCAAACGGTCTTATTTCGTTTTTCGTGGAAGCCTTAGTGCTGAAATTGCAGGAATGTGTCTTATTGGTGGGTCGGATGTTATAATCACTTCATTTATTATTGCTGATATTGGTTTTAAGCCATCATTCAAACCATCTGATGATGCTGTGTGAAAAAAAAATTCGAATCGGCCGATTGTATTCTTTTTAACTTAAAATATTTATGAAAATTGATAAAAACTACAGAAAAAGTTATTTAAAGGAACATTACATTTAACGGAAAATAACCGCCAGTCACTGTTCGCTTAGCTTAGAAGAAATCAGGAAAAAACTGTCAGACGGCCACAGTTTTCTTTTATTTCTTTCCATTCATGAATAAAGGAAAACATTTGAAAATTCTTCTTTTCGTACGTGAATAGGTTTATTACCTGTTCCTTTGTATCTATCCTTTAAAATATAAAAAGCAAAAAAACAAGAAACATAAAAGAAATCCTGTCGAGATGCAAAGTTAAATTTGATCATGCGTCTTTAAATTATGCCGTAATCCTCGCTCTTTTTTAAATGTTTTCTACAATGGTTTTAATAGGAATTCCGTTGCCAAAATGACCGAAATGTTTGGAATTCCGAATACCATTCCGCAGATTTTTGTCTGATTCTCGAAAATGAAACCATTTATTAATTTTCCGATTGCATATTGACTGTTGAATCTTGACGCACGGTTATTTACATTTTAAAATTTTGACCGTTTCAAAACTATATTTTTAAAAAATAAAAAAAATTTATTTTATTAATCTTTCATTCACTTGAATGCGCTAAAACTTTTTTATTGAAATAAAGTGTGAATAAATCAGAAAATAATGAATTATCATAATATACCCGTAGGAAAAAGCAAGTCTCTAAACGTTAACATTCCCGGAAGGAATACTCAAATTGGTCGAATCATCAAAATTCAGAAATCATAGGATATTATTTGAAAAAAGAATATATATTAAGCGAAAGCCTTTTCCACGGCGAATTTTTCATCGATTTCTTCTTCCAAGGGCTCTATTGGGGCAGCCACAGTGTTGTTATGTGTCCTGCAGAGCACTGTAAGCATAGCTGCAATTCCAACCAGCAATCCAATTATCAGAATGGTAATCCAATTCGTAACAGTAAGGTACGGAGAGATGAACAAGATGACGCAAGATGCGACGCACTGAAACTCATTTTTCAGCACAACAGATTAGAATCTTGTTATTTGTTACTCAGGTGAAACAGTATTCTTTGAAATTCAAAAGTATAGTAACATTAGGTTTTTAAAAAGATGGTTTCTTTAATTTTTTATAAAAATCATCAACTTTACTATTTTAAACCTATTCCAAATTGCGTATGACGCGCTGAACCCACCTGGTAAATCCTAGTCAAACTGAAAATCTCAGCCCTGTAGTCTGGAACCGCAATCTGGCATATGACGGATCTTGTCATTGTGATGGTGAAATCGGCGAATCCAAGGAGAAATCCAATAATGATGGACAAGTAGCGGCTGCAAAATTACAGATAAAACTGTGCTCCACCTAATTCTTAACGTTCGAGTATATGTATAACAAAATACGGTTTCACGAATGTTTACACACCGAAGTCACCGAAGTGAGCACTAGCTAGAATTGCACGTTTTCTGTTCAGAATCAGTTCAAATAAAAGGCAAATGGGAATGGTGACAATTGAAATTTCAAAATAAATACCACAAGCAAAAATTCACTTCCCAATGCTAAATGTGGCAGCACATGTGCATCACCGGGGCGGAATTTCAGTAATAATTAAATGGAATATGTGAAACAGTAATTATTTTTCTGCAAAAATGTGAAAATTTTGCCCCTTCGTTTGCAATTGAATAATAGATAAAAAGTCTTTAGCATTGCCATCGAACTAATTGTCGTCGCAATCGTATTCATCTGGTTCATATGATTATAAATAAAAAATATCACTTTCCGTTCTTATCGTTATATGTGATGTGATCCCTTGTCACTTCACTCGTCCCGATCCCCGTATTTATAAAAAATTAATGGAACTCAAATTGCATGTTTCTTACATTCCAACTTAACGATATGGAGCTGTGTCTAAATCACTATGAGTTAAGTTATGCTCAAAAGCCTTTGCGACGCGTGGAGGAGCTATTCCTCTCAACTCTCCAACCTTTACAACTTGACATTTAGTTGACGGTTTCTCGAGCTATAAATAAGAGGATATAGGTATTAAGGCTTCCACGAAAAACGAAACAAATGGGTTGTCTTTCGTGGAGTCCTGACATGCATGTATCTAATAATTGTACATAATTATAATAATAATTAAGTGGAATATGTGAAACAGTAATTATTTTTCTTTAAAAATGTGAATGTTCTGGCCTTACGCTTGCCGACTCTAATTTATCATTTTACTTGTTTCTTCTCGTCAAACCCTTTTTTGTCTCCTATTCTTCAACTTTTCATGTGCCATTTCTATTTTGTCTGAGAATGAATTATTATTATTAAACTCGTTATCATTTAATTTTGAAACATGTTTTCAACTTTAAAGTACTCGCTCTCGATTAACCATTCACGTTTGTGGGCAAACCTACCTTGGGGTGATCAGCACATTCATATTGGTTGTTGGCTTCTGCGTTGCAACATTCGGCACCGAGCAGTACACCAAGACAAGCACCACAGCCATGGATGTACAGTGAACAGCCATCGGAACTATCAACTTGTATTTGTGCAGCCGTTTTATCATGGGTCTCATGAACATGGCGCCTGCAAATGTTCGTTCGTTTAGTTCACAGCAGACTGTGACGCATGGGTCATTGTCGTCGACTTATGACGGTTTGGTTTCTGAACTATTGCCATATATCTGGCTAGATGTACTAAGCTATGGGCAATCGAACAATAATCAAGAATTTTATGATCTGAGCGTCTGTAGGCGTACACATGTCGAGGTCGTTTCGTTAGTAATTTTTCTGTTTCACGACAAGTTCAGTAGATAAGAGTGGTACGACGTACAGGCAGACTCACAGACGTATGCCATGTCAATGAAATTGTTTTGCAGGCTGGGCTATTGAAGTTGAAAAAAATGGTGTGAAACAGAAAGATCGAGAAGAGAACATGCAAACAGACCGACGGAAAAGCAGATATACGAATTGAGAAACAGAAATTCCAAAAGACTGGCAAATGACAAACAGGGATACAGAAGAACGGAAAGGGACATATAGCAGAGAAGGGCGGAATTCCATGTTCCGCCGTTTTTTCATTCCGTTTTCCGGATTCCAGGTTCCGTGAAAAAAAATTATTCCGTTTTCCGGATTCCGAGTTTTCAAAACCCGATTCCGCCCTACTCAGACTAAAAGCAATGTGGTAGAGGATTTGAATGAGCATCTCTTAGCATTCCGGATTCCGCCGTTTTTTTCATTCCGTTTTCCGGATTCCAGATTCCGTGAAAATTTCTTTCCGCTTTCCGGATTCCAGATTCCGTGAAAAAAATTGTTTCCATTTTCCGGATTCCGGATTCCGAGTTCCCAAAATCCAATTCCGCCCTACTTTGACATATACATAGACATAGACAAAAGAATGCGCGGAATGGAATTATTTTGGATGCGGAATGCGGAATTTCTCAAATGAAAATTACTGTAAAATCTACAGAAATACAGTCAAACCGACATTGAGACAAACAGACTCAGAGACATACAACATCCCCACCCTTTTCACGTACTCAGAAAGGCAGCCAATCCTGACGAGAGGAGGTACAGTGCAATTATATAAACATCTGACGCAGTCTCTGATGTGAACGACAGGGAAGTTGGATAGATACCGTACATGAACGATACCATACACCCCATGTACACATAGGTGAAGATGAGAAGGGAGGTGTTCAGATGAGAGAAAGACTCTCCAAAGCGTTCTGAAAAAAAGGTCGATAGCAGCTTTAAGGAATGCTAAAGAAAATTTACAATTAATTTTTTCAGTTCTAACTAGAAAACGACAACTAAAATAACCAACTGAATTGTGTAATCAGCGACGGGGTGACTCTTGGCGTATTCAGAGCAATCGAGTCGAATTGTTTCGTCGGCAAAAAGGTGAAAAGGACCACGGAGACGATGGTGAGCGTCATCAAAGAGAAGTAGATGACTTGAACAACGTGCTCATCGAAGTTCAAGAAATGCCCGTCAAAAGTGTGCGGAACGAAATGGAAAACGAAGAGCATTGTGACGCCTCCAATAAAGAGACTCGTGTGTCCCAGTCCTGTCTCGAGAGCCGAATTCGAGTCGATGGTTCGGCGCGATGAGTGCTCGGATAGATAGGTTCCCTCGGCACTGTTGTACACTGCAAATTGTTATTTCAATGTTCTGTTGACTTATTGAGAGTTCTGCCGAACTGTGATCTGAGGTGATGCACCTCCTACATCTCCTATCTCTTAAGGAAGACATCGTTTACTTCTTCTCAATGATCGGTTCGCGACGTGTAATAGATAAACTTTGGAATTTCTGGCTTTCCTTTTTAACTGTTTCAAAATAATTATTTTTGTTACTTTGGAATTATGTAATGGTTTGTGACCTAAAAATAATAAATTTCTCGACCAAACATGATGGTTCATATAAGAATTTGAATTATTCCCCCAACTAAGGCTTCCACGAAAGACGAAATAAGACCGTCTCGCCTCGACTTCGTCTTCGTCTTGGATTAGTCTGACGCACAGATAGGCATTGTGTTTGTCAAGTAAAATAAAAATAAAATAAGCTACACAGTAAACAGCTTTTTTATTACCTAAGACGAATGCAAGACGAACTGAAAGACGAACGAAGACGAGACGAAATACGACTTTTTGTTTTCGTCTTTCTTGGAAGCCTTACCCTCAACTTCTCAAACCATTTTCAAATTGATCAAAAATCTCTTCCATTTTACAGGGTGGCAGCCATGTAGTGTTACACAACTTTGCGTGGATTCTGGCGCATGAGCACAAGTCGCTACTGTATCAATTATATTTTTTATTAATTATTACTATGTTTTTCAATTTTCTGGTTGCAACTTCCATTTTTAAGGTAATGACGGCTGCTTCACCTCATCGTGGTTCTATTATTCAACTGATGCAGCAGGGTGTGTCGAATTGGGAGATCGCTATGCGGTTAAACATCAACCGAATGCTAGTTCATCGGACTGTTGCTCGTCTTTGTACACCTGATGATCATCCAAGATCGGGTCGTCCTGTCACTTTGACGACGCCAAAAGCGTTCGGGAAAGAATCCGAAGAAATCCGGAGCGAAGCATGAGGAAGCTTGCTAAAGACTTCAAAAATTCCGATATTCTATGGAAATCTTGTCAAAAAGAAGCTGAAGATGACTCCGTATCTTATGCAAAATAGCGCATTCCTGAACAAGAAAATCAAAGCTCTCCGAATGCAAAAAGCACGAAAGCTTCTTCAAGGCACGCGCTCAGGCACACTGTTCGCAGACGAGAAATTTTTCACCGTTGAAGCTAATAAGAATGGCCAAAACCATCGGGTTATTGCAAAAGACTTTCAAATTGCCTGTAAGAACGGAAAAATTCTCAATAAGACATCTCATCCGTCTTCAGTCATGGTTTTTGGTGGAATTTACTCCGATGGCAAAACCCCGTTGATTTTTGTTGATTTGGGAGCCAAGGTGAACCAAACCTACTACAGAAAACACATTTTAGAGGCTGCTGTTCTTCCGTGGTCCAAATCGCATTACGGAAACCGACCCTGGTGCTTCCAACAAGACGGCGCACCGGCTCATCGCGCCAAGGCCACTCAGCAGTGGTGCAAAAACAATTTTCCTGAGTTCATCTCCTCGTCAGAATGGCCAGCGTCGTCACCAGACCTGAATCCTATAGACTACGCCGTTTGGGGATATTTGACCCAGAAGGTTTCCAACAAAAACTACGCTAGTTTGAGCGCTCTGAAGGTCGCACTTGTGAAAGCCTGGACGAAATGGATGCCAACTACCTGCGTGCCGTGGTGGACGCTTACCCGAAGAGATTGAGAGCGGTGGTGAAGGCCAAAGGAGGGCGATTTGAAAACTATCGTTAAAACTTGTTTTTGTATCATTTCAATAAACTTCTGTCCAATTCTGGTGAAAATTGAACTTGTTTGAAGACATTTATAACGTTTCAAGCGTGTAACGGTATTTGGATGCCACCCTGTACTGTTGTATTTTTCTGTCCGATCAAAAATTCTCATAGTTTGTATCGTTCTCGATCTGGAATCGCGCGATTTGATGCCCACACTAATTTCTGATTGAAGATTTATGATTTCGGATTGCATCACCCTCATCAAAGGTTCAGATAGATCGAAGTTTCATTGGAAAACCCCTAAAAGCATTAAAATTCCTGCGATTTCCACGCTACTGTGAACCGTGAAACGCGGCCAATTTTAAATTGAATACTGATGAAAGGAATGATGAAATCTGTTATTTTCAGTGTTGTTTTTATGATTATCGTCATATCTTTGTCGATCAATGTTCAAGAGAAACTATAGAAAACTGGTTTCTACTAGCATGTTTTGGAAAGTGGAATATCAAGAACGAAATCGCGGAGTGTCGTTGTACATTTAAACGCGCTGAGAGCCCCTCGCAGGAATTTAGCGACACTCACTTGCATAGGCGAATCCCAGTAGCAGTTGGGAAGCATAGAAAATCAGCGAATTGATATGGATGTAAGCGACATAGCATGTAGTGAATAGAATAGACGACAGTACCAGCATTGTTTTCGAGGAGATATAATACTGAATTGTAGCTGTGAATAAGGAGAAGAAGGCAAAGGAGATGTACTGAATGGCTTGGCTGAAAAATACAAAATTGTTGTCGTGAAATATTCTCACTGTTTCAGTAACAATTTTGAAATAGCACGCTAGATTAAGGCTTCCACGAAAGACGAAATTAGACTGTCTCGTCTTGTCTTCATCTTCGTCTTTAATTCTTTTAACGCAGAGATAGACATTGTGTTGGTACACATGCGTTTTAATTTACGACGTAAGACGAATGCAAGACAAACCGAAAGACGACGAGACGAAAGACGACTGATTTGTTTCGTCTAGCCCTACCCTAGATCTATGACAAATTTCAATATAGGCAATAACTTTCTTTAGTATAAGCAAATTGTTTGGTATTTCACAAACTAAGGATTCCACGAAAGACGAAATTAGACCGTCTCGTCTCGTCTTCGTCATCGTCTAGAATTCGTCTGGCGCAAATATAGACATTGTGTTGGTACACATGCACAACTTTTTTAGTGCGTAAGACGAATGCAAGACGAACTGAAAGACGACCGATTTGTCTCGTCTTTCGTGGAAGCCTTATCACAAACCTCTTATCATCTATATTATCTAATTGGTAGAGCCGTAAAAAAAACTTTTAAAAAACCATTTGAAACATTTGAAATTAATGCAAGAAAAACAAGTTTCCACTCGCCGCTCGCCCTTTCCTGCAGGCTACGGACTCACCCATAGTATCCCGCATATTCACTAATTCTATCTGGATTCTTCGTACTGATTGAGTGCAACACGCTCTCCGCCATCATTGATTGAACATCGTAACCCAAAAACATGAATGTGGTACCAATCGACATCATGAACACCGATATCAGTTCATGTCGGCGCGGAGTCAATTGGGGAATCATTCCAATTGTATCGGGGCTCTATGTGAAGCACCTGGAACAGTAAACAAGTGAATTAAGAGAAAATTTCAGTAATTAGAATAAGAAGAGCGATTCAAAAAATTAAGTTGTATCGTAATCGTTTCGAAAGACATCGTTGAAGCGGTGATCATCTCAAAATTCAAAGTCCTTGTCATCTACTAGTAAAAGAGTCAAAAATTCACATTTAGCACCGAAAAACAAGTGTTTGCTCTTCAATTACAGAGTTTTCTTCTGAAACTGCACAATCTCTCAAAGTTAGAAGATGCACGATTTCAGATTTCAATGGAAAAGCAGAGTTATGGAGATGTGAAAACAGAAGAACAATATATAATTGACGAGCAACAAACAAGGAATAATTGAAATTTCTTGTGCATATGTCCGTATATTACAGGATTTCCTTCAGTTTTAGTATCTATTCATCTGTGTTTTCTTCTGAAATCATGGGTTCTCTCAAAAACTGAAAACCGAATTGGGGATGTGATGATGAATGATGAATTAAGTGATGAACAACGCGAGACTGGAAATAAAAGATCAAGCTATCCACTCATAAGCTATTTTTCTAAATTATAAAACTTAGAAATGTCTGAGAATCGCGCAGGTTTTGACTAAGACTTTCACGAAAGACGAAATAAGACCGTCTAGTCTCGTCTTCGTCTTCGTCTTTTATTCGTCTGACGCAGAGATAAACATTGTGTTGGTACACATACACAACTTTTTTTATTGCGTAAGATTAATGCAAGACGAAATGAAAGACAAATGAAGACGAGACGAAAGACAAGACGAAAGACGACTATTTGTTTTCGTCTTTAGTTAAAGCCTTTCGTGGTAAGAATCTTTTTGGGTACCTTTTCCTACGAGTACTATTGAACATGAAAGTGCGCTCTATTGGGGAAGTATCTGTGATCTTCAAAAAAGATTCGTGGCGAGACTCATAAAACTGGAGAAATAAATGGAAGGAAAGGAGATGCCAACTACAACAATGATTTTCAAATTTGGAATATTACACATAAAATATAAAGTAATTAAACAATTTTTGACGTTATGTCAGGTAGTATGCCAATGAAAAAAAAGCATAAGACGATGTTTCATTGGCCGATAATTAATGCAGAAAAACAAAATTATTAAAATCTGGAATCCGGAAATTCGCCAATTCATTGAATCTTTGAAACAGAAAACAAATTTGCAGCTCAGAATCAAGGAAAAGAAAAAACCTGAAAACTTCTAGAATATTCAAAAAATGACAGTTCTACCATCTTTTTTATTATCATATTTCAAATAGACACTGCTGAAGAGGGCCTTGAAAACATGGGCGGTGCTTTCCTCCCCCCCCCTTTCTCCGCCATTCCATCATCATTCCTTTCGGGGGGAAGTCCCCATTACATATTTCACCTACATAGATAGAGGGGCGTGGCCCCCATCTGTGTTTGTGTGTGTGTGTGATAGAGTAAAAGAATCGATTGAAATTATTCATCTCTCTCTTTATCAGATGACGAGGTTTTCGGTTTTTAATTATTTTTTGTCTTGTGTGTTAACCGCTGCGGGATCTAGTAGATCACTGGATTTGCATTTTCATATTTTTTTATTATATTTGAGCAACATTTTATTTGGGAAAGCTTAAAATTACAGAGTGAGCCGGCTCTTTTTCTTAACTATCATTTTCACTCGAGAACTCGGCTAAAATATGTACATAGTCTTGAGATTTAAATTTTTAATTTTCCAATAAACTTCTGGTTGATTTTCACGGTAATATGCCCATTTTGGTAAAGGTTACAACGTTTTACGGAGCGCCATTACATAGTAAAACATTACAACCTTTACCGAAATGGGCATATTAGCGAACCTATTACATACTGTCCGCCCAATAAGTTAGACATTCCCTGCACCAACTCACAATCTGTAATAAAGTCTGTGAAACAGTGAAATTAAGAAATGTGCTTGCTTAGTTACTTAGTCCATCCGTCAATAGCTTGGGAGGGCGCGGATCACATCTAACCATACCTTGTGATCCTGGGAGATGCACACAAGCGATTAACGAATCGACTAAGTAACTAAGTAAGCACATTTCTTAATTTCACTGTTTCACAGACTTTATTACAGATTGTGAGTTGGTGCAGGGAATTTTTCATTGTATTGAAGGAAGGAACTGAACACTGAAATAAAACGGAAACCTTTTCTGATGATTTATCTGCTGGTACATAACATTCCAGCATGTGATATACAGTCTGTTCACTAAGGATCGAACCTCCATTGGTTTTGGCCTTTCAGAAAATAGGAAAAGAGGAATCGAAAATCTGTAAAATTCAGTGAAGTCATTCGAATCAAATGAAACATTTTTGAGATATGGATTTGATTTTTCTGCAGATGTGTCCGGGATCTTGATTTCGTACTTCCGTTCGTGGCGAAAATTGATCATAAATGATGTGCAGGTACCGTAACCTAAAAATAAAAATTAAATCCTAAAACTCGAGTCCCGAAGAAGTAAGTCGATCTCATTATCACCATGATCGCTTCTCTCCTCACCCACGAGCTCAAGTGAACGTTGCTCGAGTAACCTGAATCAATAGCAGTCAGTCAAAAACTCCATTTTATTGAAAATTTGTGGGAACTGGTGGTTGGAGTCCTTTACAAAGTCGCTTCGATAGATCAATAACATTCTCAAAGCCTAGTGGGACGCGATTCCAGCGGCGGAGTTGAGAGTTTTCGTGGCCTAAGCGTTCGAAGTGAGAATAGAGGAGCTCATTGCTTTCTACTAATATTCTGGAATGCTATGTACCAGGAGATACATCTCTTCCTTTTCTAAAATATAACATATCAAAGATATTCTGCTTAAAGTACATTTCTCAATTTCACTGTTTCACAGATTTTATGTATTAAAAGTTGGTGTTGGTGGTGGGTTAGTATACCATTGTGTGAATGTCTAACGTCCAAATATGAATATGAATCTGAAATTTTGATCTGAAAATACACGCAATGCGAAAAACAAACTTTCACGAATAATAGAGCTATAATTCTCTATTATTCGGCGAGACATCCAAACTATGAGAAGCCTACATTACAGCCTACCAATAATACCAAAAATTGAATCAAGCCGGGCACATTCAGTATAAGCTGGCTTGGCTGGATTCCGCCCAATTTTCATTCGTGTTCTAGATCCGAATTCCAACTCTTATATACATTTGAAATCTATCATTTACATTCTGAATTCTTTTCAATCAAACCACCGTAGCCATCATGGCAAAATCAAGAAAGTTACACATTGCAGTGATCTTTCGATTTCAATCACCTTGTCAAACCAGACGCCTCCCACGAGGTTCAGGTTCACACGTTCGCAAAGAAGTGAGCGGGCGATGATATAGAAAACTTGATAATCTCTTGAAACATTGTTTTTATTTTTTTTTGAATAATACGAAATAAGAAATAACCTTGAACTTGATAGTTATGACTGAAAATTTTCTTCCTAAAACAAAGAATGTGAAAAATGTTAACTTGAAAGTTAGCTATTCTGTAGTGGTAAAACAACTGTGCGGAATACTTTGTAGGAATTTGTTAAATTTCAAATCTCCGATGAAAGTATCACAAAAACTACCAATATCAGTAGCAGATTTAATCCAAAACTGAGATATGAAAAACACTGGAATATACCCAATTCTTCTTCTCACATATGTATGTATTATCCATCCGCGAGGACGTGAGCTTTCGTTTAAAGGCGCAACGAATTAACTGTTGGGTCTCGTTAGGGGATAGCGTTAAATAATTCGTTGAGCCTTTAAACAAAGGCTCACGTCCTCGCGGATGGAAAATAATTCAGAGCAAGGTGTGAAAATGAAATGGGTAGAATGCCCAGTGAAACGAGGAACTTGCCCATGGCCAACCCAATGGACCTTGCCGTTTGAGGGTACTTGACCCAGATGTCTTCCACAAAAAACTACTGCAGTTTAAGTGCCCTGAATATTGCGCTTCTGAAGGTTTGGGACGATCTTCACGTCGACTACTTGCGTGCCGAGGTCGACTTCCACCAGAAGAGATTGAGAGCTGTGAAGGCGAAAGGGGGAAGATTCAAAAAGTGTTACCTTTGTTTGTTTTATATTGTTTGAGTAGACTTTTATCCAAATTTCATATCGATTCCACTTTTTTTGCAACATTTATGGCGTTTGAAACCCATCCTATTATTTATGCCGCAACTCGAACGCAGGAGTGTCCAGAAAAGGGCGGACCTTGGCATCCATTGGGCAGCTACAAGGAGCCAGGCAACCTAAAAACTGAGAAGGAGCAGCTGGAGAACAACAATCTAACTGTTATGGAAATTAAGAAGACAAGCCGGTGGATAGGACTTGACAATTTGCCAGTGAGCAAGGCGGCAAGTTGACAGCTTGTGGACAGCTAGAGTACAGCTATTAAGCCAGATCTCCAGTGCTCCGGCAGCCAGTACTAATGTTGCCAATCCGCATGGTGGCTCTTCAGAATCTTCGCAAGCTGCACATCAGAGTAGGGCGGAATTGGATTTTGGAAACTCGGAATCCAGAAAACGGAAAACGGAAAAAAATTTTTTCACGGAATCTGGAATCCGGAAGACGGAATGAAAAAAAAACGGCGGAATCCGGTATGCGGAATGCGGAATCCGGAATGCGGAATGCGGAATCCGGAATTCCGCACTTCTCTGCTGCAAATAGTCTTCGGAGGCTACTGTACAAAGAGGAAATTATGAAAATTTCAGTTAAAATTATTAAAAAAAAAAGTTGAATATACTCTCTGAAAAGATTGCGAAAACAACTCTGAAAGCAAATAAGGATAGTTGCCCTTCCGAATATTATAAGCCTTTGTGGCACGGGGGAGGGGTCTGGACCATTAGATCCAATAAGTGAATAAGCTATTTATCAGAGAAGCGCGGAATTCCGGATTCCGCCGTTTTTTTCATTCCGTCTTCCGGATTCCAGATTCCGTGAAAAAACATTTTTCCGTTTTCCGTTTTCCGGATTCCGAGTTCCTAAAATCCAATTCTGCCCTACTCTGCTATATATCGGTGAGCGTCCACAGTACAGTAACCTGAAGAAGAACGAGCTATAACTGAGTATTGTGCATCAGAAATTCTCAGACATGGATTGCATACATATTGCTTAATTTAATAAATTACCAAAATATCTAAGAATTTCCACAAAAATCACTGAACACTGATATTTGATAAACAATAAACAATGCGAATACAGTACTTCTTCTGTTCAGTTTCAATGAAAATCAAAAAAAAACACACACAATGAAACAAGATTTTTGACTTGTCTCTTCACATGCCTTTCAAATCTAGTGGATACACTTTTATATTTGTCTTTGCGTCTCTCCCTTCCTCTCGCTCTCTCCCCTTGTCTCAAAGCGTACCCAATGCATCGCATCCGATTGTCAAAGACGCGGAGTCGGTCAAAAAGATGAGGTTGCAGTTCGATAAACCAGCGACAACGTCTTCTTCTCAGTGATGTCATTGAGAAAAGCGAAGAAGAAAATCGAAATCGGAACCATTTCGTCAATAAGGAAGTTACAGTAATCTTTAGTTTAAAGATCGTAAGAACAGTGGAGATGATCTGTTAGTCAAGCCGAACACCTTTTGACACGTTTGTAAAGAATATGAAGACAGAAAACAAGTATAAGAAGAGGAACAATCAGAGACCAATGACATATTTATCGTTTCTTATCTCAATCGCTGTTTCAGATGAGCTCAGAAAGCAATTGTTTCGCTTTCTCAATTATCAATGTTCAGAAGCCAATTGACCGCAATATTTTTGAGTGAATTCCTTTCCATAAAACATTAAAGTTATAAATCTCCAGATTTCAACAAAACAAAAAAACCGGAAATTTTTAAACATTTGATTTTCTTAAAATAACAAAGAAAAGACAGAAAAGGAACGAGAAATATGGCTAGAAGGTTCGACGATCCTTTATGTAACGAAGTTTTCAATTTCAGAATTATTCAAAAAAAAAGCGATTCGAAGAAGGTGATGAATTCGCGAAATGAATTTACTGGAAGTGTTATAGATTAAGAATGTGAAACATGGAGTTTCTGGTTCTGTATATAATGACACTCAGAAATCATGAAAGACTGAGAAACAGCTTACGCTACGGGTAAGTTTTAAGCCCGTTCTGAACAATTATGTCTGTAATTGTCTATAAACCTTGAGTAGGAGCCAAATGAACTTTTAGGAGTCAAGTAAAACTAATTTTTGCGACCGATTCCAAGCGATACAGACAGCTGAGCGCAACATTCCAGGCAATTCTCTTTTTGATGATACTTTGTGGGTATACCTGTTTTTGGCAGCTGCTTGACATGCCCTATCGTTTTGATATACTACACAACTTTGTAGACGATTGACTTCTGAATTTGGAGACGTTGAACAATGTCACACACGCGCACTCCATCAGCGTACAGTTTTGCAATCAGGGATCGATGTCTCATGATGACTTATGCTTGCAGTTTCCTTTTATATAGGTCACCTACTTACGAAAATATTCGAAATGTTTCGAAAATACCCTTTGGCACCGTGCCAGCAGCTCTCGGAAAAAAAGTCTCAGAAATCTCACCTATTTGAGATTCGCAGACGACATTATTCTTGTCGCAAACGACCCAAGAACTGTCAGCACGATGATCCAAGAGTTCACAGAAAAGTGCAAAAAAGTAGGCAAATACTAACAATACTAACAAAACCAAAGTATTGAAAAACACGTACGCCACCACACATCCGGTGATCATCAGTAACAACGCAACCATCACAACAATCGAAGACGTGGAAGAGTATGTCTACCTTGGCAGGCTACTCAACCCACGAAATGAGCTAGAACCAGAACTCCACAGAAGAAGACGGGCCGCATGGGCAGCGTTCAACAACATCAAAAATACCACCGACGCTCTCACTTGCCCACGGATTCGAGCTCAACTTTTCGACACCATCGTTCTTCCCGCGCTCACTACGGATCTGAAACATGGACCCTTACACAGAATCTTGCTGAAAGACTCCGTGTGACGCATGCATCACTAGAAAGAAGATTAATTGGAATGACCCTCACGGAACAACGCCAACGAGACTTACACCGCGAAGACGTCCGAAAAATCTCCCAAGTCACGGAACCACTCATATATGTACATCAAAAAGAAAAAACTAGGATGGGCCGGACACATTATGCGAAGAACATACGAAAGACGGGCAAAACTGATACAAGAATGGATTCTTCGAGACTAAAAGACGCCCCACCATGAGATGGTCCGACTCACTACGTAAAGAAGTCTCAATATATCGAGGAAATCGACTAACTACTTCATGGGCAACCATCGCCCAAGATCGCAAGACATGGTTAGCTGTGATCCCCGCTCACACAAGCGACTGACGGATTGACTAAGTAACTAAGTAAGTAAGTAACTTACGAAAATATTCGAAATGTTTCGAAAATACCCTTTGGCACCGTGCCAGCAGCTCTCGGAAAAAAGTCTCCATACTTATTGTTAGGAGCCACACTGTATTTTAGAGCAACATTCTGCAACTGATGTTCTCAAGCATACTGCACTGTCGTCAAGTCGGGCTCTCGTGCATCATTAGCCCAATATCTTACGCGAAGCCACACAATAATCACCAGGCGTCAGCCGAGTGATGAGATATCTCACAGGATCTTAAGCTGAACACGCTTCTGGATTTTTATGTAAATTAATTTTTTTGCATTTACGCTGGTTCTTACAAATGGTTCACAAAAAGGCTCAAGAAACAATCTTCGGAAAGTAAAAACACTTTTGAACGATGCTGAAAGAGAAAAAAAAACCACATGGAATGCAAAAACTGTGAATAAATATTGATCAGAACTACTATATTTTCCAAAATCAAACAACAATGGGAAAAATGTTATTTTTATAACTTTAAAGAAACCCAAATTTATGGAAAATATCAGATCTCAAATTCATAAGATGAATTTTAAAATCTTAAACTCAAGTCTAGTTTTCGTTTTCCTTTGGTAGCACTTGGTAGTAGCACTAGTGCGCCATAAATATAGCGCCGCATTCCAAACGGTGTAAAAACTTCAAATCGATAGATTTTTTTTTCTGAAAATCAACCAAAATGTTTATTAAAACATAACAAAAAAGATAGCATTAACAGTTTTCAAATCTTCCTCCCTTCGCTTTGATGATTGCTCGAAGTCTCTTCGTGTAGGAGTCGATGACGGCACGGAGGTATGAGGAGTCTAAATTGTCCCATGCAGCTGTCAAGGCGGTCTTCAGGGCTCCCAAATGTGGATAATTTTTCGTGGACACTTGTTGGATCAAATATCCCCAAACAGCGAAATCCATCGGGTTCAAGTCCGGGCTGGAAGCGGGCCATTGATCTTTCGGGACGAAGTTGGGGAAATTGGCTTCGCACCACTGTTGTGTGAGTTTCGCGGTATGGGCCGGCGCTCCATTCTGCTGAAACGTCCAATCGCCGTCTACAAAGTGGGATTTGGACCAGGGCAACACCCCCGACACCAAAATTTTCTCAATGTAGTATTCCTTATTGACTTTGGTTACAACATCAACAAAAACCAACATCGTCTTTCCATCTGAACAAATACATCACAGAAGACGGATGAGAAGTTGTATTGAGGATTTTATCGTTCTTACATGCACTCTCATAATCGACAGCTATGATAAGGTTGTTTTGGCCGTTCTTATTGACTTCCACGGTGAGAATTTTTACATCTGTAAACAGCGTCTTGAGATGCGTGCCAACGCGCGTGTCTTCAGGAGGTCTTTGGCTTTTTTCAAGCGTAAAGCTTTGTTTCGGTTAGTCAGGAACGGGATCATCTTTAGCTTGTTTCTGACAATTCTTCTCATAGATGTGGCACTCATTCCAAGCTCTGTGGACATTTTTCTCATGCTTCTTTCTAGATTTCTTCTGATTCTCTCTCTGACGACCTTGACCGTATCTGGAGTTGTCACAGACACCGGGCGACCACTTCTACGTTTGTCGTTCAACGTTCCCAGCTTCCTGAAGCGAACGAGAGTACGATTCACCACCGATTTGTTGACTCCTAGCTTTTTAACAATCTCCGAAGAAGTCAATCCTTTCTTCGCACACTCTACAATTGCAGATCGGAATGGAGAAGCAGCCACCATTACCTTCAAAGTTAATATAATGTTTCATTAGGACGTAATGCTTTTGCAAACGTCCTAATGAAACATTTCTTCTTTTCAATAATTGGGAGATTCCATTTTTCGGCCAAATCTGAGAATATCTTTGTCTGATCTGATCCAGTGTCGATCATTATATCTAGACACTTCTTCGAATTGTTGAGAGGCATGGCTAAAACCATTAGCTGTAAATGTAGGACTTTCTGCGATGGTTTTCTCATTCTTCCTTTTCGAATTTTTTGTATCTTTTTGAGCCGTAGCTAGTGTCCTTCGCTTAGTTGTTTTTTTCTTGGCTTCTTCCAAATGAATTATTGCTTAACATTGTTACACTTTGGTTGGGGCAGTTTCTCATGTGATGACCAGCAACATTGCATTTGAAGATATGATCTTTGAAATCTTGTGTTTTGTGCCCTTTTCTATGACACTGAGTACATTTTTCCTGTCGTACAAGCTCATTCAACATCTTTGATTCGAATGTTTTGAACTGGGCGCACTCACTACTGTAATGTGTTGCGGTATTGCAGTACTGACAATACTTTTTGCTCCATGTCTTGGGCTCATCCTTTGAATGCTTCCTTTCCTTTTTTCCATAACTACCTTACGAGGTTCTGGAGTAGGAGTCCTTTTTAGTATGCTTCGTGTTGAGTCGGGTTTTCATTCAGTTCTACCCATCAGATCATTGATTTCTTTTTCTCGGGAAATAATCGACGTGATATCCTCCATGATTTTTTCTACTGTTTTTCTTACAAGGGAACCATGTTTAGGTATCATCTCAGAATTTTTTCTAAATTTGCTCATTTATAGTTTCGAATACGGGCTTTCTCGTGGTGTATTCGGTTTTCTGCACAAATTTCTAGAAGTCGAGAAAATTCCATCTGAAAATATGATGTTTTTCGCTCTCCTCCTTCTTTTCCACTTTCCCCCCTTTCCTCTATACATTCTCCAATGTGGAAAAAGCGAGCAAAAGTGGCCGAGTGGATAGTGGGGATGAATAGGAATCACAAGTTTGGAGTTCGATTCCGTCATTGTCGATTTTCTTTTTTTTTTCTTTGATGTTGGAAGAATGCTTTGCATTTTTCGAAAATCAAAAACATGGAAGCTTCTAGAAACGCTCTGGAAAGCTCTGGTTGTTTTTTTCAATTTTTATGTCTTAAAAATATATATTTTTTTTAAATTTTTGAATTTCTTATTATTGATAGTGTTGTATTTAATGAAAATGTTTCCGGTGCTTCTTTCGATTGCGCGCCGAAATTTCTTATCGCGTTGTATATTCAAAGACCATTTCAATATTCTCACACGAATTGATCTGAACTGTTAGCACTGTTAGCAGCGCCCAACTCGCTTTTTTCAACGGAAGCAGATCCAATTCTCTAAAGGAGAATTCGTGCATTAGGACAAAGTGAAAGAAGCGGCGGAATTTTATGGATCGAAGTCCGGTATTACCAATTTCGGCGCACGGATCCGTCCTAGCTTTGAAACCATGAAAGGTCGATTTCGTTTCATCAAAAAACTATATCACCTCCAAAAGATTCGAAACTATGAGGCAACAAGTGAGAATCAATCATCATGTTTTGAAACATCGAATAACTGGATTTTGAAGTGGAAAAAGGGATTTGGACTTTCGTCTCGAAAGGTCACGAAATTTGTGACCAACGTCAGGCACCAAAATCGAGATCAGATTGAAAAGGAGTCGAAGGATTTTGTTAATCAAACCAATCAAATTTTGCCGTTCTATCCGTCTTCATCAGTTTTCAATGCTGATCAGAGTGGGTTCCAACTCGAGATGTGTTCAGCAAGAACACTAGCGATCACTGGTTCGAAGCATGTTCATTGCGTGGTCCAAAATGTGGCGTCCACCACACACGCATATACAGTTTTTCCTCTGGTATCCGCTGCTGGAATACTTCACAAAACATTATACATCACATTGAAGGAAAGAAATGGGAAGTTTCCAAAAAAAGGGCATTTCAAAGTTCCAAATATTTTCGTCACATGTCATACATTACATATTATGACAAAGAATCTGATGAAGACGTTTTTCGAAGAAATTGTATTTGATCCATCGATGCCAAAGGATGCTCTTCTGTTAGTGGACTCAAAGTGGACTGAATTCAAAAATTTTCAAAAAAATATATAATTTTAAGACATAAAAATTGAAAAAATAACCAGAGCTTTCCAGAGCGTTTCTAGAAGCTTCCATGTTTTTGATTTTCGAAAAATGCAAAGCATTCTTCCAACATCAAAGAAAAAAAAAGAAAATCGACAATGACGGAATCGAACTCCAAACTTGTGATTCCTATTCATCCGCACTATCCACTCGGCCACTTTTGCTCGGTTTTTCCACATTGGAGAATGTATAGAGGAAAGGGGGGAAAGTGGAAAAGAAGGAGGAGAGCAAAAAACAGCATATTTTCAGATGGAATTTTCTCGACTTCTAGAAATTTGTGCAGAAAACCGAATACACCACGAAAAAGCCCGTATTCGAAACTATCAATGAGCAAATTTAGAAAAAATTCTGAGATGATACCTAAACATGGTTCCCTTGTTAGCATCAAACAGCTGAGAAGTGATTACTGCTAATTTATCTAGGAGCCTGCGTTGCTCCATAGTCAAAGTTCCTGTGGCTTCGCCAGATTGAAGCATTTGAGTGAGCTCTGCAGTAACCTTCTCTTGTTTTGGTATGTATTTCTCGAGGAGTTTGGCAATCGTCTTCTGGTAATTACTATCGGAGATTGCAAATTGTTGTAGAAGTTCCTTTGGCGGTCCATCAAGGGAATTGAGCAAGTGTTTCATTTTCAAAATGTTGCCCTGATTTTATTTAACAATGGTCTCTTGATAAACTGCCCAAAATGCCTCAAATTCCTAGTGTTTGCCTCGAGAATTTTGTAGTTTTGGAAGCTCCAACCTGTGCTCTGTAGTGTGTAGTTCTTCTTCTTTTCCCCTTCGGATTAACAGCACCAAATTCTCCATCACTTTATTCGTTTTATCGATCACCTCGATTACTTTTTTGATGGCTTCGTCCAATTTTTTCTCTTCTTCGTAACTTTATTTTGGTTCTCCTAGAAGATTCAGTGAGGTCGAGATTCTGCTTTCATGCTCTTTTTTCCTGTTGACTAGTTGAATACCATATTCTACGAACTTTTGCACTTGACTTGCCGGGATATTCTTGTGGATAGAAACATCTATCTTGGCTTTCTCTTGGTAATCTCCAACAAAATTCTTAACAAGAATATCACATTATCAAAATTTTCTAACGCTTATTTTATTACAATGTTTCAATTGCGGACTTGGACATCATGCCAATAAAACCAAGCTAATCATCGTTTCCAAACATCCCTTCGACATGAACATTCTCGATGTGAACATTCTCTGGACATCAACGCTCTCGACATTGCTGAATGGGACGGACGATCGGTGAGCAACCATTCCTACGTTTGTCACTTGGGACCGCCTTTTCATTTTGTTGATGGTCCAGCCTACCTTGTGCCCCCTTCCTCCATTTCATTTTATTTTATTCTTTCGGCCGGGAGTGTGTTCGCTCACACCGAATACCTTATATATTGTGTGACCCGCGATAATGTTTCCTGTCTTTTACAATGCAAATGCGCGCTAGCGAGATTGCTGTAATCACGCCACTTGTTTTTGTTTTTCTCATTCCTAAAAATTATTGTAAAGGCGCGACTTGCCCTTTTGGGGGCTTTAATATCTCGGCCCGCAATGAATGGGCGTATATTTAAAATTGCTTTTCTGCTCCTAAAATTTCTTTTCTAAACCCTTTTTCTGTTCCTCATTCTATTATCTTAACTTTTTATCTTTTGCTCTTTTTGTTATTTTGAATAAATGGTTTAATTACCCAAGTTTGGGGTTGCGATTCGTTATATTATACATAAGCTGATTTGTTCCATTTTGCCCAGAAAATCCGTAACAACCAAAAGGGGGGGGGACTATACTTTTTGTGTGCACTGTAGATGAGGGTACAAAGGTGGGCGCTATCTTAGTTGGGGGGGGGGTCAATGATTTTTAGTCATTTTTGGAGGTTTTTGCATATTTTTTTCTGAAAATGTTTGTTGTTATTGTTAAAATATTTGTACGTTGTTTTTTTCACGCGTGGCGCTTACTCTTGGCTCGAAAACTACGATTCCACTTTTTTTCACGCGTGGAGCGATGAGCAATTTTTGCAAATTTTTTCTGGATTTTTTCTGGATTTTTTCGCTTATTAATTAATCATAATCATACATATGAATAGGACCGCAGCTGATGCACTTCTCAACTTGAAGTCGTTTACAGTTTTCAATGGATGGCCCGGTGTCGCGAGAACGTCATCTAAAGACTTTGCAAGCATTGGGTTTCGATCATCAGACAGTGAATCATTCTTTCAAATATCATGATGAAGCGAAATTTTACGAGATATGGGCTGGAATCCCCAAGAAATATCCAGTCATCTAGTCATTTTCTTTTTTGTGCGTATTTTTGTTGTCTGCCAATAAAATTGTTTAAAAATTGCTAGTGTTATTCTAGTATATCTGATAACCATTTTAGAAAAAAAAATCCAAAAAAAACCCTCCAAAAATGACTAAAAACCATTGACCACCCCTCAACTAAGATAGCGCCCAAAGGTGGTAACAAAGAGAATCCCACCCCTTCCTTTTGTTGTATTCCGTTTTAATGTGTTCCCAATTTTTTTCTCTTCCATCACCAAGGATCCTTCCATATGCCTTCCATATCTTAACACTTTTGGACGTGTCATACTTCAGTAAGTTCTGCAAAAAATCTAAAAATTCACAATTTTTAAGTTTTCCAGAAGTATCAAGCCTTCTTGCATTTTAGAAGCTCATAGTAACTAAATTGCAGAGAGTGTTACGGTAATGGAATGACTTACTTACTTACTTAGTCAATTAGTCGATCCGTCAATCGCTTGTGTGGGCGCGAACCACAGCTAACCATGCCTTGCAAATAGGACTGAGGCAGTTGTGGTTGCTGTTTGCAGTGGTGTGTCGTATCGATTTTAAATCGATTCAGTTCGATTCGATTCGATAAAATCGAATTAACAAAAATAGTGCAAATGCGCTCTACCGAACAATGCCTTTGGCGGCGGCTTAAAATCGTATTTTTAACTGTTTTTTAGTGAAAACGAAAACAAAACGTGAAAAATTTTAGAAAAGTGTAAAAAACTCATAATTGTATTAAAAAAAACGCAATCTGAAAGAAAACGATGAAAAATACGACTTCTAACCGCCGCCGAATGCATTGGTCGGTAGAGCGAATTTGCACTATTTTCGTTGATTCGATTTTATCGAATCGAATCGAATGGAATTGAATCGATTCGCTTCGATTCAAGTATTTATCCAATTCGAATCGAATCGATTTAAGTCGATTCATTCGCAAAATCGAATCGATTCAAATTGATTTGCCCGTTCAACAAATCGAATCAAATTTGATCGATTGTTGAATCGACACGACACACTACTTTGCAGCAATTATTGTGTGCCTTTTTGCTCTATTATAGCCTGCTAAGCCAAAACTAGAGCTATCGGCTCAAAGAGAGTATTGGGCGCTAATTTCGACCCAATATGACACGTTTACTCATTAGCCAACGAAGACTCCGTCGGGGTGCAGAAGAGAATCAGTTATTGATCTTCTACGCCTCCATTCCATTCCATTTAAATGGAATGACCACTTATCAAAAATAACGCTCCATAGAGATTGGCTAGATCTACGTCAACAACAAGAAAATAGAACTGCAGCATTTGTCATTCGAACGGCAATCCAGACGAGGAGCCTCCAATTCTAGCGGACATAGGAAGTGTATTTCATATTTTGATCAATGGCTTCTTCTTCTTCTTTTTTTCAATTGATACTGTAACATTTATTGGCATTCCTTCTGAAATCTATACCTCTCCTCTTACCCCTTCGTCACACTATTCCAAGTGGCCTAGGTCCAAGCTGCGATTTTTGAATAATTTCTGTAACAATTACTATTTCACCTCACTGTAATAAATACCTAAATTGAGACTGTTAATGTTAGCTTTATGAAAATTCTTAGAAATTTTATATCTGTTTCAACTTGTTTATATATTACAAATCGACACACCACATTTGATAAGCTACAGTAATATACAGTAGCCTACAGTAATAAAGGGATTTTGAAGAAAAGTTGTCATATTTCACCATACAGTAATCAATATTTGAATACCTCCACGATGGTTTTCCTAATTTTCCAATCAAAAAAAGAGCATAAATTAAATAAAGAGATGCTGCCACTTGGAAGAGAGCCATTCATTCTTTTTTCATGTGGTTCTCATTTTGCATCTCATTTCTTCTGTTTTTCATCTACATCTAAACATTCCTGGATCACTTCTATTTTGCTCATTCCCTCATCTTTGATTCCTCTTATTTATTATTTTCGATTTTTCATGTTCTCTTTTCCCTAAATCCGTGGAAAAGCGAAAGAAAACTGGAAGACAATGGGATCGAGAACTGCAATCATGGAAAAGTAAGTTAACGGCTTCTTGATAGCTTTGTTTTATTTATTAAAATTTTTTTTCTTTTTCAAAATATCTTTAAAAATGGAACTTCTTCTATGAGGATGTTCATGATGCTTTTCATTAAAGGAAGAGTCAAGGGTTGGTACTGAACATTTGGGTGTTCCGCTTCTGAAATTTCAAAGCGAACGAATAAAACATACGGGGAAAGCAAAGAAAACAAGTGGCTTACACTTTAGAAAATTAAAAAAAAAACGGGTTGTTCTTTGTTTTCACTGGTTTTTCTCTGTTTCTCACCAATTATATTCCAAAAAATATTTTTAAAATTCTACCGTATCAAAGAAAACTGTAAATAGCAATTCAAATAGTTCATGAGCCCGATGTCCGATGTTTGCGCAAATTTTGGCCAACAACATGGGTAAGTTGGACATTCACTGACCATCGTGCCTAACTCTTCCAGCTCTGCGCACTGAACTATAATATATGCTCTGCCACTTTAAGCAAATGACTTGAACTGTACAGCTCGGCAGCTTGAGATAGCGCTCTGGTTTTGAGGTAAAGCGTTCTTCGGTAATTTTCCAGAATCGACCCCCACACCTCTATCGGTCCCCCATAACCGGAATCCCCCCCCCCACAGTTATGTTTTCGTATACTTTTGGATGTTGGGGTGATTGTGTGTGGGGACTATTCTGTGAGGTATAAATATCTGAATTGACCCCCACCTCTTGATGTGGGGGGACGACTCCGGAAAAGAGGTAATCTTTCACAATTCACTGGAATGAACCGGAATCACCCCTCCGCCCCCGATTCCAGAATCACCCCCACGATTCCAGAATCACCCCCCCCCCACGATACCAGAATCGACGTGATTTTTGGATGAATTGAATAAAAAAAGGGGAGCGATTCCGGTTCATTCCAGTGGGGGGTAATACTGAGGTTTGCGGGGGGAAATACAGTTATAATACCAGAAATTCTTAAACAAAGTAGTACCATCAGTACCGCCTGCACTTATTTTAAGCATTTGGATTTTTTTCACATTGTTACCTTGATCTGGCTTATTTTCGCTTTAGGATACTGCGGAATAGACTTTTTCATATTCTTAGAGACCTAAAAAACAGAGTTGAGCAATTTCAAATTCGTTTTTATTGAATTGAACGCGCAAAAATGATTGGAATATGCGAGGCTGATGAAAATATTCATTTTTTTCCTCTCTCTTTACGCATTTTATAAGATTGAACTTCCTGTTGACATAGTTATGCTCAAGAACAGGTTGTTCAGAGCAAAATATTGAAGTTTTGGAGATTTTTCCGTTAGTTTCAGCTAAGGCTTCCATTTGGGCAAAGTTTCGGCCGTCTCGTCTCGTCTTCTTCTTCGTCTTGAATTTGTCTGATAGATATTGTGATGGCACACATTCACAACTTTTTAAGACGAATACAAGACGAACAGAAAGACGAAAGACGACTTGTTGTCTTCATCTTTCGTGGAAGCCTTTTTTATTGATCCAAAAAAATATATTTAAAAAAATATACAAATTCCACTGAAATGTCGTCAAATCTCACGTTTAATTGTGTGTGCACAGTTTGTACGATATCTCACGCAAAACCTCACTACAATTCCAATCTAAGAACGATGAGATGGGCAAAAGTGCAACAGCACTGTCGTCAAGAATGGCGCTTAGTGTGCTTCTACCCTTTGCACGAAATTTCACGGAAAACCTCATGATTATGCCATGACTTTAGTCCCATTTTAAATTTGAAAATGAAGGACTTTAAACAAAGAGCCAGAGGCGCGCCAGACGGGCATTTGGACGGAGACGGAACAATTTTAAAATCTTCTCAAAATCTTTTTAAATCCAAAATGTTTCATTTTGAATTTATTTATAATGAACGATGCATTTTAATCAAATGTAATGCACCATTCTTTAATTTGAGAGGTTTTCTGAGAGCCGGAAGTCCTAGGAATTTTGGTGTGTCACTTCTAACGCACTGAAGCTTGTCTTAATAAACAAAAAAAATTATATTCATTTTCGACGAACCGTTTAGAAAATTGCTGAGTAGCGACTTGAAAATCCGTGATTTTACTTGTCATCTTCAGCTTTTTGGTTCTCTTCGGAAGAGGTTTTAAAAGAAGAATTTAATGAAACCTGACAGTCACTACTCACACAAATTGTGTGCACTCTGATTAGACTCTGACGCAACGACACTGCAAAATTTGGAAAAGTATTCGCCTACACTTTCCACTTCCTCAAATGTAATCGAACCAAACGCATCGCATTCAGTCTTTCATTTTTCTCCGGTTCTTTTGACGAAACTGCCAGTGAGCACCTGCTCTTTTCCCTCAATCTTGGCTCCTTTCCTCCAATTCGCTTCTTCGAAATGCACCAGCCAGGAGCACAGAACACAGGCAATTTATGACGCCATGTATAGCTCATTTTTATTCTTAATCGCTCTCAAATTTCGCGTTTTTCAAAGTGTATATGGATGTTTAATTGGTCTGTAGGCGATATGGGATGATCTTCAATTTTATGATGTTTTGGTGAAAATATAAGGAGAACGATTCGTTAAAAAATAAAGAAATTGGCGGCAAACTGAATATTAGCGATATCTTTTAATTTAAATGAGGTAAATGAAACATTTTTTAAAATACCTTTTTATGTTTTATTAATTTAATGAATAATATAAGAATATCGGAGTATTTCCAGGTTTTTTTGGCATCTATGAGCCAAAAAAATCGCAGTCTGGAAAATACCGTTATTTGTTTTTTCATAAGGAATTTTTATTCTTCTTCGTTTTGGAATTTCTACATTAATTGTTGGAGAAACTTGCTCATACTATCTAAAGTGGTTGAAACAGTATTGTATTTACTCTTGTTGAAATTTGCTTTTGATTTTTATGGAATTTTTTGGAATAATTTGATCTTTTAAATTTAATATTTTCTGTTTCTTCATTCGCAGCTGTGAACGAAAAAAGTAAACGAAAAAAAAAGTTTCATGTGAAATTTCAAATTTCGCTGTTCCGTATTCATTTCATAAACTTGTTGCGCCTACACCAATATGATATGAAAAAAATAAGGCTTCTACGAACGAGAAAAATGAAAAGTCGTCTTTCGTCTTACCGTCTTTCGTCTCGTCTTCATTCGTCTTTCAGTTTGTTTGGCAATCGTCTTACGCAATAAAAAATTTGTGCATGTGTACCCTTACAATGTCTATCCCTGGGTCAGACGAATTCAAGACGAAGACGAAGACGAGACGAAGACGAAAACAAGACAAGACGGTCTTATTTCGTCTTTCGTTAAAGACTTAGCCTAAAAGGATAGAAATTTTGGAACGAAAAATGTATGAACTTAATTGGTTATTTCGTATAAATAGTCTATGTGAGTCGAGTCGATTCGGACCATCGTAGGGGAGGGGGGGGGGTGGTCGTTGGACTGGTCTTGTTTTGACCGAGGAAACGAAAAAGATATCAACATTTGTCTAAAATAGCTCCAAATTTGTCTCACTTTCGTTTTTCGTGCAATATTTGACAATGGCGGTCTATTGTGAAGTGCTTCCGAAAAGAAATCAAACGATCGTTGTGAAAAAAGTTACAGTGGCAATAGATTTTGTTAATAGAAGCAGCGAAATGCTAATATTTATATAATGATACTCAGAAAACCTGAAAGACTGAGGAGCATCTTAAGCTACGAGTAAGCTTTAAGTCCGTTCTGAAAAATGATGAATTTTCTTCTGTAAGTATTGGTTAGGAGCCAAATGAATGTTAAAAACTCATTTTAAAATCTTCCACTTATAAGTAAATGCACTGTAGGCTACATTAGAAAACGCGCAGTAAAACACATATTCTTAACAGAGCGCATTTGCATTAACAAGGGAAATGCGCGAGGTCCATATATGAATTGGGCCCGCATGCAGACCGTGTCATGCCGTAAAACGCTACAGAAGACGAAATAAAACCGTCTCGTCTCGTATTTATCTACGTCTCGTCTTCGTCTTCGTCTTGAATTCGTCTGACGCAGAGATAGACATTGTGTTGGTCAAGTAAAATACATTGTGTACACAGTACACAACTTTTTTATTGCTTAAGACGAATGCAAGACGAACTGAAAGACGAACGAAGACAAGAGGAAATACGACTTTTTTTTTCGTTTTTCGTGGAAGCTTTAATCATATATACAAGAGACACAATTGAAGCATTTCATTACTATAAAATATTATTATAATCCGGAGCGAAACGGTTACTCAGGTTTCTTCAACAGAGCGCATTTGCACTGGAAGGTCAATGTATGGATATTTATTTCTTAAAAATGCAAGTTATGCTGGCAAATAATTGTAAATAGATTCCATTTCATTTTACTAGTAAAGGGAAGAATGGCTATTATGTGGCAAATTGTAGCCTGTCGGTCCGTCATCTTTGTCATCCAGACGCTGTATTGAAACTGTATCGTGTTTAGTATTTTTCTACTGTTGTACATCTGTAGAACCTGCTGGGATCTGCAATTCGGGATGTCTTTTGAGCCATAATTATAAATTTGAAGGAATAATAAGCACTCTCCCCTTTGCTTCTCTTGAGAATAATTTTAAGAAATAGAAACGTCGTCCCCGAATGTTTTTGTTAGGAATTGTTCATTATTTTCCGTTAATAAATGTAAAATGCGGGACTTCCCATCGGCTGGTCCGTTGAAAATGTGAATGAACATTTATGTATAATTAAGGAAGCCGTTGAAATATGAAATAGGTATGTACCGTCCAAAAAGATGCATTGTGACGTCAATGCTCAAACTCAGTTGTCGGAGTTTTTCTTTTCTAACAATGATTCGATTATATCTGTTTTTTTTTCAAATAAGATGAGCTTACTGTTTCAGCACTAAAAACGACAAACTATTATACAAAAACTATAAAATAGAATATTTGACAACTTTTCAAAATTGACCATTTCAACTGAAGGGGGGGGGGGGCAATAATAATAAATGGATTCTATGTAGAACTGATTTTTTTCTGAAAATTTTGATAGAACGAGGTACCGCCCATGTTTTCAAGGCCCTCTTCAGCAGTTTCTATTGGAAATAAGATAATAAAAAAGATGGTAGAACAGCCATTTTTTGAATATTCTAGAAGTTTTCAGATTTTTTGTTTTCCTAGATTCTGAGCTGTGAAATATTGAAGGTTATAAGTCATTCCTGTTTTCAATTGCTCCCCAGTCTACAGGGTGGCGAAAAAGTACGTTGTTTTTTTTTCTGAGTGCTCCTGGCACCGTGCCAAGCCCGATTTTCGAAAACTTTCGAAACTTTGCGAAAGTCAGAGATGTATGTAAGAAGAGCCCAGAGGCATTTGTTATCACTTTTCGTTTATCTCTAGTTATGCGAGCTTCTTCGCACCGTGCCACCATCGCTAAGCTATACGGTGAGGACCATCGAATATGTGACATCGTTCGAAGATTCGATATCGGTCAATCGTTGGTCCAGAAAGGTTTGAAGCCATTCAAGACTAAAGGGCACGTCCAGAAGTATCAAAAAACAGGAAGACTACGTACTGTGAACACTCGCAGGACAAGAGGAATCATCAAGAAGAGAATCACGCAAAATGGCGCTGTGAGCTTGAACAAGATGGCGGAATCCCTTGGAATTAGTCGCAAAAGTGTTCAAATCATTGTCAAACAGGACATGGTTCTCAAGAGTTATCGACTCTGTCGTTGGAAAAACATCACAGACCAATCCAAGAAAATTCGGTTTGAAAAATGGAAGAAATTGCTTAACGACATCAAGGTGTGCCGCTTATCCGACGTCATTTGGAATGATGAGAAGATCTTTGTCATTAAACTACTTCCAGACCGGCAAAACTGTTACGAAAAGATGAGTCGAAATCTCCGAAATGTAGTCTGGCATTCAACCAGATGTTTCCTCAATCGGTGATGGTGCGGGCTGGATTCACATCCGACGGCAAGGTTCCACTAACCTTCATCGATCGGAACGTCAAAATTAACAGTCAGGTATTATATACCAAAAAACAGTTTTGAAGGATGTTCTACTTCCGTAGACCACTAGTCATTTTGACCAGCAACCCTTCATCTTCCAACAAGACTGGGCTCCTTCCCACGGCTCCATATCCTCAAAATTGGTACTTGATGCTCAATTTCCAGGATACAGGAGGAAGGATATGTAGCCAGTATCGTCGCCGGAGCTCAATCCTTTGGACTTTTCTGTTTGGAGGTACTTGGAGAGCAAGGTCATGACTCGCTCTTTCCCAACTGTCGACTCTCTGAAGTAAGCCCTTCTCAAAGCTTGGGATGTCATTAATAACGACTACCTGCGTCGCACAATGGATTCAGTTCTGGATCGTCTGAAGGAGTGCATCAAAGCCATAGGATCAAACTTCACGCACCTTCTAAAATAGTTGTTGTATTTGTTCTATTTAATCAAAAAATAAATTTGGTTCACATGTTACAAGCAGTCACATAAAAACATAAAACCACATACTTATTCGCTACACCGTAGTTTATTTGTTTTCTGTTTCAATGAATCTATAAAATGCCAAATTTGAAATTTGTTGTGATTATTCAAGATAAACCAATTTATTGAAAAGAAGAAAAGTGACCGTTTTATAGGGTTAAAAGTGGGGCAAATACAACGTGTAACATGAAACGCTACAGCGCGGTCAATATTTATAGGACCCCCCCTCTAATAGGGGTCTATCCGGAGAACGGAAAGAGATATCAAAAATCTGTAAGCGCCATTTGATTTTAAACATAAAAATAGGACCCCCTCCCTCCTTTTCTGCTGTTTGCAGATAAGAGATCATCCGGAACTTTCTGTGACGGGAGGAATTTGGACCTCCAGTTCAATACTACTCGCGAGACGTCCACCTCGTATCAGAAGATCCTCCAGAACACTATCGTTCCATTCTTCCATAACCGCCGCCGCACCCACACCTTTCAGCAAGATAACCCATCAATCCGTCGTAGCAAGACCGCAATGGATTGGTTTTCCGGGAAAAAGATCGATGTGATGGAGTGGCCCGTCTGCAGTCCGGATCTGAACCCCATCGAGAATATCTGGGGATTCTTACCTAGTTCAATGTGTGAACCACAACGACCGTCAATACAACACTGTACACGAGCTAAAGAGAGCTGGGAACTCATCAGCAGCGCTGTTCTCAAGAATATGGTCGCCAGCATGCCGAATAGTTTGATTGAAGTGTTTCAAAAAGCTTTGAAAGTCTCTAGAAGAGTAAAATTAATGTAGAAAACCGGAATAAACTAAAAACAGAAAAAATCAAAGTTCCGGAAGACCTCCAATCTGCAAGCAGCCGAAAATGAGGGAGGGGGTACCTTTTTGTTGTTACAGGGTCCTGGAAAGTGGTACATATTTGAATGAAATTTTGGCCCAGGGGTTTTTTTGTGTTTAAAGTCGAATGGCGCTTACAGATTTTTGATATCTCTTTCCGTTCTTCGGATAGACCCCAATTAGAGGGGGTCCTATAGATATTGACCGCACTGTACACTGTACACTGCATTGGATTTCACATTTTAAGAATTTTGTCTCTCTGCACAGTATCAGCTAATGAAACATCGTCTTATGCTTTTTTGTTTTAATTGGGAAGCAAACATTTTGGATACTACCTGACATTACGTCAAAATTGTTTAATTACTTATTTATATTTTAGGTTTAATCTCCCAAATTTGACAGTCATTTTTGTAGTTGGCAACTATGTTGTGCCACTTATTTCTACAGTTTTATGAGTCTCGCCACGAATCTTTTTTGAAGATCACAGATGCCCCCCCCAAATAGAGCGCACTTTCATGTTCAATAGTACTCGTAGGAAAAGGTACCCAAAAAGTGGTCCCCTGCAAAAATAAGGGTTCAGCGATGGTGTGCTTCCAAATGAAGGTATGAAGTCGCTCAAAATTTATATTTCATTTTGTTGTTACAGTAATCTGCAGGAAATAGTACTGAAGGCTGAAAACGCTGTGAACAGCGGGTCAAAACTAAGGCTTCCACGAAGGACGAAAACAAAAAGTCGTCTTTCGTCTCCTCGTATTTCGTCTCGTCTTCATTCGTCTTACGCAAATTTGACCGTCATTTTTGTAAATGGCAACTCCTTTCCTTCCATTTTTTTCTACAATTTTATGAGTCTCGCCGCGAATCTTTTTTGAAAATCACAGATGTTGTGAAAATCAATAATCCAATAGAGCGCATTTTCATGTTCAATAGCACTCGTAGGAGACGGTATTCAAAAAGTGATCCCTCGCAAAAATATAGATCTTGTTTAGAAGATTTCAATGGTGAATTTTTGAAGAAATTGCTCAGTTTTTGGCATTTCGGCACACTCTCAAAATTAATTATTCTTTAGAGAAATAACTCCTTTTGATGCAGCACTAATTTTGAATTTGTTGTGCAGTTGCTCGCTCAACAATTCCAGCGTTCCTCCTGTTTTCGTATATTCAAAACCATAAGGCAGTAAAAACAAACTCGTCTGGCTCAGGAATCATTCCGGAACACTGAACCACATGAGAAAAGAAGCAAAAGCACAAAAATGTGTTGAAAACAGCTAGGAGAAGTTGGAAAATTTGGAAAAGTAGGCAACAACTGAAAAATATTTTTTAGTTGATGTTCTATGCCAGAATAGTTTGAAAAACTTCAATAACCTTCAGAAAACTAAAAAAAAACTGAATCTGTCATTACAACATTTTTAATCTGTTTCTGATCATACTCAATTTGGTGCCTGATGTTAAAAGAAGGCGTTGTAACTTGATCAAACACTTCAAATTCGAGTTTCGGGGCGTTTTTCGTCATTCGGTTTGAGACAGCGAAAAAAAAATTCAAAATTAAGTAACTTGATATTCACCTGGAAACATTTTAAGATTATATCCAAATGACGAATTCATACAACTTTCGACGTGTCTGTAACTATGTATCGTCAAGCATGGTGTTTAGCAGAGAAGGGCGGAATTCCGGATTCCGGATTCCGCCGTTTTTTTCATTCCGTCTTCCGGATTCCAGATTCCGTGAAAAAATTTGTTTTCCTTTTTCCGTTTTCCGGATTCCGAGTTCCCAAAATCCAATTCCGCCCAACTATAAGTTTTAATAATTTATTCTCAATTGTTGTGAAAAGTATACTTTTTTGAACTCCAGAGTGACAGACTAACAGAGCGCATTTACATCATTTGATTCCCTCATTAATGGTTAAAATTCCGTTTTCCGCATTCCGCAATCCGGATTCCGCCGTTTTTTACATTCCGTATTCCGGATTCCAGATTCCGTGAAAAAAAACATTTTTCCGTTTTCCGGATTCCAGATTCGGTGAAAAATCTTTTTTCCGTTTTCCGGATTCCGAATTCCTAGTTCCCAAAATGCATTTCCGCCCTACTCTGGTGTTTAGTGTGCATACACGAGTTGCGCAATACCCTACGCGAAACCGCATGCTAAACTCCAAACCATGAGACAATCGATTAGATTTTTCAGATCAATTTCACAGTTTGCTCTCATTCTTTCTCGCCCCTATTTATGATTCAAAGTGTAAAATTTGAAACGAATAAAGCCAGAGGCGCCCCAGCATGCCTCGTAGGACTGTTAAGGAAATTTCGGTAGTTAAGAATTTATTTTAAGCATTTCTTTAAATACAACGCTTCGGGATTCTCAGGTTCTCTCTCTCTCAATTCAATGCAAACCCAAAAATGATGTGTGCTCTCTTCTATTCCTGCACCCTTAAAATTGCCTTCTTCCCGCCCTCCCCCCCCCCCGCATTGAGACACTCTCGAAAAGAGTTGTGTTGTGCTTAATAATTTTACTCTCTCCCCCCCCCCCTCACCACTTCTGAATTGAATGCACTTCTTCTAGACCTACCTTAGACTGAAGAAGCTAAGGGGGAGGGGTGGACCGGAGTCCGTGGAAACACTTTTGTCTTTGCTACATATTTATTTTCGGTTGACTTATTCCATATTTTAATAGTTTCCATTATTTTCCGCTTCTTTTTGCTTATAAAATTACTTGATTTTGCAATTTACTTCCTCATAGAAAAGTTTTGAGGAAAATCACATAGGAAGGAAGTTGCTTTTTTTGGTAGATGACCCGTTAAAGTATATTAAAAGCGTTCGAAACATTCTATTTATTTGAAAACTTTCTGAAACAGTTAATTAGAGATTATGCTACGTTCCTCGAAGTTACGGTGTCTTACTATTTATTTTGAATTAATACGGTGTTATTCAATAAAACTAGTGGGAAAATGCATTTTTTAAACAAAAAAGTTATTAAAAAATTAAAGAAAGCTGTAATCATGCTGAAATTGGTAAAACTGGTTTGAAATTTTCAGAAAAAATAGTTTTTTGAAGCTCTAATGGCTATTTCAGTTCTACTTCTGTGACAAAGTTCTGACAAACCTTGAGTTTTGCTATACATTTCGCACTGAACTTTAACTAAATTCTGTCGGCGGTATTTCCGGTTTAATTGCATCATAGATTCTACCCGTTCTGCAAAATCTGTGTGTCAAAGCTATTCAGCTCGAGGGAGCGCTTCAAGAAATGTTTCGAGTTGTAATAGGTACGCAAACACCGTTGAAGAAGTACAATTTTCACACCATTGAACACTCCCATTATGAAAAAATTTTGCTGAAAATTCTGAAAATCCATTACCACTAACGTATAACTTTTTTGACGGATTCAGAAGGAAATGTTCTGGAGAATTGAGGAAGGAGGAAATTGTAAGCAAGAATTGGCTCACCAATGATAAATTTGATTTTTCACTTGCAGTTGCGCGTAGATTTCAAAGATCAAAGAGTTTCCAGCACTATTTAGTTTTCCCCGAAAACAGTATACTTCCGTGTTGTGCATTTTCGTGTGAATTACTCGATTTTCTCATGTGCTCCTCTCATGTCATCCGCTTCTTTGAAGCCTTATAAAATAGAAATAGAATAGAAGGGGAATAGCGAAAGTCCTGAAAACAATGGTGAGGCTACCCAGTTGTAATCCACTCTAAAATGCACAAAGAAAATCAAATTTTGCTCCAACAAAACTATTTTTTGGCTCGTGAATTACCGTGCTTTCTGCTGTCTTTTTTTCTCGTAAAACTCTATGAAAAACGGAAAAAATCCAGAAGAAACTATTATTTTAAAGGCGCACATAATTCACATGGTTTAATGCAAAAAAAGTCTGAAAATCTGAAAATTACAGCAATTTAGATAAACCTATAACTTTTCAGCAAGAAACTCAATTAACGTGTCAGATCAATGAGCACTTTTCACAAAAAGTCTCGAGTTTTTCATTTATTGCAGAAAAAACGAATTAATCAATCTCCCAAATTCACAATTCACAACTGCCAATCCACTACATTTTGCAAGCGAAAACCGAGAAAAATTACAGGGGAAAGAATCGGAAAAATGGAAAAAAATAATTTTAGAGTGCGAATATTTCATCTGCTCTAAGGCTTCTCACGAAAGACGAAAACAAAAAGTCGTCTTTCGTCTCCTCTTCGTTCGTCTTTCAGTAGGTGTTTTGCACTCGTCTTAAACAATAAGACAGTTGTGCATGTGTACCAACACAATGTCTATCTCTATATAGCGTCAGACGAATTCAAGACGAGACGCTTTTATTTCGTCTTTCATGGAACCATAAATCTGCTCATTTTTTCGTTCCATTTTGTTCAAGCCTTGCATTTTTACTATTTTGCAATTTTAAAATTGTTTATACAGTACTGGCCATAAAGAATGTCCGCTGGCTTTTTTTTGTGCTGAATCAAAAACTGTCAAAAATCAAAAACTTTTGCAATGATGCAATTTCATTTTCTGCAAGTTGCCGTAAGGGTGTTCCGCAGCTACAGTAGAATTTTCATAACAAAATATCTGTTTTCAGCGTAGTTATCCCAAAAAAAGCCTGCGGGCATTCTTTATGGCCAGTACTGTAATAATGTTTTACAAGGTGCGGAATAAATAATAGGATGAGATTTTGCTGCATGTCCATCCTATTATTTATTCCGCACCCTGTATTATCGGAAAACACGGCTCTTTGATAATATTAAAAATTGATACGCTATCATTGGAAATCAGGGTGAATATTTCAATTTTTCAGCCTAAAATTTTAAAGAAAAATCCCGTATAAACCTCTAAAAATTGAATTGAATATTTGACTAAACGAATTTATATGAATTGGTGAAGCAGTATTCGCGAAAAGTGGAAAAAATAGTGAGAAAGAGAGATAGAACGCGGAGAAATCTAATAACCTTTAATAAAATGTTACATTCTTTTGTCTTTAAAGTAATTTTTCGCTCTTAAAAACTGAAAACGTTTCAGATACTCGGAATTCGATGTTGGCGGAGGAGAAGCGGAGAATCATTGTCTGGTTCTAGGACAAAAACCATCAAAAAATCAATCGCTCTCCATAAAATCTTGTGAAGGAATGCAGTTGGATTGGGTCAAAAAAGCCGGAAAAAAGGTGAGCTCTTGCTGATTTCTGCCTAATGATCCTTTACTAATTTGGTGGGGGATATGGCTATAAATTGTGTTCCTTGTCTACACTGTTTCTCATGGGATTACGAAGAGTCATTGGGAAGAAGAGGGTGAACACTCATGGGGATTATACATGCATACACGAAAACAGCAAAAATTGCAAAACAAGGAAAAGGACTGTGCCAAAGTGTTGAAACTGGAAGGTGGAAAGTGGACAACATCACCAATTCTTTCAGCTCGAATGTTCAAACATTATATTTTGACACTTTTTTCAGCATCGTTTCAGAATTTGTTGCACATTTTTGCTGTTTCAGTGAATAACCTCATTAGAAAAAACTTGTTTTCGTGGTTCATCTTTCGGTTTTTTCTTCTTGGCGGCAGAAAAGAAACGAATTGAAAACCCTTCTGTGAATAATCTCATTACACTGGAGAAGGACAGAAGACGCGCGTTCGAGCAGCGAATTTTCAGAAAAATTAAAAATGGCAAACAAAAAAAAGCGAACATTTCCGGCAGTGTTTGCGGGGTCTATGAGGCTCCGCCACTTCCTCAGAAACTACTGATCGAAGTTAGGCAGCTTGAAGGACGCAATAGGTTCGAACACCGCTGAAGAAGTCTTTCTTTTTTAGCAAAAAGCGGACCAATCATTTTAAAATTTAATATTGAAACACAAAGTGTTCGTTTTGTTTTTCGTGTTGTGTCTCCTAAACTCATTTTTTTTTCAGAAATTCTGAACTTTTGTGTTTTCCGTTTCATCTATGGTTTCTTTTCCATTTTCGAATGTTTCACATTTGAATTTTTGTGAATATTTTCTCTCGAAAAATTAGAAAACGGGAGAATACACTGTAATCTACGCGGAAACACACTAGAGCTTCAAACTCACCTATAGAAGCGAAGTTTTTCATCGTCAATTATTATCTCTTCTGCTGAATCTCACAGAGTTATAGAGCGTAAGGTTTTCCGACAAAAAAGTATCGTTCAGAAGCCTCAAAAACCAACAAAAAAAAAAACAATTAAATGACGAGCAAGAATTATTTCTATAGTGCTTGAGCTTGAATCTTGAACTTTTTCATTTAGAACTTCTCGAATTCTTTTTCATTTTGAAAATGTACGCTATCAACTAGCAAGCAGCAGAGAAGGGCGGAATTCCGGATTCCGGATAACGCATTCCGGTTTCCGCCGTTTTTTTCATTCCGTCTTCCGGATTCCAGATTCAGTGAAAAAACATTTTTTCCGTTTTCCGTTTTCCAGACTCCGAGTTCCCAAAATCCAATTTCGCCCAACTATGAGTTTTAATACTTTATTCTCAATTGTTATGAAAAGTAAACGTTTTTGAACTCCCGCAAAAATTTTTGCGAACAGAGCACATTTACATCATTTGATTCCCTCATTAATGGTTAAAATTCCGTTTTCCGCATTCCGGATTCCGCCGTTTTTTACATTCCGTATTCCGGATTCCAGATTCCGTGAAAAAAATTTTTCCGTTTTCCGGATTCCAGATTCAGTGAAAAATTTTTTTCCGTTTTCCGGATTTCAGAATCCGTGAAAAAAAATTTCTTCCGTTTTCCGGATTCAGGATTCCGAGCATAATTTCCTTTTACAGTAACCTCCGAAGACTATGTGCCGCAGAGAAAGGCGGAATTCCGGATTCCGCATTATGCATAACGGATTCCGCCGTTTTTTACATTCCGTATTCCGGATTCCAGATTCCGTGAAAAGACATTATTCCGTTTTCCGGATTCCAGATTCCGTGAAAAAATTTTTTTTCCGTTTTCCGGATTCCAGATTCCGTGAAAAAAATTTGTTTCCGTTTTCCGGATTCCAGATTCCGTGAAAAAGTTTTTTTCCGTTTTCCGGATTCCAGATTTCGTGGAAAAATATTTTTTCCGTTTTCCGGATTCCGGATTCCGAGTTTCCAAAATCCAATTCCGCTCTACTCTGGTAAGCAGGCGTACTGTTTCAAAGGAAAAAAATTCAGTAAATACGCAATCACAATAAGACACTTTATTCCACGCTCAATTGCACAAAAATTCAACGTTCGCTTCAATATTTTCACGAGTTTTCGCTTATTTTGAGCTCTTTTATTCTTCTGAAGTCGTATATTGTTTGAGCTTCAGCTTTTTTTACCTGAGAAAATTGATATGGATTAATTTTTTTGCTCTCTCTCCTATTCGTGATTTCTTCAAATTTGATATGAAATTAATTTTATTTTTCCTGTTGAGCTGTTGGGATATGCAGATTGGTCTATAAGACTTTTGCTTTGGAGCCTAACTACGAAACATGAGTGGTGACAATGGTGAGACAAACTTTATTTTCTGGTAAAATAGAACATAATCGTGTTAAGCGAATTTCAACATTTTTACAGTTTTTTATTACATTTTTTTCCGTTTTTTCTTGTTTTTAAAGCTTTCGTTAATTTTTTTGTCATTTGTCGTTAACTTTTATGAATCATTTGTCATTAATTTCCTGCTTTTTGACAGGCATAAACGCTATATACAGAGGCTACTCTAAAAGTAGGGTAACACGAGTTTCGCGCAAACTGTGCCTACATTTTTTAAAGAATTTTTTCAGCATGTCTTAATTAGCTTGTTACCAAATTTCTACTGGCTAGATTCATTTTTACAGAATAACCGGCGTAATCAGAAATAACGCCACGATCTCAAAAATCGAAGACGTGGGTGAGTATGTCTATCTTGGCAGGCTACTCAACTCACGAAATGAGCTAGAACCAGAACTTCACAGAAGAAGAAGGGCAGCCTGGAGAGCGTTCAACAACATCAAAAACACCACCGACGCTCTCACCTTCTCCCGAATTCGAGCTCAACTTTTCGACACCATAGTTGCACGAAACTGATACAAGAATGGATTCCTCAAGACCGAAAACGGTCTATCGGACGACGTCCCATGATATGGTCCGACTCACTACGAAAGGAAGTCTCAATATACCAAAAAAATCGACTGACTACTTCATAGAACACCATCGCCCAGAATCGCAAGGCATGGTGATCCGCGCGCACTTGACGGATCGACTAAGTAGTTAAGTATAGTAGCTATGTAATTATGTACAATGTGCTACGATTAACGAGCTATGAAGGAATAGAACCAAGGACTATCGGAAAGGCTCTTCGAATCTTTTGATCAACGGCTTTGAATGCTATAGAACGATAAGTAGAGCTCAGCGCACTTGAAAACTCTCCGAAAATCGGAAGACTTCGTGTATCCATCACGTTGGAGACAATGAAGACTGGCAGAGAACGAGTTCGTAAAAATCCGCACCGTAACAAAAGAAAAATAAGCCGTTCCTCGATGAGAAAAAACATGAAGGTATAGCTTGGACTGCGCCCGTTTAATGTTCGAAAGACCGCATTTCTATCGAAAAAATCACGCTGGCTTGATTGCGGAATTTTAAAGCTCTTCTTGCTAGCACCCGCATAAATCCATACCTGAAAATGTTGTTTACCTACAAAAATCTTCGCCCGAAGCCGAATTCAGCTCATAAAACCGAAAAAAAACGCTCCGGAATTATAAATTTGGTCTCGCCCAAAACAACCAAAAAATAAAGGAATTTTTGAAGTTAATTTCTCGGAAGTTCAGGGAACGGAAAAAATTTCTGGAAATTTTTCGAGGTGTCTTGCGGTGGTGTTGCACATTAGCACTGCGACACAATTCTTGCTCAGTTCCTTGTTTCTCTCCCCAATTTCCGCTTTTCTTTGATGCTAATTGGTATTTGGCCAAAGGACCAACTAAGACCAACTAAGGGCCAATGTATGACCTAAGGCGGATACATACAGTGATACGTATGACCTATATAAATATTTAATTTTGCTGCTTATCTATTTTTTGTGTAATAAGCAGCCTTTGCCGACTTCCAGCTGAACTTATTTTCAGCAATTTTTAACAGTTAGCCTGAATGCTTGATTAATTGTACTCGCCTATTTGGTTTTCGAGTAATTCAAAGTCCACGCGAGAAAAAAAATGCTCTTATTCACTAATACGAAAAGTATGACAGATTTTAACAGCGGGTCCGCGTCAGAGTTTCCAGGGTATATTACTATTAAATCGCCAGAGCACACACATTGCTCAGTTCCATTTTCCGGTTGCTATGAGTAGTAAAGCGTTTAAGAACTCTCTCGTTTCATGATGGATGAGAATAAGAAGTCCACTGAGGCTCGTTATTCGATGCACAACAAGCTAGACGCGAATTAATGGGTATCCACTAATCATACAAGTATTTCAACTATGTTGCAGCATTTTTCTCCTTTTTCTGAAAGTATTTTTCGCGAAACTTCCAGGGTTTACCAATTTTTCAACGCGCAGACTACAATCGAGAATTGTGTTTCCAGGAAGAGCAACATAAAGTGTAACATTTATAGGTATATATAATTAATGTGATTCACTGTTTCATCATTAAAACAATTTTAACAATAGAGAACAATTTTAACAAATTGATACGATGCCTACGATGCCGAACCTTTCAGAGAAACATTTTTTCATCTGAATAAATGTACTGGAACTCGCTGAACTCTTATTATGCAGCTTGCCTCATTTTATTCCTTTTGATGTCCAATTTTCATCGAATTCTTCTGCATTACGTGGATAGGGGAATCAGCCCTGAAGGAGCTCCACTGAGAGAGAGTGTTTCAACCTAGCTGCTTATTTCTTGGCTTAAAGCTGTAAAATTTTACAACTTGAACGGCGACGCGAAGGATTCTACAGATTGAGCTCCAGAAGACGAAGAAATCCGCAAGATCAAGATGTGTTCAGATATTTTCTATCCTCCTGGAAAAGTGAATAAGATTCAATTTAGCTGTGGAGAATTAGGAAAGATGTTTCATTATCACTTCCCACATATCTAAGTCCAACTTCTTCAAAAGGTTAAGAAAACAACAGGAAAATTACTCTGTGATCTGTATCACAGGAAGTGAAAAAAGAAGTTCGCAAGCATCTTTCACTGGAAGGTAGACAAGAGAAATGATTTTGAATTTCAACAAGAGAAATTGCCAATTTTTTGTTCATATCAAATCCACGATTATATTGAAAAGGATCCCAAAGAGCTAGTACATGCTCCTAATCAGCTTTCTTCACACGGCCCATCCAATATCCTGAACTCGGGACAGGATGGGTGGGTGCCAACTCGAAATGAAAGACGTTGGCACTCAATGGATTCATACAAGTTCACTGTGTAGTTGGAAATGCTTTATCCAACAGTTCAAAACTCTGTTTCCACATGTAGTCGCAGGAGGTTTGCGCAATCAATGGATGCTGTCACACATCATTCATCAATACAAAATAAAAAAGGATCAAACAACTTACATTCCAGATGTTACGCCACGCAGCTGAAATTATTCATATACGGTTGAGCAGCATGCATCTCGTATCTTTCCCGTAAAAAGTTACGGATGGAATACGAATATACGAACCATATATGGGAGATACGTACTGCACACGGGCCCATGCGCATTTCATTTCAAATCGATAAATTGTACATAGTTTTCATTTTTAAGAGACCAATTAAAGGTTCTACGAAAGATGAAAACAAAAAACCGTCTTTCGCCTCGTCGTTCGTCTCCCCGTCTTTCGCCTCGCCTTCGTTCGTCTTCGTCGTCTTGCATTCGTCTTACGCAATAAAAAAGTTGTGCATGTGCACCAACACATTGACTATCTCTGCGTCAGACGAATCCAAGACGAAGACGAAGCGTGTAAGGGCCGGCGGTTCGTAAAATCAACCACGGCCTCTACGGCCATCCAGACAGCCTCATCTTTCCATTTATTGTATAATATAATACATGTTTGAATATAAAATCAACATTGCTATTGGTTTTCTTGTGTTTTCCTTTTATTCCAAATGAAAACTAGATAATTAATATCAGGAATAAGGCTTCCACGTAAGACGAAATAAGACCGTCTCGTCTCGTCTTCATCTTGGATTCGTCTGACGCAGAGATAGACAATGCACTACTTTCTTATTGCATAAGACGAATGCAAGACAAACTCAAAGACGAATTAAGGCGAAACAAAAGACGAGGAGACGAAAGACGAGACAATAAACGAATTTTTGTTTTCGTCTTTAGTGAAGACTTAATATTTTCTTCTTTTTCAGTCTTTTTTTTTGTCAGAATAAAAAATACATTGAAAGTATTGATTTTACATAAAACATTGAAACAGTGTAATTTTTCTTGTTCAAAAAGTAATTTTCTTATTTGGAAATACGGTTTTTATTATAAATTTGGACGTCATTTCTTTTTCCCATTGATTCTTAAACTGACTTGCTGTTGGCGCATTACTTTTATCAATTCTCTCCTTTCTAAAATGTCCAGACTTCGTTAAATCTCATCCGGTTGCAAGGGCCGGAAGTCTCCTCTTTCATCCTGCCTTGTTTCAAAGGGCACTGAAAGGACTTATTTTTCGATGTCGGCCAACCAGAGCTTTTCCTCAACTATTCAATTACTTATTCATTCGATTTCCGTCCAAGTCATTGGCGTTTTCCATTGCGATGTTTTGTCTTTAAGTTTCAAAGAACTTTTCATTTTCTGCCCTTTTTCACTTGTTTCGAGAACGTCGAAAACGAACTTGTCATTCACTCGGCAAACTTTTGACCTTCAGCGGTCCATCTGCACAGTTAGCCAAATCTAAAGCACTGGCGCCAGATCTATAAGTGCCCTGAATCACTTGATCAAAGTCCGTGTTGCCGATGATCGCCAGCGTTCATGTAGGGCGTTGGCTCCTGTGAGCATGCGGCATATTGTCGAATTTTTTTCTTACTTGAATAAAGAACATCTTCTATTGTGATACGAGGGAAACCATTTGGGTCATGGGCGGGCATATATTGTTTTTTAAAATTTGAATTATCGTTGAATTCAATTTTTTTTCAACGGTGGGTAGAAATCGGAATAAAATGAAATATTTCGCCATTTTAATTATTCAAGAGAGAGCACACTGTATTCTATACATTTTCAACCATTTGTGGTCTCTAAGACGCAATACTCAGGTAATTTTTGGCACATGTGCCCCAGATTGGGGCGCGGTTGCCGGTGCTACGCGGTAAGCGTGCACGCTAACCCGTGAGCCTGAGTAGCGGCAGTCGGCCAAGTCGTGAACATTTACGCCTGCTCATGTACATATCCCGCAATCGTACATTTATTCTTCACGCTGAAAATGGCTGAGACTCGCTTCTCAGTCGACGGAAAGCGGAAGTTGTTATTCCGCTTATCCAGGATGAACAAACACCCACTTTACATCACTATATTCATTATTTGTCTATTTCTGTCTTTTCAAGAATCCTCAAAATTCCTCCATTCCGTTCTTTTTTAAACCTCCCGACACTTCTTTTGTTTTTCGAACTCTCTCTGTCATAAGTATGTACGTGAAAATTTCAACATAAAAGCATTGGTTTCCATATAAATTGGAGATCACGGATGACTGGCTTCGTTGGTGTACCTCTACCCAAAGTGTGACAATCGGCACCGCTGTTGATCAAAGACGGAGTGCTTCTTTTTCTATTTTTATAAAAGAGGCCATTCGAAGTTGTGAACGATGAAGTTGGCGCTGAAGAAGTCCGCGTTTCGTGGAGAAAAACATATCTTGCGGAAGGTTACTGTTTCTATGTTGTAATTAGATTTCTCTATTCACTAAATGCCAATGTATGGTATTGTGGCTTTAAGGCATCCACGAAAGACGAAGATAAAAAGTCGTCTTCGTTCGTCTTGAATTCGTCTTACGCAATAAAAAAGTTGTAAACTGACTGCGTCAGACGAATTCAAGACGAGACGAAGACGAAGACTTCTTCGACATTTGTGTTTGCGTATTGAGCGCGGCGCGAGGCACGCTCACTTCATTTTTGAAAGACTTGCCCCGCTAATACAAGGTACGTAAACGCGATGTCGAAGAACGACTAAATGATGTTAACATTCCATTACGGTCTGGATATTAAGAATAGACGGGGTAATTCAAAACGTTTTAAAAGGCTTAAAAATTCGTTTCTTCTTCAACAGTACAAAAAAGTGTAACATATGTAAAGTCAGTGTTGAACGAATTGTTGGCCGAAAAAAATATTTTATTTAAAAATTCTGTACGACTAGTCTTGAAGACGATCGAAACTCATTACTCAATTGTCAAGAATACAACTATAAAGATTGGAGGTTTCTTGAGCTGTCGTCGATTCCCGTGCTTAGTATGTAGACATCTTTTCCCAATGTCTCACGTATTACATAACTCATACTAAACACCGTGAACAATTCGTCTCCAGTCGATGAAATTAGCAAAGAACTGAAGAAAACAGTTGAGAAGTGTGATTTTTCAAAATTCTAATTTCTAACGACTGGAGTGGGGGGGGAGCGGTATCACGCGGCTCCCAAAGTACGAAAGTACCGGTACCTTCTCGTGAGGCAGTTCCCGAGCGATTGGATATATCTTCTCCAATAAACATTGAAAATTTAAAGCTTCTTAGCTTTCACTGTTTCAAATTCTTTTAAAACTAAAGAATACAAAAAGTAAGTGTTCAGAGCTTAAAAAGTTAAAAGAAATCCAGCTTTTGGGGATTTCAATGAATTTTAAACCTCATTAGAAGCCATGACAGTCATATTAGCCTCATAAAAGCATGTTAAATCCACTTTTCTGTTGATTTTTTTCAAATTCTTAACACTTTCTTTTATCCAGGCTACTCCCCTATTTGTCCACTTTCTTATGATAGTAAGTGTGGGAGCATACGCAATATTCGGTGCTCTTGTGATGAGAAGTTTAGAATCAAGAACGCTCACGAGCATAGAGAAGAACTCGGATGTGCAGAGGAGGCATGTTAATATAGCCAATATTAGTGAGTTTTTCTTTGGTTTTCAGTGTAAAAATTCAAAATGTTGAATATTTTACTCAAGTTTTAGAAGGAAATCAGATTAAACTAAAACTTGATTTTAAAAAAAGTAACTGAAACCGTGAAGTTTATATAAAATTTCAATTAGCCTAAATTTGTTCAAACAACGCTTTTTCATTTTATTTATGAATTTAACCGCTCTCAGATTCTTAGCCTTTCTGAAAATGATCATCTTTTGTGAAAACCGTTTAAATCTGCAGTTTTCACGAAATTCACGAAATTGAAATTTACAGGGAATGATTTCCCGATTCACTAAATACTTAAATTGCTGCTTCTATTCAGCGGAATCACCAGTTACAAGAATCACACTTGAACAACGACATCGAAGGAGACGGAGACGTAATGAAACATCGATCACGGAGCAGTTTTCTGGAAAGTGAGCTCAACTTCTTGTTATGCGCTTTGTAGTATACCAGGTCAGGCGCGAATATGTGAATATCCGAAAATGAATAGCCGAAACAACAGTTGCTAGTAGATCACTAAAAGTTTGCCCTAAAACGACTAATAGAAACCCGAGGAATTTCAGATTGTCTCGAGAAAAACGTGCAGCCGCACATGTTATGAGGAGCCGCAAGTGTGTCATCAGTGTCTTAAAGGTATGATTCGACATGTTACGGATTCGAATTTCACTGATCTTCTATTCTAGCTCAACCGATTCTGACTTCACTTTTCCATTCCTTTCCCCCAATAAACCCCCTTTTCTCCGAATAATATTACAGAAGATGTCAAGCATGGAGTGCTCACTGGAAACATTGAATGAGAAATTAGTGACAGCTCTCGATGAATGCTACCATGTGGCAGTTGAGCATAACACACATGTCAATCATGTGCTCTTCACAAATAGCAAAGAAGAGGTGGAATCCGTTGGTGAAGAAACGGAGGAAGAAGTGACGGAATGGTCCTTCATGGATTCTTTGCTCTTCGCCTTCACAGTCATCACTACTATTGGTGAGCTACAAAATAGCTGGAATGCTACTGAAATGCTTTCTGGAAATAAAGAGCTATAAGGGTCTCGTGAGAAGCCTCAAAAGTGCCTCTCAAACTTCTGAAACTTCTGCTACTACCTTTAATTCTTGCTAACATTTTTGCTCCCATATAACAGTCCAAGGGCCTGATGCCAAAAAAAACGTCCGGCACGCTGTCTCCCTATCTACGCGAAACTGCCGCACAATCTGCTCTGAAAATTGCGCGGAAAAAGGAAATTTTCCCTTCCTTCAGTCATGAGAAATTGGTTTTCCTAATTCTCGCTGAAAGGCAGATATTTTTAAACAGAAAAAATCTCAGAGTACATATTATGATTTATTGGGGAATGAGTGTGTTGGTGGTGCTGACATGGATATGGCTGGGTCATACCCTTCCATTAAAAAACCGAATGGAAATAAAAAAAATGACACAAGATTCATGAGATTCTAGAATAAAAATGGCGGGTCAAATAATCAAATAATAACGTGATAGGCTTAATAAAAATCGAAATTCTAATTCTGACGGTTAAGATGAATGATAAGTTCTTAGCTGAAAATGAAAAAGACCAGGAGTAGTTAGAAACGGAATAGAAACAGGCATATCAAAGATTCGATGATATGTACAAACAATTCAAACGTTACAACTCTTAATGTTGTCTGCTGGAACTAGCATTCACTTACGTTCATTGTCGTATGGACTCCAGACTCTGGAGTCGTTCATTGCCTTTTTGCTGCTGATTTGCTTCTGCGAAGTTCGTTGGCGTATCCTCAGCGAAGAGTGAGATCTGTACTCCTATCTTCGCTAGTGTTTTCTCGGCGATTGGGGAGACAACAGACGCGGACAGCTTTACTCCATTCGCTATGTTGAAAAATATGAACTCACTTCGTTGCTTTCTCATTGAAGATCATGCTCTCCAGGGAGCTAGCTAACAATCTAGCTCCGACGTATGTCGTTCTTCCGAAAGAGGCCTGATGGTTTTTTGCTCGTTGGGTAATATCGCTGCATTTCAAGTCCTGGTCCGTTCTGAGTAGAGCGTTCCAGGAAAGGAACGTCAGAAGTGCATCCCTTTCGCATGTTTCGTTTTGTTCAGCTATGTCGAACAATTTGTGTATCTCTGCTTCAAGAATTTTTTTTTGCTGAGAGCGCATTTTGCATTCTTCCTTTCGTTGAGCCTTAATCAAATCAGCGGAAAACGCTTCTGCCGAGGTTGAAGGGTCGTTGTTTGATATTTGGAAGGACGCTATCGATTTTGTTAAACTTCTGTTGCCCACCGAGAGTGATCCATGTGCCAGGTACAAAAGGAAACTCTGCTCGCTTAGTAAATTTTGCAAAAAGGCCCATTTCACTCACCATGTGTCCTCATCTGAGTATGCTCTCCTTACCGATGGCACCCTTGTTCTTAGTGGCGCAGAAGTGATTATCGATATCAACGGAATGGAAAACCCGGGTTTCTAGTGATTCTAGCGATAGCGTTCATGTAATTCATATTCTGACCTCTAAAAAATGGCTTTCGCTCGTTTGGCTGCAGTTCTCTTCTCGGTTTGTGGACGTGCCTAGACCCTTGGCTGAAAAACAAGCCACACGGAATAGTCAAGTGGATTCAAGTCTGGCGAAGGGGCAGTCCATTCGGAACTGGCGATGATTCGAGGGAAGTTCGCCGTACACCATCCTTGAACGATTTTTGTCTTGTTAGCGGGAGCAGAATCCTGTTGAAAAGTCCAGACTTGGTTTCCAAAATGGGATTTGGTCGACGGAAACACACATGCTTCTTCAAAATCACTTCGAAAGAGTGTGTTGATTTTCACCCCAGGATAAACGAAAACTTGGCTCTTGCACCAAAAACCATGACTTGTTGAGCATCTGAAGGTTCTGCTAATCATCCCACCGTTCTTACTATCTTGCTCAGCTGTCGGGGCAAGAACTCCATTGTTTTGTGAGTTGAATTCGACTCACACCGTCAAGAGTTTCTTGTCGGTGAACTGCAACTTCATTTTGGAGCGTGCCAGCAAGTAGAGATTTGCATTTTTGGATACGTTCCATCTTGTTCTTTTCCGATAGAATTGCAGTCTTTCGAACACGGCATGAGTTCAATCCCAGCACACTTATTACGATTCTTCTGTCTGACGTATTGCTCCATCCGAAGCTTCAGACTCATTCTTCCCATGCTTCGGGTGCGGATTCCGACGAACTGGTTCTCAGACGCCTTGATTCCCTCCGGAGTAAACAAAGGGCGAGATCTTCCACTTTTTGAACGGTTCTTGAATGTATTCAACGTAACAAAACGATTAATGGTTTTCCAAGCGGTTGCTTGTGAGATTCCAAGAGCTTTTCTGATGTTACATGGACCCATTCCTCTCTCGACCATCTCGACGATGGTGCGTCGGTGTATACAATTAGCCACGATAGCTGTAAAAATCTACTTAGAGCCTTGAAATTTTCGAAATAAGGTAAGTAAAATGTTGAAAATAAAGGAAGTAAAGTTATTGCACGAAAAATGCGCCAGCGCCCACAAGCTGGTACGAAACTCGTGTTACCATATTTTTGGCGCATCCTTAAAATAATATAGCGCAAAAGGTGAATGCACATTACGCAACAGACTTGACGACAACTCTTTGGAAGAGCAATTCTTCTATTTAAATAGTTAAACACTGAGAATTTCAAGTCTACATTTTTGTTATTTCAGGCTACGGAAATGTGGCGCCACGCACATTCGGTGGTCGTCTGTTCGTCATCGGATATGGCTTAATAGGAATTCCCTTCACTTTGCTGGCAATTGCAGATCTCGGAAAATTCATATCAGAAATGATGGTGGCGGCGAAAGCGTTTTGCAAGAAAACATGGAAGTAAGTGGCTTCCAGATAGACTTTTGAGTATTCTGAAATTTTCAGAAATACTATCACAAATTTAAAATCTTGGTACCGTATTTGCTTCCTAATATGTAGGGTGCACCGGAGCTCTGTCCTCCCTTTAATATTTTATACATTTTATCGGTGGTAAACGCTTTAAAATCTTTTCTAGTCTAGCAAATACGGTAACTGATCTTGTATACTGTAATGGGATGCATCGAAATCGCATTTCATTTTATTTTATAGAAAACTGAAAAAAGCGTGGGATCCAAACTTCATTCGATATCCAAAGATATCCGGTGGAAAAGCCCTATCCATCACTGACATAGAAGAGAAGATACTGGAAAATGAGAAAGTGGAAAACGAGCCAGAAACATCTGAGACGTATGATGAAGAAGATGATCTGACGGAGACAGAAGCCACGTCATTATTCATCCTTTTTCTGGTTTACATTGCTTTCGGTGGCTTTATGCTAGCGGCTTATGAACCAGATATGGACTTTTTCAAAGCTGTTTATTTCAATTTCGTCACATTGACATCGATTGGTCTAGGCGACATTGTTCCGAGGAGGTGAGCGCTCGTTTAGTTAATTTTCACTTCAAAAACATGATTTTCGTCCACTTGCTGCTCACATTCATGAGATGAAAAGAATGAGGGAAAACCTGCGACCGTCTGAGAGCTTGCTTCGGGATCTCTAGGCCAGTTGGACGAAACTGCGAAACTAAACTAGATACAGTATTTAGAAAGTCTATTTAAAAAATTGAAAGAGGCATGTTTAAGTTTAACAAATTTGAAGAAGTTTACTTTCACCCCCCCATGCCCGTATGATATTTCCCCCCCCCCCCTGTAGGGCAGGAAATATACCCCCTCTGCATCTGAACTTATGGGGGACTGATCTGAACTTATGGGGGGGGGAGGCTAAGTTCACTATTGGCCCCCATTAAGTCTGTAGGGGGCCATGGCAAACTCCACAACTAAAAAAAACAAAAGTACCATATTCACGATTGAAATACAGAGCAATTGTGTGGGGGGTTCCTTGGGGGGCCCTTCCCCACTTTGGGGGGTGATTCCCTACTTATACCGAATAATGATTTCCGAGCAGCTAAGTGGCCTAGAAATCCCCTAAAAACTGCCTGACGGCCATAGATTTGCTTCCCTTGAAATGTTCTTCAGCACGTTCTTTTACTGTGAAAGTAAATTATTGTGGATTCTGGATATTCTTTCAATGATATATAGGCTGCGGCATAAATAATAGGATGGGTTTCAAACTCTATAACTTTTGCAAAAAAAGTGGAATCGGTATGAAAATTGAACAAAAGTTTACTTAAACAATTTAAAAACAAACAAAATTAACTCTTGTCGAATCTTCCTTATTTCGCCTGCACCACAGCTCTCAATCTTTTCGGGTAGGAGTCCACCATGTCACGCAGCTAGTTGACGTCAAGATCGTCCCAGGCCTTCAGAAGCGCCACGAGCCACAGCACGATAGATAAGAGAATGATAGCTTTTTTGCAATCTCAAAATTGGACAATCCCAATCTCTTGCAATCCAGGATCAGGAGTCTTTGCGCCAGACCTGTCAAAATCTCATCCCATTATTTATTCCGCACCCTGTAATTTGCCAAGATCAAAAAAAATTCACTGTTCACTCACTTTTTCTCTTCTTAGTCTGACATTAAAGTGGCTAGACAAGGAGTTTAACAATTATTGGATGTTGGATTTTTGGAATGGGGAATGGTTGTTATTGAAATGCCGAAATTACAAAACCCCTGCTACTCACCCAGCAGATCTGAACTGAATGTAGTGAAGGGGATTTTCGCCGATCGGGTGTTGCCGCATGGGTCCTGCTCTCCTGCCGCAGTGTGTCGTTTCGAAGACATTTCTCGAAAAATTTCCGAAAAATTCTCGAAAAATTACCGAAAAATTCTCGAAAAATTACCGAAAAATTTCTCGAAAAATTACCGAAAAATTTCCGAAAAATTCTCGAAAAAAAAATGTTCGATAAAAAATAATAATAAACTAGTTCCAACGACACTCCGAAACCGCAAAGCGCGTTGTTTATCGTATTTCCATTCAAATCATTTTTCACGATTTCTCGAGAATTTTTTGTAAAAATTTTTCGAAAAACGCATTTTTCGAGAAATCATTTTTCGAAACGACACACTGCTCCTGCGTACAGTTTATTTGATTTCCACTCCGATCTATTAGTTGTTTTCCTCTGATTTTTTCAAGAAATTCTAAGCCAGATTAAGATGTTTCAGCGAAAAAAGTGGTATCAGGAGAATGAAGCAATCTCGCTCCATTGAATAAGCTGTTCGAATCAGGGATAGTTCAGAATCGGCGTACTGTCAAATATGAAAATCTTGCTTACCTGCCTGGCCTCCTTTAATAGAAGGTTTTTTTCAGTGAAACGTACATGCTAATCACAATAGTCTACATTGCCATTGGTCTTGCACTAACTACTATTGCTATCGAAATTGCTGCAGACGCACTCAAAAAGTTGCATTATTTTGGAAGGAAAATCGAGAATGTTGGAAATGTGGCAATTTGGTTTGGCGGTAAAAAGTTCGTGTTTTTCTTACTTTTTTCCTCATTACTCAATTCGCCGTTCTCTCAGAATCACCATGAAAGCATTGGTAAAGAACTTGGGTGACCAATTCAATCTGCCAACTACGGTAGTTAAAAATCTGAATTTGGACAATTTTGTGGAGCAGGCGATTAAAGTGGAAGAGGGAGAGATTGAGACTCTTCGGCCACCACCATTTGAACCGGACTCTGACCGATTTGACGCTGAGTTTGCCGACGAGCCAGGTGAGGAAAGTGAAATTTTTTAAGTTTTTTAAGACCAGGCTTAACTTCATCATAGATATGAGCTGTTGTGGATTCACAAAGACCTTTAAAATCTACCCCCCCCCCCCTCCCCCAATTGTTTCAGATGCTGTTAATTAAAGTTTTCATTGATTTGAGGGATCTGAAACTATATTCTGCTCCAATTTTCCCAGAACTGTGTTTGCCGTGCCGTTAGTCTTTTGTTTCTCAAACTTGAACTTTTTCCCTCAAAAATGTATTCGGATTTTTTTTTCAACGAATTGCAGAACTTTCATCTTCTGACTAATTACAGACCCTGAAACAAAAATTATTTTAAAAATACATTAGATTTATAAAATAATATGTTTGAAATTGAGATTTATTGTAAAAAAAAATTTTTTTTGAAACTGTAGAAGTTTTAGAATTTTAGAATTTTAGAATGCTGCAAATGCGCTCTGTTGAATAGCTAATTTACATGCATTTCAAATGTCTGTAACCTAAATTTGCTGGTTGCAGGTGCCACATCTTCGATGAAGCATATAATGGGAATTTTACAGAATTCAAATTAAAATAATTTGTAGGATGAAACAGATATTCCCAGTTATTCAAAAGCGCTGATTTGCATTGACTGCTCTTGAGCGTCAGTTGTAGAATTTAAGAATAAAATTAAATTGGAAATATTTCATTCCTTAAGTTTTGCCGTGTTAATTCAGAGAGTGAATGGATTCGTGATCCGACGCCGACGCCGCCCCCGTCTCCCCAACCCGTCTACCGTCTTCCATCGCCGAAACCAGTGGCGCCTGAACCATTGCCCAGCCCCACAATAACCGATAAATCGATGGCCATTGAAACCCCGTCTCCGCAAGAGTCTGATGACGATGAAGGTACTAGTTGACAGGTTTTGATTCACTCGGTTGATTTCTTCTTTTTTTGAGAAATTTAGTTTCTGATTTGTGCACATTTTACCGTTTATATGAGAACCTTCATGTGCGGGGAGGAACAGAAAATATTTTATCTTAAAATCAGTCTCTGGAAAAACAGCTTCTGTTTTACCCAGGTTCTCAGTGAGCTCGACGATGAAACTTTTCACTTTAATAGAAACAAAATTACTTCTTTCGGTATATTCTACCCATTTTATCTGAGATTCTGGAAAACGTTTTTAAACTAGTCTGATCATCCTTGCGCAGACGAACTTGTGAGACTATTTCCACCTGTTTTACATGGTGCGGTATAAATAATAGGTTGAGATTTTGCGCCAGGTCCGCCTCCGGTACACCGCGCCCGGCGCCCACAGTGATTTTAATTAATTTTAATTAATTTTCAAGTTTTTCCTTAATTTTTCCCAAATTCTAGTTCATGGTGGCTGCATCTCCGTAGAGACTCTCGATTAAGGCTTCCACGAAAGGCTTTCATCTCGTCTTCGTTCGCCTTACGTCGTCAATTAAGAGTGTACCAACACAATGTCTATCTCTGCGTCAGACGAATTCGAACAAGTGCATCATTCCTTGGTCTATCGGACTGTGACTCGTAGCCAACGTCTTGGAACACTGAAAGACAAACATAGATGTGGTCGTCCCACTACTGCCACGACTTTTGAAGCTATGAAAAAGAAGTTGTTCATAGTGGAGGCTAACAAAAATGACCAAAACCGTGGGATCATCGCCACTTTCAGTCGGTCTGTCAGAATGGGAAATTTCTCAATACCACTTCTCATCCGGGTAATTTTACAGAATCGCCCCCCACACCTCTATCGCCCCCCCATAACCGGAATCGCCCCCCCAACAGTTATGTTTTCGATTAATTTTGGATGTGGGGGGTGATTGTGTGTGGGGGACTATTCTGTGATGTATAAATATCCGAATCGCCCCCCACCTCTTAATGTGGGGGGCGATTCCGGAAAAGAGGTAATCTTTCACAATCACCCCCCCATTATATCTTTGTTCTCCCCCACTGGAATGAACCAGAATCGCCCCCCACCATTCCAGAATCGCCCCCCACCATTCCAGAATCGCCCCCCACCATTCCAGAATCGCCCCCCACCATTCCAGAATCGCCCCCACCATTCCAGAATCGCCCCCCACCATTCCAGAATCGCCCCCCACCATTCCAGAATCGCCCCCCCCCCCACCATTCCAGAATCGCCCCCACGATTCCAGAATCACCCCCCACGATTCCAGAATCACCCCCCACCATTCCAGAATCGCCCCCCACGATTCCAGAATCACCCCCCCCCGTCCTATCCTTTTAGGACCCCTCGTGATCTCACCTAAACAACAGTGTCTTTCATCCTTTATTCAAAATCTCTTTCTCTTGGACTTAAGTTCTTCAAGAATTCTGTTGAACGATTGAAAAGTTGAATGTTGAATGTTGAAATGTTGAAATGAAATGAATTAAAAATGAATTGAAAATGTTGAAAAGAAGATTGATTACACGTGATTTTTGGATGAATAAAATAAAAAAAGAGGGGGGGGCGATTCCGGTTCATTCTAGTGGGGGGTACTACCGTGGTTTGTGGGGGGAAATACAGTTATTATACCCTCATCCGGCCTCCGGTATTGTTTCTAACGGACTTTGTACAAACGGCAAAACTCCGCTCATTTTTGTGGATTCAGGAGTCAAAGTGAGCCAAATGTTTTACAGAGAACGCATTTTGGAGACTGGTGTGCTTCCCTGGGTCAGAAATCACTTTTGCGTAAATTCTTGGATCTTCCAACAGGACTCAGCTGCAGCTTATCGCGCCAAAGTAACACAACAGTGGTGCAAGGACAATTTCCCCGAGTTCATCACTTCTGCAGAATGACCTGCTTCTGCGACGGATTTGAATCCAATGGACTATGCCGCTTGGGGATACTTGATTCAGATAATTTCCACAACGAACTACTCCAGTTTGGGTGCCCTGAAGATTACGCTTCTGAACGCCTGGGACGATCTTGACGTCAACTAGCTGCGTGACATGGTGGACTCCTACCAGAAGAGATTGAGAGCTGTGGTAAAGGCGGAAGAAGGAAGATTCGACAAGTGTTAATTTTGTTAATTTTTAAATTGTTTAAGTAAACTTTTGTCCAATTTTCATACAGATTCCACTTTTTTTGCAAAAGTTATAGAGTTCGAAACCTCTCCTATTATTTATGCCGCAGCCTATAAAGCATTGAGGGAATATCCAGAATCCACAAATAATTTACTTTCACAGTAAAAGAACGGGCTGAAGGACATTTCAAGCGACGAGCTGGCCGATAATATAAGTTCAGAATTCGGCAGTTTTCCGAATGAGAAGCTGAGAACTGCCCTTTTCAGCGGTATATCTCAGTTTCTAATAGAGATATTGAGAATCTGTCAAATATTTTACACATTTTATCAGCTTACCGCTTTTCGGTATCTTGTTTAAGAACTGAGATAAACTGGGTGACGAAACAGGTTATTGCTTCTGTAGGAATAGTGTTGATTGTCGGGAGGAGTTCTCTTCTTTGAAATCTGTTTTTAAATTTAGATGAAACAGATTCTTCAGGCTAACAATTTTATTTTAATACATCTTCCTTTTCGGTGTCAAAGTAAATGACAAATCTTGCAGAACTAGTCCTTCCATCTCCGGAACCAAGTCCAGAACGAGAGCCAACTCCTCCTCCACCAGAAAAACCACCAACACCACGCGAGCCAACTCCTGAACCAGAACCATATCGAGAGCCAACGCCTCCACCTCCGCCACCTCCTAAACGTAAAATTAAAAGGGAAAAATATTCTGAAAGACCTTAAATTTCAGCGCGACCCCTAACAGCTGCTGAAATCGCTGCCCAAAAGCGAAAAGCGTACAGTGAAGAAGCGTGGCGTCGATACCAAGAATATCAGAAGCAATGGAAGAAATTCCGTCAGACGCAAAAGACGCCGGTTCCAGGAGGATCTGGTGCATCTACGTCTTCGTCAAAACCATCCGGAACCTCACCTGAGGGAGCCAGCGGGGCCACTGCTGGCACTGGGCCATCAACAAGGAGTCATTCAATTACAAGTCTTGCTTCTGGCAAAACAACGAGAAGCGCAACTCCGGAGGGCAAAAAACCATCGCATCACACTAGTGCTACTTCATTCAAGGCAGAAGGCACTGGAAAGTAATTCTCGTTGGTTTTTGAAAATCATTATCATGAGGAATCTATAAAAAAAAGTACTCTCTCTTCCTCTCGTTTTTTTTTCTAAAATAAACTTTTTTTATTTTTTGTTTTTCTGTTTTTCGCACATTTTATAAGATATTAAGAAACCTATATGACAGAATCCTACAGTCGATTGAAAAAGTGAAAATTAGCCGAATTTTTTGGTCCGGATACTTAACGGATTCTGATTTGATGCTGAATTGCTCAATGGATTTACACTTTTATAGCAAGATGGACCGGGATCTATATTTGGGGCTTTTTCTTGAGAAGTAATTTTCAATTTGAAAATGTTATAGAAATTCCGCGTGGAACCATTTTGTCCCGAATTTCGAGAAAACTCTATAAGCGTCCTGATGACTGATACACCGATGGTTCTTACGTCAGAGTCACTTTTTGCATGCCTGGTGCTTCCCAGGTTTTTTTTGGGTGGGGATTGCAAAAAAGATACCTAAATATACGAATTCTCGGACCTTTATTTGATTTAATAAAGACAAATATAAAATCAATGAGTTTGTAGGGGAGCTTATATTTTACGCGGCTATTACGAAATTTCAGTGCTTGCAAGTCGACACCACTTCTGGAAGTAATAAGTCAATTTAGTTATCAGGCAGAAAGAGTTAATTCAGTATTAGTTTTTTGACGTTTTCGGCGTGAATAGTTGACATTTTGAAACAGATAATGAACATTTCACTATGTCACCTTCCAATCAGTCCAGAATTCCCGTTCTTCTATGCAATCATCTCGAACTTCTGTCTGAAAAATGCTACTCCGCAATAAATCTGCAGGTGCTAAACAATTATTTATATTAGAAGAAAGATATAATAAATAATAGCAAATTGGGAATGTTTCCGCCGTTTTATTTTATCTACATTGTATACAAAGTATTTTTTCCAGGTAGTATTGCATTGTAAGTTCAAATGGCGTTTCTGTTCAAATAATTCTATAAGTAAAGCACTAAGACCGTCCATAAATGTTCGTTGCATTATTATAAATGATATCTTATCGGTACCTTTCGAAGTCACTCAAAAAACGGAGAATATAATTTATCGAACAATTTTTATTTGCTCATAGTTTTTGTAAACGCTTTCCTCTATGATAAACAAGTTCAGTTTAATTTTTGAATTAATAATTGCATTCTCAAACGGCAAATTTGCAAGAACATCTGAAAAAATACATTTCTTTGAAGGAGAATTTGACCTTCCTAAAAAGGTTCAAAACTTCGTACAAAACTTGCTTACGTAAAAATGCACAGATAATTAATTTTCGATATTTAATATTTTTTTTGCATATCCACAACTAAAAATCAACAAACGTTTTAAATTGACCAAGAGTTTTTTATTAGGAATTTTATAATTTAATTGGCGCTATGATAGTTGAGGAGCCACTCATTGTTCGCTTATTTCGGAAATTATAAGAACAATTTTATTTTTAACGAGTTTTTCACGTGATTTGTAAAAGATCAATGCAAAATGAAGTTTAAATGCTATAAAATAAAAATGCAAGGATTTTTGAAATGTACGTTTTTCAAAAATAATTATTTTCAGCAATTACGGTAAGCAAAGTTGCAGAAATAACATTATAGCTGACGAAAATAACCCAAAAACGTTCTACCTGATATCTCTTTCTAAAAAATTATACGTGTAGCTTTTCTAGTTTGTTATTAAAATCGCTAAAAATGCAAACGGTGCTATATTGAAAAAAAGCTAAAAATATCGCTAAAATAAGCGAAAAACAAGTGCAGCCCCCTTCCCACCAACTCCAATAGAGGCATTTCATTTTCAAAACCCTAAAAAATCAACAAAAGATGAATAGAATTTTGAGAAGATTTAAACAAACAAAAACCAAAGTAGGCAATTCTCGCAAATTAATTAAAAGCGAAACAAATATCGCAGATTATTGTTTTCCGCTTCCTTTTTCATTAGATTTTTCTCCAGCTCCCTCAATCTTGTCGTCGCGTGTACCCAAGTGCTCATCTCGTACATTTTCCGTCGTGGCCGTTTTCTTTTCCTCTCAAAACATGACAAGAAAGCGTTCAGTAAAGCGCGTTTGCTTTGTCTTTCTCAAAAGCCACCGCTGCCCGGTGAAGGGAAGGGCGCTGTGCGACCGACGTGCGCACGCTTTCCTTCTTCTCGATGAGAATATCGATTTTTATATCTGTCAGGAAATTTTTAAATAACATTTTCTGCTCTCTCTGTTTTAATAGTAAATGGGAAAAAAAATATAGGAAAACGCTCGCGAAATGGGTTTGATTGATTCGGCGCATACTAATTGTTTATTTAATTGCTAATTTGTTTATTTTTTCGATATTTTTGATTTTATTTAGTTCATTAGCGTTAGAAATTTCTAACATTTCTGTCTATATTGTTGTCCTCCGTCAGTGACCTAACCTTCTTTATCAGTTAACTCACTTCGGTATACAGCTTTCAAACGTTTTTAAAAATGAATTTATGCTTAAAAATTTCGAAATCTATATTTCTTCCAAGTTTTCAGAGATGACCCACTTGTCATGGGTGAGAATCTCAAACGCCACACAAGATCCTGAAACGAGGTGTTCTGTAGCACAAGATCAGATTGTTAAGGTTCTCAGTGAGGACAGTGACTGGTAGGAATATTCGACCGTTTCCGGGTGGTTTAGTGGCTCGAAGCAAATTAGATTCTTGATAAAAAAAGGTGGAAATTTGTCGTCGGTTCTTGAGATCTCAGAGGAGGTGTTAATTGCTCAAAAATTGTCGTTAACAATTTAAATTTCTATAATTTATCAACATTTTCATTAAATATTTACGTGTAAAGTAAAAATCTGTAACTTAAAACGGACATGTCTAAAACAAAAACAAAGCAGGAAACATTCAAATTAAAACGATTAAAAAAATGAACAATTGATGAACGTTTTTTTTACGAAAGTTGCCTTTCCAATTTCCTAATTGTTATATTTTCATTGCAAAATTGCCAAATTGCTAATTACTAATTCAAATTGCAGAATTACCAAATTTTGGAATAATCATTTTATAAAGATTTTATATTTTCACATGGATATCATTATATTCGGTCTGCCAAAAAACACTGCTCATAAACCACCGAAATATTTCTTCAACATTCTTTGAAATTTCAAACATTAGTTCCCCTAACCTAACCATATAGATTTAACAAATACCTAACAATATTGGTAAATTCTAGGTGCCATATACAAACAATCGAGGGGGCTTCCGGTCGAGTGCCTAAAGTTCTTACTCTGCCCATCGTTGATCCAAAAAGGTTCATATTCTGTTAATTTTGTTTAAAATAAGCGGAAATTTTGCAGACAGCCGGGGGAAGAAATTTATTGCTCAATTGACACGTATACTTCTGTCCGCTCCGATGACCTCTCATTTGCTCCATTTTCAGTATTTGGTATAGAGTTTTCCGTTGTTTTTTTTTCGTTCTAACTCCTTTTTTTTTTTGAAAAAATATCCAAAATTATCTTCTTTTACCCAAAATTATGCTTTTCCAGTAGCAAAGCCGTCAGTGTCGCATCCGGGATATCTGGACGGATATCTGGTGAATGACAACGCGGTTCAAATCGGACGACGTGGACTTTTACCAGAAGAATATTTGGTTAATTTGCATGTGTCTTCATCTATAAAATCTTCTAATATTGATAATCAAATGAAACCCTCGTTTACCACTGACTTTAGCGAGGCAGATGTTAAGTTTCGGACTCCCACTGCCACAGCAATCATGTCGAATTATTCGGTGTCGCCGTATGCTAGAGCGGTTTTTGATTTCCAGTGAGTTTTTGCATCTAATCAGAAAAAAAAACAATTATCCGAATTTTTTGAAATGCCATCAATCAAAATGTGAAAATTTAAAAGTTAAAACATTTTTCAAATTTGTTTTTTATAATACTATTTCCGATGTATTTCTTTTCGGGAATTGACTCCAAAAATGTTATGAAACTCATTAATATTAAGGAGAAGCCGCTAAAAAAGGTAGATTAAAATAAAATAAAAGCTTTAACTTTTGAAGAGAATTTTTCAAAACCGGACACTATGTTAATTCCAGAGGAGAATTCGAAAACGAGCTCTCATTTGCCGCCGATGAAATCATCAGTCTTCGCCGTCGCATTGATTCAGAATGGCTGGAAGGATCTATCGGATCTGCGAGAGTTGGAATTTTTCCAACTTCTTTCGTGCAAATCATTGTCGATTTGCCCGAAGACGACAGCTCTTCGATCCAGAACAACAGAAGGAGTGCAGTCGCGGATAACGATGGAATTGGTTTCGCCAATGTTAGGCATGCTTTTAAAGGTAAATTTTCCAAACCTGTCGTTTTCATAAACTTTTTTGAAAATCAGACCATTTTATATTTTTCTCCGCGGAAAACAACGTTTCCGAATAAAAACTCAAGCGAAAAATAGCAAAGTAACATTTTGCAGGTCGGCAAGGAGACGAACTCACTGTGAACTCCGGAGACACTGTACGAGTGTTGCGAATGGTTAACGACGAATGGGTGATGTGTAAAGATCCTGACACGGATAAAACTGGAATTGTTCCTGTTGGATTTTTGGAAGTTTATTTGGATGATGAAGACGAGGACAATCAATCTGCGACAAGAAGGGGGACTGGGGGAACTGGGGGAAGCAATGATTACTCGGTAAAAAAAAGAAATGAACAATTGATTTCAAAAAATGATATTCCCAGAAATTGCCGGGCTACTTCTCGTAAATTTAAAAGCTCATACTCTGTAATTTCGCTTTTGAAAATATTAAAACTGCTGCTTAACAATTTATAAAATTCTAGATATTTTTTCGCAAGAAATTTCTATTTGAAAATAAAGGAAAGTTGTTTGGAAAAAAAACTGTTGTGAAATTTTTATACATTTTTTTACAAATTATTTTGAAAATCTCCAAACAATCGGATATTTTCTATTGATATACACAGAAACTGAGCGACCTGAACGAAGAAAAGAAAAAACAGAAAAATAAGACATAATGTCGTAAACATGTTATTTATGAAAATGCTTTGCAGATCAGCAATTCCAACAACCGTTCCTCGTTCATCTCTAACACAGAATCTTCATACGACTGGAGATCGTCCAACAGACATACAATGCCTTCAGGCACTGATTGGGCAAAATTTGATAATACGGAAACATCCACTTCCTCAATTATATCATCTTCTAAACCATATCAACACTGGGCAACATTCGGAGAGGAATGGATTGCTCCCGTTCAGTTGGCGAAGACTTCTGCCCCTGCAAGGCCACCACCTCCCAAACAAACTTCTGTTCAATCACCGATCAATGACATTGGAAATGTGGCTGATATGTTCGGGTTGCCCTCGGCTTCACAACCACAAGTAGGGGGATCCTCTGTTATGCAAAGTGCCAGCGAATTCGAAATTGGTTTAATTTCTGCGACAGAAGGAGCCTCAAATGATGATGATAAAAGATGTAGAATTATTGAGGAACTGATTAGTTCAGAGTTGCAGTTTATAACCGATATCAACTCTTATACAGAGGTTGTTTTAAATAACATATTTTTAAACTTATCTGTTTTCCAGGCCGTCGACAACACTTCGTTACTCAATCAAAAACAAAAAGTTATTTTGAAAAACGGATGTGCGCAAATTGTACAGCTATCTGCAAACTTGGTGCAGCTTCTGACTAACGAGCAAAGTGAGAATTTATTATATTCAGAGGATGTCATACAAGAACTGGAATTTTAAGCCAAATGAAAAGAGCACACGGTGTTTATTGTTTCTTTTCAGTAAAGCCGGCTGACGCCCAACAAATTGGAGCTTGTTTCCTGCAGCTCCGAAAGCCATTTGCCCAGACCTACGGATTCTATTTTAGGAACATTGAACATATCAATGCGCTTACCAATTCAGCGGTAATTTGAATAAAAGTTGCTCTATCTTTAAAAAAATTCCTGTAGAAACACGAAAAAACGATGGAGGCGGCTCTGCAAGACATTGTGAAACGAATGCGAGAGAATGGATCGTTGGTGATAGATGGGCCTACTGCCGTGTCCAGACCAATTCAAAGAGCGACCAAATATCCACTGTTTTTAAATGAAATTGTTAAGGTGAAGAACGGCGCTAATGCAAAATGATGTGAAGAGTCACGAACTTTTGCATCTTAATATTATCCCGAAAATATCAGTTTATTCAAAACATCTACTCAAAATTCTTGAAATTTTTCGAGCAAGAAGCATGAATGCAGAGGAAATTGGAAACTCAAAAAGGAAATTAATTTTTGGAAAAGTAATGGAATTTACCGGAAGCCCATTTTTATAGCTCCCTCACCATTTTTTTAAATTTTCAACTGGATATCTCCTGTCTTTCAGCTTACCCCACTGGTTCACACTGATCATCCAAAACTAACCGAAGCTATTAAGCAAATGTCGAATCTGGGACAGAAAATGAACGAATCGAAAAGAAGGAAAGAACTGAGTGAGTTAACATTCTCAACCGAATAGTTAAGATACCTTGGTTATAAGAACTATTATCTATAAATTTGAATGAAATTCTCTTGTAATCAGAATTCGGAAATTGAAAGCCTAGAAGGATCTACACACCGGAAAGTTGGATCTATGCTATCCTGACTTAAAAATGACTAATACACTTGCCCTTTCTCCCGTGAATCATTGCTTAGTCTCCAGGATGATAGTGAAAAAATGAATACGATTCTAATGTTTTTAGTTATAAAAAAACAAAACACTGAACTGGTCTCGTACATGATTCATTCTCACTGATTTCAGCCCAAAAATACATGTCGGATGATAAACAAACATTCGGAGAAATGCTTTCGAAAATGACATTCCATTCGTTGAAAAAGAAATCGAACCGATTTACCTACAGAATGGGATCCTCGTTGGGAGTCGTCAAGCTGGTAAGTTTTGAAAATATTACCATAGGTGTTAAATCATTTTTTCCTTAAAAAAATTTTTTTTTAACTGATCCTTATTTTATTTTAAGACTCGTGACACTGACTTTGACCGCCTCGTATGTGAGCTGGATAGTGCTGAACGACGGTTGGTTCGCTTTAATTACATGTTGGTAATATATCGGAAAAAGATGTTTCATGAGACACGGATTTTGATGCATAAGAAGCTAGTGGAGCCGCGTAAGTTCATGAAATGAATTCAGAGGTTCTATAAAAATGTAGAAAAAATAGTGAATTGTTGAGTATATCATAGTCGGTATCGGTGCAACCAGTGTACAAAATTGCTAACCCTCTCAGATCGCCCTTTTATTCATAAATATTTTATTGAAGGAAAGAAATCCCTGTCAAACAGTGAAATTGACCACCAGCTGCAGCCATTCAATCATGCTATAAAACTATGGGCCAACGAGATCAATTTAAGAATTCGTGATGAAATCGTGAAGGCATTGAGAAGTATTCCTAAGAGATTAATCAGAAAACGAAATGATAAACTGATGGACTTCGAGGCATCAAGAACGAAAGAGAAGGGTAGTGGGGTGAGTCACGAAAGTATAAAAATGAAAGCCACAGGAAACAATAATTACAATGATGTTTTAGAAACGGGATTTTGCTGAAATTCAGAAAGATTATGAAGCATTGAACGCTCAAGTCAAACAGCAGCTGCCGAAGATTACAGAGTTTTTGACAACGGTAAGAATCCAAAAAACAAAGTGCCTACATCTTAATTTTTTTCTTCTCTTTCAGGTCCTCGCCAGTTCGATGAAGATGGTCATAGAGCAGGATAAACGTCTAATGGAAAATCTTCGGAAGTTATTCCAAGAGGGAAAATCACGAGCTCTGGATGATCAGCCCAAAATTTCGAGGTCGCTCATTATCTCGACATCCATCTGTTTTGTGGATTATTACGATCAGGATAGAATGAAACCGTTGCAGAAGATTGCTAATAAGGTAAAAAAAAACTGTTTAAAAATGTCCCGTGCAAGGCTAAAATGAAAATGTTTTTTTTATAATCATAATTTCAGATTCGTAAAATTATCTGATTTGCCTTACACTAACAATTAGATAGAGCATTGAACAAGTTCAAATAAAATTTCATATTTTCAGGCTATTCAAAACCTGAAGCAACGTGCCCGGTCAGCCTCCCCGACACGAAAATCATCCGGCCCGAAACAATCCACTTCCACCTCTGTTTTGGAAGCCAAGGATCTTTGGTCGGCACCTGCTTCCGTTCTGGCGCCTTCTGCATCTGATAATCTGCCAACAATCTCTGAAAATTCTTCCAGCAGCACTTCGACTCACAAATTTCGAAATCAAAATGCCACTGAACGTAACACAATTTTGGAGAAAGCTAGCGCAAAAGGAAGACTTTCTGACATTTTTGTAACGACCGCACATTATCCTCAAGACCCTGGAATGTTAAAAATTGCGTTAGCTGAGGGAAAACTGCTGATTGTGAAGCAAGGTGATGTAGTGCTGGCTGTAAATCGAGAGGTTCCAAGTATGTGGCTGTGTTATAATGGTTACTACAATGCCATGCTTCCAAGTAGTATTCTCAAACCGTACACATCCGTTGAGAAGGGAATCGATGTGGCTGCAAGAATCAGTCATCCGCCTGTTCAATCTACAAATACAGCTGCGATACCGCCTAAGAGTCAAAACCTGATTGATTTAGAGGATCTATTCGGCGCCCCTGAGGTTTTACCTCAAACTTTGGTTCCCGTTATAGTTCCTGCTCCTCCGCCTCAACAAACCTCCGTTGCCATCTCTGATTTCTCGTCTGTCCCTCTTCAGCCTACTTCTGGCAACCACACCTCGGCAAATACATCTTTCGATTGGAATATGGCGGCGAAGACATTGCCTTTGGCACCCGTTCCGCAGATGCAGATGCAGCAGCAGAAGGTGAGTATAAGGTATTTCTAACGATCGCCGAAAAAGTGAATACGATTTAAGTCCGATTGTCTTAGAAAAATATGTTATATGGTAACTGTCACGAATGCGTGGAGCTACTGACAAATTGAACCCTTAAATGTCGGTTAAAAAACAAACCGGTCTGCTGCTTTTGAAAAAGGCCAACAAAGGCTAACTTGTAAGCCTGGAAACAATAATGTTTCCAGGCTTACAAGTTATTAAAATGTTATAATCTAAAATTCTTAAAAATCGCTCTTGCAATATTTTTTTAAAAAGTTAGTCTTCGTCCTATTTTCTTTTGTTCCATTACATAATTGAGCAGGGTTCATAAGTTTTAAAATTTTCATATAATAAGATAATCCTTACGATTCTTCAGCTACCACAGCCACAAAAAGATGAGGCTAACTACAATTTGGATCTGGATGACCTGTTCTCAGGCCTCTCGACAATTGACTGGGGAGCCAAGTCTTCAACTTCAGTGGAACCTGCTGCTTCGACTGCTCCTCTCTACAGTAACGCCCCTCTTGATAATTCTACAGCGGTAATTTCACCTCCTGTATCAGCATTCCGTGGAGTAGACTTCAACACTGGTGTGTTCAATCCGAATTCTCTTCCTGATGAAGCTCCGCCTCCGCTCCCGGTGATTGTGAATCCGAAAAAAGATGATCCGTTTTCTACAAATTTTGATGCGAACTACGATTCTGTTTTTGGAACCACTCCATCTTCAGATATCAAGTTTCCAGTTAGCTTCGATGAACCGCTGGCATCTACGTTGGCTCTTCCAACTGGAAATGCAAATCAGAAGAGAAGTGCCTCGGCAGCTGCTCAGCCGGTTAATGCTTGGCCAACGACGTCTATGATGATTAGGTAAATGAAGAGAACTCCTTAACCGTTCTAAATATTTTTTCCAGAAGCGACTCCCCACAACCATTGATCCCATCAAGACCTGTGCCATCTGTCAAGAATGTGTATCCAAATTTAGATGACAGTTTTAATTCTACTTTCAGCACGCATTCTGCGAATAATACTGCTTCGTCGTTTGCAGCAGGTTTGCTTTATCGTTCGGGTAAACCCTTAGAAGACTGCTATACTCCTTTCTCGTGACTAGAATACATATGAAAATTGGTTCTAAAATTTTCTAAAATACTGTCTAGAATGATTAAGTTGAACACATTATCATGAATTAGGGCTCTTTAGATAAGTATTACTGAGTATTAGAACTGTTCGAACCGTTTACGTGATAGAGATTAAGGCTAACAGAAAATTTGGCGGCCTACGTAATGGATACCAGCATGCCAAATATGTAGGGATTAATTAAATATTATATTGTGCAGGCTTGCCCTCGCAACAATCTTCGCTCCCGATGTATTCAGCCGTTCCCAGTGAACCGATGACTACAACTTATGACATGCCACCACATGATACCTCACCTCAAAGTTAGTCCGAAGGTTATCATATTCCTCTGCAGTCCCGGCTTGTTTCAGACCCACAACCACAGGAGCCCTCATTACATCAAGCAGCCGCCGCATCTGCTCCATCAATGTATGACACGCCGCCATCAATTGCGCCAATGTATGATCAATTGCCAAATGAAACAAAGGCGCCGACTACAGCTGCGATTCGTCCAGTGGTGAGTTTGCAGCATAAAACACGCTTTTTGCATTTCAGAATGCTATAAAATTTTCGGAATACTGTGTTCTGAGTTCGACGCTTGAATTTCGAAAAGATTTAATAACTGTCCTGTTATTATAAACTATCAAAAAGTGTCTAGATTTCAATTAATGCAGAAATATAGCTTCGATGGAAATTCAATGGAAAAAATAGTTATTTTCTAGCTCTGTCAAGTGAAAGTAGACTATGACTTTCTGCCGCAAGGTTCGAATCAAGTGCAAGTACGCGAAGGAGAAGTCATAGGAGTTCTGCAGCGAACCGACGATGACGGAAATCCCGAGTGGTTGCTCATCAAAAGAGCCACTGGACAAGTCGGATACGTTCCCGCCGCCTACTGTAGACCCATCTAATCTAAATGTTAACATTTATAATATTGATTTCAAGTTGTTTTCCAATTTGCATAATTTAAAACATATAGCCGCCTCACATTTTCTCATTTCACCTATTTTATTAGGGTTCTTGTCCAATTTTGTTCACTCGTCAACATAATTTACTTTTGTGGTCGTGGACTACTTATTTCTGTGTTGTCTTTTCTGTACGCCCACATTTCTGGCTCGCCGGTTACTCATTTTGGTGCTCATCATTAGAAGCCTAAACTTAATTCCGATGATTTTTCAATATTTATTTCTCCGTTTTTGAAATTCTTTTCAGATTAGTCTTAGTTTTCTCATTTTTCTTGTAACATTTCAGGTCTATTCAGTTATTATTTATTTCATGTTTTACCTAGTGATTTTATCTCTCTCTCTCTGTCTCTGTCTCTGTCTCTGTCTAATTCACCCCGATTATGCTCTTTTCCTCATCCCAACATGTTCTTCTATTCCTTTATGACTATTTTTATTATGAAACTGATTTTTACAGGTTAATTGTTTCTACAGTTTTTGTTAATTTTGATTTAATACATAGATACAAAAGCTATCAGGAAAATAAGTTTTTTAGACTGTAATTTTGTTGCTTTGATGTTTACCAATTCTTCAGCTATTCGAACACTTTCCAATGATGTAAGACGAAAACAAAAAGTTGTCTTTCGTCTCTTCTTAGTTCGTCTTTCAGTTCGTCTTTCATTCGTTTTACGAAATAAAAAAAATTGTGTACTATGTACCAACACAATGTCTGTCTCTGCGTCAGACGAATTCAAGACGAAGACCAGACGAGACGGTCATATTTCGTCTTTTATGGAAGCCTTATCTAAAACATTGACAGTTTAATCTCAGAATCACCCATCACTAAAGGGGGCCTAATGCTTAACGGTGGGGGTTCATCTTTGAGTTCGCTTATACGAGTAATATTAAAATTCCTACCCCCCCCCCTCCTTTAGTGCTGTGTAGGAGTTATTTTGAACGAATGGTTTCAATATTAGCCCACATGTCCCTTCGCTCTACTATTCCGCTTCTCATTTTGAGCAATCTCACAGTCAGGTGACAACCTATACTGCACTCAAATGGAAAAAGTGGTTCAGGCTCATCGATTAAATCGCCCAAAACCTTACAACCTGCATTCTCATTATAAATATCAGCTTCTTGACGAAATCCGAAAACTAAACCATATTAATGTTTCAATAACTAATTATCTGGGTGAAAGCTCCACCTGGAAAAAAGGATTCAGGACCCTTCGTTGTCAACAGAATCAATGCCATCCGATTAGCAGTCGCAGAACTCGAATAAAGACAAGTCCCTACGAAGTTCGGATCTAAACATCTGAAGAGAATCCTGCGGATATTGGAACCCGTGGAGCAGACAAAGGATCCATAGACCAGTCATTTTCTGAATAAAAAAACGACCTTATCTTGGTATTGTTATGTTTATTGTAAATGTGCTCTATCGCACTTGCTTACGTCATCCTATGATGACGACACAAACATCGTTATTTTGAAAATATTCATTTTGCCGCGTTCGAAGTTGATTTCCAGGAGAAATTACCTGGAAAAACGGTGTCCAAAGTGTCCATTTTTTCCAGATTTTCCAGAAACTGTTGAAACGAGTGTTACCGTAGTTTTCCTCTTCCCTTCGAGACCACCGACCGTCGCACGATTTACGGCTATTTTTTAACGCAATTTTTTAAAGTTTTTTAACGTTTTTTTCGCTACATTCGGTTGTTTTTTCAGAATATTTCGATTCAAATAATGGATTTTGACGAAGAAATCGCTGAAGATCTCGAAAACATTCGTGAGTAAATTGTAAATCTGGTACAAACTATTTGTTTCGTTTGTAGGTGACATCGTTATGGTTGTTACCGCAGTGATGAGAATGAGAAAGGAGTTGAAAAAGTGAAGAATTCGAAGAGGAGAAAAGATAATGAAGAAGAACTTCAAAAATGAAAAGCTAGATAGTTTCAAGAAACATTGCTTGTGGTTTTATAATATTCCAGAAGCTGTAAAGGTGAGGAATTAGTGTGATGAACAAGAACTTCAATTTTCAGGCTGAACTTTTTGTTCCGCTTTTCTTGCTACGCAAACTAGTAGATTTGTTAAAATCGAATGACCCTCCTCACAACTGGAAGCTAGATCCATTTGAGCAAACAGTAGTATTTTTGCAATACGTTACTAGTGGTAAAAGTTAGCCCTTGTTGGAAAAAAATCGATTATAACTTTGCAGGCCAATCGATAGGCTGCATTGCCAGAAGATGTGGAATTGCTACGTCAACAGTTTCTACAATCGTTAAACGTGTCTCTGCAACTATCAATTCAAACTTAGATACCATTAGAGTTCCATCAAGTCCAGAAGACTGGCGCTCTATTGAAGATAGTTTTGTGCGTAACGGACTTATACGATGCATGGGAGCACTTGATGGAAAGCATATGCGAACGAAAGCTCCACCAAATTCGGGCGCACTTTTTTTCAACTATAAAAAGTTCTTTATTTTTTCTCTTCTGGCCTTAGTTGATGCCAATCTGAAATTCCGGTTTTTTGGATATTGGTAATTTGAAACAAGGTGATCGTTAATAAAACTAGTGTTGCAGGAAGTCCTGGTAGTGTGTCTGATGCATCGATTTATGAGAATTGCAAGTTAAAGGAGATTCCCCAAAAAAAGGAAAATCTACCGAAGCCGATCTTCCTTACGAACGAAATTATTATGCCATCGTTTGTGGTTGGAGATGGAATTTTTCCATTGGATTCTACGCTATTAAAACCTTATGGTCGAGCACCATTGAGCGACGACCAAATTTTGTTTAACCGTATTTTCTCGAAAACAAGAGTGAAAGTGGAACATGCATTCGGTGTGCTGAGCGGTCGATTCAGGATCCTTCTGACCCAAATCGAGTTGAATTATGAATCCGCCGTTGAACTCGTGACTTCGTTGATCCGCCTTCACAACGATTTAATTTCGGAAGATGACCACCCGCCCACAATCGTTTTCGAAACACCCTCTCACCCGTATAAAGATGCCAAAGAGCAAAGAGATGCACTTATGAAGTTTCTGCTGCAGTAGATTGATAATTTTCAATTGAGCATTTTATTATTAAAATTAAATTGGACAATAAATGAATTAAACTTAAATTTTAGTTCAAAAATAATCACCCGAATTTCCCGATGATCGACTTTTGACGAATTTGTATCGTTTTCGTTTTTCCCATCACCTCTTCAACGATTTCTTCGTCAAAATCCATTACTTGAATCGAAATATTCTGAAAAAACAACCGAATGTAGCGAAAAAAACGTTAAAAAACTTTAAAAAATTGCGTTAAAAAATAGCCGTAAATCGTGCGACGGTCGGTGGTCTCGAAGGGAAGAGGAAAACTACGGTAACACTCGTTTCAACAGTTTCTGGAAAATCTGGAAAAAAAATGGACACTTTGGACACCGTTTTTCCAGGAAATTTCTCCTGGAAATCAACTTCGAACGCGGCATTTATCTCTTTATATCGTAACTCATTTATCTTTGAATTTCTCATTATCTTTGAATATATATTTCATCGTTGAATATCTCTTTATCTCAGAATTGCTATAAAATGTTTAATTATCCAAGTTTGAGGTACGAACGCGAAACCAAATGAATATTTAAAAAAACCGAAAAAGAAACTTCCGATATTGAATTATTCACGTGATACTCTCCACGTGTTCTATTCTACAATTGTTTCATATTTTATGAAATGAATTCCGTATTATTGCCTCCTGCGAAAAAGCTTGGACCAACAATTCGAAGTCACAGTTACGCATTCTTATTTTTCTCCAAAAAAAATGAAAGTTTTCAGAGAATTAAAAAATAAATGGAAACAATGATTGTAATTCTGTTGCTATGCTTCGGATTACAATCATCCATTTCATCAGCTCAGCAAACTGGTAAGACATGTTTTATTCATTCCCTCTCTCCCTCTCTCTCTCTCTGTCTCGCTTTCTCTCTCTCTCTTTCTCTCAGTCTCTCTCTTTCTTGCTTTCTCTCAGTCTCTCTCTCCCTCTCTCTGTTTCTACCAGAATCAAGGATAGGAAAAAAAAAACCAGAATCAAGGCTAGGAAAAAAAATCATGAAAACTAGATGCAAAAGTAATAATTTTTTGAAAAGAAAACATTTTTATTTAGTATTTGAGAATTGCAACAAATAAAAAAAATTAAAAAAATGGAAAATACAGTACTGGCCATAAAGACTGCGCACGGGTGTTTTTCTTGGTTAACTTCGCTGAAAACATATATTTTTGATGTGAAAATTCAGCTGTAGTTGCGGTACACCCTCACGACAACCTGCAGAAAATGAAATTGCATTATTGCAAAAGTTTTTAATTTTTTTACATTTTTTTCTCTTTTTTTCCATTTTTGAGTGTTTTCATTTATTTTCAGTTTTTGATTCAGAACTCTTGTAAATCAGCGAGTATGATTCCCTTTTTGAAAATTTTGAACTCATTTCTCTCTCTCTCTCTCTCTGTCCTGTCCTCACTGTCTCTGTCTCAGTTTCTGTCTGAAAACCGTTCTGAGAAGTTCGACGTAATCATGCTTTGTTTTCAGCTAAATCCGATCTGCAACTGATAACCGAAGAATTTCGAATTCTCTCCCGAGTCATCAATGCGATTTCACTTCAAGCCTCGATCAATCGGAATGAAATTGAAGACGGAGCGTTCATAGCTGAAATATTGCAAATCGCTAACGATACACTCAATCGGACAGTGAGCGTTCACATTGACAATGCTGTTTTATCAGAAATTAAACGCATGTCTCGTGAAAAAGAAATCGTTGACTTCAGCAAAGGAATATCAGCGCATGAAGATTTGAAAAAGAAATTGAATGCATTTTTATTTTTCAATAAGACATATAAAATATTGAAAACGATAAATGATTCCAAGAATTATTCAACCGAATTTTTAGTTTTGAATTTTTCGAATTTCGAAAATGAAGTCGTCGGGAATAACAAATGCTATGACTTGGATACCGTCAAATTTCGGAATTTCACGATCCAACTCATGCAAGATGCAGACTCGCGAATCAGAGATGGCAACAAAACGATCGGAATTCTCAGCGGATTTCATCAACAACTTCAAATCTTTCGGGATTGTTTGAAGAATGTATCAACAATTCAGAATGTTTTCGACAGCCAATTGGAAAAATGCGAGAAGCATACAATTTTCAAAAATGTAACGGAATACATCCAACTGATTTCAATGCACGGACAGAGTTTACGTCAATTTTCCTTCACTTATTTCATTTTTGAAAAAATGTTGAAAAAAGCAGAAGCACTCCTGAACGTTACAACTGACGACCAAACTAAAATTAACGCAATGACTGAATCGGCTATGGAGAAAATATTGATGTCATTCGGAGCATTGAAGCAGTACAATGAAAGTCACTTAACAGCCACATCGATCTACACGCCAGGTTTTCGACAAGCTAACGATATGCTTAGAGTTTTTGATGACTTGAAATCTCCGTGGTTTCTAGAGAATGTTGCAAAAAGCGAAACAGCGGAGAATCTTGAAAGAGCTCTTCAATCTTTTAAGCATATTGCGGAAAGCTTAGTCAATTTGCAGTTGTCTTGGAGAGAATTTGTTGAAAAAACTCGGGCTATCGTGGCAAATGAATCGGTTAGTGATGGAGTACGCGGAATTTCGATGATTAAGAAGTTTCAATATATCTATCCGGACTACCAAAACATTCTTACATTGTCCCAGGTTGAAGTGGGAAAATGCATGGCGTTGGGCTACGTGGATGACTGGACCAATTTGGTTAAGAGTTTTGTTGAACAACAAAATCCCGGAGAAGCAGTATGCAGTGCCATTGTGAAAATCAACGAAAGCGTTACTATTATGAATAGTTACATATCGGAAACAAGAAATGAAACAACGAATCTGCTGTCTTACATCGGCAATGCAACCGATCGAATAGACGATGTTTTGAAAGGAAACGCGAGTTTGACAAATGCGATTTCACTGGAAAACTTGATCAATGAGAAACTCAATGAAACTGGAGTTATTTTCAATATAATCGAAGAAGTCACCGTATTGTTATCGGCCATGAACATCTTGAAAGAGAATGTGCAAAACGGGCGTACAAATGGCAAAACCGTGCAGACTGTGAATTTGGTTTTGGAAACGTTGAAAGTCATTCCAATGCTGGAGTGTTTTCGGTGAGTTTAATAAGTGTACAAAGCGCGCGTAATCAAAGAAAAAAGAAAATGTGCATTTTGAGAATACTTGGCACATTGAGGCTAACAATTCTAGAAGGGTAGTTCTGACTGTTCAGCGAACAACTTTTCCAGTATCCAAGTGTCTTAATTGCGAATTGTCGCACTTTCAAAGTGACTCAGAAGTGTTGTAAATTCATTCTTTACAGAAACAATGTTGATGCATGGAGCAATTATCAGATTCTGCAGACCACCCTCGGCATCCTCGACTTCCCGTCTGCCGAAGCTTTAGTTAAAATGAACGAGTACCTGAATCATCTTGCAGTCGTTAGTTTTAAGCAATTCGAATTGTTTTCCAGTTTTAATCATCCTTTTGTTCATTTCAGTTTCAACAAAAATTGGAGGAAACTGGAAATATTCTGAAATATAAAGAGATGAATCAAACGATAAATGATACTTCATCTACAAATCCAGTTTTAGCGTTGGATCCTTCAATTGCTAAAACATTGGGAGTGTCCGTAAAAGTTTTGGAGGATTTGAATGAGCTGCGAAATCATCGTCAGCAGATTCTGGAGTTCAGAGCATTTGAAGGATTTGCGTACAGATGTTTACGTGATGCACATCTCCTGCAGTGGGAAAACCCTGAAAAAAGGCTTCAAAAAATGATAAAAGACGCGGATGAAGTGAATTCGCTGGCAAGGAATATCCGGGATAAAACATTGATGGAGATGTCACAAATCTTCGAAGCGGCTGCAAGAATTGAAGGAATTCTGGGATCGCAGCAACAACTCTACGGCTTAGTTGGTGAGAATAGACATTCTTTTGATAATCAATTTACAACCAGCAATAGACTGACTTACTAGCGTCTTAAAAAATCAGTTTTCTATTATTTTTTTAATAAAATTAAAGGTCTGAAAATGCTCCGATTAGTCGTAAAATACAGGAGCCGTAACATTCGGAAATTTCACTTATATAATAATATGGTGGATTCTCCAATATTACTGTTTTAGCCAAACCCTGAGGTTACACTAATACTTTGGTGTAGTATCATATTTATTAGCGTAAGAACTCAAATAGAGTTGCATGCAATACTATTTTTCTATTATTATTAGATTATATGTTTATTAATATTATTATTATTATTATTATTATTATTATTTTATTAGACGTTTTACGGTAGATCAAAAATAAAAGATTGTATTCATAAAAATAGAATAAATATTAAAGCAGAATCGAATATAACTAGAATAAGATAGATGAGCTAGATTCCAACGCTTACATGTCTCACCCGAGACCATCATTACAACTAGGACTTTCCTTCCATCCGCCCCACGAGGACGAGCGTACGTGCTCCGCCCATACGCTACAAAGCCAAAAAGCTTGAATCACCTCAACACATTTCAGAAACTCTCAAAAGCGGTTTCAATAAAAATGGTTCTGCGCTGAATACAACGGAGCACGATGCTAAAGCAGCAGAACAATTCCGAAGCATACTGAACATTGATATGGAGTTCTCCAAGTACAAGGCTCAACTAAAAGGAGCTCAATCGGCAGTCGTCTCGCTGGCTCATTACTTTGATAGTATCTCTAGTCATAGTCATAGTCCTAGTCCTAGTCATAGTCATAGTCTAGTCTATCCATCTAGTCATAGTCATAGTCATAGTCTAGTCTATCCATCTAGTCATAGCTATAGCGAGGTCCAGAGCACGACGTTGCCCATCGAAGAAAGAGAAGACTCACTAGTAAAATATATAATCGAACTTTCCATATTTGCTGCAATTCTTGGTGTAGTGACTGTAATTGTGTGGGGTGTGATAGGTTATAAACATAGAGATGAGCTCTATAATATTTATCGAGAGCGCCACGGAAAGCCAGAAGATTTCGTGGACCGATGGACGTACTCCGTGGGTTTCTCCGCCTATATCGCAGATTTGATGAAAATAAGAATTTCAGTTTCTCAAGGGCCATTTCGAAGTGCTAGTTTATGCTATTTCTAAGGAGTATCAAGATACTTTTATAGAAGAAATGAAGATGGGAGTTTACGTCAATTCTTATGCTGGTAAGAAACGTTGTCAAAATTCAAAATTTTCATGGAAAATGTTGTACATTTCCAAGTTTCAGATAGCGGAAACACTCTTCTCCACTTAGCGACACGAATTGGAAATCCCGAGATGGTGGAGTATCTCATCGAACATGGAGCTGACAGGTCTTTGTTAAATACGAAGAACAAAACTGCCGAGCAAATGATACCATTGGGATATCAAGAATTGGAGAAGGCAAAGAGGGAGAAGTATGAGAAGATTCGTGAGATTTATGAAACGAACAGAAATACGAAATTCCGGATGAGTGAGTCTTCGTGATGGATCAGTTGAAAATAAGTGTACTAACTAATGTGGTTTTAGGTGTTCCTCCGGAATTTCATCCCGAAACTTTCCGCATTTTTGTACATAAGCATACTGAACCCACATTGAGGGCTGAATTCTCCAAAGATTTTCCTGACATTGTGAGTCGACTATGTTCATTTTATATTTCAGAAGAGCATATTCTTAACAAGCAATGACACTTCTTCCACCGAATTTGTGAAATTTAGATCTATAAGGATCGAACGAACACCGCCATTACCCATGTCATTGTGAAAACTGATGAAAATGGGATTCTCGTTACTAACCGCCTTGATCTCTTCTTTTGGATTTTCAGTGGAGCAATTATAATGCAGGAGAAATGGATGTCCGTTTGTCTAGAAAACGGCGACAGGATAGAGCACCACAGAAGCTATAAGGTGAAAAGTGTAAAGTTCGCAGGAGTCATCTATAATACGGTACAATTATGGTCTGAAGCAGTCGGGAAGTGCTCAATTCCCTATCTGTATGGAGTGTACGTGACAATTTTGCCGAAAAAATTCAAATACTGTGAGTTACTGTAGAAGCACGGAATTCGAATTATTTCCTTTTGACTTAATTTTTCAGCGTCCACTCTATCCTATATTATCGAAACTGAAGGTGGTTCAATACTTTCGTCGATCCCAAGCAAAGAATATTTTAATCCTGGATCACACCCTTACCTTCATGTTCATCTGGGCCCGATTTTTTTGCTTCATGATGGGACGGTATGTACTTTTTTAAGCATTTCACTTCAATCAGACTTTGACGATCACTTTCAGACTGATCTGAGTGCCTACAAGAATGACAAAATGTATACATTGTTCACCATCGAAGAATTTATCATTTTTATGCTGAAGAGAGAGATCAACCGCGACAAGAGTGCGAACCCGATTTCTGTTGAGAAATGAGTAATTCACGAATATTTTCATTTTTTTTGTAAATGGTACCTCCTTTCTTGAGGTTTGGAATGAATATTTGAAATAGTGTATACACAATAAGCATCTGATTTGACAATGACAAGTTCAGCGTAACTTGTTTTCTAGCATTTCAATTCTTGACGACTGGCAGATTATCTATGCATTTTAAATTATCTCCGATTAAAAGAGAAATCGTTTAAAGACTGAACACTGGACCAGGTTGTGCCGAGTTTAGCAGATGGCGTATCATTAAGTAGAGTACGATAGATTGTTACGAAGCTTGAAGACCGAAACATGAAGGGAAATGATCGTGATGGACGGACGGGGCTTTCGATATTCAAAGCCCTCTATGAAGCTTTTGTGATAGACTTTTTTGTTTTCAATATCCTTCCGAATTGTGAATTTCATCTTAACAAGATGCCGCTGGAGATGACTGAAATTATAATATTCAAATGGTGCTAAGTACGGATTATACGGTGGGTGTGGCAAAACAGTCCATCCATATCCTGCGAGTTCAGCTTTCGTCTTCCTTGTTGCAACGTGCGGTCTCGCATTATCGTGTTGAAAATGGACAACGGCGTTTTTTCCTCGAGATAGTTCCGATTCTCAGTCTCCGTTTTCAGAAGCTGACGAGTGTAGACATCGGCTGGTATAGTGGTTTAATCAGAAAAAAATTTCCCAATACTCTTCCTTTCATTTTTTTGTAAAAAGTACCTTCTGTCTTGAGGTTTGGAATAAATATTTGAAATAGTGTATACACAATAAGCATCTGATTTGACGACGACAGGTTCAGCGTAATTCGTTTTCTAGCATTTCAGTTCTAGAGGAAAGGCAGATTAGTGCTAAGCTCGCTAAGACGGCATGTTTCTGCAACTCTGAGATTTGAGAGAACGGGTAATGAGAATGTTGAGATTTATTTATTCTATTCACAAGTTTATATTCAACAAATTAAAGTTCCCTGAGCACCAAAGTGCAATGTGTTGCTCCAAAAACTGAATTGAGGAGTAAGCATGGTTTTGTAGAACTTCTGATACTTCCACTTTCTCATTCTGATACAATTTTTGATAGTAATCCATTACAGTTCAACAAAAATGCAATTTTGGAATCCATTTCGCATTTTTTTTTAATTCGAGTTTCTCTGAAAATACTTCATTTTTTACTGAATATTAAATGATGAAACCTACCCAAAAAGTCATAAACGTTGTAAAATAAAAAGAAGGATTCATAGAAGTTTTGCAGCCATATTCTAGCCAAAATTCCACCAGAAGTCGACAACAACGACACCATCGAGATGATCTATAATCATCAAACTAAGAAAAAGTTCGTCTCCGTGCACTCCGAGAAATTGCAGATTCTACGTCAATTTGTATTCAGGCTGCAGAAATTAAGAAATGTCGAAGTCGTCCGGAAAACAAAATCAGAGAAGACCGAAACAAGTCAAGTCCGATATCTCCAACGCCACCATCCCTATGTCCTCGTTGTGGAAAAATGCACTTGCCGGTGACTCCATGCTTGTTGTTGTTGTCGTGACTGCAGCTGTTGTTGCTGTTGGCGGTTAAATAAGTCTTGCAGCAAACTAGAGGAATGTGACAATTGTGATTGTTGCAGTTGCTGTGAAGATGGATTCTGCAATAAGTTTAACTGTGAAGTTTCTCAATTTTTTGAAATATGTGTCGTCATTATTTATAGAAAACTTACGTTACTAGTAGTTATCTAGTGGTTAATGGTCGTTTCTAGTAGTTGACCGTAGTCCGAAATACAGACGTAATATTAATTTCCTCCACAACCCTTTTTTTTCTATGTAATTTAACGATGATTGAGCCCGTTTCACAATTGAAAGCTTATTTTTCTACACAAATAGGAATATCACCGTTTTTACGAAGCTCACTTCCGAAAATATTGATTAAAGTGGTACAAAAGTCAATAACGCCGCATTTTTTTAAAATTATCTCAAAACTTCACTCCAGTTTTCCAACAGTTTTCGAAGAAGTCTTGGGAAGATGCACTAAAGTAAAGGCATCGCTGCAACTCAAATCGGATACAACTCTAATTTTTCAAAAATCCAGACCGGTACCCTACGCCAAATTACCCAAAAATTAGTCAAGAGTTATCACTGCCATTGATTATTCACATTTTGCTACTCCAATAGTTTTGCGTCGAGAAGAAAGAACGGTTCGACCCGATTGTTCGCCGACTACTCCACAGGACTCAACGACTCTTTAGAAACACATCAGCATCCTCTCTCAACCGCGGACGATATTTTCTCTTCACACAATGGAGGAAAGTTCTTCACCCAGATCGATTTGGCCGAAGATTATTTCCAAATTGAAGTGGAAGAGGACTGCAAAAAGATGCTGACAATCAACACGCACCGTGGATTATTCTACTACAACAGACTGCCGTTTAGAGTGAAGACTGCACCTACCATTTTCCAAAAAGTCGTGGAAGATCACTGGTTTGGATGAAGTGGCAGCCTACATGGATGGACATCATAAATTGCAAAGCGACGACCGAGGAGCCCAATTTCCGACTTCATCGACTTTTTCAACGCATCGAAGAATATGGGTTTCGCGTAGTCTTCAATATGTTATTTTCTACGATCGGCAATCAACTTTTTGGATTTCGTCGTGAATGAACTGGGACGTCGTCTGGATCCAGCAAAAGTTCTCGCAGTCACTCAAATGCCTGCACCAACCGATATCAGCAAACTGCGTTCATTCTTGGAAATGGTACAATTCTACGGATCGTTCGTGAAAGATCACAGTTTACTTCCACAATCTTCAATCGATTTTGCCCATCGCGAGGAATTCGGCATCTGCGTTCACCACAGTTTCATAACGGACAAGCAGAGAGGTTTGTCGATACCTTCAAAAGAGTATTGATGAAGTAAAAAGGGAGGAGATAGCGCAGAAACCGATGCAAATAGTTCTAATAGCTTACCGTTCAACTCCTTGCCCAAATTCCACCGACCAACTGTCTCCGGCGGAAAACTTCATTGTTCGAAGAATCTACACTGATTAGATTCTGAAAATGATTCTTTTTTGAATTTCAAAAAATTAATTGTGCTATACTGCGCCAATTTTACGAGCCGTGAACAGTGCGTAAATGTGGAAATCTCGAATAAGTACACGATGATTTTGTGAATTGAATTTCGCTTCCATGCTGAATAGCATCTCATTGGTGAAACACTCTCGACGAGTACGTGTCTTGTCGCATGCTGGAAAGAAGCGCCTTACATTTTTGGAGTCAGGCGACTCTGTTTCGATCGAAAGAATGGCAATTTTTCGTCTTAGATGTGACTTTATCTCCAACACGATTTTGACAACTCTTCTCACAGTTCGGTCACTCGCTCCAACTTAGTAGTATGTAAAAAGTCGACGCTGGTGCACCTTTTTTGCCCAAACTCGATTTTTACACTTTTTCACTATTTTAATGCACTAAATCATCAAAAATCATGCTTAAAATATCAAAATTCCGTAATTTCTGAAAAATGAGCATTTTTGGGCTTGCTCACCTGCTGCCCAAAACCCACTTGTCGAAAGTCTCGCTTTTTGATGTTCTCAGCCTAACAAAATACTTATTTTTCAAAAATACTAAAATGAAGGTTTGGTCAGTGTATTGCAAAACGATAAGAACATTCATTTCGATCTTCAACCCAACGCGTTAACCACTACACCATGAGGGCAGGCATGATCGCCATCCGATGATCACTTATCAATGATCAGATACATAATTTTTCTAGAAGTCGAGAAAATTCCATCTGAAAATATACATATACAGTTCCGTGCAAAAGTATACGAACCAGGGTGATTTTTACCGAAACTCGTCCGATCGACCCCAAAGTTTCAGGAATTGAGAAAAACGCTTAAAAATGAGTTTGAATGATAGATTACGGTAAGCAGTAACAGTTGTAAACTTATTTTTGAATTTTTCGAAAATCGGTAAAATCCGATTTTTTGGTTTTTTCATTTTTTTTTTCAAGTATTATCGTTGTTTTATGCATGAATATTGTTATTTAAAATGGATAGATAACGTGGCTTACCTAATTTATCAGAATCTCAGCGAATAGCTATCAAATTCGAGAAACTCAAGGAAGAATGGACCAAAATCCCACTTCAGACCTTGATGAACTTGATCGACTCGATGCCAAGAAGATGTGAGGCCGTTATCAAAGTCAAAGGCATGGCGAGCAAGTATTAAGTTAATGCAATCATTTCGTATCATTTCTCCCGATTTTTAACTTTTCATTTTTGTTTTTTCTTCCCATGAATATCAAAAATCAAAATAGCCATTTTTTCAATTTTTTTCAAAAAAACATTTTTCTTGAGTAAATTTGTTCTTTTGTTATTAAAACTTATTTTTTAAGCGTTTTCCTCAATTTCTGAAACTTTGGGGTCGATCGGATCATCCGAATTCGAGTTTCGGTACAAATCACCCCGGTTCGTATACTTTTGCACGGCACTGTATCTTGTCATTGTTATTTTTATTGTAAATGTGCTCTATCGCACTTTCTTACGTCATCCTATAATGTTTTGAAATTATTCATTTATCTCTTCATATTGTAACTAATTTATCTTTGAATTTTTCATTATCTTTGAATATATATTTTATCGTTGAATATCTCATTATCTTAGAATTGCTATAAAATGTTTAATTATCCAAGTTTGAGATACGAACGCTACACCAAATGAATATAAAAAGAAGAAAAACCGAAAAAGAAACTTCCGATATTCAATTATTCACGTGATACTCTCCACGTGTTCTATTCTACAATTGTTTCATATTTTATGAAATGAATTCCGTGTTATTGCCTCCTGCGAAAAAGCTTGGACCAACAATTCGAAGTCACAGTTACGCATTCTTATTTTTCTCCAAAAAAAATGAAAGTTTTCAGAGAATTAAAAAATAAATGGAATCAATGATTGTAATTCTGTTGCTATGCTTCGGATTACAATCATCCATTTCATCAGCTCAGCAAACTGGTAAGACATGTTTTATTCATTCCCTCTCTCCCTCTCTCTCTCTCTCTGTCTCGCTTTCTCTCTCTCTCTTTCTCTCAGTCTCTCTCTTTCTTGCTTTCTCTCAGTCTCTCTCTCCCTCTCTCTGTTTCTACCAGAATCAAGGATGGGAAAAAAAAACCAGAATCAAGGCTAGGAAAAAAAAATCATGAAAACTAGATGCAAAAGTAAAAATTTTTTGAAAAGAAAACATTTTTATTTAATATTTGAGAATTGCAACAAATAAAAAAAATAAAAAAAATGGAAAATACAGTACTGGCCATAAAGAATGCGCACGGGTGTTTTTCTGGGTTAACTTCGCTGAAAACAGATATTTTTTGATGTGAAAATTCAGCTGTAGTTGCGGTACGGCAACTCGCAGAAAATGAAATTGCATTATTGCAAAAGTTTTTAATTTTTTTTCATTTTTTTTTTCGTTTTTTCCATTTTTGAGTGTTTTCATTTATTTTCAGTTTTTGATTCAGAACTCTTGTAAATCAGCGAGTATGATTCCCTTTTTGAAAATGTTGAATTCAATTCCTTCTCTCTCTGACTCTGTCTCACTATCTCTGTCTCAGTCTCTGTCTGTAAACCGTTCTGAAAAGTTCGACGAAACAATGCTTCGTTTTCAGCTAAATCCGATCTGCAACTGATAACCGAAGAATTTCGAATTCTCTCCCGAGTCATCAATGCGATTTCACTTCAAGCCTCGATCAATCGGAATGAAATTGAAGACGGAGCGTTCATAGCTGAAATATTGCAAATCGCTAACGATACACTCAATCGGACAGTGAGCGTTCACATTGACAATGCTGTTTTATCAGAAATTAAACGCATGTCTCGTGAAAAAGAAATCGTTGACTTCAGCGAAGGAATATCAGCGCATGATGATTTGAAAAAGTCATTGAATGCATTTTTATTTTTCAATAAGACTGATGAAATATTGAAAACGATAAATGATTCCCAGAATTATTCAACCGAATTTCTAGTTTTGAATTTTTCGAATTTCGAAAATGAAGTCGCCGGAAATAACAAATGCTATGACTTGGATACCGTCAAATTTCGGAATTTCACAATTCAACTTATGCAAGATGCAGACTCTCGAAATAGAGATGGTATCAAAACGATTGGAATTATCAGCGGATTTCATCAACACCTTCAAATCTTTCGGGATTGTTTGAAGAATGTATCAACAATTCAGAATGTGTTCGACAGTCAATTGGAAAAATGCGAGAAGCATACAATTTTCAAAAATGTAACGGAATACATCCAACTGATTTCAATGCACGGACAGAGTTTACGTCATTTTTCCTTCAATTATTTCATTTTTGAAAAAATATTGAAAAATGCAGAAGCACTCCTGAACGTTACAACTGACGACCAAACTAAAATTAACGCAATGACTGAATCGGCTATGGGGAAAATATTGATGTCATTCGGAGCAGTGAAGCAGTACAATGAAAGTCACTTAACAGCCACATCGATCTACACGCCAGGTTTCCGACAAGCTAACGATATGCTTAGAGTTTTTGATGATTTGAACTCTCCGTGGTTTCTGGAGAATGTTGCAAGAAGCGAAACAGCGGAGAATCTTGAAAGAGCTCTTCAATCTTATAAGCATATTGCGGAAAGCTTGGTCAATTTGCAGTTGTCCTGGAGAGAATTTGTTGAAAAAACTCGGGCTATCGTGGCAAATGAATCGGTTAGTGATGGAGTACGCGGAATTTCGATGATTAAGAAGTTTCAATATATCTATTTGGATCACCAAAACATTCTTACATTATCCCAGGTTGAAGTGGGAAAATGCCTGGCGTTGGGCTACATGGGTGACTGGACCAATTTGGTTAAGAGTTTTGTTGAACAACAAAATCCTGGAGAAGCAGTATGCAGTGCCATTGTGAAAATCAACGAAAGCGTTACTATTATGAATAGTTACATATCGGAAACAGGAAATGAAACAACGAATCTGCTGGCTTACATTGGCAATGCAACCGATCGAATAGACGATGTTTTGCAAGGAAACGCGAGTTTGACAAATGCGATTTCACTGGAAAACTTGATCAATGAGAAACTTAATGAAACTGGAGTTATTTCCAATATGATCGAAGAAGTCACCGTATTGTTATCGGCCATGAACATCCTGAAAGAGAATGTGCAAAACGGGCGTACAAATGGCAAAACCGTGCAGACATTGAATTTGGTTTTGGAAACGTTGAAAGTCATTCCAATGCTGGAGTGTTTTCGGTGAGTTTAATAAGTGTACAAAGCGCGTGTAATCAAAAAGTAGAGCAAATGTGCATTTTGAGAATACTTGGCTCATTGAGGCTAACAATTCTAAAAGGGTAGTTCTGACTGTTCAGCAAACAACTTTTCCAGTATCCAAGTGTCTTAATTGCGAACTGTCGCAGTTTCAAAGTGACTCAGAAGTGTTGTAAATTCATTCTTTACAGAAACAATGTTGATGCATGGAGCAATTATCAGATTCTGCAGACCACCCTCGGCATCCTCGACTTCCCGTCTGCCGAAGCTTTAGTTAAAATGAACGAGTACCTGAATCATCTTGCAGTCGTTAGTTTTAAGCAATTCGAATTGTTTTCCAGTTTTAATCATCCTTTTGTTCATTTCAGTTTCAACAAAAATTGGAGGAAACTGGAAATATTCTGAAATATAAAGAGATGAATCAAACGATAAATGATACTTCATCTACAAATCCAGTTTTAGCGTTGGATCCTTCAATTGCTAAAACATTGGGAGTGTCCGTAAAAGTTTTGGAGGATTTGAATGAGCTGCGAAATCATCGTCAGCAGATTCTGGAGTTCAGAGCATTTGAAGGATTTGCGTACAGATGTTTACGTGATGCACATCTCCTGCAGTGGGAAAACCCTGAAAAAAGGCTTCAAAAAATGATAAAAGACGCGGATGAAGTGAATTCGCTGGCAAGGAATATCCGGGATAAGACGCTGATGGAGATGTCACAAATCTTCGAAGCGGCTGCAAAAATTGAAGGGATTCTGGGATCGCAGCAACAACTCTACGGCTTAGTTGGTGAGAATAGACATTCTTTTGATAATTAATTTACAACCAGCAATAGACTGACTTTCTAGCGTCTTAAAATAGCAGATTTCTATTATTTTTTTAATAAAATTAAAGGTCTGAAAATGCTCCGATTAGTCGTAAAATACAGGAGCCGTAACATTCGGAAATTTCACTTCTATAATAATATTGTGGAACCTCCAATATTATTGTTTCAGCCAAACCCTGAGGTTACATTAACACTTTGGTGTAGTATCATATTTATCACCGTAAGAACTCAAATAGAGTTGCATGCAATACTATTTCTATTATTATTAGATTATATGTTTTTTAAAATTATTACTATTATTTTTATTTTTATTATTTTATTAGACGTTTTACGGTAGATCAAAAATAAAAGAATGTATACATAAAAATAGAATAAATATTAAAGCAGAATCAAATATAACTAGAATAAGATAGATGAGCTAGGTTCTAACGCTTACATGTCTCACCCGAGACCATCATTACAACTAGGACTTTCCTTCCATCCGCCCCACGAGGACGAGCGTACGTGCTCCACCCATACGCTACAGAGCCAAAAAGCATGAGTCATCTCAACACATTTCAGAAACTCTCAAAAGCGGTTTCAATGAAAATGGTTCTGCGCTAAATACAACGGAGCATGATGCTAAAGCAGCAGAACAATTCCGAAACATCCTAACAGGAGAACAAGGTTTTTCAATAACAAAAAAGTCGTTAATACTCAAAGTTAAGGAGAAATTAACAATGATAATCACGGATGGGAAACAACGAGCTTAACGAGAACTATAGAAGAAAATGAAGTCTTTTTTCTATTCAAAAAAGTTAACGGATGAATACGATTTTGACAGTTTCTCGGCGTCCCTGCTCACAGCCACGTCACTGACATCAGCCTTCCACTCTAGACTCAAACTCTTACAACTTGCTGACGCTATGTGCATGGCAACGCAAGACCGCACACCGCTTTGAAGACCCGCCAGAAGCTCCAAACGCTCGGAGTCGAGGTCTTGTGACACCCACCGTATTCGCTAGACTTGTCCCCAGATGATTATCATCTTTTTCGCTCCCTTCAGAATCACCTTGGCGGGTAGGAGTTCCATGATAGAAAGGATGTCGAAAAGTGGTTGGACGACTTTTTCACCTCCCAGTCTCCCGAGTTCTATGCGAATCGAATCGCTCAGCTTCCATAATTCATAAATACTAATTTATCGCACATTGAATCTCGTTTTCTTTGTATAAATTTTGTTCCGAAACAATTTAAAACATTTGAAAAAATTATAAATTTCTCGTTACCATTACCTCGTGGATCACCATCGCAAAAGACCGAAAGGATTGCTGCGCTGTGATCCGTCTTCGAAGAACATTCGAAATTTTTACTTTTATAAGAATACTATAAACCAGCCCATATCACACATACCGGATTCCCGTCATTGCTTAAAAGAAGTACACCAAAGGGGGGTATGTGAAATCGGAACAAAATGAGAATAGAACTCGTAGGAAATCGGAACTTGATGAAAATAAAAATGTTAAAAAAGAAAACTGCATTGAATTGGAACTGATAGGGAATTAGAACTGTTTTAAAGTAAAACCGCATGCAAGCGGAACTGTATGGAATTGGAACTCTGTTCAATGGAGCGCATTTGGTTTACACGAGTACTTTTCTCAGCGTTAAATCAACTAAAAATACTCTTGGAGTCATGGACACCTGAGCGCTTTGCAACCATATTTTTAGGAATTCGCAGGGTACTTGAGATACTGTAGAACTATACACACAAAATCTAAAAACCTGTCTTAACAACTACAGTACTGGCCATAAAGGTATTATATTATAGGGGTTTCGACCAGAACTACCTGAATCGTCGATCAATTTTCCTGAAACTTTCAGGGAAGTTGTAGTGCTAGCTGACCAGGTAGCACAACAATAATGACGCAATTTGGAAAAAAGGCGCCCCAATGCACACTACATTTCGTAATCACAATTTCATTCGATTTGTCGAATATTGTTTAAATTTTTTTAAGTGATGCAAGCGGGGAAGTAGTAATCATGACGTTCGAGTCCAAACTGCAATTCCCGCTGGCCTAGCACAAGGCCGTACCCAAGTACAGATGAGATATGGTCAAAAAACTATGATATATACCTTTATGGCCAGTACTGTATATAAACAGTCAAAAACTCGCTGATATAGCAATCTGGATGTCCGTGTATCACACGTCAAAAATCAGCTTCTTATGTGCAATACTACAACTTTAATAGACATTGTTTTCCAAAGTTTCTAAAACTTTCCAGAATGCTCCGGAAAGTTCTAGAACAAACTAATTAACCTAATTATACTAATTAATTAAGGAAACACACTCGGTGCGTGCGTCCAACTATGTATGCCAAATCTAGATTCATCCATTGTCTAACTAAGCTCGTGGCTACTCATTACAGGGTGCGCCATAACTATTGATCCGCAATTTTGCGTGAGCTCTGATGCATGCACAGCGCACTGATTCAACTTTTTTTCATTTTTTGTTTCCTGTCCAAGTTTCGGAGATTGCAAAACAGCTCAGTGTGCTTAGCAAGCTGGTTCAACGATCTGTCCATCGCTTATCCAGTCTTCATACCAACAAGGGTACCAATCTTCATGCCATTTATACCATCATACCAACTACCTTAGCCACGCGCTCCGGCACACACTTGAGGACACAGTTTACGGATGAAAAAATCTTCACCGTCGAAGCCAACAAGAACGGTAAAAATCATCAAATCCTTGCCAAAGGTATTCAGACCGCCTGCCAGCAAGGAAAAATTCTAAACAAAACCTCTCATTCCTCCTAAGTGCTGGTATTTGCTGGAATCACCTCAAATGGAAAAGCTTCGCTGATTTTCGTGGATCTTGGAGTCAAAATTAACAAGGAATACTACATCGTGCGTATCTTGGAGGACGAAGTGCTTCCTCAGTCCAAATCACATTTCGGAAACGAACATTGGGTGTTCCAACAAGACGGAGCCCGTGCCAAGGGCATTTAGGAGTGGTGCCGACTCAAATTCCCAGAGTTTATCAGTGGACAAGAATGGTCCCCAGATTTAAATTCTATGGATTGGATCTATGGATCTATGGATTCTATGGATCTATGGATGGATTGGATAGTATGGGGATATTTGACCCGGAAGGTTTCCACGAAAAACTATCTAAATTTGACTGTCTTTAAAGCCGCTATCGAGAATGCCTAGAACGAAATTGACGACAACTACCTCTGTGCAGTCGTTGATGCTTACCCAAAGCGACTGGTCGCTGTCCTCAACGCGAAAGGAGGTCGATTAGAGAATTTTTGATTTATAATGATTTTCCTGCACAGCGCACAGATTCAACCTTTTTTCCTTTTCCATGCAAAACGGCTCAATGCGCTTCACAAGTTGGGCCAACGAACTGTCCATCGCTTCTCCAGTCTTCATACCGACAAGGATCGTCCGAGAACTGGCTGTCGAGCGTACGGGTCTTAATCTTGAAAAAAAAAACTTCACCGTCGAAGCCAACAAGAACGGTCAAAAGCATCAAATGCTCTTTAAAAACATGTTAGAATATCTAAACGTTTTATGAAGTTTTAAAACAGTTATACCGCTTTGAATCCGGGTAATATTTATCGCACACCCTGTAGAATAATTTTCAACTGTCTCACCAATGAACAAGGTGTTAAATTCCTTTATGTAAAAAAAACTCGCAGCCGAATGGCAGCATAAACCGTCTAATTTATTATACCAGCGGAAAGCTCGTATTTATTTCAGAACAATATCTACGAAACGCAAGCGGTCATTTGCTATCGGATCTTCTCTCATCCTACCTCTGTCTTCTGGAAGATGAAAATGCAGACGCTCGTCTTGGAGCGCTAAAGGCACTTGCTATTTTTGACGTGAGTTTCTGTTACGGTCTCCCGTATGAACTAAATAATCACGTGTTACGTGAACCCATACGTATCACGCCCCAATTGTATTTCACGTCACACGTTGTATTTGACCCCATTTTTACCCTATAAATGGGTGGCTTTTCTTGTACATAATACATCGGCTTTATCTCGCAAACCCCGAGCTTCACGCTACAACAACTGGCGATCAGGATAATAGAAATGGATGCTCTTCGTCAATTGGTGCAGCAGCAGCAAGAGCAAGCCGAACAACACATGGAGTTCATGAGACAGCAATAGTCTCATTTCATGGAAATTGTTAAAATCCTCAGTGCAAAGACGACGGACAAAACCGCCATCATCAACTCGCTCAACAACAGGACAATGCAGTTCGCTTATTCTCCAGAGGAAGGAGAAGCCGATCAACGTCAAAGGTCAGTTCAAATGCAGCTTCACCCTGAATGGTCATCAAGGATCGGGAGCCTGCCACGTCACCAATACCGCAACACTTCTAGGATTGGACTGGATTGCGCAGGACAAGCCACTCTACAACCTATTGCTAAAAGGTTCCATCAATGCCATCACTGCAAATGCTGAAGCTCTGCTCATCCAACGCCAGCAGCAGCAGCTTCAAGTTCAAATTAAGTTCAATTCCTATTTCTGGTATCTCACTTACGTGGATGACCGGGCGTTGGTCTTTTTTGATAATTATTATATCGATATTTTTGAAAATTTTGTTTTCAAGATTTTTTATACAGAAAACAGTATAAACTACAAATGACGAAACTCGTTAAACTTGTTGAGATTGGAGGAGGGGACGCGATATTGCATAAGGTGTGTATGCAAGGGGGGGGGGGTGCACACTAAGCTTTGCGACTGTTCAGCTTCATTTGCATGCTCGAGAAGTGATTAAAAAAAGAAAAAAATCCAATTTTATTGATAAATGTGCAAAATGTAATCACGGTAAAAGGAGCACCCGAATTCAGTATAATTGTTGTTATTGTTGTTGTTGTTGGACAACCAACAACCAAACATCACATATTGAGCCACAAAAACTTTGGAAGGAAAGCGACGACGAAGACACTGGAGAAATTCTTTTGGAAAAATTCGAAAAATATTAGAAATAATGATATGTTGTGGGAGTGTTGAGAAAGCGGAACGGATCATCATTCAAATTCGGGTGACCTCCTCCTCAAATCCGCGCAGCATTGAGGTGGCGAAGCTGCGCACGTCTTCTGATGAATCTCGATCGGCGACGAAAGAAATTTGTTTCGAGATTCGAGGATTCTGAAAACTCTTCGAGTTATTTCTTTTCTGTTTCTTTTAATCTATATGTTTTTCTGAAACTCACGTCAAAAATAGCAAGTGCCTTTAGCGCTCCAAGACGAGCGTCTGCATTTTCATCTTCCAGAAGACAGAGGTAGGATGAGAGAAGATCCGACAGCAAATGGCCGCTCGCGTTTCGTAGATATTGTTCTGAAATAAATAAAACTTATGGATTTTATGCAGAAAAGAGCTGAATTTCTGCCACAAAAATAATTATAGCGAAACACGACTTCCAAGACATCGATGTGTGTGTGTTAGGGCGTGGTGAGACGCGCCCACAACTCAACCGCGCTGAAATAGAAGAGGATTCGTGCTGCGACTTTCAAAGTACATCAACGTGTCCGTCGAACAAAGCTGGCTTATAATATTTGAGAAACGGTATTAGTTGCTATGAAAAATTCGATAAAACACATAAAACTTCTGAAACGGAATTTTTTTTCGGAAATTTATAACTAAGAAAGATCATCTAGAAAGGTATCCAAAACTCTCAGACTCACCAATAATGATGGAAACCCGGAAGTCGCCTCTGGTCAACAAGACTCCAAGATGCTTGAGCGACTCCAATGGCGGTACAACTGGAACATTTGAGAGCCGATCAACCACTTGCGCCACTTTCTGAAGGTGTTCGGTGTCCAAAAGAGTGATCATCCACGCGTCATGACCCATATTCTCAATGTACGGCTCAAAATGCCGTCCTTTGAAGATCCCGACGAAATGGAATACGGTCACGTACGCGCACTCGCATTGTGAATTATCATTCAAGAGGCGGATTATCGATTCGGCTACTGTAAAATGTAGTGAATTATTATACTTTTAAACCGTTTGTACGGACTCCAATTTTAAAATACGGAGACCTTGAAAGAGTTCTGCTGTACTAACTCGTTAAGGTCGGAAAATGCTGATATTTTGATTGATTGCCTCGACTGGAATTCTCAGAATATAGAAAAATGATTAAAGCAAAACACTCCTGTTTCACATAAAAGTTAAATTATTCTCGTAAAATGGCTTATTTCTGAAATTTAAGAAGCTGGGCCTGCAACTGTTTAATCCGTCTGATATGCTTCTTTGATGATTGAAAGGTCAATGGATGAGCACATTTCTCATAGGACAGAGCTTAAATAAACGTATTCAAAATAGATGGACTGTAAGGCATGCAAATTTTCATGATATCTAATGACGTGGTGTGTCGACCAGTGTGTCGTTTCGAAAGCATTTCGAGAAATTTTTCAGAAAAATTTTTCGAGAAATTTGAACGACACTCCGAAATAACGCAAAGCGCGTTGTTTATCGTATTTCCATTCAAATCATTTTTCGCGATTTCTCGAGAAATTTTTCGAGAAATCATTTTTCGAAACGACACACTGGTGTGAACATTATGCAAACGAAGCTACTCTGAAAAGATGCAAAAAGAGAACTTGCCTCGACTAACAAGATGCGGGTAAATTTGCTCGGTAATGTGAGCAATTTGCAGTTTGACTTGAGTCCTCAATTTGTCTTTTGGCACAATCAACGACGAGTTCAATGGATAGCAAGTGGACAGCCAAATCTCCTGAACCTGTGCGCACGCTTCAATTTCGGTGAGCACGTTGGAAATATTCGGCAACGCCGGAGCACTTTTCGCGATTCGAAGCAGATCGTCCAGCGTTACTGTCTCCATCTCCAGTCGTTTCAGCATTTCTGACATTTTGTATACCAATGGGCACGACGTCTCGATACTCTCGAGACTCTACAAATTGCACAATTTTTTATGTTTCATCGGCATTTTTTCAGCAGAAAGACTCAAATAAAATTTGAGAGACTCAAATAAAAAATGAAGCGGTAAGTGAAAAAAGTCTGAACCCACCTGTAAGCAATTGAGAATTCGTGTGAGATGATAATGCAGACACGTGTCAACTTCTTGACTCCCGGTTACAGTATTGTTCACATTATTGTTGTCACTGCACGCCGTCTGCCAGAAATAATCGCTCTCCAAATACAGTTTCTCTATTTCAGCCGAATTCATCAACACGCCAAGCGATTTCCTCCGCTCTTTCAACTGTCTGAATCGGGCGCCCTCTCTACTTCCTCTTGATCCGTGTTTAGTACTATTGTACCCTTCCAGTATATATGGTGAGCAATTCTGACGCATCGACTCGATTCCACTGTCATTTTCGCTACTGGAATTCGTAATTTTGTTTAAAAAAACCTCATTTTTCTTTTTATTTATCTTCCTAATTAATGAATCTCCAAAAACAATTTTCTGTTTCACTGATTTTATTTCTAGATTCCGAAACAATAATCGGGAGTATCAGAGTAAAATGTAATAATTTGAAATACTGGTTCTGAAATGAAATTCTGAATTCAAAAAAAAAAAAATTATTCTTCACCAAACATCGTATTGTGATCGTTGCGAGACACGACCGCAATACGCCAAAACCGATTTGCTCAACTCACTGAATTTCATTGGTGACGAGCACATTATCGTCCAATTCGTCGGAAGCTGTTGATGAAGCCATCGGATGGTTGCGTTGCAATGAGCTCACTGAGTGCACCGACTGTTTTTTGGAGGACTGTGACACTTTCTAAAAATTTGGAGTATATTGGAAACAAAATACTCTAAAAACTAGATTTGTTAACTTAATTTTGAAACCGTAATTTATAAAAAGGCTTAGCGACTCTCCATCCCCCCTAGAAGCTTAAGAAACGTTCAGTGTTTCCCAGAGTCTTAAAAAAAAATTTGAAATCCACCAACCTTATTCATTTTGACGAGAGTGTGCCACTGAGCCAATAAATTCACCAAACTGCTCAATTCATCATATTCTTTATACATCCTAGTGGCTTTCGGCTGAATCAGCTCAATCATTTCCAACAATCCGCTTCCACTGTTGGTCACTTCGGAGGTCATGCTATTCGAGTCAGTTTCGCAAGAATTCTTGAATTTTCGACCGAATTGCCGGGTGGCGTCTTCTTGCGAAACACCGGCGCTTTCTGCTCCGAATGCTCCGAGCTGTGCCAAACTTTGACTCCTTTTTCCCATCAGAGTGGATGACGACATTGGAGAGAAGCTCGTGAAGTTATTGCTTTTCGACAGCAGATCTCCATTATTTCGTTTAGGAGCTGGCAGCGTCGAGCAGGTGTTCAATTCGACTTTCCTCAGGTCCAGCGTCGACATGGCTTCCACCGATGGAATCGTTTTGGCGACATCCAGGTAAATCGAATCCAACATGTTAGTCGAGTTCCGCCATTGCTCCTTCATTGCCACACGTGCGGCTGAGCCACGCTTCTTTTCCCGGAGAACAATGCGCGGTTTTCTGTCAATTGTGACTTCACCATCCATGGGCTTAGAGGTTTGGGCCATCAAAGGTTTCGTGCTATTTTTCGAAGCAAGAAGGGGTCTGAAAACGACAATAATCCATTGGAAAAACCACTTCTTCTGGTAATATTTTAAATCTTAAGAAAAAATACATTTGGAAAAAGCTACAAGATTACTTGACTTAAAGAATTCGGAAATGTTGTGATTGGAAGGTTCCCATTTTGAAAGGAAAACAGCTTCTGTGAATTTCTAAATAACAACAACGACATAGTTCCATTCAAAATTACCACAAAATCTAATCAAAATAGAGAAACCGCCACTTCTGAGGGAAAAGTAGAATCTCAGAATCACCCACCACTAAAGGGGGTCTAATGCTGAACGTTGGGGATTAATCCTTGAGTATGCTTATACGATTAATATTAGAACCCCCCCCCCACTTTAGTGCTGTGTGAGACTTATTTTGAAGAAAAGCCTGCATGCCTCTTCGCTCTACTATTCCGCTTCTCATTTTGAGCAAACTCACAGCCAGGTGACAACCAATTGCAGTTTGATGGTGCCCATTGAATTGAGATTCATAGTGACCAATTGTGGCTGCGAGGAGAACAGTTGGCACGGGTCGAACGAGCGGTCGTTCAGTGATTTCGATTTGAACAGTCGACACTCGGACACTTTCACGTCAATCGACTGATCGGGTACGCAGGTGAGCACCACTTGCTCCTTCTCCCATTTCTGCGTTCTGTCTTGCAACGTCTTGCCCTTCGTTTTCCATTTCTGCGATCCGTGCCGAATGAGAACTTCGAATACGTCGCCCGGCGAGATTCTCGCAAAGCCGACGATCGCTTTGATGTCAACTACCACTCGTCCCATTAGATTTGCTAGTTCTGAATCGATTGGCTTCTGGGAGACATCTGGTTTCGAGCCTATGATAGCCGCGCGTAGCTCACTGAGACTCGAGGATCGTGCTGAAAGCTCACAGTTAGTTCATCAGAAGCGACGAAAGCTATATTAGATGTTTATAAAAACAAAGGTTTTATATCAATTCAACAACTTCTGGATCACAAAAAGCGATTCTAGATTGCGTAAAAACTGCAAAATCATTAATTTTAATGCAAAACTATCCACTCTTATCACTGAATCCAAAGTCTTGCAAAACAGCTTTCCTGACCTACCCTTCATCTGAGGAAACTGTCCAGATTTGTAGCTCTCATACAGTTTGTTGAGTCGATGCAATCGAGCGTTGTAGATCACCAAATTTTCTTCGCACAACAGAAGTTCCTAAAAAATGAGTTTACTTACTGTTTCAAAGAAGCAATAAAATTAAATAAACAACTTCGTAGATTGGACAAAATTAATTGCGAAAACAAAAAAAATGGATGTTTCATTATTTTTTTTACATTTTTTGTTGAATCAGAGGAGAAGTTTTTTCAGGAAACTCAATGAAATTGAAATGTTTAATTGGAAGAAATTTCATGAATGGAATGATTTGACTTGGACATCGGTGTTTCTGTATTGTGGACTGCGCGAGACACGCCGCCTTCAATTTTTCAATTGCCCCCGTGGGAACATTGAAGTGGGCATGCCTCACCCAGCCAACAGTGCACAAGCACCAGGTCATGACATTACAATTTGCGTAAGATATTGGGCAATGACTGTATGCATACTTATTGCCAGACTTGACGACAATTAAGTGAATCTGGAGAGGAGAGACTGGAGAGAGAAAGAGAGAAAGAAAGAGAAAGAGAGAGAAAGAGAGGGAAAGAGAGAGAAAGAGAGGGAAAGAGAGAGAAATAGAGAGAAAGAGAGAGAATCTCGAATCGCATCAGATGACAAATACACAATAAACACTAGACTTGACGACAGTTTACGAAATCGAAATCGAGGAAATAGAGGAGTCTAATGGTAACTACGAGCATCATTAACATTTGATGAAAACAGTCACTTATATTTGAAAAAAGAGAAGTATATTCGAATTAAATAATGAGAAATCATGAAAAAAAACAAAAATTTAAAATAATAATTGCTGTTTCTCTGAGATTTGAAACTTTTTAAAAAAATACTTCCGAATTATTTAGTTGCTTCAATATTACTCCGTCACTTACTATTCTTGTCAAATATTTAAGGTATTATATATGATATATATTATATTTAGTAAAATATTTAAAGTAACGGTAATTTCAGCTCGTTTTTTTTTCAGAAAAAAAAAGGAGCAGTACTATTATTGGTTTTACAACATTCATCTCATTTCAGCGGTCATGCAGAGCTCAAAAAAGATTTATTCTTCTGGTGTTACTTTGGACCACTTAATCTTTCAGATTTCTTAGCCCTGCCTCAGAAGATACTCTCTGAATGAGGAAAACCAGAGGAGCAAACAGAAAAAAAGAGCCACCCCGCTCCCCGCCCCAGGAGATTCACAACAGAGGCGTTCGGTAGTGCGCACGCTCATACGGGAGAACGATGGGAATGAATTAACGAACTTAACAAAGCCAAACAATTCGGAAAAACTCAAAGAAGAAAGGAGGCAAAGTGGGGGAGAGAGAGAGAGAGAGAGAGAGAGAGAGGTGCAAGGAGAGAAGCAGAGAAAAATAATAGAAACGATGGGCAAACTTGACCGTCGTCATGTAAATTTGCGACGGAAACGAAATTTGGGGGGGGGGGGGAATGAGGAGATTCTCGCTTTTGCGAGTGAGTGACGGAACACATTAGTGCGAAGAAGAGAAGCAGCGGTTGTCTTGTTCTACAGATGGCTCGGCGAGCTGGTTTTTATGGGTGAAGGCTCACGTCGCATGGCTTTTTTTGTAATTGTAGCCCTTGCATCCAAGTTCATACACCCCAATGCGAAAAAATACCACCGGAGCCATCACGACAGGAAAGCTTTACATGGATAATATGAAACAGATAAATTTTCAAAACAGAAATTCGCAATAGTTTGCATTTGACGCGTTTGTTGCCATTTTGTACAGAAAATTTTGGGTGTTTTGCAGCAATTTGTCATTTTCGTTAGTAACTTGCTGATTCTCACGTCAATTAACCGTACGCTTGCCAGGAATATTCTTAATTTAATCCACTTTTCACGCTTCAGTAAAAACTGTGAACGTTTTCAAGAGTTTACTGTTACAGATTGAAAATGAGAGAATCAGTTTTCCCAAAATCTTCTTTTCGCCGCTCACGTCTTTCATCGCCAACGTGCAAAGACAGGAGAGGCAACGGACTACGAATACGGCACGAACGAGGGTGGGTGACAGACTCAAAATGGCTGAGCGTAATTCATCTATTCTAAAAATTGAGAAACAGGGAGGCACGGGTCGACCCGGTTCTGAAGCATGCGATTCTTGAAAGAAGCGAAGCACTTAGAACGGTGTGTTCTGAGAACCTGATTCCAATTGACCCCTTTATTTCCCGGAAAGCCATGATTACAATAACATTAAGTTATATTCCTTTACAAATAAGACGTGTCAGCATTTCCAATTAAAAGATTTTAGAAAGTTGTGACTGCTGAAGGTTCTTTGAGTTTTTAACTGTTTCAATATTAACTTATGCAAAATCGAATGCTAGAAATGAGCAAAATTCAACGTGCTCACTGGGCATTTCACCTACAAACTAGGTATTCGAGTGGCAGCAGGCATTGGGCAGGCAGTGAACGGCATGATGGCACAGAACAAGTGCAAGTGGCCTAAACTCTGGTGCAGGATGGTTGACTCGTGTCACACATGTAACATGATAGCTGTCATCGGAACACAAATTCATAGAACTAGCCGAGATCTTCAATTGAGACACTTTTCAAGTATTCATTTTCATTTGAAATAGAGTAATGCGCCAGCGATTGTAAGTTTACATTACAACAAAATGTAGTAGACCACTTGGCGTTGGCCACTGCGCTATTAGAAGAGCTAGAAACACCAAGAGCGATATCCGTTAACACTTCGTTCGGGATGATATCATTTGTTAGATCGCCTCACGGACATTACCGCTAAGAGTCTCTAAGGGCTCATGGATCTTGCCTTTTGCTTCTAGTGTTACATCAACAAACAAAGGAATTATTGAAAAATAATGATTTTTTTCAGGGCTTTTCCACTTTTCCACGTTTCAACAAGAATTTCATAAATAATATTTACTGTTTCTCAAAGTTTTGAAAGTTATCCATTTAAAAATTCTGTAAAATTCGAAATTTCCCCAAATCCCAATAATTTTTTAAATAAAGGGTTCTTTCACAGTGAAAGCAACTTCTCTGACACACCTCTCTCTGTTCAATCTATCGAACTTTTCATTGTATTTTAATCATTTGACCCGGGATGTCAGTTGAAGTGTTTTGGCACACAAACCCCTTTTGCGCCGCTTCTCACTATTAGCATTGAGTTGTTTCGCGCTCCACAATCCACGACAATGTGAAAAGTGAAACAGAGGTGAAACTGAGGAAGAAAAACTTCTTAATAAGGGGTGGAGAGAGGACGGCACCTGGGTGAGCGACAATGCTACATCACAAGTGACGTTCCATTAAAGGTTGAGTGCAAGGGTTTTTATAAATGGAAGCTGAAGGAAGAGACCTTCTAAAAAACTTAATTAGAAATAATTAGTTATACATTAAAACTCTCAAAGAGTTACTTAGTTACTCAAAGAGTTCTCAAAGAGTTCTCAAAGAGTTAAAGAGTTTCCGCTTATAGAGGAGGGCTTATAGAGTCAAAGGGTATTTTTGTAAACTCCAATTAAATATAAATCAAAATCAAACTGATTCTAAGGATTCAGAAGTCGCAGAATCTGCCGAGCTAGGTATATGGAAAATCTTGAGGAAGCCACTGCGGATAACAAATCAAACAGATTGATGGTATTAAGCATCAAATCGTGCTTAACAATCGAATGCTTTCAGACAAAATTAGACTGATGACTGAGGAGGGAAAACAGAATGTTTTACCGTAGGTAAAAACTTCTAATTCATTACCTCAATCGGAAACATCGTGAAAAAGGAAAATATGATGTGGGAAATAAGTACATTGAGTAATACACTGCTCAAAATGTTCACAAATGGTCACAGAGGTGCTGAAGTAGACTGCAGATGTAATCGGATGTAAGGCTTCCACGAAAGACGAAAACAAAAAGTCGTCTTTCGTGTCGTCTTGCATTCGTCTTACGCAATAAAAAAGTTGTGTCTATCTCTGCGTCAGACGAATCCAAGACGAAGACTTAGAAGAGACGAGACGGTCTCATTTCGTCTTTCGTGGAAGCTTTAATCGGAAGTCATACGATGACTCAAAAACTGAATGTCAATTAAAATCTTTTGAATGACATGCAAAGACATTAATAATCTTCATGAAACAGAAAAACATTTTTTATATGAATTTCGACGGAGACCTTCATAGCTTTCTTGAAAATCAGTATATATAAGCTAAGTTAAACTCACAAATTCTGATATCGGCGTATTTTATGAAATTTGGACGAAAAAAATAAAGAAATCTTCTTTAACATGTTAGGCGTCTAGGTTCCGCCTACTATACTGTAGACTGTAGTTACTGTATTTAAATAGAAAGATCTGCAAATTGCGACGAATTGTAGTACAAAGAAAGTATGCAAATATAGTAATTTCGTATGTTCCCACTTTATTTAAGGAAATTATATCACCATCTAATGCATTAATGAGTTTTCGGCGTCCGAGCAGCTGAGTATACAATGCTAACATTTCAAATAAGTTTGAAACCGAGTAATAATGAATGCATGCCTGAGAAAGAAAAAGCATTGTGGTCTCGAAATCTAGGCTTCAGCGGCCTACCTCACAGCATTTTCTTCAGAGCTCAAGAGGTTAGAAATGAAAATTCTGAGCTCGGTGGACGGAGTTTTGACACCAATGAAAGACCGGATTTCAGAGAATACAAGTATTCAGATGATCAAGTGCATAAATACAACCGGAAAATGAGAAAACTAAGAAAGAGAATGGTGAAATTCGACTATTTATATTATAGAATACAAATAAGCCTGAGCTATGCTTGATTACCAAGGAGCGTTCGTTCTGTCGTTCTCTTCTGTCTTTCTCCCGCCCTTTTCCCTCACATTTCTATTTGTTTGCATTGGTTTAAACGCCCCAATCTATATGCATAAAGATACATGTCTCAGTGTCGGAAGAAAAGGTCTCTTGTGCTTAGAAATTGAAGAAATTCCCATTTTGCCGTGTAATTCGTTTTGACTACTACATTCATTCACATGCTATGTGAAACGGAACGGAATTAAATGAAAATGCGTTTAATATAATGAAAATTGCATGAAAACAAACAAAAGCTATCAGCAAGGCTTCCACGAAAGACGAAATAAGACTGTCTTGTCTCTTCTTCGTCTTCGTCTTGGATTCGTCTGACGCAGAGATAGACATTGTATTTGTACACATTCACAACTTTTTTATTGCGTAAGACGAACGAAGACGAGACGAAAGACGACTTTTTGTTTTCCATTTTCGTGGAAGGCTTAACTCAGGCTGACGTAATTCGATTCGCTAGGCGCATGAAGCTCGGGAAAAATTCGGTTCCTAGCAAAAAAGTATGGCTTCTTCAGACTAAGGCTTCCACGAAAGACGAAATAAAACCGTTTCGTCTCGTCTTCGTCTTCGTCTTGAATTCGTCTGACGCAGAGATAGGCACATTCATAACTTTTTTATAGAGTAAGGCGAAAGAAGACGAGACGAAAAACGACTTTTTCTTTTCGTCAAGTTGAAATAGTAAAGCTTCTGGTTTCTTCAAATGGCTTTTCAAGGGTTTTCACTTTTCAAGAAAATCGAAAAAAAAAACTCACATCATTGAAAGCTTTCAGACTGTCGCCATTCAGTTTTGCATTTGCAATCTCGGTCTTCATCCGCGTCGTTTCTAACTGATAGTGATTGATGCAGGACCTGCGATATTAAACATTGATTATTGCTTCATCTCAGCAAATCGCCGAATATTAAAAATTCCGACTTTTAATTGTTTTTTTTAATTAAAACAAAATGTATCACCGTTTCATGCTACCCATAAGTTTCGGCGCTTCGTATCTTAATATGATATATGGAACTGATTTACTTGCAGAGCACCCCAACAGAGCCGAAAGAAAAACTCGAGGCGATCGAGGAACCCCCATAAGTACGAGACGAACAAAAGGGAATACGATGATTCAAACGAATCTATGAACTCGTCTAATGACTCCCGATCGAGAAACAGTACTACAAGCGAGTCTTCATGGAGTTATACACACACATCTACTGATTATTCGTTCCGAAACATTCAGAAGCCTTTCAGTTTTCCAGAGAATCAAAATCACAAACCGGAATCCTTTGGCGAGTGACTGAAAGACGACTTCCACTCGTCTCTGATGAGTTGTGGCATAGCTCATGCCGTCGCTCGGCGCCATTCGTGGTAGTGTATCGATGGTAGATGGGCGCCCGTTCTGAAAAAAATGTTGTTGTTACCAGGAGAAAATAAATGGAAAAATATGTAGGTCTATGGAATAAGGTTGAAGTAATTCGATATTTTAAATAAATGTTGGACGGCGAATGTCATCTGGAGAAAGCAAATTTCATATTATTTTGTGCATTTGCGCGTGTTTTTACTCGGCTTGAACTCCGTTTTCCCTTAAAACTATACATAATTCAACTTTTTTCCGTTTCAAAAATGTTATATATATATAGGTTGTTTTCCATTTATTAAAACTTTGAACTACAATTCTGCTACAACTAAAGGCTTCCACGAAAGACGAAAACAAAAAGTCGTCTTTCGTCTCGTCTTCATTCGTCTTGCATTCGTCCTTTCAATTAAAATGCATGTGTACGAACACAATGCCTATCTCTGCGTCCTACAAATTCAAGACGAAGACGAAGACGAGACAAGACGCTCTTATTTCGTCTTCCGTGGAAGCCTGAGTTTCAACTGAATTATTAATTTATTTATTTGTTCGTTTATGTTTCCTGGGGAAGATAGTGAGCACAATAGAAAAACAAGAATTGGAGGGCTTAAGGTAGGAAAATAGCATCGAGCAAAAATACTTAGAGGCTTTTTTCCGAAAAATCAACGAGAAACATTTTTCGAGAAATTCTCGAAAAAAAAATTTCGATAAAAAAAATAATAAACTAGTTCGAACGACACTCCGAAATAGCGCAAAGCGCGTTGTTTATCGTATTTCCATTCAAATCATTTTTCGCGATTTCTCGAAAAATTCTCGAGAAATCAACGAGAAAATTTTTATGGAGAATCAATTAGATTGAGAAATACACAATACAAAGTACTAAGTGCCATCAAGTTGCACGAAAACTCTAAAAAGAAGGCATCACGCTCCCACAATGCAGCACATCAGCCATACAACTGTGACGAAGTAATGAGAAGAAATGAGAAAAGGTATTCTGGAGTGCGTCAACGCCTAACGCACGTATGTGCAAGTAGTGGGCGACAACGCTGCTCTTGGTAGGAATTTCGGTAAACCGGTGTATCAAGTGTCGGCAGAAATCCGGCTTCTATGCAATTTCGGCTCGGACATCTGGAGCTTCAAGATTTCAGCTTCAAAATTTTGAGCTCCATTGATATTACTTTTTTGAGATAGTTGCCGTTTTACTAAAAGAACGCTAATAATTACAATTTTCGGTGAAATATTTCGTCTTCGTCTTCGTCTTCTTTGACGTCTTGAATTCGTCTGACGCAGGTTGTTGACAACGTTTTTTATTGCGTAAGACGAATGCAAGACGAACTGAAAGACGAACGAAGACGACTTTTCGTCTTCGTCTTTCGTGGAAGCCTTACTCATGTTTCATCTTATTGAATTGATAAAACAGTAAATGTTGAATAAAAAGTAATATTAAGTTTTTTTTTAGGTTTTCTCATGTTTGCTGAGTCAAAATACTATCAATATTCATCAATATATAGAAATGTTATCTCAAAACAACCGGAAATGTCACTAAACAGTGGGAGCCACACAAACAGAGAGCGATACCCATGAAACATAGATATGAAAGAATAGTTAATGGTAAGAGAAGCATAGAAAAGGAAGTGGATGTAAAAAAAAGGGAAGAGAGAAGAAAAAAAAATGAAAGAGGGAGCGGCGTTAGCCGTTTTGTTACACTTTCCCGTGAACAAGATCTTTCTTTAATTGGCTGAATGGATGGAGGACAACGAGGAGGCAAATGTTATGTTTCATATCATCACGATCATTGGTTTCATTTGAAAAAAACAAAAAAACTAGTTTCGGTGAAAGCGTGTCAGCTTCAATTCAACTTAGTCAACCAGTGAAACAGTGAAAAATCGAAAAAGAAACACTGTTTTTAAATATATTGCTCTGGAGAATTTGAGAAAGAAATAAATTTAATAGCGCTAGTAGTTTCTATGAGAACTCAATGCTGACAAGACGGCAAACTGTGGAGCTCATTTTCGTTGCGAGGCTAGAAATCTCGTACAAATATTTGACTTTCAGATGCTTTCAGTCTGACAAAAAAAAACATTCTTTCCGCAAAAAGCGCGTTTCCAGCCAAATGCAAATGCGCGCCACCGCACGACAATTCCAAAAGGGACAAACTCAATTTCGACCAGAGCACGGTTTTTCGACTGTCGCTTGTGTCTCTCAATGGAGCGCATTTATTGATGTAAACACAACTCAGATCTGTCATGCTGCTCCGAAATAATCAGAATAAAGAGCTGCGTCCATCTGATGGCAGATGTTTCAGATATCTCTATCAAAATACGCTATTCAACAGAAAGCGGTAGCGGTATGAATCCTTGAACCACAGAAAAATGAAACCATTGAGCATATGGAAGCACTAACAAAAATCTCACCATCCTGATTGCAATTTGCGTGACAACTTGCTATTTCAAGGTAATATTCGATGAAAACTCTAAAAAAAAACTGCGAATTTCAGCTGTATCTATGCTAATAAAGTTGAAATCATCACAAAAAAGAGGGATAACCTTTGATAATTTATGATATACTTTTGAAACATTAAAACAGTGTACTTGATTTCCTGTTGGTATCTTACAGGTTAGAAAAAGAACAAAAAATTGACGATCGGATGCTTTCAACATGCCAAAAACATGCATGCAAATTGAGAGGCGTTTACTATTTATAAAACACATTAGATTCCTTGTGAGAGTGTGGGAATTCACCGACCGTATCCGACTTCCCGATTAACCAATTTTTACCAAATTATGCAGGAAGTTTGGAGATTCCTTACTAAATGATGCCCGTCTATTTATATTTCCAATTTCATCAAAAGCGAGGGAAGAAAAGCACTATGTTTAGGTGGTAAAATGAAAAAAAAAGTTCTTCTTTGATCAATCCTAGTCAAGCAGGTTAAGCGTCGAGAGCAACTGCGGAAGACCCCCCCCGCCAAGAGTTGCTAAAAGATTATGTTTCCTTTAATCCAACCAATCCAATCCAACTGTCAATTCTAGATTTTTAAAAATTGGCTGAACCTCAAATATCCGACACTTTATTATGTATTTACAAAGAAAATTGCCAGTTACAAACTTTGATTTTCAAAAAATAAGGCTTCCACAAAAGACAAAAACAAAAAGTCGTCTTTCGTCTCGTCTTCGTTCATCTTTCATTCATCTTGCATTCGTCTCACGCAATAAAGAAGCACTATACATAATTTTTTATTTTAACTTTTTTCCGTTTCAAAAATGTTATATATATAGGTTGCTTTTTCATATATTAAAACTCTCAATTACTATTCTGCTACAACTAAAGGCTTCCACAAAAGACGAAAACAAAAAGTCGTCTTTCGTCTCGTCTTCATTCGTCTTTTCAATTAAAATGCATGTGTACGAACGAACACAATGCCTATCTCTGCGTCAGACGAATTCAAGACGAAGACGAAGAATAGACGAGACGGTCTTGTTTCGTCTTTCGTGGAATCCTTATCAAAAAAGGAATGATCGGACTAGAGAAACTTTAAGAAACTATTTATCCCTTCTCCCTACCGCTAGGTTTATTTCTTTCGGTATTGCCTTTCCATTCAATCTCATTGTTATCCTATTTTTGCTATTTCTTTCTCATATGCTCTTTTTATTACACCTGATGAATAAGCACTATATAAATCTGAAAATTTCAGATAGCACATCTTTACAGTAAAACATTTTTTTGGGGGGGGGGTGTGTGCTTGGGAATTCGCCGACCGTGTTAGACTTTCTCATTATCCAATTTTTACCAAAAAATGCGGGAAGTTTGGTAATGAAAAGCGTATTGAAACAGAAAGTGCTGAAAATTTGATGCATTTTCCAAAAAAAAAACTGTAAATGGCAGTGAAATTCGAAATTAAACTTTTTAAAACATTTCCGTTTCACACAGTTTCATAATATGCAACAAGAGAATCAGAAAATTTAGTAAATGAGAAAAAGCATTAGCGAGGCTTGCGACCTTTACACGTCGTTCAACTGATCCTTATTTAAGAAAAAAGAGAGGGAAAAAAATAAGCGCATCAGCAGGTACAGTGCAAACCTAGGGGAAAGCTTAGAGGGGGAGGGGGCGTGAGATGGCACAAAATGCTCACTCTCTATTTCTTTCTCCTTCTCTCCTTCTCACCTCACTCTCGGTCTCTTTCTCTATCTCTCCCTCTCTGTCTGTCTCTGTCTCTCTGACTCTGCATCTCTCGGAAAATCCGGAAATCTTCTGACTGTTTGTTGTAGTACAAGAGGGAGGACGAATCCTGGCCTGCCGCCGGTGGCGAGGACAACAAAACTATGAGAGTACGACAAGCTGATTAACCGGCAGTTGAGAGTGACTGTCGGCAGGAGGAAAGGATGCAAAGGACAAGTGTCGGAAAAGCATTGCAGTGGGGGGGGAAGGTCTTCGTTGACGATTATGATAGGATAAGAAGACAGAAGCCGAGTGTCTAGTTTTCAATTAAGCTGATATTGTATAGCGTAGTTTTCGGAGGGATGTAGACGGGCCCAAGGCCCAGAAGAGCTCTCTCTTAGCTGGTTAAAAGAAAAATCTCGACGTGTTGATAGTTCGAATAGTTTCTCAAATTCTCGCGGTGTACTGTGACGTAAGAAAGACCTGGGCAAGAGAAGTGTGACAGCGGGAGAGGTAGAAAAGGTAATCCGAAGCAATAAGAGCAATTTTGAAAAGAGACGACTTCCATGAGGTTTGGCGTAAGAAAATTGGTAAATGGTGTATACACACCAAATGTTCAACTTGACGACAGTTCAGTGAAACTGTGTTTTCATTTAGTTTTTTCCATAATTTTACCCACTGTGACAATCACTCCCGCCGCTTTGGAAATGGGAATATGTACAGCGGTGGGGAGCGATTGCTGGTATAGTGCTGGGGGGGGGGGGTAGAGAAGTCATTTTTGAAGTTAAAGCTTCCACGAAAGACAAAGACAAAAAGTCGTCTTTCATCTCGTCGTTCGTCTCCTTTTGCATTCGTCTTACGCAATAAACGCAAGACTTACACAAGTCAGATGAATTCAAGACGAAGACGAAGACGAGACGAGACGGCCGAAATTTCGTTTTATTTCGTTTCTAATTTTCCATTTTCTTTTCTGATGTCTTTCAGAAATAAATGAAAAAAAACGACTTTTTGCCACTGAGCTTTCATCAATCATTTCGATGACTGTAAGCCATTTTAGCAAAATTTTAGAGAAAACGTGTTTTGTTTAACTTTTTCGAAAATATATTTCCTAAAATCAGCTAGATTGAGAAACAGATTATGGATATTCAGAGAACTAAGACGTTGGGAACAGAGGAAAGCGGAATGGAAAGGCTCATTTGAGCAATTAGAGAAGCCGATATAAAAAAGTGAAATTCGCCTGCTAATACAACAAAACTGCTTTCAAATCAGGCGCTTATTAGGTATACACTGCATGCCTAAGGCTTCCACGAAAGACGAAACAGATCGACCGTCTTTCGTGGAATCCTTTCGTCTCGTCTTTCAGTTCGTCTAGCGTTCGTCCTACACTATCTCTGCGCCAGACGAATTCTAGACGAAGACGAAGACGAGACGTGACGGTCTCATTTCGTCTTTCGTGGAAGCCTTGCTGGTTACAATTAAATCCCATGCAACGCAATTGTTATTTAATAACTTTGAAACAGTAAAATATTAATACGACTAGCTTTCTATTAACTGTAAATTCGTAGAAAGGGCTATTTTAATAAGGTCTGATGTGAGGTTTACCCCTTCTAGTAAAAACGCAAACCTCGACCATATGCTACTTACTATTCAACATTGCCAATTCTGATTTAACGACTTTAAAATCAACAGAAAATCAAATCTTAATCTATCTCCCCTAAATCGATAGAATCGACGAAAAGAATAAGTGGAGAAGTTGGTGTTTCTGGTAAAGGGTCTTATTAGAAAAAAGGAACACATTTCACATTCTGCATCTCCTCCCGGTCCGTCTATCCGTCTCTCTCTCTCTCCGTATATGTATATAAATACAGAAAGAAGAAAGTGACAAAGAAACAGAAGGGGGAGGGGAGAGGCATTACAGAAAACACTTGGAGGGAAAGCAGAAAAGATGACAGCTGGTTGAACTTTTTGGTTTTTTTTAAGCGATCCTTTCAAAAATGGAGCTCTTGTCTTTCTGAATATGTTGCTAGTAGCTCTAATGCTTTGGAAACCTAGAATTCGTCAGTTTCCACTATCTCACTCGCTGGTTTTCAGACAATAAGTCTGTAATTCTCAATTTAAGTGTGTAAATTTGCTCTGCTTAGTAAACTTAAACTAAGCATACTTAAGAGTAAATTTTAGAAGAATATAGATATAGTAAAATAAGGACAAAAAAAAGATGGTTGAGATTTCAATCTGTTTTGCGACCTTCACAAAACGTCTAATATGTCATGTTAAAGTGAATTGTGTGCGACCATATAAGAAAGAGGATGGAAACAGTTTTGAAAAAAGGCATATCTTCTATAAAAATTTGGAAACAGTGATTAAAAAATATTATTTATAGTTTAGATTTCTTAAATATAATTTTATAAAACATGTAATATGAATACAGAGAATTTGGAAAACTAATAAAATATATAAAATATATACCAAAACTTAGTTGGAAGCCACGAAATTAAACTAATGTTTAACAAATGCCGAAAAAATGGTTTAAACTAGAAGAAAACGAATGCAGTGTGATTTGATTACAAAGAATGGTTTAAACACATTTAATGACGCGCTAATGACGATGAACGACATGAAAAGAAGCAATTTTCACAAAATGTAAATTAATGTTTCAGGCAATTGGTTTAAGGGAGCCTCATTTTGGGTGGAACGCTCTGATTAGCTCTGATAGAATAGTTTCTGCGCGACACTTACATCTTATAATCTCTGTGAAACAGTGAAAATTAATTTAAGATTTGAAAAAAGTTAAGTAAAATGTCCATAAAACTAATGTTCGTTCACATTTTTAGATGCATTTGCAATTGCAGTGTCTTCTCAGGTTTTCGTATCTCCGGAAATTCTTGCAGGAAACGCTTCATTTCTTATTTCTTCAATGAAACATTCACAAAAAAAAGTTTCATAAAGTGAGAAATCAGTGTTCGTACTGAAAAATCAGCGAGGAAGAAGCTTGTGAGTTATTGTAAGAAGAGAATTACGGTACATTTAGACATTACGTTTTGTAGTCTGTCCTTGTTAATTATGTACAGCTGTAATTATATTGATAATGTAATTAAAGATGAATAATTTCAGTCTGGCGGAGAATTTTTTCGAAAAAAACGTGATAAATGTAGATATGAAGACTGCTAAAGGCTGTAGGTAAAAAAATGAATTGAAAAGGCGAAGGTTATGAAACCCTAAAATATATAAAAGACGGGTGTCACAATAGGACTCAATTGTGAAGGAACTATTACTGTTTCGCGAGTCATTCATAAAAGAGAAATAGAAAAAATACAAAAAAAATTGTTTTACTGTTTCTCTGTGCTCTCAACTCAGCTGAATCATTAAAACACATTTTTTAAGCGAATTTTTTTTCATTTTCTGATAAAAAATCTAATGCTTGGAGCTTCAAAAAGTCAAAGGGAAGACTAATTTGATAAAAGCCGACAACAAACTTCTAAAATCAAATAAAGTATAATTAGAAAATCGAAATCGACAAGTCTAAACCTCAAGTACAAAAATCTAGTCGGAAACAATTCAATTTGAATATTGAAACTGTAAAATGAAAAATGAGCATCATAACACTTAAGAAACCAAACTCGAGAAGAAAAACTGAAAACTGTGAAACCGTAAATACACGTTCACTATTCGGTTCACCACCCAATTCAAATGACCGGTGCGGGCCATCTGAATTGAACTGTCAATTGCAAAGAGTAGCCTCTCTCCCTGAAAAGGTAAATGATACTGTGCGAGGCATGAAGAGGGAGAGAGAAAAGCGAGTTGACCTTGTTGTTCTTTATAAAAGGGCCTTCAACGCATGTGTGCGCATTGGTGCATTTGACGATCAATACAAGGACCCGGTTTTGCGGTGGAAAAACCGTAGGACAGGTGGGTGTGTAGGGTGTGTGTTTGTGTGTGCATGAGGTGTCTTCCTTTTCTTTTTGGCTTACAAGCGGTAATGATAGGTGAGAAACAACGCACGTCGTTTAACAACATTTTGATGGGTTTTACGAGTTTCGCGCGGGGTGCCAAATGCATAAAATAACCATAGAATCTTCGAGAAGGAACTAATAAATAAATAAAACATTAAAACGAACAGTGACAACAAAAAAACAATTTTACGGTTTCAGGATAGCTTAATGTGCTAATTTATGTAATCAGCTGAAAATGGGGAAATGAGAAACTTTGTTCATTATTAGAACTTTGTACATATTTGCTCATCCATTAACTGGTCAATATTTTCCTCCCGTTTTCATATCTCTTCCCCTCTCTTGTCTCCTGATACCTCACGTCTTCGAATTCACAGATCCTCAGCAAAATGCCACAAGTCTAGGACAAACTTTGAAGACTCACAAGTCTCGAGCAAGTCTCACGCAAATTTAGGAAAAGCTTTATTTTGTGTTAGACGTGTGGAGTTTTGCTGAGACTTCAGTAATTCGAAATGCTTGTTAACTGAAATATACCAAAAATTGAAGAGTATACGGTTTCAAAAGGAAACGAGTTCAGGATATGCGAACGGAAACTCTACACATTAAAGAACAAAAAGTTGAAAAAGAAAGGATTTTGGTGTTCTCTACTGTCTCTGTTCCGTCTTAACTCAGTTTATTCTTAACGTCGGCCAAGCTGTGAAAAGAGCATTGACATTAGCAGCTCATGAATTTCAGTTAAAGCTCCCAATGATTTAGAACTGTTAATTACAAAGTAAATATAATATCAAGCAAATTATTAATTTTTAGAGTGTGCTCTAACACTTAACAAAAAAAATAATGCATTACTCTAACGAACATTTTCACTGTTTCAGAGACTCTATAATTGGTAGGTTTCCAAATCTCTCGCACTCTACGAACCATATCTTTCGCAACCATATCTTTAGGATGTCGCTGGGTACTTGGGATACTGTAGAACAGAGAAGGGCGGAATTCCGGATTCCGCCGTTTTTTTCATTCCGTCTCCCGGATTCCAGATTCAGTGAAAAAATTTTTTTCCTTTTTCCGTTTTCCAGATTCCGAGTTCCCAAAATCCAATTCCGCTGTCAAAAAATTTGCAGATATAGCAGTCTGGATGTCCGCGTAGCACATGCCGAAAATCGGCTTCACTACAACTTCGATAAGAATTGTTTTCAGAAGAGTCCAAGACATTTCAGAATGTTCCAAAAAGTTCTAGAATGCCCTGGGACATTTCAGAACCTTCTAGATTGTTCCGGAAAGTTCTAGAACAGCGGCGTAGCCGCGAAATTTCCACTGGTAACTACTTATTAAGAAAGGAATAATGAATTATAAAGCGAGCTTTTTTCACGGTATACTGGAAACCAAAATCATGAAATATACGGTAGGGCAAGATGAGCTATGATCTAGAAACGCGTTAGAAGTTTCTTCAGAGCAGAAGTTCAAATGAGAATATTTCCGGATGATTTCGAACACTTTTATGCTGTAAAATGTCAAGAAACGTTGCAAAAATTGAATTAATCTGTTTGAAATCAACAATTTCAGCTGTTTTAGTTTCGTTTTAATGGGATATTCAGTGAATTTTATGAGAAACAACAGTACTGCGGTTATTTTATTTTAAACGAAACCTATTTTTCATCGAAAATTGTTTAGTTCACCAATTTTCGGTGAAAAATGCCCCTTCTCATCTAAAAAAAAAACTATTATATTAAGAAAAAAATCTTTAAAAAATTGCTGGATTGTCAAGAAATTTGTGAAAATTGTGAGTTTTAAGTTGAAAATCAAACAGAAATCTGATCGCCGACTATTTACGATTCAACGATGTTCGCAGGCTACTCCATTTTCAGTGCGTGCTACCTATGCAGTCAACTGATCTAGAGATGCTCCACCCAAATCCATCATCACTTACTTGTCTCTGAATAGTGTCATAGTCGGTGAACTCGTTGTTGTAGTCCATGAGATGATATTCACTGCGTGAGTATCGCTGTGCTCGTGACTTTTCCAGAGAAGCGAAATGCCTGAAAATTTGAAAATACAAAGTGCTGAAAGCGCCATAGTTTAAAAGGAAGTTTCTTCACAGATTTCACCAAATGCGGAGCTACAGTTTTGCCATTCGTTCTGTCATGAGGCTTAGTGTAATATATGGAACGGAGGGTGTAAGCACTCTAGGCAGTAGACTTGACGACGAATCATTATTTTTTTGCAAAGTATTCGAAAATTTCGAATCAAAACGAACAACTAAATGTTGCGAATCTACCAGTTAGTAACATTTGCGAAACTGGATATTTTTAATTTTTCTAATTAAGAATATTATTCTTCTTTTTTTTTTTGATATGCCACCTGATCTTATTCCTTTATTAAATTAATGAATTTAATGAAAAGAGAAACCAAGTTTCTCGCAGAAATCGTGAGAATTTATATACACGTCCTAGTCTGAACCACACAAATCACACTCGCGACGCTGAAATGAGCGGAATTCCGCTTTCCATCACTTTTTAAAAGTCGCCGTACGCCGAGCAAAAAATTCTTAGCAGAACAATAGCTTCTCCCACCACCACCCCCCCCCAAATTCTTAGAATCTTCTGCTTTCTTCTCGATTGTCTAATAAAAAGTATAATTGTAAACTTGGAATGATCGCCGTCTACCTTCAGCATAAAAGTTTATTTCCGCCTTCCGCCAGAAAAAAACAATGGAATTCCGATTAATCTTTTCCTTAACTGGCAGTTATGGGACAAGTCCCATGCTAGGAGAGGAAGGAAATTGAAGCGTCTGAAACGTCGTCGATCATTCCAGCTGCTGCCACAGTGTAGAGATTTTGTGATAGCGTTTCCGAAGTCGGACAGTGACTCGTCGTCTAATCTGGCAACCGAGAAAGTTTGTCTGGCGACGTCCAACCTAACGGCGGGACAGACTAACCAGCTGTAGTGATTGACTGCTACAACTTTACATTCACTCACCATTTAATATTTTTAAAATGTGAAATTAGCAGAGTAGCGCGAAATTGGATTTTGGGAACTTGGAATCCGGACAACGGAAAAAATTGTTTTCACGGAATTTGGAATCCGGAATATGGAGTGTAAAAAACGGCGGAATCCGGAATGCGGAATGCGGAAAACGGAATTTTAATCATTAATGAGGGAAACAAATAATGTAAATGCGCTCTGCTCGCAAAAAATTTTGCGGGAGTTCAAAAAAGTATACTTTTCACAACAATTGAGAATAAAGTATTAAAACTCATAGTTGGGCGGAATTGGATTTTGGGAACTCAGAATCCGGAATCCGGAAAACGGAAAAAAAAATTTTTCACGGAATCTGGAATCCGGAAAACGGAATGAAAAAAACGGCGGAATCCGGAATTCCGCCCTTCTCTGGAAATTAGGTAAATCAAGTGTGCATTTAAACGTATTAAAAAAATCCCACAAATGAAGAAAGAGCACAAGTTTCCCTTTAGCTGGAACATTCGTAAAGAAGTTTTCAGTGAAACAAGCTGAAAACCTTTTGAAACAGTGAAATATTGGAATTTCTCAAAAATTGTTATACCAAAGAAAATATGTGCGTTGCTTTGATAACATTGCAATTCAAAACAAAAATGCATTAACCTCGGTGTGGTGCCAGAAAAGCAACTAACAAGAAGCACTGAGATTGACGAGAAAATCCACTGAAAACTTCAAACTTTGAACTTAAAACCAATTTATTGGGTGCAGATTGTAGAGCTCCTCCTAAATTCAATTTCTTCAAAAACAGTGCGCTCTTAACAGGAAATGATGAAAGTCAAGTTGAAGGTGGCCTCAATATTTTTGAAAAGTGAGAAAAATATGTGCATATCAACTAAACTGTCTCGGAAGTTTTCATCTAGGTTAAAGCCCGAAATCTATTGCTAATACGGGATTCTTCTACTTCCTTATCATACAAACTTTGTGGTCACTGATTCACTGATTGCGTTGACGTGTCGCTTCTCTCCGCCCACCACTCCGGTGCCTTCCTTTCATCTTCTTTTTCCTTTTTTACTATTTGCCTAGATGGTGCATACAATCATTTTCATAAGAGGCCGCCCGTTCCTTTGCACGTTTCGCTTCCACTTTTCTTCTCTCTTGACAATAAACTACAATAGGACTTGAAGAAAGAGAGAGAGAGGGAGAGAGAGAGAGAGAGAGAGAAAAAGTGGTTTTATGTAATGTGCGCATAATATTGAATAAATTATCATATGTTTTTAAAAAGGGGCCGGTGCTAGAAGATCGTATAACCTAGGTACCTATTATATACTCTTCGGAAAGAATTAGGGAACACTTTGGGAAACGATCCGAAATAAAGGAGAAGAAGAATTGAAATCCAATGAAATGTGCCTCCTGTTCTATGAACCATTCCCCATTTGTAGTACAACTCAGTTACCGTATTAGACCGTAATTTGGTCGAAGTCTGGCTAAGCTTTCTGCTAAACCCGAGCAATTTGCCACCAAAAGTTGGCCAACTTCTTGTCAAATTCTGAAAATGTTTGAAAAAACTGACAGACTGCTTCTACTATGCTTCTCAACGAGATTTTTTTCATTTCGCAGTCTGGTCAAGCAAGAGAATTTTGTTTCAAGAATTTTATGAACCGACCCGTATCCGAGCAACATCGTGTGAAAAATATCAAAAATTTCAAAACTATCTGGAACAGCAATTATATATATATATTTTTTATTATATAATACGCGATAATAGCGCTAAACTATTGCTGAAAATGGTTCAATTTTGACAGTAGTTGTTTTTTCTAAAGCTGAAATTAGCTTAAATAAAACAAAAACTTTTGTGCAATGAGATGAGTATGATATCTCAGGAAAACTCCTCTAGTCCAGCACAAGTGTTGGATAAAACTGACCCTAAATTTGTGGTAAACTTTGAGTGTTGAACTTGGTCTAGATTTGTGAGAGATTTGTGCTAGACTTGTGCAATTTTGTTGAGATGCTTTCAAGTTTTTGCTGATCTCTCTGATTAGTCAGCTCTCAAAAACACGCATGCAAGGATCTGGTGTTTATTGTGCTTATACAGTAGCTTCTGGTCAATATCTTACAGGAAACTGTAGCTGGATGACAGAGTTCTATTCCATTATCACTGGGGTTTGCTCTCAATCCACAAAACTATGAATCCAATGTTTGACAGAGGTTTTCAGGCATGAAAGCATTGCTTAATTGCTTAAACTCCTTTCTTTCCCTAATTCTGGAAAAAGAGAAATTTACGCGCCATACATTTTTAGAGAAATACGAAGAAAATTTTGAATTTAATTATTTTTTTACTGTTTCAAAGTTTTTAAAATACTTTTTTAGTTCCCAGTGTTGCTAACAAAATTATTATCGTGATTTCCCCAATTTTCAATCGCAAACTACCTACCGTTTTAGAGCCTTTTAAGTCTTCAAGACGGGAAAAAAATGTTAAAATTTTGCGTTTTAATGTTTTAAAGAGCCAAAACAAAACATTAAATGTGTTATAAGATCAATTTAACTATTTATTACGAATTTCTTTTTTTTATTTTCAATTTTTCATTTTTCAAATCTCATTTCTTCTTTAAATTAGAAAATGATAAGCAAGATTACTTAGAACACAGCAATAAATATGTCATCCCACCATCTTTTTACCCAAATTTTTAATGTTCCAAGGTCATTTTGTGTTAGTTGTCTAGGTTTCCACGAAAGACGAAAACAAACATTTCTTTCGTCTCCTCGTCTTCGTTCGTCTTTCAGTTCGTCTTTTATTCGTCTTACGCATTAAAAAAGTTGTGCCAACAAAATGTCCATCTATATCTGCGTCAGACGAATTCAAGACGAAGACGAAGACAAAGACGGCACGAGACGGCCTTATTTCGTCTTTCGTGGAAACCTTAGCTAGGATTCTTGTTGTGATTTTGAAGGAGGATTCTCCCGGATATTCTGACTTACTATCTGAAAAAATGTTGCTGAAAACGGAAAGTGGAAAAGGAAAAGTGGGCGTACCCACCGGAAGCATATTTTCTTTCAAGGAACAGACTGATAAGGAAACCATGACTCATATCCATACCAGATAATATGATAAGAAAATTTAAGAAAAATGCGCACCTTCCACCATGAACAATGTGACCGTTGTGACCACCTCTCCCTCTTTGTCCTCCACCCACTACACGCCCTACTGTAGATGCTCCCATGTTGGTATGATGCATCATACGATCATTCCAAGTGGCCGACGTTTCATGGATACCTGAAACCGCTCAATTTCAGAATTTTAGATTGTGAAGTATATGGTTTTTGAAAAAAAACTATAACCGAGAGTTTCGAAGAACTCAGAAGCATCTGCTCGCGGTATTTTAATTTTCAGCTTCAAAGCTACATTTCAGAAGTGAAAATATGAAATATTAAAATATTAAACATAAAACGTAAAATATGTAAATTTCGGTAAATATCATAATTTCTTTCCTGTTTCATTGAAAATATAAAGGAAAACATTTTCAATTTAACGGAATTTCCGCTTTCTGGTACTCAGAACTCCTTGATTTCTCAAATATTACACCTAGCGATTAGTTATTTTTTAAAGAAATTTTGACAAGAAACCAGCTTACCGTAGTTCCTTGGCAATGTGGCGGCATGAATAGGATCAGCGACATATGGGCGGAGCTGAAATATACAACAACAATGTAATTTCTTTATAAAAAAATGGGAAAAACCAACAATTTTCAAGTTTTGAAAAGTTTGGTTTTCGAGAAATCTAAATGCCGAACACTTAAAAATTGCAGTTTCTAACAAAGTAACTTTGAATTTAAAGCACTATGACGTCACAGATTACGCTTCACACATCATGCGGAGCCTCTTTTTTGTAGGCTCTTTTTGAATTTTGACGGGGTACAATGATTCTGAACTGTAGTAATGCATCTACCGAACCGTTTGCTGGAATGCGCCAAATCTGTTATGACATTACAATGGTTTTGTGTTTTGTTTGTAACAGCAAAAATTGAAAATTTTATAAATAATTTCAATGCTTTACTTTTCGAAATGCGAATGTTCATTAGTTCTAAAAATTACTGTTTTTCTAATGTCATAATAGAGAACAGCTGATCCCAGCGAATTTCGATTAAGAAATAAGAAATGTTTTCTTCTTTCAAAAAATCCAATCCACACTGCAGACGTGTAGACGAAAAACATGTTGCTGACCTACCAAGTGCTCATCATAAAGTGGCAAATCAGTATCCAGGCTGGCAAAGTAGTGCGATAAAGTGGGACGTTTTGGCATCGTGTTAGTTATAGAAAATGTCAGACAAAACTGTCGAGTTTCCGAGAATTTCACTCTGAGAGTCACTTTATCGTTCAGAAAATAGAAAATGGAAAACCGAGTGAGCGGCGAGAGAATGATAGAGAGAAAACGCGCGGCAGAGTAGGGGGGGGGGGCGGCAAAAACAAAAAATATCAAAAAAATGAATAGTTGATGACGGACGGGAGGGGGTTCGTGGGGGGGGGGGAAGAGGTGGACCGAAAGAATGATTCACATGCGTAGTATATAGACGCCTGATTGGAAACGTAAAGAGATAGAGAGAAAGAGAGAGAGAGAAATAGAGAGAAAGAGAGAAATAGAGAGAGAAAGAGAGAGAAAGAAAGAGAGAGAGAGAGAGAGAAAGAAAGAGAGAAAGAGAGAGAGAAGAAAATAGAGAGAGAGAGAGAGACTGATGGGGTAGTTCGTTTGGTTTTCAATATTCTTTTCGAAACCCCCGTAACACAATAAGCAGCAATATATGCAGCGTGATGGTGTGCGGTAGAATGCCCGAATGTTATAATGATATTCACATTTTTATGAGAGTGTCAGGTGTCCCCGTCGTCTTGTGCTGTACAGCAGTGTGTCGTTTCGAAAAATTATTTCTCGAAAAATTTTCGAAAAATTCTCGAAAAATCCTCGAAGAATTTTTCGAGAAATCACGAAAAATTATTTGAATGGAAATACGATAAACACCGCGCTTTGCGTTATTTCGGAGTGTCGTTCGAACTAGTTTATTATTTTTTTTATCGAAATGTTCTTTTTTTCGAAATTTTTCGAGAATTTTTCAGAAAAGTTTTCGGAAATTTCTCGAAAAATCCTCGAAAAATTTTTCTCGTTAATTTTTCGGAAATTTCTCGAAATGCTTTCGAAACGACACACTGCTGTACAGCGAATGAAAATGTCAAAACCGTCAAAAATAATATGAGATGCGTAAACCCTCTGAAAATTGTCACTAATTTTAAGGAAAATATTTGTAAGGGGATAAGAAAACTGAATGACCGTACTCGTAGTCACCGTAGTCGAAGCGCCGATGCTCAGAAAACTTCAAATTAAGCACAGGAAAACAAGAAACTTTGCTCGTCGGTTGAGGTGTTTTCATTGGCTATCATTTCTCCACAAATTCGAGACCTTTACAGTTAGTTAGAGGGCGTATGACGTAGATACCAGAGGAGGGCGGAATTGGATTTTGGGAACTCGGAATCCGGAAAACGGAAAACGGAATGCAAAAAACGGCGGAATCCGGAATGCGGAAAACGGAATTTTAACCATTAATGAGGGAATATTTATGATGTAAATGCGCTCTGTTCGCAAAAATTTTTACGGGAGTTCAAAAAAGTATACTTTTCACAACAATTAAGAATAAAGAATTAAAACGGAATAAAAACGCCATATCGCGGAAAACGGAAAAAAAATATTTTTTTCACGGAATCTGGAATCCGGAAAACGGAAAACATTTTTTTCACGGAATCTGGAATCCGGAAAACGGAATGAAAAAAACGGCGGTATCCGGAATGCGGAATGCGGAATCCGGAATTCCGCCCTTCTCTGGTAGATACCAAAACGGTGGCGACACGGTAATTTCAGAGTAAAAATCCTATTATTATTCTACTAAATTTAAAATTTTTGTTGCGAAGAATTACAGTGGTTTCTCCTGATGACTGCGGATCTCTGGAACTCTTTTTTTTTGGCTGAAACTGTACACATTTCTATATTTAGAAAATGCACAGTTTCAGAGTTTCATAGTCATCAGTGGAAACACTGCATTCTACGCGAAAACGCACACAAATTCAAGAATTCCCTTTAAAAAATTCGTTATTTTTTACCTCAGTTACAGTATTTTATTCTTCCTTTTCAACGATACTCCAACAATTTTCTTTGCAAAAATCAGGGCTCATTGTAATGTTAACTAGCACATTCCTAATAGTGAGGATGGTGGCTTTAGTTGCCGACTTTGAGAGCAGGTTGAAGCAGAAATAATTCATAATAATTACAGTTTTCCACGGTGTTTTTATTGGAATTATTTCATAATTACCGTACTTTACAGTGGTTACAGTAATTTGAGGTTATCTTCAAAATTTCCATAATCGAGCGGTTGGCGTATCTTTTTGATAATTTTTTTCTTGCGATTCTAAACATTAATAAACTTTGAGAAAGTGTAACTTTTCGAAAAATCGACGAATCCTCTTGGCACTCTTGGCAAAATGTGCTCTTTTATAGTCTGCATTGTTAAATTGCAAACGGATTTGCGCATTCTTCGTACAGAAATTTGCAATTGCATTAAAATCTTCATATTCATTTGTATTTTGTGGGCTGAAACGCTGAAAAGCTCAAGTATTCGTGCGTGGTCTGAGAATGGAATTTAAACATCTCCAAATCGCCGCAAAATGGTTTTGCACTTCTTCACGACTTTGATGCTGCAATTCTTTTTTGAAGCTTTGAATCTCTGAGTACTTCCGACTTCAAAAAGAAACAGAAGAAACACTGTACCTTACGCGCAAATTTACAAAACAATCACAAAGAGGGAGAGAGAAAAAAATTGCAAAACATAACTAGAAATCCACAATAAGAGATAAAACACGGCAAACCACGCGCAAATCTCTATTTTGCATCATTTAACTCGAAAAAAAATGAAATATAATATTTTCGAGGAAACCGACTTGGACGGCACAGCGCCGCAGCCTATGGTTTTTTAATGCCATGAAACAATTTTGCGGTGCAATAAAAAGAGAGAAAGAGGAAATGGATATGTTGTTGGGCATTATTGTTGTGTCATTCAGGGTCAGAAAAGACGGAAAATGACATGACCAACTAAATTTGTTTTAGTTTTAATTACCGTTTCAAAACCAGCATATTAACAATGTAGATAAAATTTTTAACTGTTTCATAAGTTTGGCTTATAAAACAAATAAGGAATTGTCAGCAGTCATGCGATGAAGTCACACTGAAATTGTACAAATACAGTATCTACAAGCTGCCGGGAAACAACAGATTTCAGATGTTTCCAACTTTTTCAAAATTTTCAGTGAAAAAAATGGGTTGCTTTTCAATGTAGCAGCATTTAACATGAAGATGGCACTGCAAGAATACTGCAAGAAGACGTATACCTACACAGTGTTCCAGCTACTCGAAATACCCGAAGCGGGGAAAAATGGGCACCCTCGGGGCAAACCAGATCATTCAGGAATCAGGAAAAGCAGATCATAGTATAAAATGGCAGAATTGAAAAAGTGGGCGTGGCTAAAAAAGTGGGAAAAATATGGTCAAGCGCGGAAATTGTGAAATAACTGATACAGCTGATAAGTTTAGAAAGGAACACAATAATTTTCAGAAAGTTTACATAAATCGGCATTCAGTGGTAAAAAAAATTGCTGAAAGTGCTGTAACTCAACATTCCTCTATTTCTTCACTGAAATTTCATAGAAAACCTATTTTCAGCATGTGCTTGTTGGTCATAGCTATATTAATTTTTGAAACACGAAGCCCCAGACTTGACGACAATTCAGTGAATTTCAGAATGCTCTCGGCTAGCAATAGGAGTTCAGAGATCTCATAGTTTAGGGAATGACATGAGGTTTTGCGTAAGATATTGGGCGAAGGGTGCATGCACAATAATCGCCAGGCTTGACAGTTTAGTGGAGCTACAATTCTTTCATATGTAATCTTGAAAAGTGCGTATTCAAATTTGCAAAAAAAAACTATTTCTTAGAGGATTTCCCTTCAAAGCCACCATGCTTTTGAAGCTTTTTGCTCTAAGTTTCACAGCTTCTCATAGTCAAAGAGCAGCTTCTATACCATAGACGAAACGAAACGAATACTAACCCACGCGACTCTTGCCAAACTGGACATCTTTGAGTAATTGGAAACTTTTCGATTGATGTTCCTTGATGCAGTGCCAATCGGGTTCTACAAGAAAATAATTGAAACGAGTGGAAAAGTTTAAAATTCGCAAAAACTGCTCGAATATTCATACCTACCCAAAAATCATATTTATATTTCTCTGTTTCAAAATCGTTTTACTACATTGATTATACAATTATAATAGAATGAATGTTGGAGTTGAGATTGGGATACAAAAATCGGAGAAAACACTACAATTGACGAGCAAAAATTTTGTTTTCTACTGGCAAATATGAAATTTATTGTAATTTTGTTTCTGAACTACATGGCTTTTTTTTTCAATACTTTTTTCAATAGCAATATTAAACAGTAAAGCACTGCGCAGTCTAGAAAAAAACGCTTTTTGAGCCCAAATTAATACAATCTAAAACTGTTTCATAATGTATTAAAATCTAAATTCATTGCAAAACACGTCGATGTTTCACACTGTCCACTCATTTTTTGAAAGTATCACCAGAGTTGGTTTCAAATTGAAACCGATTACTCAAAAATGCTTTCAAAAGTTGACCGTGGAGCTAGAAAGAAACTAAAGCCTCCACAAAAGACGAAATAAGACCGTCTCGTCTCGTCTTCGTCTTCGTCTTGAATTCGTCTGACACAGAGACAGACATTGGGTTAGTTAAGTAAAATACATTGTGAACACAGTACACTACATTTATTGCGTATGATGAAAAGACGAACGAAGACGAGACGAAAGACGACTATTTGTATTCGTCTTTCGTGATCACCTTAACCGAAGGAGTACGCTATCAGGTAGTTTTTTTTCTAAACATTAGAATATATGTGTGCAAGTGATCATTTAATAGATATAAAGGAGCATGTAAAATCTTCAAAGTATGACTTCCACGGAAGACGAAAACAAAAAATTGTCTTTCGTCTCGTTTTTCGTCTCCCCGTCTTTCGTCTCCTCTTCGTTCGTCTTTTAGTTCGTCTTGCATTCATCTTAAAAACGTTGTGTACATATTGTGTACACAATGTATTTTACTTGACGAACACAATGTCTATCTCATCGTCAGACGAATTCAAGACGAAGACAAAGACAAGACGAGACGGTCTTATTCCGTCTTTCGTGGAAGCCTTACTTCAAAGTCCCGTGATAAGATACGTTTCACATTTTCGAGCAAATTCTCCCAACCTCCATACCTTTTCATGCAAAATTGGTTTGCTGCTTCCCTGAAGATTCCTATTCAAAAGCATCGGCTGTGGATATAAACAGACGCGATGTGGTCCGATATGTTCCAGAGATACTCCTGAAAAAACAATATTTCTTGCAATATGAATGTAAAGAGGCGATTTATCAGTGCTATCTTTTAACATCTTTATTATACTTTATATGAAACAGTAAAAAATTATATTTATTCAAATTCAAATTTTAATTATTTTCAAATGCAACTTGTGCATGGTCTATTCAATCAAAATCGTACCTTTTCTCAATTTGTCCCGAAATTGAATGGCGTCATAGGTCTTGACATTGGATGAATGCCGTCGAATAGTTGGGGACACTTGGGTTCTGCAATTTGAAAATTGAGTAAATGGAAGCGTAATGAAAATAAATAAAATGTAAAATCAAACTTGGAGTTGAATCAATGGAAATTCTCTTTTACCCGCGGTGAAAAGGCGCGGGTCGACCAACATTCTAGGCCACACAGGGCGACTCAGAGCCCGCGCTTGGGTACAAGGGCCAATCTGTGGATGGACAGCGTTGCACTCTACTAGGAGTCATACTAATATAGCCAATGAAACTCGCAAATTAGAGATTTTAGTGTATTTTATAGCATCTAAATTATTTATTTTAATCAACTAACTAATATCGACTATTTGCAAATTCGATTGGTTCAGAACATTGAATTTGAAGGAAGTGATGGCAAGGCCCGTGGTGGGACACCAGATTGGGCTCACCGTCGTGATTTGAGTAAGGCTTCCACGAAAGACGAAATGAGACCGTCTCGTCTTCGTCATCGTCTAGAATTCGTCTTACGCAGAGCTAGACATTGTGCTGGTGCCCCTTTATTGACGATGTAAGACGAACGAAGACGAGATGAAAGGATTTCACGAAAGACGACCGATCTGTTTCGTCTTTCGTCTAACCCTTAGTTTTGAGAACAGCCCATCATGCATCAAACCGCCTCCGAAAATTTTTTACAGTTCCTTTTTTTATATGTAAAAGTGAAACAGTGGCGCAGTAGGTATGTAAGCTCCATTCAGGGACAAACCTTGATGGTACGACTCTGGACAACGCGAAAGTTTTTGAGGTTTTTCATTGCTCAATCTCCAATTTTTCTATTCGATTTTCCGAAAAATGGGAGGCATAAGAAGCTCGTTTGTAGTTAGCAGGTTTGAGAGGAAAACATAAGCTGTTTCACTCATATGGCTTGAATTTTACAAGAATATAGGTTACTATTCAACGCAATAAACAGAAGACAATTAAAACAACGTTACTTATGAAATCATAAAAACGGCAACAAAGTCGGTTTTTACAAAAAGAAGGACATTACAAATAGTGAGAAAGACAGCATGCGTAGCACTTGCTTTTTAATGTGCCCAACAGTTGCAAAAGGGCGGGGGTGGAGCCTAAATGCTTAATTTTCAACTTTCCCGCTAAAATACGCAATTTCTGACGCTTTGGTAAATGGCCAGAGTGTCAACAGTTAAAATGAATCAAATTTGAAGCGTTTTTTGTTTCAAATTGGAATTCCTTCAGACAGCATTTGGAATAGGTTTGTGGAAGTCACTGTGAAGAATCTACTTTAAATTCATTTATTTGAAGACCGAAACTCCGATCAGCTCCGATAATTACGTCATTTTTAACAGTTTTCCATTTTCCAGCTTAGACCCGTTATACTTTTCACTATTGTTTTGAAGATTGAAAAATAAAAGATGAAACGTCCAAACTGAAATGCCTACAGGGAAACAGTAAAAATATTTAATTGTGATTTGCAGTTTTACGAGGGAGTTTTTCATTTCAAAATTTGTATTTTCTAAAATTAAAACAAAAAATAAAATTCTGTATTATAGAAAAAAGATTCTAACATAGGAAAAAACGTGAACGAAAAAAGGCGGATCGCTCTCATTTCCAAGTTGATGAAAACGAAAGATAGTCACCGAAATCGCCTAATTCCCGCGAAAAAATCAACAGGTATACCCTCGATTTCTCCATTTCCCTTCCATTTTATTTCCCTTCGGACACCGCTCTCTTCACAACTTCTCCCACAATCTTCCAAGTTTTGTTCACCTCTTGTTATCATGATGTTGCATCTCATTGAATCAGTCAGCTGCACTCTAGGATCGTTTTTCGTCGTCTGAGTTCTGAAAATTGGAATTTGACACTGAAATTATTTGAATCAAGCAGTAAAATGCGAAGAAGTAATGGAGATTGCAGTTAACTTTATATGTCTGACTGAATTTAAGAATACTTGCGCAAGCTGCCGATACCACAGCGGAACAGCTTTCGTCAAAATTAAAAGTGTTGTCGGAAAAAAAGAGAGAAACTGTAGATCTCGGTCAGTCTATAAACAGAATGGAAAGGCCAATATTCAATAACCTAATCTTTGGCTACTTGATCAATGGCTACCTTTTGAATTTTTTGAAATTTTCGAAAATTTTGAAAATTAAATTGAATTTTGCTCATTTTCTGAATAGTTTTCGACTTTCAGATCATTTTTGCGTGGAAATCGTATTTCCTAAATCAATGGGTATAAAGAATATCAGGTAGCCATTGATTACCAGGTAGCCATTGATCAAGTAGCCAAAGATTAGGTAGCCATTGAATATTGGCCAAATGAAAAGCTGTCGAAAAAAAAGTAATAAAAAACTAATCCAGGGAAGCTTCAGCCTCATTGCAGAGTGCTCCAAAAGCATTCTAACCAATTCAAATTGAGATAAGAATTGCAAAAGAAAAAACCAGTACCAACATGAATATTGAAAAGTAATCTATTGAAGGAGTTATAAAACAGAAATTATTAAAGTTATTCGATGAGGTTGCCTCTGTTCTTCACAACTTCATTGAGATACTTTTACTAAGGCTTCCACGAAGACAAAAAGTCGTATTTCCTCTCGTCGTTCGTCTCCTCGGCTTTCGACTCGTCTTCCTCCGTCTTTCAGTTCATTTTGCATTTGTCCGCTATAAACGCAAGATTTACACATGTCAGACAAATTTAAGAAGAAGACGAAGACGAGACGAGACGGTCATATTTCGTCTTTCGTGGAAGGCATAATTTTTACTTATATAGTTATTCAGCCTCTACGCGGCGTAGAAGATCAACAACTGATTCTCTCCTTCATATCCTGAGGAGATCGGCATCCCGGCAAAGTCCCAGTGGGCTAATGAGTATACGTGCCATATCGGATCGGAGGTAACGCCCAATACCTTTGGCTTAGCAGGCCATCATAGAGTATACAGGCACACGAAACCTGATGCAAACAACAACCAAAACTCCCTCAATCCTATCGCAAGGCATGGTTGGCTGTGATCCGCGCCCACACAAGTGACGGATCGACTAAGTAACTAAATAAGTAAGTAAGTAAGTATGTAAGTAAGAAACTTTGGAATTAGATTTAACAAAAATGATAATTAAATCGGTGAGAAACAAAAAATACAAAAAAACATTTCCTCCAAGCAAAACAACTTCAACACCAAAAAACTATCCGGAGATCTTTCTAAAAAAATTATTTTTTTTTATTCTCGAAAAATTCCCGCCTCGCTTTAGCTAAAGAACGCGCCCCCCGTTCGGTGGAGTGTCGTTGCGAAGTTCTTGCGATTATTGTAGCAATGTGTAGGATGGTAGGGAGTTCTGCCACCGGCAACTTTGTTATTTTCATTTCGTTTTTGACTCCGCAGTGTTTCAATGCTGTGCGCGAGAAGACAGGATAAGCAGAATATGAGCGTGAGCATTATACAAGAGCAATGGCTCTGTCTCTGTCTTAAAGCATATTGAACTGAATAATACCATCAAAATTCAAAACTAAAGAATAATATCTGTTTCAGAGCGTTTACGTCAGCCACGTACGAAACTGCCACCAAAATAGGTGATAATAAGTGCTACCGTAGTACAATAGTACCGTAGTACCGTAGTAGTACACCTTTAACCATGCAAGTCCACGACAGCAGTCCTTTTCTTATAACAGGGACTGCCATCGGTTAAGGGTACGAGGTTTTGCGAGTGATATCTAGAGGGCGGTGCATGCACACTACGCGCCAGACTGGACGCCAGTTCAGTGAACGCCTGAGAACTGAGCTGTTGAAGTGGAGCATTTCCTGAATCTAAAAATCTAATTTAAGACAGGTGAAAACAAGAAAAAAAGATGGAGCCCGGCTTTTTTCGGTAGTTCATTTGTTGCTTTTCAAATTGAAAATTTCCTAAGCTGAGCGGCTTGAGATATTCAAATAATTAGTCAAATAATTTCAGAGAACTCATCGATACCCATAACTGAATATGTTTTTTATAAATATAAGTACATTTTGATGTGTGGTCAGCCCGCTCCGCTTGGAACAAATACACCGGATGGAACAGTATTTCAGTTTTACAAGCAAAGTTTCAGAACAGAAAAGCAAACACTTCAAACTAAAAACCTGTGAGTGAACCACAGATGTGTTAGTTTATGAAACCATAATTGGCGTCACCGACACCCTAGTCGAGTCAATCATATTTCATGCGAAAGTAGGAAAATCCTTCAGCGAACGGATAGCCTCTGGATAGACGGAAATGAAGTGGAGAGCAACAGTTAGAGATTACGAGGAATAGAGAGAGGCCGAGAAAGAGAGTGGCGATTTTGAGCAAATACAGGAGCGATATCGCGTTTTCGAGGGGCGAACTATGGATAGGGAATGCTGGATTTGGAGAGAATTGAGCAAGAAAAGAGGAAAAAGGAGCAACAATTGAGAGGAGTCTCCTGTCCGATGGGGGGGGGGGAAGTTGTGTTGTAAAATATGGAAGCATTATCTCTGAAGAACACATGGAAATGAATAGGTGTCGGAAGGTATGTATAATGGAAGAAACAGCAGAAAATGATAGATAACTAGTTACTTAGTCGATTTATTGTTCGTCTGTATGGGCGCGGATCAGAGATAATCATGTCTAGCCGTCCTGGGCAATGGTGGCCCAAGAAGTATAAAATAAAATCGACACGAAAAAATGGATACATAATCAAAAAAAAACAAATATTGGTAATTGACGCGTTTGTGCATTTTCGCGTAAATTACAGTGTTTTTCGTATTTCGTATCGTTTGAATTCTTCCCTATAGAAACAGAAAACTTTCAGATATTCAGATTCACTCCACTTTTTTTACAAAACTTTTCATATAACGGGTATATACTTGCGGGATGGTATAGCTTATTTTCCTGAGCACTAAGCATACTGGCGCAGATGATTTTTTTACTCTTAAAGCCTCATGCCCTCTCAGTAATGCGCTACAGAGGTGTGCTGAGAGGAATTCGGAATTCCGAAATATCTGAGGATTTTCAAAATGAGGTTCCGATGGGAATAATTCGGAAAATATCTCAATAACAACGCTTCCAATATATTCTTAAGGCGGAAATCAGTAGTTGCTTCCGTAGCCCACTGCAGATATTGTACAGAAGAAAAAGATGTTCCGAATATATGAAAACAAAATGAAACACGTTATTTTGGAGTGAACAATTTGAAATTGTTGCGTATTTGCGCGTACTTTACATAGTTTTCTCTTTTTTTTCTTTTTTTTTACCGAATCAAAGCTTTCTAGAACAGTTAAAAAAATGTTGAGTTTCGTAGTTTCAAAAAATTTCGTATCTCTAACAAATACTAGGACAAGTCTCTTAAGACACTTTTATACTTTTAATTCGTATCAAATTTATATTTCAAAAGCTTATTCAATCTGAAATACTGCGCGGTGTGTGGCGCAGTCCGAGCACATCAGCAAATGCGCTCTGTTGGAAAAAAAAGCATCACATGAAAAGATTAGGTTGAGCCAACATTTTTCGTAATTTTTTGAAATTTTTTTCGGAACAAAATTTATTCAAAGAAAACGAGATTTAATGTGTGATATATTCATCATTAGTATTTATGACTTCTTGCCAACGGGATAGAAATTGAACGATTCCATTCGCGTAGAACTCGGGGAGACTCGGAGGCTAAGAAGTCGTCCAATCACTTCTCGACATCCTGTCTATCATGGAACTTCTGCCCGCCAAGGTGATTCTGCAGAAAACGAAAAAGATGATAACCAGTTGGGGCCAAGTCTTGTGAATACTGTGGGTGGCACAAGGCCTGGACTCCGAGTGTCTGGAGTTTCTGGCAGATATTCAAAGTGGTGTGCGGTCTTGCGTTGTCAAGTGCCATCAGCAAGCTGTTTGTTTTTGGACGATGTAATCGATGAGCATGGACCATTTTTTCCATTTGAGTGCACTATAGGTTCGCGTTGACAATGACACCATCTGGAAGAAGCTCTCCAAAGACCATTACTGTCCCACGAAACCGACAGCAACACTTTTGTCTCATGAAGTTGTTCTTTGAAGTCCGTTTTGGTGGTTTCCTAGGCCGGACCCATTGTCTTTTTTTAGTATTGATAGACATGAAACAGTAATTTTTCGTCACTAGTGACAACATTTATAATTCAATCGGTCGTTCATTTCATAGTGAGCAGAGAAAGTGCCAGGTCGTTTTTGAGGAAACGAGTTGACCAAACTTTGGCACTCTTCCATATTCATGAAAATTATCAATGATAGCTCTTTGAGGATGCTTGAGAGTCGCCGCAACTTCGCATGACGTGGACGACCGGATCTCAGTTTATTTTCAAAATCGTAGTTCTCTTCGGCAATCTTTTCGAAACTAAAGTTGATGGCAGAGCAGGAGACAGAGTTCTCGCCTAACTCGGCACAAAAGTTACGACAAGCCTCACTTTATTTGCGACCTTGGAGAAACTCGTACAGAAAAGAGCATGGCGATCAGAAAGTGAATTCTCGCTCATTTTGAACTCTACCTTGTCATTTGTCAAGCGTGTTAAACATATATAATGAGAGCACTAAAACAATTAAAAAAAGCAGAACAAATAAATTAACACTGAGCTAAGACGAAACAAAAGAAATTACAAAGACTGCTCGCTCAACCTAATATATGGTGCGGACAGTCAGCTTTCATCAGCTCTAACTAGAGAAGGTTTTAAACTCACCATGGAGTCTCCATGCCAGACATATGTGAATCGATAAATTAGAACACGCCGAGAAAGAATCCGTTTTCAGAATCAGTGCTGGAATTTCAGATCGAAATAACTCGCTTCGCTGAAGGGAGTTATTTCGATCTGAAATAGCCTCATGCTACCATCGAGAACACCGATAATACTAGACTAATGTTACGCCGGAATGACAACCAGTTTTTTTAAGGAAAATGCTGGAAATAAATGAAAAGAAACAAAAAATATTTGCAATGAGCCGGCTAATAGAATGGCCACCTCTTAGCATGTGCGCGTATAGTCAAACAAAATCAAAATTTGATTCTCCGAACAGGATTCGAGGAATATAAAAAATATCATTCAGCAATCAAATGCTTCTTCCTCGTTTCTATTCTCTATTCGCCTTCCCACTATTCTCCAAGTTGCTACCACTTAAGTGGACCGTCTAAGAGATTCGATTCGACCGCTTTCATATAATTGTTTGCATAACCATCTGAGGGGGGGGGGGAGGAATAGATAGATGAGCGAAAATTGGGGGGAATAAAGGGTTTTGAATAGATATGAATGTCAAGATGAAGTCTGAAGAGAGGAGATAGAAGTTTTTTAGAATACTGTAGTCATAGCTAAGCATTTTTTTTCACAAAAAATTCTCTGTTTCCGTGTAGATATACATAGGAAACCTGCATTGTCTCTGTGGTAGAGGAGTTTCAATGATGAACTAGATGTGAGCCGGACAGGAAGTTATTACATGTTTCATACTATTTAATGACGCACTCCATCTAGAACAGCATTTGAAAAAACAAGGAAAGTCAAAAATATATCTGAAAATGAGCAAGAATGAAATACGGAGTGAAAATTTATAAAATAAAAACCATTGCTGTCCCTTGTTCAATATTATCAGCCTCTGATATGGGCATTTGCGAATCTTCATAGCTCATTCTCGAATAATAATTGCATCTCTTTAATTTCAGCTACATTTCTTTTCGACTATTTTCGTTCGGGTTACAGCTTTTTCTCTACTACCTGAAACTCTCAAACTGTGCAACTAAACCCAACAAAACCCTGACACCGGTATGGAGAATTAATGAAAAATTACCAGTTCATATTGATTGACTCGAGAAATGGAAGAACTCATCTGGAATTATAGAAAGAAAGCGAAAAAAACTATAATAGTGAATCTGCGCACATTTTCACATAAATCCATCTGATCAGCTGCTAGTTTATGCGCTGATAGTAAAGGAGAAAGAGAATGAGCGACAACAAACATGTCAAGAACCATTATGCCCCCCCCCCACAACCATCGGAGACTTTAGTTCTCTCCCTTGTGCGTGTTTGTATGCGGTATTTGTGAAAGAGAGAGCGAGTAAGACTTCCACGAAAGACGAAGACAAAAAGACGAGTCGTCTTCGTTCGTCTTTCAGTTCGTCTTGTATTCATCTAACGCAATAAAAATGTTGTCAGCACACTGCGTCAGACGAATTCAAAACGAAGACGAAAACGAGACGAGACGGCCGAAATTTCGAGGCTTTATCAAAATTAAAACAGTTTTATTTCCAGAAAATATCCCGTTTTACCGTTTGCATTATTAACTCACTATTATATGAATTTCGTTTGAAATTTCTAGACGGGTCCCTGGCCTGTCGGGACAGAGCTCAACGATAACCACGTTGCCCGTCACAAAATTTCCAAAAGTTTTCATATAGTTTTTGCAGTTTTCTGATGAGCAAATTCTCAAAAAGAATGCACCCGGCGGCACAAAGGGTCGCAAATTGAAGATCGAAAATCTCGCGAATTTATTTTTAATTTATTAGTATTTTCATTTTCTTAAAATTCCTGAAATGAAAAGAATTTCTTGAAAAAACAACACTTTCATATTGGATTTTTGAATTCTAACGTGTTCTCTACTCTCTGAGCTTCTTTGATCTTTCAGAATCCGCCTATTGATTTTAATCTTGAACTATGCAACTTTCTCTCACAAAAAATGATGTTATACCTCAAATTTTGTGAATAAATGCAGCTTTTATAGAAAATAAAATAATTTAACCAAATTTGAGAATTGATAATTATCATTTATTCGGCCACCAGACATGCGAATCCACACGTTTTTCAAAGTTCTGTCCGGTTTGTTCATTGACTTTCACATTGCTCAAATCAGACCATTTGACAATTAGAGGAGCAATTGTTGGAAGGGCGACGGGGTTTCCGGGTTTGATGGATTTGGCAGGCGCTGAAATCTTCCTGTCTTCCTGTGCCGAGAAAGCGAGATGGCTAGGCTGATTCTTTCGAATACTGTTAACTAGTTAAGTGAGAGCGCTTACCTAACAAGGGATGCTGCACCAACGCAACATCAGATCCAAACCAATCTTTTGCGTAACTGTTCTGAAAATTAGCTTTTCGCACATTGTTACAGTTTACAAACATTTAGAAACAAGAAATTCATTTTCGAATTAATGCAATCGAAATAGAAATATTTAAAGTTTTCGAATTGCGGCTCCAAAGAAACTTTTTTCAGTTTTACTATGATTTTCCTTCAAACAAACTACAACAGGAAAATATAAGAAATAAACTATGACGTCACAGACATTCTCCTTTCACAAAAACGTTAGAGTTTGAAAATTGTATATCAAATATTGATTATCTTTCACAGTCAGCAGTCTGCTGCGTTGTTTAGAGATGGTTTACAAAGGTTCAAATATGTGACGTCATAGTTGCTTGACTTCAAAATTCTTTTTTAGTTTGTTTGAAACGGTTGATATTTTGTGTTGTTATAAAATCGAAAGCTTCCACGAAAGACGAAGACAAAAAGTGGTGTTTCCTCTCGTCGTTCGTCTCCTCGGCTTTCGACTCGTCTTCGTTCGTCTTTCAGTTCGTCTTGCATTCGTCTTACGCTATAAACACAGGATTTACGCATGTCAGACGAATTCAAGAAGAAGACAAAGACCTAGAAGCCTTAAGGAAATCTTTAGCAGAAATATTTTAAGAGATTCCAATTAAAATACATCATGCTGCTTCGAACATCGAAGCTTCCGAATTAGATGCTGGGCTTAGGATTCGTAATCAGCACATTTCAAGGTTTACGGTTTCAAGGGGGAACCATGAGAGTGTACTGTAATCTACGCGAAAATTCACAGAACTATACAAAAATAGCACAGAAAAATAAGAAAAAGTATTAGATTTTTCTTGATAATGGCAATTTTTCAGACTATATGTGAGTCCGTTGAACTCATGTTTCTTCTGAAAACGTAATCTCTATTAAGATTTGGTTAAAAAAATAGAAACAGTGCAATAAGCCATTCGAACTCACCGTCTTAAATGGAATATTCACATGCTTGAAAACGTATGGAGAGAATTCTAAATCCGCCGCATTCTCCTGCGCAGAAACAACACAAAGTTGTATAGCAATGACCAGCCACAAGCAGCAGAACATACCTTTCTTAAAATAAGATGAAAATGACTATGAAAAGAGAAAATGAAACAGTGGGGTGGAGGTAGGTTGTCAATTTGTGGTTCGGCTAGAAATCTGTTACACTATAAATTAGAAACAGAAAGATGAATAAAAGGGAGAGAACCTGTTTTATGATTCCCAGATGGTTAGTGTGATAAATATATATATAAAAAATAAAAGTGTTTTCAATGAAAACGAAAATGAAAAAATGAAAAAAATTCGCCTTTTACCTTTCATTGTTCTCGCTAATTCAATGCCAATTTGCTCAATGGATTGGAGTTTAACCGTTCTGGGATCTTTCAGGAGCAGTGATTTGCACGTTGAACGAAGCTAAACGACGGGCCGTGTTAGCCCGTATCAACCCGTTTCTACCCGGATTTCAAGAGTAATTCGTATCCTTTTTTTTTTGAGTCTTGTCGGTCTTGGAACTATTTCTCATAAAAATAAAAGCCGATCTCTTCTCATTAGAGGAGAATTAGATGAGATACGCAGAGCCCACCAAGAGGAGCATCTTTTTTGAGGATTTCAAACTACGATCTTTCGCTCACTACTGATCATCACTGCTACTACTGTATATATATCAAAAAACTTAAGCTCCGGCCCGCGCAGTAATGTAATTTGAGCCGAAAATGTTGTCAAATATACCATTAGTTATACTCATTTGACAACAGAAAAGTACTTTGACACTCTTTATGGTTTTGCGTTCCTCAAAACTAGACCATTGTTCTGAATCCTTGTTCCGAAAACACCCAGAGACAAATTCTCAAGCGCTGTCGAACTCAGCTAAGCTATGAAAAATAGTCCTCAATACAACAACGTGTCGAGGGCGCTGTAAACGCGAAGAAATCCCCTGGAAGACCACGCACAACTTCGAGGAACATGGATAGGAGTATTGTCCGCGCGAGAAGAGAAGACCCCAGACGTTCTGCCACAGACATCTACTACATCTTATCCTCCCCCATTGACCCTGCACCTTCTCGCCGAACCATTCGGCGTCGTTTGAAAGCAGCTGGATTGAATGGAAGGAGACCAGCGAAGAAGTCAAAACAGTCAACATTTCAAAAACCCATAATATCGTACCTTTATGGCCAGTACTGTACATTTCTCCGATTCACAAAAAAGAAATTCAGTCGAAACACTTCATAATTTTAATTGAATGAGATAAAAGAGTTATCTGAAACTTCATATTCGTTTCAGGAACTGTATATGTGACTTTAACGCGTTGCTGTGATACATCGGTTATCACCGCCCCGAAGATTTCAGCGAATTCCACCATATTTATGGGAAAAACCAGCCAAATTTCTATAGATTCCAAGTTTCGTGACTTCAGAAGCATCTGGAAATTAAATAAATTATTACATACTATAATAAGCGCGTCACTGGTCTGTATAATTTAAAAATCTGTGCGCCCCGCCGCGATATTGAAATTGGGTATTAAAAGTCCTTTTTAGTCTTAGGCAGTTCACCAAAAAACTGAGAAAAAAGAGAAAATATGAGATCTGTATTCCAAACAAACATCCAAAACAAGAAAACAATATATTTGCACTGGTTATCGGTGGAGCGCGTTTGCATTCATAGGAAGGGACTTTTGAAGAAATTGTGTTTTGTTGAAAAAAATAATCCTTGTAAAATTATGTAAAGGGACACAAGTTTTTTTTTCCATAAACCTTTGAAACAGTTGTTTTTTGATTTTGCACTAAAACGATGCATATTACGAGCAAATCCTAATTTTAGCGTTAGAGCGCTAAATTTAATGGGGTTATTCATGATGCATTTTTATGCAAAAAAATGCCACTTTAATCTTATTCACGATAGAATTTTAATGCAAAAAAATACATTTTAGTTCAGTACTATTACCGCCGTAAAAAAAGTTCCGACATTTTTTCGAGTCGGGATTTGAATTTAGAGGCTTCGCCCATTCATCATCATTTGAGCGCATTTGCTATGCGCGATATATTTGTTGAATTTTTATTTTTTCTTCTTCTTTTTCTTCGCAAATTGATATATTTAAACATTCGAAGAAACGTGTAAAAAATTCACGATTAATACAATTTCTTAAATATATCAATTTGCGAAGAAAAAGAAGAAGAAAAAATAAAAATTCAACAAATATATCGCGCATAGCAAATGCGCTCAAATGATGATGAATGTGCGGAGCCTCTAAATTCAAATCCCGATTTCCGCGGGCTCGAAAAAATGTCGGAACTTTTTTAAGGCGATAATATGTTCAATTAAAATGCAAGGCGGTGTCGCGTATCGCCACCGCAAAAGTCTATACGATTTTTATTTATTTTTGGCTTTCAAATAAATAATTTTACTATTTTCTCACCATTTCCATAGTAATTTTACGCTTTTTCGCCTCCTCATCGTTCATTTTTGGCTGTAAAATATAATTTTTATCAAATTAATTTTAATTTTTTCCGAAAATGTGAATTTTTCGCACATTATGAGTTCTTCTCCAAAAAATTGAGGGCCTCGTAAATCGACACATTGAAGGCGCATAGACTTTCTCGGTGATGATATCCAAAACCGCCTTGCATTTTAATTGAACATAGTACTGAACTAAAATGCATTTTTTTGCATTAAAATGCTATCGTGAATAAGATTAAAGTGGAATTTTTTGTATAAAAATGCATCATGAATAACCCCATAAAACGTTTTATGCATTTGCGCGTAATTTGCAGTGTTTTCTTCTGATCTGTGAATCTCGAAAACTCGTTTTGTTGTTTTTTCTCTGGGAACAGCACGGCTTGTAACAGGGTGAAATTTTAGGAAAAAATAGTGCAGAAGAACTAAAAAGTGAATAGTACACTATAATCTACGCACAAATACACAATCACTTCCACATTTAGTTCCGGGAAATAAAGAAAAGATATTATCGGATCGCGAGTACGTGGTTTGTCGTATAGAGGCGGGGTTTTGGTCTCGTTAGGGGATAGCGCGTTTTAACGCGCCAATTTAAAAATTGCAAGGAAGCGACTTCATATGCAACCAGTTTCGATGGAGGGTCATTTAATCATTTCCAAAAACTTGCTTCGAAATTAATATATTCTGCAAGGGGGGGGGGTGATTCTGGAATCGTGGGGGGGGTGATTCCAGTTCCCAGAATGGTGGGGGAGAATAAAGATATAATGTGGGGGTCATTGTGAAAGATTACCTTTTTTCCGGAGTCGCCACCCCCCCCCCCCTCCCCACATCAAGAGGGTGGGGGCATATTGGATATTTATACCTCACAGAATAGTCCCTCACACCAAAAAGTAAACGAAAACATAACTGTGGTGGGGGTGATTCCGGTTATGGGGGACCGATAGAGGTGTGGGGGACGATTCTGGAAAATTACCGAAGAAAGAAGTTTATGCTCGTCAATTACAGTGTTTTCTCTTGTTTTCCCTATTTTTCAAACTTTTTTCGCAGACTAGATAAAAAGAGATCAGGAGAAACGAAAGCGCAAGAAAAGCTTGAACAATTTTTAAAATAAAAGCAGAATTTTCTGTAGTTTTTTTCGAAAAAATACACGTTTCTCCTGAGCAGCTTCCCACGAAATGGAAAGCCCTAAAATGGTTGTCATATTTCCGCAAAAACGACTAACCATGGCTTCTTCTCTTGAAATGAATTGCAGTGGTAATTCCAAATATCGAAAATTCAGCAGATGCTCAATGGGCAAAGCGAAATGAAACGTGTTCATACGGAGGTGCTTCGCCTGTCTCCACTGCTCCATCTCACACATCCTTTCAAACGTTTCGAAGTCTTCCGGGGAAAATAACTCGATTTTCTCGAGGTCGCCAGGCTTTAAATGCTCCAATATCTCCGGAAGTCTCTCAACTGAACGAATGCAAACGTATTTCACTGTCAAAGGCGAGTTGGCTCTCAAAACGGACTCAATCATTCTCATGAACCTCGTCTTTGCCGGATTTTCCTTTTTCAAAAAAGAGCAATAGTCAATTATATTCAGTTCTTCCAATTGGAATTTTGCATATTTCACCAAATTGGCCAGGTCAATGGCGGCAAGCTCATACGGGTCTACTTCAATGATTTTGCTCTGCTTGCCGTTCCCCACAATGGTGTTTTCATCCTCAGTGCCTTCATAGCTGATTTTTACATTATCCATCACCAAATGCACTTTCTTCTCGAAGCCATTAATCGTGAGTCGTTGTATTCCCAAATTCTGGCGACCGATAAGTTCTCGGAAGTTTCGAGACACTTTTGTGAGAACTAATCTGAAATGTGAGAGAGTAATTTTAAAACGGTTTCAAAAAATCGGAATTTGTTTTGAAGGTTAAACTACACTAACCAATTTTCATACAATTTCAAATTGAAAACTTCACATCGGGTGGGGCATCACTAAACGCGCTCCGTTGAGAAATAAACACAAGGAGAACATAAGAGACGCAGACGGTAGAGTTTGATGTAGCGATTTTTCGAATGGGATTGCAATATTAGTTTTAAAAAATTGTCCCTGATGTTTTATCCATTTGGTGTACAAAATGGGAGGGGTCATATAGACCACGCCTCTTTGCAAACCCCCCCCCCTGTCAACGGCATAGACTTACTTTTCGCAGACATCCAAGAAATTAAGTATTTCAATTAATAGTTCAATGGGCAAATCGAACAACGAGAATTCCTCCATTTCGCTCTGAATTGAAGTCAGTTTAACAGCTCTTTTAATAGAACACTAGAAGAAACAGCGAAGAAAGATGTAATGGCAAGTAGCAGCGACAAACAGACTGAAAGGTGTACTATGAGTGTTTCCGTTGATATTTGAACCCTACTTGGGAAAATATTGCGAAATATTTTATCTAGTTTTCACTGGATTCAGTTAAACATACAGAAGTATTCATAAGAAGTTTGAAACGGTAAAAAATGACAAAAGTATTCTTTCAAAAATACCATTTTATCTTCTCAGAACGCGCCTAGCGCTTTAAGTATCTTGCTTTAAGCCTAAGTCTAAGCCCCCTAAGTAAGCCTAAGCCTAAGTAAATTAAGCCTAGCTTAAGTCTTAGTGTAAGCCTCTGAGTACAGCGTAAACTACTATGCACTATGGGATACTTCTATTGGATATGAAATACTCTTACAGTCTTCATGTCACCGAATTAGGACTTCCCGAACCATTGAACCCCCCCCCCAACTAAGATAGCGCCGGGATTCTCATGGTGCACATGGCGCCAGCGAGAAACAGAAACGCTCGTGTTCCGATTAAACAAGATTTCTGCAATTAACAAAAAAGAAGAGAATTAAAAATAAGTGCCACAAAAAGTTATGATTCGCTGTGCTCTCAATTAACTGATAACAATTCTGCCAAACCCCGGAAAAACTCTTTCATTTCAGCTGATTGGGAATGAACTTTCTGAAGAAATATTATGAAATTCCCAATTAGAAATTCAGAATGGTTGATAGCTAGAAAATATCTTTGGATTCTTCAAATTCCAAAAAACCGTGTTCAATATTTTGAATTTTGAAACAAAAAGAGCTGATTAAAAAGCGACACAAGGGAAGAAATGAACAAAACCTTCCCATTCACCGTTATCAGAAATGACGCCAGAGTGAGGAAAAGCGTCAACATTGCGTTCTTAGATCGAAACAGTCACATGTGGCCCTGCGTGTTTCATTTCAATGCTGTTTGCTAATGTAAAAAATGCAAAATGGAGTGTTTGAAAAGCAGTGAGAACCACCCATCATTCATTGAATTAACATATAGCATACAGGGTGGCCGCTAATTACCCGCACACGGTAGAACGGCTACGGCTATAAAACCGGAACCAAAAATCAAAGAGACTTGGGAATTAACAAACAGTTTATTGAAATGATAACAAAAAACATAAATTAATATTGTTCCATGCGGTCACCTCGCTTGCGGATGACAGCCCAAAGACGTCGCGGGTAAGCATCAACTGTGGCACGCAGGTAATCGGCTGACAATTTGTCCCATTCCTTGAGCAAAGTCTTTTTCAGAGCAGCCACACTTGAATGGGGTTGAGCTCTGCAAGACCCCCCACACGGAGTAGTCCAAGGAATTCAGATCTGGTGAAGATTCCGAGCTGTGGTAGCATGGTAGCACGGTGGGGAGAAGCACGTGTCATTTGGCTAAAACAACTAGCTGAAACTGAAAATTGGGAAAATAGTAAAAAATACATTAATAACTAAAAAAATTGAATATATCCGCCCCACTGATGCGTCAATGCTTGCTTGCTTGGTGCGGAACCCGTGTGCGGGTAATTAGTGGCCACCCTGTATTTGCTTTTGGAATATTCTCGCTGAAACTGAACACTGATCACTGAGTTGAAACTAGAAAATAGATCATTGTGAGCATCGTTGACGCTTCTTTCTTGATATGGAGTGATCTGAAATATCAAAAAAACAGAAAAATCTGGAAATTTTTAACTTGCGAGCAAAAAAGACTCGAGCATCTTTTGGTATGTTGGAGTTACGCAGTGTCCGGAAAGGTGAGAGGTATACTAAATGCTGGTTAGTTAAAGAGCTAGGCTAGGTGTTCCACGAAAAAACGGCACAATGAGTTCCGGTTTATGGAGTAATAAACGAAGAGCAACTTTTCCATACCGCCGGTTAAGGAAAATTGGCGGCTACTGCACATTTGATCAGCGCTTTCTCAGCGCTTCTATCGTCAGTCGATCGTGCTGCGCAGAAGTGTGTCGTTTCGAAAGCATTTATAGAAATTTTTCGAAAATTCTCGAAAAAAAAATTTCGATAAAAAATAATAATAAACTAGTTCGAAGGACACTCCGAAATAACGCAAAGCGCGTTGTTTATCGTATTTCCATTCAAATCATTTTTCGCGATTTCTCGAGAAAATTTTCGAGAAATTCTCGAGAAATTTCCGAAATTTTTTTTTGATAAATTCTCGAGAAATTTCCGAAAAATTTTTTGAGAAATTCTCGAAAATTTTCGAAAAATTCTCGAAAAATCAACGAGAAAAATTTCTCGCGAATTTTTCGGAAATTTTTCGAAAAACGCATTTTTCGAGAAATCATTTTTCGAAACGACACACTGCTGCGCAGGAAGGATAATTTATTCAAATTCCATACAAAAGAGTTCACTGCAAATAAACTTTGACTCGGCTGGGCACAAACTTATTCATATCCATGATCAAGCCAAGACGGTCTCCACTGGATTTTCTAAAACATGAATTCTGAATAGAAATTAATAGACACGTTTTACGGCATTGTCAACTCCTCAGCTGTGCAGATGTGCATTCAGCGTTAGAAACTCACAATTTCGGAATATCCTCCAACGTAATACGGTCATATTTGCTTTTTTCGATACGACGCATTCCAACTTTCCCATGATGAGTTAGCACTCCATAGTACATATCACAATTCTCCAAGTAGTCCGCCAATTTCTTTCTCTTAAGTCGCAGCAAGACCTCGATAGCTTTGAGTAACTTAGTGGTTGTCGGTAGTTTTGAATTCATGTAAGCACTGGAAGACAAGAGGAAGATTATCCATGAGTACTGATGAAGTGTAGAAGTAAATTTTGAGCATTTCACAATTTCAGCACTGTTTTCTACAAGACAAAAGAGTAAAACTCACTGAACCATTCCATATTCAACCTCCTCTTCAAGCAGAACCATGCTCACTTTGATAAATTCCTCAGACGAAGTCTGTTTCGCAGTTTTGGTAAAGGATGGTAGAATGGAGAGTGTACGAGTAGTTTTGGACGGACTACTTTCAGAAGAGACCGAGCTTGAAGTTGAGCTGAAACTAACTTGTTATAAATTGGGAAGCATTCTATTTACCATAGATACGCGGTTTTTATAGTTTACACCCCACTTCACAAAAGATGAAAGCTTCGGATCCTACCAGAAAATGAAGATAGTCATCAAAATTATTATACACTTGCCTTAAGTCCTGACTGGCTTCAGAAGCCGGTTTCACGTCAATCCCTCTTAAATTCATGTCCTTCGCCCTTGCCCTCTGTTTTCTACACACATCTTTCTCGTAATTCTTCTTGGTCTCCGCACGAGACGATCCTTTCCAGAAGCAGTTAAGCGAGCTACACCCATTCGTGCCATCCTCATTTTTAACAATACCGAAGCAAGCGGTGCACAGGTAGTGACCACATCTACAATGACACGCCTTACGGAGACTATAATGGCAGATTTTATTTTTAAAAATCAACATTGCGCTCACTTATTTCACTGTTTCAGTTGCTAAAGAAAGAATATATACACTGCGCGGTACCCTGCTCTCTGCACAAAATCGTGTAAAGACCTTTTCAAGAATTACGCATGACAACCGGTCCAAATATTTTGGTTAGGCTTTACTGGAAATAGGAGGCAAGAGCCGGAGCCGGAAACAATTAAGAGATATTGCAAAAGTGCTCCCACTCGCATTGCAATGTTTCTTCTTTTTTACAGTCTGAGCATTATGTTAAAATTGTTACTTTCAGCTTCTAGATAATTATCATACCTCCCGATAGTTGTCAGTAAATTGGAGGCAAACGCTTTCTTGCAAGGACCGTCGCACTTGGCAGTGACTGGAGTGGGAGATTCTCCTGTGAGAATGCATTCTCGATAAAGCACATTTGTAATCTGCTTAGACTTGATTCAAAGAATGGCGCTATCTTAGTTGGGGGGGGTCGTAGTTTTCGTGTCAAGAGTAAGCGCCACGCGTGAAAAAAACCACTTACAACTATTTTAACAATAACAACAAACATTTTCAGAAAAAAAATCAAGAAAAAAGCTCCAAAAATGACTAAAAACGAGGGGACCCCCCAACTAAGATAGCGCCCGAAGGATTTCAATAAAATTACAAAATTACTGTGCCTCCACTCTTAGAAGAATGCCGTTTCAGCTGGGTAAATCTGAGATTTCCAAGCAATTGAAGACCCGCAAACTCACCAATATGAATAGATGAAATACTCTTAGCAGTCTTCATAACTTCGACTTGGTACTTCCCAAATATTTGCAAAAAATTTTGAAGTTTCGTTTCGGTTTCCTCGTCTTCATCCCAAGTGATGGCGTAGCAGCACCTTGTTCTGAAACGGCGGATAGTGCAACAATGTCATTTAACTGCTCACAAATACTTTTGAGCGTCGCAGAAGAAACGGAGCTCAAGGGTCTTCGGATCATTGCACAATTCATAGATCGGCTTCGGAATCAGGTACTCTATTCCAGTGAGCTCTTCGCTTTCCGATTTGTCACATGCCGCTTTTGGCTCTTCTGCTTTCAGTGTTTGCTGAAATTCCGTATCAATTTACTTTCAGTGTTCCAATAAAGTCATTGTCATTGCCTTTTGAACAGGAAGTGCCCACTTTCGAAGGCTCAGGTCATCAGATTCGGGAAAATTGAGATCTTGATTACCAGCGGAGTCAGTCATCGGTTGATCCGTTGGTTGCAGTTTCTTATGTTCACTTTGATCTTGAGAACGATGAATTTATGGAAAATTGAAAATAAATCAATTCTGATCGGTCAAATGATTGCGGAGATAGGAGAAACAAAAAACGATTTCACGCGGTGATTTTTGAACTTTATTGTTCTGATAACTAACACTAACAAATACAGTGAAACAAAGGCTCTAAAAGCGGTCAGTGAATGCGCGCCATTGAGGAATTCGTGTAACTATCGTGCGAGAAAACTTGAGAAAAGCAGCCAGTTATTTCATATAACCAATAGTGAAACCATGTAACAACTAGACTTGTAATTGGCAAATCATTTATATATCATAATAGTGAAAAGGGAATTTTTTAAAGAAAAATTTGAAAAGCTGCAACGACCGAAAAGCACAATGTCTAAGCAATCAGCAAGTGCGCTCCTTTGAGGAAACAGCTTCAATATCACTAAAAATGAAAAATCAATAGACAGGTTTTACTTCGAACTCTGAAGTAGTTTCCCTTTCGTATAACTTTCAAATACAAAGCAAGCAAGCTCCAAAGTTATTGATTTTTTTCCTATTTATTGCGAAAAATTACCATTTTTAGGATAACATGGCATAGCAAACTTGCAAAGCCAAAATGTCTGAAATTACTTATCAAGCAGGCCTTCGGACTTTGCGCACATCAAGAAACGTTGTATGCGCGCTCGATCGCACAGCGAATTCTAATATGGGACAGATCGATAGTGAGCAGAGTCTGAAAAAAGGTACATTCTGAGGAATGGCGGACCATTTCAGAAAACCAGTTTTACTATTAGTATGCAAAAGCAAAGGTCTAATTGTCAGCAAATTATGTAATAATGAAGCAGATATATCACAAAACAGTGAAAAGGGGATTAAAAAAATAGAAAATTTTGAAAAATCAATGTGACTACCTAATTTTCAATAGTTCATTAACGGTGTTCAAGGTAACCCAAAGCTTTTGTTTCATTTAATTCATATTAAACGAGATTCATAGCTAGCGATAATAAAAAGTGCAATTTGTCGTCGGTTTGTGAAGAACTGCTTGTGTTGAAGCTGAAAATCCTTATCCGTGAAAAATCGGAAGAAAAAACATAACTAAGAGCATTTCCAGAAGACGCTGATTTTCGAGACGATTGCGGAAACAGATTTGAGATTGTTCAAGATGATTTCTCCTTTGAAAATAATCAAATTTCAAAGAGAATGAAGAACGAAAATCGCTGGAAAGCTGGAACTGGAAGTGCATCAAAGGAACGTACAGTACGCCGTGATTCAGATGAACTAGAAGACAATCAATGCCTCATTTGTCATGATAACATGGAATCAACTGAAGACACTCTCAAGTGCACCGGATGCAAAAGGCGTTATCACGATGACTGCGCCAATAGGTGGTTCCAAATCAAACGGAGCTGTCCGACATGCGATGCTTCAATGCTAAACGACGAAGAGTTCCCTCCGCTGCGTGGAAAATCAGACAATTTATTGATTTTTTCTAATATTATATGAAAAAACATTTGTGGTGAACGCGAAAGGACGAAGATTTTAAAAGTGTTAGTTTTGTTTGTTTTTATATTATTTGAATAAACTTTTCTCCAAATTTCATATTGATTCCACTTTTTTTGCAAAAATTATCGCATTTGAAGCCCATCCTATTATATTATATATGCCGCACCATGTATACGGTACCTAACCATGGGGTATACGGTGGACCAGAGTAGGGCGGAATTGGATTTTGGAAACTCGAAATCCGGAAAACGGAAAAAATTTCTTTCACGGAGTCTGGAATCCGGAAGACGGAAAAATTTTTTTCACGGAATCTGGAATCCGGAAAACGGAAAAAAATTTTTTCACGGAATCTGGAATCCGGAATGCGGAATGTAAAAAACGGCGGAATCCGGAATGCGGAATGCGGAAAACGGAATTTTAACTATTAACGAGGGAATCAGATGATGTAAATGCGCTCTGTTCGGGAGTTCAAAAAAGTATACTTTTCACAACAATTGAGAATACATAAAGTATTAAAACTCATAGTTGGGCGGAATTGGATTTTGGGAACTCGGAATCCGGAAAACGGAAAACAATTTTTTTCACGGAATCCGGAAAACTGAAAACGGAAAAAAAAATGTTTCACGGAATCCGGAATCCGGAATTCCGCCCTTCTCTGCGGTGGACGCAGCTATCACAAGTGAAATGTGACAGAACTTATAGTTAGCCTATCCTTATCTTTGAAGAAGAGACTTCATCGAGACTTCAAATTTCGTTTTTTCAGACCGCTCACTCCACAGACTACGTGCCAAATTCAGAAAGGTGGATTGCAATGTTGGCACATAGGGAAGGGTCACCATCACCATACCATATAAAATGTTCCATGTTGCAACATGATGAATGTCATTCAAGACGAAGAAGGTGAAGATGTGGCGATTGTTTATGGTCGCCTACATGTACAACCATTCACCGTTGTCCTCGTCATCATGGAGGGGCGGAGCATATAGAGCATATTAAAGAGTCCGGTCTGGTCGTCAGTATTCATTATTCATTTCTCGGTGTTTATCTAGAACTCTTTCTACTTTTCTCATTATACATAATGTCACATTTACCGAATTTAAGCAATTTCAGATAAATAATGTCCGCTGGTTCAACTGGTTCAACACAATTCAGTGCAATCTCTCCAATTTCCTTGAGGAAACTCGTGAATCATTACATCCAGAGCTCCATGATTCCAACCGATTGGGCCTGCGCTGATGTGAATCCGCTGAAGAATATTGAGGAGCTCTTGGAAAGATCAAATGGGACACTGAAAATGTATGGAACGGCTCAAGAGCTTCTTGATAGCCTGAACACCTTCGCAACGTTTCCCGGCTATAATGTTTGCTTCGATTTCAGCCAGACGGAGGCTTACTGTGTGAGTTGGTTTTTGGCGATGTCTCATCTAAATCGATATTTTTTGTTCCTTTGCAGACCTCTGTAGTATTCTACAAAAGTATGAAAAAGGGAATTTTCATTTACAAGGACTTCCTGTTCACTGTGATTCAACGTATGATTATGGAATGTCCGTTGAGGAGATTTGAAGCTGAAATCTGCATGGCTACTGTACACGCTTATCTGAAAACGTTTCAATCCACAATTTCAGTTTGTTCTTTAAGTGAAATGACTCCTATTTGTGCGCCTATTTTGGACAGTTTCGCAATTGGAATAGCTATTTTCAATCAGGTGATTTCATTTCCTGGTTATCGAAAAAACATTACATATTCATTTTCATTATTTCAGAATTTTTCCAAAATAGAAGCGAATAGTAAAGAAAAGTTTCCGTTGAGTTTCAAGGACTACACCATCAACGAACTTCTACAGAACTGGTACCGGATCTTCCCATTTTTTAAGAAAAATCACCAGCTTCATCGAGTTTTGAAGCACTTTTTCGAGAGATGTTCACCAAAAGACAATATGAGATGTTACGAGAGAATATTCACCTGGTGCTCCATTGTGGTTCGAGAAATCGAGGCTTTCATCAGCAATAATGAAGCATTGTTTTTGCCACGTTCTGTAGTTGTAAGTGTTCATCTCATCTCAAACAATGATACCACAATCCCGAAAATATATTTTCAGAGAGATGAGAAGTTGACTCCAATCGTCCGACTGTTCTCCAAAGATTCCATGAAATTTGTGATGCCTCATGAGCTGCTCCAATCGATGAAGCAAGAGCAGATGAATACGGCTGGATTCGAGCAGAAGATTATGGAAATGCCAAGACTTTCAACTCTCAGTTTTCGGGAAATCGCTCTAATGATATCCAATGAAGACCTGAGAGCCATCGAGTTTGTGATTGTTCCAGTGAACACAGTCAAGTATAATTCCACCCCAATTCCAACGATCGACGGAGGCCATTGCGCGCTGGCAATTGATGTTCTCTTCGATATCCTCGGAAATATGATTACAAGCAAGAAATTGTTTCAGAGATTGGAGGCGTCGAACTTCAATATTATTGAAGAATATTTCGGATTGAACGAAGAACTCTTTGATTCGAAACGTGGAATATACTTTATTGATTTGAATAACACTCTGAAGGAACAGCTGGACCGTCTAGTCGATGACATGAATCCGTCAAAAGAAATTAAAGAAGTTCGAGAGGTCAATGGAAAGGATGGGATTACCAGAGATGATTTGAAAAGTGAAATGAATTACTTGGAGTTGGACGCAATGTTTCCGGAAATCCTCGAGCAAGCTGATGATGTTTACACGGAATATGTAAAAGTTATGAATCGAGGTGAACTGAAAACAACCGATATGTACTGCCTTCTGGAAATTCTCCAAGTCATCTGCATATTGAAAAGACTGCCAAAGCTCTCTGAATTCGTTCATAACCAAGGTGGATGCTCGAGAATTTTGAACTTTCATTGCAGTATCTGTAAGAGAGTTACGTTTAAGGATGACACTGGAAAAGAGCCAAAGAACAGCACATTTTCTGAAGATAGCAATTCTGGAAAAGATCTGGAAACAACATCGAGGTCATCTGAAAAACCAGAATCGTCGTCGGAAAAATCCAAAAGCAGCGAAGTATTAAGCCAGAAGAAGCCAGTTTCTCAAATCTACTACACCGCAAAGAAGCCAGAATCGAGAAAAAAGAAGAATACAAAACAGCGAATTTCAGTTGAAAAACCAGAAGAAAAGCAGTCGAATGCCTGTCCAAAATGTTTCAGAGGCAGTGTATTCAACAGAAAACTGAGAGAAGACTTGAGGCTGCAAAAGATTGAAAATAAGCAGCTGAAGAAGAATCTGAAACTCAACGATGAGATTCAACAAAAAATGGAAGAAAAGGAAAAGGAAATGAATCAGGAAATCATGGAGAAAGATGAGAGGATTCGAGTGCTTGAAGAACAACTTCTGGCTTTTCGAGAGAGAAGAAACGAGGAAATCGACAATTCGCCATCCTGTTCACATTCCAAAGGAAAGTATGCTGGAAGTGCTTCAAGATAGTGAGAGGGATTCTGAAGGTAAGCTGAAAATCGTTATTCGTGAAAAATCGGAAGAAAAAACATAACTAAGAGCATTTCCAGAAGACGCTGATTTTCGAGACGATAGCGGAAACAAATTTGAGATTGTTCAAGATGATTTCTCCTTTGAAAATAATCAAATTTCAAAGAGAATGAAGAACGAAAATCGCTGGAAAGCTGGAACTGGAAGTGCATCAAAGGAATGTACAGCACGCCGTGATTCAGATGAACTAGAAGACAATCAGTGTCTCATTTGTCATGATAACATGGATTCAACTGAAGACACTCTCAAGTGCACCGGATGCAAAAGGCGTTATCACGATGACTGCGCCAATAGGTGGTTCCAAATCAAACGGAGCTGTCCGACATGCGATGCTTCAATGCTAAACGATGAAGAGTTCCCTCCGCTGCGCGGAAAATGAGATAATTTATTGATTTTTTCTAATATTGTATGAATTGCACCCTAAAGAAGGTAATACGACGATTCGACTGAAAATTTCAGATGCATTTTTCAGTTTTTCATTTTTAATCGGTAATTTACTATATGGTCGTTTCAGAACTTTCCATTTTGTTTCTGTCACTTTTTGTTGTTTTGTTAAACTTGTGAGTGTTTGCAGTGACATTTTAATTCATCCCGCTAGTAAACGAGTCTGAAAGCGCGCTCCAATGAACACCGGTTTCCGGAGGGGGTGGGAACCAGAGTAGGGCGGAATTGGATTTTGGGAACTTTGGGAACGAAAAAAATGTTTTTCACGGAATCTGGAATCCGGAAGACGGAATGAAAAAAACGGCGGAATCAGGAATCCGGAAATCCGCCCTTCTCTGGTGGGAACTGCATTTTGAATAATCATGTATCAGACATTTTTATCTATGTATTTTGATTAGCATATTCATATTCATATAAATAATTGTTTATTTTTATGGCTGTTGGTGACATAGATGTATTCATTTGGCGTACGACTTCTGATACGTCAACGATTTCTTGTACTGGTACTTCCCAGCCGCTGGTGCAGGCGGCGGCGGAGCCGGCTTAGGCTTCTCAGGCGGTGGTGGCGGTGGGGCGGTCACTTTTGTTGCACTTGCTACTGCTTTTGGGGGTTTCTTTCCGAACAGTTCGTCGTCAATGTCCACGTCAAGATCGGTGTTTTTATGATTTCCGATTGCATCGACTGGAACAAAGGCTGATTTGTCTGCCATCTTGCTCTTTTCTGTAATAAACTTATGTGCATTTTATTGGAGATTGCCCGAGGCCGCCCAGATGCTTCTATATCCCACCAAATTCCAAACCTGTCTGCCTTGGCAAGCGAGCTTAAAGAGAAGTCACGAGAGAACGTTAGCAATGATCTCTATTTTCCGTTCTTACTCCCTTTATACCGACCTTCCACGTGGATGTGTCAAATCGGAAACGGGGTAGATTTAGATAAGAATCATTCTACTTTTAAGATTTTTTAAAGATTAATCGTGTGCATTTCTCAATTTGTTGCTTTGTTCGCGTGGTATTGGAAGTTTAGAAGCAGAACGAGTCGTGATTTCAACTTTGCACATTTGTAATGCGATTTTTGGCGAAAGCGGCAAAAGATAATGCCAAAGGCTAAAATGAAGAGGTCATCACAGTAGACTATAACGAATAACTTCCTTAATTATAGCCTAAGCTCTCCGGTGATGCGTTTAATTTTCTTTCCCTTATCTATTTCTCAACAAGCGAATAATTATAGTTCTCTTAGTAACGGAAAACCTGAAGATCCCTGTATCACATGTCAAAAATCAGCTTCTTATGTGCAAAACTGCAACTCTAATAGAAAATTTTTTCCGAAGTTTCTAAAACGTTCCAGAATATTCCAGAAAGTTCGAGAATGCTCTGGAACAGCCGCTTCCAATATAAATCAATTTTTAAACCATTTCGTTATCAGTGTTTCAGCGCCCATTTTAAGTTGCTCCAGTTACTAACTTACATAGTTACTTACTAGCAAGGCTGGGAAAAAAATAGCCGGCGGCGCGGCGGCGAAAAAACGGCGGAAAAATTTCGGCTTTTCGCCGGCGAACGGCGGAGCCGAAAAAAGCCGTCGCCGCCGACGGCGGCTTTCGCCGGCGTTTTTTATCGCGGTGTACGGTAAGCAGAGAAACTGTGTAGTCTGCATTTGAGCGTAAACCTTTTTTTTTTCGCCGCTATCTTAGTTGGGGAGTCAATGGTTTTTGGTCATTTTTAGAGATTTTTGCAATTTTTTTCTGAAACTGTTTATTGTTATTGTTAAAATATTAGTAAGTTGTTTTTTTTTTCAGATTTCAGATTTATGAAGATTTATGTAAAATCATTACTCCTTTGAGAGAGTGTAATAAGCACTTTCAGGTAGATTTATTTTTAGATTTGGAAAATTATGAATTTTCAGAGTAATGCAGTTACTGTTCATCATGTCATTCCACTATATGTGTCAATTCTTAATGAATTCGATTAGCTCGGTCTTCTGGCTTCAGTATATTTTGACATTACATGTGGTATAAAATGTTGTTATGCTTTCAGAACAATATGCTAGTTATTCTTGAATTTGGAAAGATTGCTATGCGAAAACAAATCGAAAACCTTTCTGCAATACACTTCGTTTCTGTTTACCTATCACCAACTACTAAGAATCTAATGAACCTTCCGCTGAAATTCGATCAGCATCAAGTATTTCACTGACACTTCGTAATTTTTAAAATTTTTCATGTTTACAGATTTAATTAAATGTGTTGGAAATCGTTGGAAGCGAAATAGAAAAACTAGCCTCAATTTCAGTCAAAGATCGTTTACCTGGTTTACAGCAGCCCAAAACGCTCGGCATCGTTTGTAGAAAGAAGCTTACAACCTACAGTTTTTCCATCTTTTTCCACTTTACAAAATGAATGTAGTTTTTATGAAAGAGACTCGCGCCAGTGTGAACCTCTTCTATATTGGCCCCTTGTGAAAACTGTTTATCGCAAACTGGCAAGTATTGCTTGGAAAGTATTTGGAGTGGCCACCACTGAGGCGGATGTCGAGAAATCATTTTCTGTTTAAAAAAATGTTTATTCTCCAAACAGGCTCTCGTTGAGCCCGAAATTTCTTGAAAATTTAATGATAATGAAAGAATGCCCTGAAGACCAAAATGTGGTAACAAATCACATTTAGATTTGTTTTGTTCAATATTTTCATTTGGATTAGTTTTCCTGCGGTTAGACAAGACTATTAATTTGCCTCCCTTCTTTTTTTCCATTTTTTATTTGTTAAAATTTTCAAATATTAAATAAAAATTTTTTCGTTTCAAATAATTTTTATTTTTGCATCTAATTTTCATGAAAATAACTGTCGGATTAAGAGAGCTTCCAACTGTTTGAATAATCAAAGAATGCCCTGATGACCAAAATGTGGTAAAAAATCACATTTAGATTTGTTTTGTGCAGTATTTTCATTTCTTTTAATTTTCCTCCGGTTAGATAAGACTATCATTCATTAATTTGCCTCCCTTCTTTTTTTCAATTTTTTTATTTGTTAAAATTCTCAAATATAAAAAGAAATTTTTTTGCTTCTAATTTTCAAGAAAATAACTGTCGGATTAAGAGAGCTTCCAACTATTCGGAATAATACTCATTTTGATGAATAAAAAATGCCAGCCGAAAAAAGCCGGCGACGGTGATAGATTAGAACACACTGATAAAGAATCCGTTTTCCGAATTTTCTGAATTCGCCAACTTGCCACGGTTCGACATACTAAAAATTGGCTGTTATGTCGCGGAGGAACTGGTTAGTGCTGGAATTTCAGATCGAAATAACTCGCTTCGCTGAAGCGTTCAACAAATTCTGAAAACGGATTCTTTTTCAGCGTGTTCTAATCTATTGATTCACATAGGTCTCGTATGGAAACTCCACGGTGAGTTACCAACCTTCCCTAGTTAGTCGATCCGTCATTCGCCTGTGTGGACGCGGATCACAGCTAACCATGTCTTACGATCTTAGGCGATGATGGTCAATGAAGTAGTTAGTCGATTTCCTCGATATATTGAGACTTCTTTTCGTAAGACCATCTCATGGGGGGCCGTCCGACAGGTCGTTTATGGCCTCGAGGAATTAATACATTGTTTTCCAAAGTTTCGAAAACATTCCTGAATGTTCAAGAAAGTTCTAGAACTTATAGAACCAGGCTACATCGGAAATATTTTCTGGAATTTTCTAGAAGGTACTAAAGTAATGATCTGGAATGCTCCTGACATTAAATGTCTGTAGAGCTGAAAAACTGGATATTTTCTCTGATTGTCTGCGAGGAGCCGTTTTTCATTTTTCTCATATTTTTCATTTAGCTCTACTCAACTTCAATGGTCAAAACGGCAAAAAAGCTAAAGGCTAACCAGCCCAAATCTCGTTTGGGGCGCACACGGTCCCATGTACCTAATTATGCACTTTTAGATCAGACCCACCGCTTCTGAATCCAGTGATTCCACTACCAAATCTTCCTGGAAGCACTGAATGCCTGCTACGAAGGCTGTTGATGCTCTCAGAAATGCATTATTCTTAATTTCTTAATATTCTTAAAAATTGATATTAAAATTGATATCCATTGCCACCGATAGAAAGCACGTTATTTTGTTAGATAATTGAAACACTAATATGATTTAGTTTCCGGATTTCGCTGATATTTATTCCACGAAAGACGAAATAAGACCGTCTCGTCTCGTCTCCGTCATCTAGAATTCGTCTGACGCAGAGATAGATGTTGTTTTGGTCACGTAAAATACATTGTGTACACCAGAGAAAGGCGGAATTTCGCATTCCGCATTCCGCATTCCGGATACCGCCGTTTTTTTCATACCGTCTTCCGGATTCCAGATTCCGTGAAAAAAATTGTTTTTCTTTTTCCGTTTTCCGGATTCCGAGTTCCCAAAATCCAATTCCGCCCTACTCTGCAGAGAAGGGCGAAATTCCGGATTCCGCCGATTTTTTCATACCGTCTTCCGGATTCCAGATTCCGTGAAAAAAAAATTTTTTTCCGTTTTCCGGATTCTGAGTTCTCAAAATCCAATTCCGCCCTACTCTGGTGTACACACTTTCTTTTGCGTAAAACGAACGAAGACATGACGAAAAACGGCTTTTTGTTTTCGTCTTTCGTGGTAGCCTTACAATTAGTAACAGGAATGGCTCAGCTTGAACAGTTTTCTTTTTGTTTATTTTTAAGTCATCTCATTTTTCTTTATTTAATAGCAAGTATACTGACTATTTGAATTGGTGGCCATGGCGACAGTTCAGAAGTTGTTGAAAGAAAGTATTCGTCTCGAAAGACAAAGGCAAAGATCTAAGCCTTTTTGAAAAAATTCTTTTATTCAAAATAATGTGCTATCGTAATAACATTGTTTTTAATATTGGTCAAATAGCCGCTTATTTGAAAGTTATTTAATGATTTTTTAACAGCTTCTGATTTTCAATAGCAGTATTGGCGAAATCCATATTCTTCAGAAAGTTCTAAGATGAAAAAGAGGTTTTTCTGGCGCTGTCTTAGTTGGGGGGGGGTCCAGAGGTTTTTAGTCATTTTTGAAGTTTTTTTTTTGTTTTTTTTTTCTGAAAATGTTATTAGATATACTCGAATAACACTAGCAATTTTAGAACAATTTTATTGGCAGACAACAAAAAAGAAAATGCGTATTTCGAGACAAATACTTTCTTGCAACAACTTTTGTACTGTCGTCATAGCCACCAATTTATATAGTCAGTAAACTTGCTATAAAACTTAAAAAAAAATTCAAGCTTACATCGGAATCCACAATTTTTAATTTTCCTTGATCATCAGCACCATAGTTTTCATCATCATTTTTGAGATCACTCAACAAAAAATCAGTTGAAGCTGAGTCATTCCTGTCGCATTCTCACCATAAATATCGGCTTCTTTACGAAATCCGAAAACTAAATCATATTACTGTTTCAATAACTAATTATATAACAATAGAACAAAATATTTCAATAAAAGGTAGATGCCACCCAGTGAATCACACATTGAATCTCGTTTTCTTTGAATAAATTTTGTTTCAAAAAAAATTTGTTGAAAAAGGAAATGTTGAAGATTAACTCGAAATAAAGAAATACAAGTAATCATTTTTATTGTGGGTACCACACATCTGCAGGTTCTCTCAAAAATTCGCGAATCGCCGCGTTAAAAGTGTGCATGTGCGGCCAAGTTCCTGAAGTTTTAAGACCGAAAGCGTAATTCTACAACAATAAGAATAACTATTCTGTTTAAAAACTGATGCAAAACCGGCGCTATTTTAGTTGGGGGGGGGGTCCACTCGTTTTTAGTCATTTTTGGAGGTTTTTGAGTTTTTTTTCTGAAAATGTTTGTTGCTATTGTTAAAATATCTGTAAGTTGTTTTTTTTTCATGCGTGGCGCTTACTCTTGACACGAAAACTACGATATCACTTTTTTTCACGCGTGGCGCGATTCAACGATGAGAAATGTTTGCAATTTTTTTTTTGGGTTTTTTTTTTCGTTTATTAGATATTATCGCCGTAAAAAAGTTCCGACATTTTTTTGAGCCCGCGAAAATCGGGATTTGAATTTAGAGGCTCCTTATTTTTTCTTCTGAATTTTCAGAATTAAACTGGATTAAAAGAACAAAATTGTATTAATCGTGAATTTTTTTTACACGTTTCTTCGAATGTTTAAATATATCAATTTGCGTCATTTATTTTTTTTTTCGTTTCTTCTGATAAAAATATATCGCGCATAGCAAATGCGCTGATGAAATGGGCGGAGCCTCTAAATTCAAATCCCGATTTTCTCGGGCTCGAAAAAATGTCGGAACTTTTTTACGGCGATAATAATAATAACTTAGTTAATCATAGATATGAATAGGACTGCAGCTGATGCACTTCTCGACTTGAAGTAAGCCTAAGCCTAAGCCTAAGCCTAAGCCAAAGTGTGGCCTCAAGTAAAATTTATAGGATGATCATTACTTTGAGGCGCTGTAGCATTTCAAATATCACGATTAAGCGAAATTTTACGAGTTATGGGCCGGAATCGCCAAGAAATATCCAGTCACCTAGTCATTTTCTTTTCTGTGCGTATTTTTGTTGTCTGCCAAAAAATTGTTCTAAAAATTGCTAGTGTTATTCGAGTATTTCTAATAAAATTTTCAGAAAAAAACCTTGTTTTTCAGTGCCTAGTTTAAATTTTTTTTGATCGTAGATTATGATGTTTACTCTCGCTTCTTTCCTGAAATCATTCGTTTTCCAAACAGTACTTACGAGAACTTTTTGGAAGGTGTATTAGCCCCCCAATTCCGCCAACGAGAACCCAAAAAAAGTTGAATTGAAGCTATCGACTTGTCCCTTGTCCTCAATGTTACAAAAGTCAGTCTTTTTCAGACCAGTCTTTTTCAGCTATTCCAACAATTTAACAAACGCGAACAAGTCTTCTTTTGCGTTGAAGCACTTGTAAACTGCTCGGAAGACTCCTTCTCCTAATTTCTTGTCGATTCGTCACGTTTTCCCTTTTAGAACGCCACTTAATTGAATCAAGTCTCCCATTTCAACGAGTTTCTGCAACACACAATATCAAATTGAATTTTCCGACTATTTCAATTCTTCTATGTGTACAATTTTCCCCAGTTCTCAATGTTGGAAGTGTGCCGTGCAGTTTGAATATGCACTTCTCATCGTACTTTTTTTTCATCGGGGAAATGCTTCCAAAATGAACTCAAAACTAATTTTTTTATTATAAATGACGAAATTAGATAAATTTGGAAAAGGGGATCGTCACGCAATTTGTTATGCTTCCGTTCCTTGGCTATATTCTCTGTGTTTTCCAATTTTCATTAGAAATACCATTGGAAACTGTTAACCACCGTTTGTCAAACGAATGCGGCCATTTCTCTTCACTATCAAATAGAGAAAACACGATTTTTCGTTCAGATTTCATTGTAAAAAATGCTGAACGAATGAACGAATCCCAGCTGAACGCGTGTCGAAAGATTCTGTCTTTTAGACTACATCATTGATGTATCTTTACAAAACTGTATTGTCGAAACCTATTGTTGTTTACATAAAATAGCGTTCACTGATATCTACGATAAGGCTTCCACGAAAGAAGAAATAAGACCGTCGTCGCCTTTGTCTAGAATTCATCTGACACAGAGCTAGACGATTTTTTGGCCAAGTAAAATACATTGTGTGCAGAATGCACAACTTTTTTTATTGCGTAAGACGAACGAAGACGAGACAAAAAACGGGGAGACGAAAGGCGAGACGAAATACGGCTTTTTTGTTTTTGTCTTTGGTGGAAGCCTTAATCTACAATATGCAACATTTGTTTAACCATCATGTTCATTTTGAAGAAGGTTATCAGCCGGCCCACACGTGGCCCGATGCCCGGCAATGTGGCAATGGAATCAACTATAAGTGTAACATAAATGATAGCCTGAATTATCTTATTGCCGTTTCAAACAAACTACAAATAAAATCGACAACTTTGCAGCTGAGCGTGGTTGTCAGGATTGGTTAGGATTTCCAGAGTGATAAAAATTGTATTAGGTTTTCAGGCAGAGAACATTTTTCTAAATCTCCAAATCAATGTCTCTCGAATTTTCGTGCTATCATTCCGTCATTTGGACTACATCATTGAGGTTTCTTTACAAAACTGTATTGTCGACCGCCTTTGTCTCCGTGTTGTATTCGTCTGACGCAGAGCTAAACGTAGACAAAACGGGGAGACGAAAGGCAAGACGAAAGACGGCTTCTTGTTTTTGTCTTTCGTGGAAGCCTTAGTCTACAATATGCAGCATTGATTTAACCATCATGCTCATTTTGAAGAAGGTTATCAGCCGACTCACACTTGGCACGGTTCGGCCCGGCAATGTGGCAATGGAAGCACTGTATCAGCGTAACAAAAATGATATCCTGATATCTTGTCGACCGTCTTCGTCTCCGTCTTGTATTCGTCTGACGCAGAGCTAGACGTAGACCCCGTGCCGTTTATACAAGTGAAATCATCAATTTTGCAGCTGCCAGAATCGGCTAGGATTTCCATTATAGTATGATAAAAATGGCATTAGGTTTTCCGGCAGAAAACTTATTTCTAAGCCTCCAATCAATTACTCTCGAATTCTCGTGCTATTATTTTGATATTCTCTTGGAATACAAAGGGCGTGCGAAATGAACTTCTCTCTAATTTTTTCGTTTTTCGTACTGAGAAGACAAAAAACGAAAAATCGCTGCAAAAGGTGTTATTTAAAATAGAGAAATTCATAAAACTTTTTTCAGAATTCCTTTAAAAAAAGTTTTGAATTTTTGCTTCGGAATACTCCGATTAAAATCCATTGTGACGTTTTTGCTCCAAGAGAAGTTTAATTTCGAAAATGATCCACACACCCCTGCTAAAATGCCTATTTAACAAATGTTGTCCGTCCGTCACATCGGCCCCCGCGACGGAATTGAGCAAAATTCCGTTTTCCGTCTTCTGCTAGAGAAATAGTTTTCCAAGTAATAGGACATATTGATTTTTTTTTCCGCTTTATTTTCCGCTTTATAAACCTCTGAATCAGATTTTTCTTAAAAAATGGAAAGATTACTTTTTTGGCTGAAATCCAGCATATCTTGTTTTTCTAGCCAAAACCTGAATCCTACTTGAATTTAAGTCGTAAAAATGATAGTTTTCAAAGTAATAGGAAATATTGATCTTTGATTTTTTCATCAGATATATCTGGAACGGAATTCTGAATATTCCGAGAAAACGTTTTAGAACATTTCGATTTTTTTTGAAATTTCAATCTTCGGAATATAGAGTTTCTAGGGTTTCTACGAAAGACAAAATAAGACCGCCTCCTCTCGTCTTCGTCTTTGTCTTGAATTTGTCTGACGCAGAGATAGACATTGTGTACACAGTAAGCAACTTATTTATTGCGTAAGACGAATGCAAGACGAACTGTAAAACTGAATGCTTATTTAACATATGTTGTCCGTCCGTCACATCGGCCACCGCGGCAGAATTGAGAAATATTCCGTTTTCCGTCTTCTTCTCTTCTGTTCGATCTAATTTTTCTGAAAATTGAAAAAAAAGTAATATCATTTTGAAATGTTAGCCTCGGAGTGATCCGATTCGAAAAACCATTGGTATTAGAATAGAATAGTCGAATGTTCGGAATTATGACGATGAAAATCTCATTACGAAAATGCCCCGGAATCCTGAAGTATTCATATTTCGGAATTCAAATAACGAGTTTTAATAAGGTGTATTTATGCGTTGACATTTGATTATTTGTTTTAATCTATCACGTTACTACAGAGCAGCATTACATTAATGCAACCGAAAATGGAAAATTGCAGAACACGCGATTAGGTTGTCAAATTGTTGTTCACGTTTAGCATTCAAATCGAGTTTAAAGATAATTGGGTTTTCTAAGAAATTCAGAAGTTTTGAGGAAATCCGTTTTCGAATTTTATGACGAATGTTAAGCTATAATCATTTAATTTATCGAGAAAATCAGCTGAGCACCATCGCCCAAGATCGCAAGGCACGGTTAGCTGTGATCCGCGCCCACACAGGCGAATGACGGATCGACTAAGTAATTAAGTAATGAAGACAAGTCGAAGTCACCCCTGCAAAGTACAGAAGAAATTGATTCAGGTGTGTTTTGGACAAATTTCTGAATTTCGACGTCACACTGACAAAGGCACCTGTCGATCCATGTTGTAGGCAAATGTTGTAGCTCACAATCCGGGCGTATTTCGGGCAGATCTGGCTCTTGAATTCCTCCAAAATTGAAACAATTTCAAAGCCACCTGAAATTGTAGATTTCAGATAATTCCACTCATTCCGTGTTGAAGCTGAAACGTTAAAGAATGCGTTTTGACTATATATCGTGAGAGTTTAAAAAAAAAAACGTATTTTTCAAAGTTCAAACGTTGGTGATAAATTGTAGGTGGCTGTAATATGTAATTTCACTCAAACCTTTAGCTGAAACTTTTTTTTTCACATTCTGCGGCGAAACTTGGAAAAATGTTCAATTATAATTCTGAGCTTTAATACTCTCTATGTCAGCGTTAACGCAATTTGTTACCCCGGAAAGAAGTTAGTTTTCCGCTTTATAAACCTCTGAATCAGATTTTTCTTAAAAAATGGAAAGATTACTTTTTTGACTGAAATCCAGCATATCTTGTTTTTCTAGCCAAAACCTGAATCCTACTTGAATTTAAGTCGTAAAAATGATAGTTTTCAAAATAATAGGAAATCTTGATCTTTGATTTTTTGATCAGATCTATATGGAACGGAATTCCGAATATTCCGAGAAAAAGTTTTAGAAAATTTCGATTTTTTGAAATTTCAATCTTCGGAATATAGAGATTAAGGCTTCCACGAAAGACGAAATGAGAACGTCTCGTCTCGTCTTCGTCTTCGTCTTGAATTCATATGACGCAGAGATAGCCATTGTGTACACAGTACACAACTTTTTTATTGCGTAAGACGAATGCAAGACAAACTGAAAGACGAACGAAGACGAGACAAAAGACGACATTTTGTTTTCGTTTTTCGTGGTAGCCTTAATAGAGATATCGGGAAGTTTGAATATTCAAATATATTTAAAATTCCTAAATTTCCAAATTCAGAATATTGGACAATTGGACAATTTTTTGTCTTTCGTCTCATATTTCGTCTCCCCGTCTTTCGTCTCGTCTTCGTTCGTCTTTCAGTTTGTCTTGCATTCGTCTTACGCAATAAAAGTAGTGTACTGTGTACACAATGTATTTTACTTAACTAACATAATGTCTATCTCTGTGTCAGACGAATTCAAGACGAAGACGAAGACGAGACGAGACGGTCTTATTTCGTCTTTCGTGGATGCCTTAGTTTCGGTTGTATTTTTAGCTCCACGGTCAACTTTTGAAAGCATTTTTGAGTAATCGATTTCAGTTTAAAACCAACCTATTGTTGTTCAAATAGAATAGCGTTCACTGATATCTACGATGAGGCTTTCACGAAAGACAAAATAATAACGTCTTCGTCTTCGTCTTGTATTCGTCTGACGCAGAGCTAGAAGTTGTTTTGGTCAAGTAAAATACATTTTGTACACATCACACAACTTTTTTATTGCGTAAGACGAATGCAAGACGAACTGAAAGACGAACGAAGACGAGACAAAAGGCGGCATTTTGGTTTCGTCTTTCGTGGAAGCCTTATTAGAGATATCGGGAAGTTAAAGTTTGAATATTCAAATATATTTCAAATTCCTAAATTTCCAAATTCAGAATATTCCGGCTTCTCGGAAAGTTTCTCTGCTTTCCGCTTGAATTTCACTACACTGATTTGTCCACTGCGCCTTTGATTAGAGCTCATAAAAAACCTAATAGACATATATTGGATTGGTTGGTGACTAGTTCATAAATGTTTTTTTTTAGACAATGTAATTGTTTTTTCTATACAGAATGATGTTGGTTCTAGAAATATCTGTCTGACATTTAATGTTGTTCAGAAATTTTATATCTAATGTAAAAAGCTGTTTTAACTGTTCTACAAGTAGCTGAAAAATGAAAATTCAACGGTAAACTTCCTTGAAATGGCCACATTTTCTCAACAGTTAGAGCCTTAAAATTCAAGAAAAGCCGCAGATTCTCGTGATTCTAGGTTGACTGTTTCAATGTTATTATATTATGTTTCACGTTTCCGTTTGCCTATGTTGACAGTAAAATTAAATTAGAATTACCGCATTTAGAAGTCTCGGAATATACCACATTTTCAAATTTATAATCTTGGGGGTATCATAACATTCTGAAAATTATCTTTTCGGAACTTCGGATTTTTTTTCCTGGAATACATTGATCATCGTTCAAAACAAAAAATTGCAGAAGAAATGAATTTCAAATAGAGAAATACAGTTCGCGACAAAACTATAATAACCAGATTGTGAAATGTGAATGGCCTCATTCGCCGGGAGTGCCAAGAAAGTACCTATAAAAAATTGTTTTGGCAAATCGGTCAACCTTGACTTGATCTATAATATTATGCAGGGTGCGGAATAAATAATAGGATGAGATTTTGCACCACATCTAGCGCCGATACACCTTTTTGTTTATGTTTTTCAAGTTTTTCCTTAATTTTTTCCGAATTTCCGTCAATGGTGGCTGCATCTTCGTATAGGCTACCGATCCTGGATTGCAAGAGAATGGAGCTGTCCAATTCTGAGTTTGCAAAAAAGCTGAAAGTACTTCATTCTCTAGTCTATTGGACTGTGACTCGTTACCAACGTCTTCGGATACTGGAAGAGAGGCCTAGATGTGGTCGTTCCGCTACTGTCACGACTCCTGAAGCTGTCAAAAAGGTACGCTCGAGGAATCGCAGAAATGCAGAAAGGAGCGGAGCATTAGAAAGATGGCTAATGAGATGGATGGATATGAGTGAAAAGTCTATGAGAAGAATCGTCAAAAACAAGCTGAAGATGACGCCTTATCGTATCCAAAAGGCTGTTTTCTTCAGTGAGAAGAACAAGGCTCTCCGCATGCAAAAAGCACGTCACCTCCGCACTGTCTTTACGGATGAGAAGTTGTTCACGGTGGAGGCTAACAAAAGTCGGCTTGTCAGAGTGGGAAATTCCTCAATACCACTTCTCATCCGACCTCCGTAATTGTTTTTGTGCAAATGGCAAAACACCGCTCATTTTTGAGGATCCAGGAGTCAAAGTAGACCAAATTTATTACAAAAACGCATTTTGGAGGCTGGTGTACTTCCCTGGGCCAGAAATCACTTTGATGTAAGTTCTTGGATCTCCAAGCACAGAACTCAGCTCCAGCTCATCACGCCACAACAACACAACAGTGGTTCAAAGAAAATTTCCATAGTAGGGCGGAGTTGGATTTTGGGAACTCGGAATCCGGAAAACAGAGAACGGAAAAAAAATGTTCACGGAATCTGGAATCCGGAAGACGGAATGAAGAAAACGGCGGAATCCGGAATGTGGAATGCGCAAGTTATGGCGTTTGAAACCCATCCTATTATTTATTCCGCACTCTATAAAACATAAACCGCATCAAAATATACCTCGCTATCGGATTATGCCTCGCTATGCCTCGCTATCGGATTTTGTTCCTTTCGCCGTCAAAAATCCGTATAAAAAGCGGATATTCTCAATATTTCTAGGTCATTACTCTAGTTTTTTCCTCCTATCTACATGCCACGTAGATCACACTTATTTCCCGCGGAACAGAAGAATCTAAATGACTCTCATAGCTACGCAACTCGGAAGACACCTTAAAACAGTGTCAAGTTATCTACAAAAATCTCTTGCCATTGGATCAATCTTGGTAACCAACCGAATGTAAATTATTGTCTCTGATGAAAAGAAATTCAACTTCGATGGCTCAAGAGAGATTTGGCTCCCATGAATTTCCTGGAAAAGGAACTTTGACGGATGATCAGAAAAGTGCTGGCCTGCATTCACCGCTACAAAACAACAATCCAACTGGAGTCCATATCTACATCCAACATCGTCGACGGTCTGAACTCGTATTTTAGGAAGACAGTGTATGCCAAACCGTAACCCAATTGAATATTAAATGTAAAATTTCTCACTTTTATAATAAAAATGTGTTATTTAATAGCCCTTCTTTGAAAACGCACAATATTTTTGACGCGGTCAATTTTTGAGTTCTAGATTAAAGTAGATCAAATCAAAATTGACCGATCTGCCTAAATCTTGGTTTTTTTGGATTTTTTGGCACACCTGATTGCATAAGGTAATTCACGCACACTATATAAAAAATAAATCATCTCAAACTCAAAATGCCTCAGAGAACTGGGTTCTTCTTCCAAATACCGAATCGTTGTTTAAGGCTTCCATTTGGGCTTAAATTTCGGTCGTCATGTCTTCTTCTTCGTCTTGAATTCGTCTGATGCTGTGTGTTGACGAATGCAAGACGAACGAAGACGACTTTTTGTCTTCGTCCTCCGTGGACGTCGTTATTCCGAAGTGTTCAGAATCCAATTTCTAGTGATTTTGAGAGATTTGGTCCAATCGATATCTCATTCCGAAAATGATCGAAATTTCCAGATTTTCGAAATACTTTCATCAGTAAAACTGAATTTTCTTTGAAACTAAGCCATAATTTACCTAGATTACTGCAGGTGAAATTAGCGAAATATTCAATCACTTTTTTATCAAAAGCAACAAACAATTCTATTTTCAGTTATTTCTTCAGTCAATTTCCCATGATATACACCAATCAAACCGTTGAAGAACTTGAAAAATATCGATGCACTTCTTCTGGAATTTTCGATGCTTTGAATTCAATTTGGATGAAAATCAATTACGTTTTTTCATTTACTATAATAATTGCAACGTTTTTCATGCTTATTCCTGCTGTAAAAGTGTTGAAATTTCACAATGTATATTCAAGTGGAACTCAATTTCTGTTATTCGTCATTTTATTGGTTTCATGCGTAAATCAAGTCGCATTTCTTGAAATTAAGGTAGGCATTATATTGGTTTAAAAACTTAACTTCAAGACTTTTCGCTGAAACAGCAAAAAAATGTATCAATTTTCAATTCTCAGATTCGTCAGCTCATTCAGCTTCTGAAATTTTCCGATGACCCCTGCAAAATTGAATTTCACAGTTCTGAATGTTACTACGATAATACTATCCATATATTCACATTTTATTTGTTAATGTGGTTGGTATGGTCATTAACTTTGGATAGGTAAGCTGAACACTTCCTAAATAAATTATAATAATAAGAAACTAGTGGTTTTAAACTTAAACCAGTCAGGAGGTTCGAATGTAATTTTAATTGAAAATTAAAAAAAATATAAATTCATTTCAGATTTCTCGCTTTGTTTGCTGGAAATTTGAGCGATAGACAAATAATTTCTCGAAGAATTTCATATGGCTTCGTTGTAGGGGCGGTGAGTATTTTTTGGTCTCTATAGGTGAATGCCAACGGAATAGAATCCAACACCTAGAGACAATTGGAGGTCGCATATGCCCCTTTCTTCTTAAATTTTGCGTGTGCTATATGTACGACATAAACAAGCCTCTTGGTTGTGGTCTCGTGGTGTAGTGGTTATCACATCTGTCTAACACACAGAAGGTCGGCGGTTCGATCCCGCCCGAGATCATTTTTGTTCCTTTTCCGCTGTTTCACTGTTATTTTTATTGAAAAAAGATATTATTTTAAGCAGTGCTGAAAAAAGAAAGTTTTGAACGCCAATTACGGTTTTTTATCATGTTCCTTTTCTATTGAAATTGTTAGCTTTCATGGCTATTTGTGAAATAAAAGAAGATATTTATGTTGGTTCTGAAACCCCCAAAAACCAAATTGGGCTCTTCAGAATGGTCTAATGCTTTGAAAACAAGATTTATTGTGTTTATAAACTTCAACTTCAACTCTATTGTGACTCTTCTTTCACGCACCACTCGCAATAGTTTTTTCCGCTTCCACTCACAGCACCGGACTCGATTAGCAACTTGTCATTTTTTTATATGAGTTGTTAGCCGGCGGGTAGTTATTGCGTTTAAACGAGCCAGATTAGGCCAGGATTGCACATGTTTCGGTAAGAGCTACCGACGCCAGTCAGCAGTTCTGACATCAAAATCAAAACAATAAACCTTTAGTTCGATGAGTTTCTGTGAGCAGTTCTAGCACGGATTAAAGGCGCATGGATTTCTCAGTATGTGCATTTTTCACCCAACTATATAAAGCTGACCCTGAGATATAGCAAGGGCCTTTGAGACTTATCCGAAGATGCAACTGACTGTTATGAATTCAAACGGAGGAAATTTCGGGATTGTGAAGAAACCCATTTTTATATTTTTTCAAATAGAAATTTCGTTGTATTTCAGAATAAAAATCAAAGCTTAAAACTTTTTATACGATGATGAGTGGCGTATTTAATTTATGTGCTCACTGTTTCAAGAAAACTATATAAGCCAAACAAACTAGACATTTCTTAAATATTCATTGTCTGTCAAACTGGAAAGTATTCTCCATATCACCAGACTCGCCATAGAACAAGAATGAGCCGTTTCAAATTGAAATAATCCAATTTTTCCAGTTGTTACTCACTATCAACGGCCATCTTCTTGTGTACTCTGGTGTTTCTCGTGCTGGCTTTGTGCCAAATTGCATGTATCCACCACAAATGGCTTTGAATTCATATCAGACTGCCAACGACATAATGATTACTTTCATTTTAATCAATTGCTTTGTCACAATGCTGCTATTTTGCTTTATTATGTATAGAGACCATAGGTGAGTACTCGTCAGAAGATTGGCAAGTCACAAGTTTTCGTTTTCCAAAACTACAAATGCTTCGTTTAAGCGGTTTCATTTTCAAAACTCACGTACTTTCAGAATGCGCCACAGGAATTATGATACCAGAATACGGTACTCTTCATTTGAAAATGTGATAACCACAAAATCGATATTCATTATTACTATCACTCAACTCTTTTTTTCATGCATTGCTTCGCTTTCAGGTGAGATTTCCGGGATTTCTGACTTTTTAGAAGTATTTTCAGTCACAATCATCCGCATTTTTGAAACTAACATGTCCGAATATACGTTTCACATAGTTGTTCAGTATGTATCGGTGAGGTGTCTTGCTTATTGATCAACTAGAGACCTTCTCTTCCAGGCTACACTCTATGGAAACTTCTCCATCCCTTGTCTGATATACCTACAAACTACGCAATGCATAAAACGCAGACGCAGTAAAATAAACGCCTTAACGTCGCTGACGGACAAACTGGATATGAGAATATCGCATCTGAAACAGGCATGGGAGCACGATCGACGTATTCATTGAATTACTAGATTGTGATGAAACAGAAATTGTGTTTGTGCATCGTATAAAATAGTTTTTTTTTTCCGGATTTTTAATGATATTTCTGATGAATAAAACAGATGATTGATGGCTAAGGACATTCACCCACTTAACTATACCTAAAAGAAAAATGGAATGGACACATTATAGGAAGAACTGACCGAAGATGGACGAAACAAGAATGGATTCCTCGAGACCAAAAACGTGTAAAGTGTGAAGAGCTGGAAATGAAAACTGATATTTCAAGGTCGTCTATCAACTTGATGGTGAGGTGTGCTGGATGACATGGAGCTCCTTGTGGATATGACGTATCTTTCAGCAACATCAAAAACACTTAGAAGTACAAGCATGAAATCGACAGTATACTGAGAAATGGAAAGTTTATGACGGATGTGTCGGTGCTCCTATCATTCACAAATGGTAGCGACCATCGTCTACTTCTCAGTTATCAACTTCTCGACACCATCGTTCTTCCCGCGCTCCCAAACGGATCTGAATCTCTTAAGTTACGGACCCACTTAACTATATCAAAAAGAAAAACGGAATGGACACATTATGCGAAAGACGATGGACGAAACAAGAATGGATTCCTCGAGACCAAAAACGTGTGAAGTGTGAAGAGCTGGAGGAACTGAATAACAACGTCATGGCGTATACTTTTCGCTGCTACGTCTAAAATATCTTTTTTCCAGATAAAGACGGTTTATCAGCGAACTAAAAGAACGTCGCAGCTACAGGGTGGCTGCCAAATAGCGTTACACGCTTGAAACGTTATAAATGTCTTCAAACAAGTTCAATTTTCACCAGAATTGGACAAAGGTTTATTGAAATGATACAAAAACAAGTGTTAACAATAGTTTTCAAATCGCCCTCCTTTGGCCTTCACCACCGCTCTCAACCTCTTCGGGTAAGCGTCCACCATGGCACGCAGGTAGTTGGCATCCATTTCGTCCCAGGCTTTTGTGCGACCTTCAGAGCGCTCAAACTAGCGTAGTTTTTGGTGGAAACCTTCTGTGTCAAATATCACCAAACGGCGTAGTCCATAGGATTCAGGTCGGGTGACGGCGCTGGCCATCCTGACGAGGAGATGAACTCAGGAAAATTGTTCTTGCACCACTGCTGAGTGGCCTTGGCGAAATGAGCCGGTGCGCCGTCTTGTTGGAAGCACCAGAGTCGGTTTCCGAAATGCGATTTGGACCACGGAAAAACTGCAGCCTCTAAAATGTTTTCTCTGTAGTAGGTTTGGTTCACCTTGGCTCCCAAATCAACAAAAATTAGCGGGGTTTTGCCATCGGAGAAAATTCCACCAAAAACCATGACTGAAGACGGATGAGATGTCTTATTGAGAAGTTTTCTGTTCTTACAGGCAGTTTGAAAGTCTTTTACAATAACACGATGGTTTTGGCCATTCTTATTAGCTTCAACGGTGAAAAATTTCTCGTATGTTAGCAGTGTGCCTGAGCGCGTGCCTTGAAAAAGCTTTAGTGCTTTTTGCATTCGGAGAGCTTTGATTTTCTCGTTCAGGAATGCGCTATTTTGCATACGATACGGAGTTATTTTCAGCTTCTCTTTGACAAGGATTCCCATAGAATATCGGCACTTTTTGAAGTCTTTAGCAAGCTTCCTCATGCTTCGCTCCGGATTTCTTCGGATTTTTTCCCGAACGCTTTTGGCGTCGTCAAAGTGACAGGACGACCCGATCTTGGATGATCATCAGGTGTACAAAGACGAGTAACAGTCCGATGAACTAGCATTCGGTTGATGTTTAACCGCATAGCGATCTCCCAATTCGACACACCCTGCTGCATCAGTTGAATAATAGAACCACAAGGGGGAAGCAGCCGTAATTACCTTAAAAATGGAAGTTGCGACCAGAAAATTGAAAAACATAGTAATAAATATGTAATAATCAATAAAAAATAAAATGATACAGTAGCGACTTGTTTTCATGCGCCAGAATCCACTCAAAGTTGCGTAACACTATATGGCAGCCACCCTGTAGAATTCAGCTAGTACTGAAGTCACACTTCTGCGGGGTTATAATTTATAAATGTTTTGAAACTTTAATATTTTGAATCAATTTTCAAAAAAAAATGTATTAAATAGAACGTGGAATTATTGTTATTATTATTATTATTAAGGATGACAGGAGATCAAGTGATGATGGTTAAACCAAAAAAGAAAAATGAATAATTATTTGTTTATTACTGTGCCACGTCCCAACACTGCCAAGAAAGGAGTCACATTTTAGAGTATGGGTGGAATCTCTTTGATCTGGACCCTTGTCTCGGAGCAGGTCCATTGACGTAGACGTATTTGATGCATACGACCGGTTTATTCCCTGATCTGTGGTCAATTCTCTGTAGTGGAGTGGCTCCCATTCCAGGCACGTTTGTCCTTTTCGCGGATATGAAAATTGGCCTATTTCGAAACAATGATCCTGTGAGTAGGAGAGCATTTGCTACACAGTCCACTGCCGCAAATTCGACGTATGCATAACTGAAAATTAGAATTATTAATGAAAAAATGAGTAAGAAGAAACCCTACTTTTTCTGTCGTCTGGTATGTTTGTCCTTCGGGATTGTCACTCGTATCACCTTCCCGCATTTTCCGAAACACTCCTCGAGTTCCTTTTCAGTCGACTTCCAGTCGACATTGCCCACATATATCGATCGGGAGTCAATTTCCCGCTGTTCAGCTTCTGTTGGGGCCATGTATTTCATTGATGCTTTCTGCACTTCTTTGATGGCTGAAAGCTCCATCATCTCTTCTTCCAAGATGGTCATTTTTTTGTCACAGTTTGGTTGTGGAGCCATTATGTTCTCGATTAGAGCCGTGTCGTCTGGAAATTAGTAATTGAGGAAGGAGAGCAACATTTAAACATAAAGGATTTGAGGAAGTACTGACATTTACAAAATGAAGAATTCCATGTTAATTATAGAACGACTACAGAGAGCGCTACACTCTAAAAATCATTGTCATATCGATGAATAGTAAGAAGAATTAAATTTCAAAATTCATCCGACTCTGTTTCCTACACTGTAACTGTAAGCGTGAATTGAAGCATACGGTGGGTTTTACATTTCTGGAATTATGCTTTCAGCAGTTCCTTGAAATTGTTCAACTGGACTTCGAGGAACTAGACGGAACAATGCATCTCAATGAATTCCGAAACAGGAGCTATACTTGGATAAAAAAGATAAAATACAAATTGAAATGACAAATGTAACAGAATTTAAAATAATAACAAATGAGGAGCCAAATAAACGTAGGACCATCATAGACGAAACAAAATGCTAATAATGACAATTCTCACTGACTAAAACTGCGTTCAGCGTTCACCGGAATCATCGATTGTAAGTACAGGACATTTTGGGAAGATGGGGTGGGGGTACATCTTCACTTCATGTATCCAGCACACTATACTTTCTTTATTACCTGCAGGATAGACCCCCCAATCTTCCCAAAACGGTGTCTGTCTATCTACCCCTAACATGCTCTTAAATTGACAAGACTGGACCTCTTCACTCAAAGAAAGTGAAGATGTACCCCCCCCATCTTCTCAAAATGCCCTGTACTTACAATCGATGATTCCGGTGAACGCTGAACGCAGTTTTAGTCAGTGAGAATTGTCATTCTTAGCATTTTGTTTCGTCTATGATGGTCCTACGTTTATTTGGCTCCTCATTTGTTACTATTAAATTATGTTACATTTGTCATTTCAATTTGTATTTTATCTTTTTTATCCAAGTATAGCTCCTGTTTCGGAATTCATTGAGATGCATTGTTCCGTCTAGTTCCTCGAAGTCCAGTTGAACAATTTCAAGGAACTGCTGAAAGCATAATTCCAGAAATGTAAAACCCACCGTATGCTTCAATTCACGCTTACAGTTACAGTGTAGGAAACAGAGTCGGATGAATTTTGAAATTTAATTCTTCTTACTATTCATCGAGATGATTTTTGAAGTGTAGCGCTCTCTGTAGTCGTTCTATAATTAACATGGAATTCTTCTTTTTGTAAATGTCAGTACTTCCTCAAATCCTTTATGTCTAAATGTTGCTCTCCTTCCTCAATTACTAATTTCCAGACGACACGGCTCTAATCGAGAACATAATGGCTCCACAACCAAACTGTGACAAAAAAATGACCATCTTGGAAGAAGAGATGATGGAGCTTTCAGCCATCAAAGAAGTGCAGAAAGCATCAATGAAATACATGGCCCCAACAGAAGCTGAACAGCGGGAAATTGACTCCCGATCGATATATGTGGGCAATGTCGACTGGAAGTCGACTGAAAAGGAACTCGAGGAGTATTTCGGAAAATGCGGGAAGGTGATACGAGTGACAATCCCGAAGGACAAACATACCAGACGACAGAAAAAGTAGGGTTTCTTCTTACTCATTTTTTCATTAATAATTCTAATTTTCAGTTATGCATACGTCGAATTTGCGGCAGTGGACTGTGTAGCAAATGCTCTCCTACTCACAGGATCATTGTTTCGAAATAGGCCAATTTTCATATCCGCGAAAAGGACAAACGTGCCTGGAATGGGAGCCACTCCACTACAGAGAATTAACCACAGATCAGGGAATAAACCGGTCGTATGCATCAAATACGTCTACGTCAATGGACCTGCTCCGAGACAAGGGTCAAGATCAAAGAGATTCCATTCATACTCTAAAATATGAGTCCTCTCTAAGCAGTGTGGAGACGTGGCACAGTTATAAATGAATAATTATTCATTTTTCTTTTTTGGTTTAACCATCATTTCATGATCTCCTGTCATCCTTAATAATAATATTTCCACGTTCTATTTATTTATTTAATAAAACTGGTTTTTTTTTTGAAAATTGATTTAAAATATTAACGTTTCAAAAGCTTTAATAATTATGATCCTTCATTTTAGTTATTTCCAACTGCAGCTGCTCTAATTCTTCTTTAATTCAAATTCATTCATTTAGAAACGGAGGAAAAAATACCCACAGCAGCTCTAGCCTCAGTCTCAAAATGAACGAATCTAGACAAAAGAGGGCTAGGAAGATTATTGCATAGGCTACAGTTCAAGTCCAGCGAAAGGAAGAAGACTCGAAAAGTATTAATTTTTTTTGTTTTCATATTGTTTGAGTAAACTTTTGTCAAAGTTTCATATCGATTCCATTTCTTTTGCAAAAGTTATGGCGTTTGAAACCCATCCTATTATTTATTCCGCACCCTGTAAAATGCGGAAAATTGCAACGAATATCAGAAATCTTTACTTACATAGGGGCAATGGAGGAAAAAGTCTGTATCAGCCGATCTAACCAGTGTGGGGGATCAACAGACTCTTAACAGAACCGAAAGCACTTCTAGGACATGGATGTCAATTGGAAGGTTGAGGTGATGTATGGGTGCAGTGGATACTACAGGCCCATGCATTTACGGGGTGTCGGATTTCTAAAGGAAAATGCACGAACGAATATTCACAAAATAAAAGGAAAACTAAGGAAAACTGTACATTCTGGAAATTCTGGAAAGTACCTTTCATCATAGTATATTCCGTAGATCTTGATTGAATCGTAATGGCAAACCTTAAATGATCCAATTTCAACTAACCAGATTTGTGTTATACACTTTTGAATTTTCAATGTTACAAGTTCATGATTCAATTTAGAATTTTGACTGGATCTCGACGTTTCATAGCGGAGGAGAATTGCTCGGCTGTGACTCCCTGCCGTCGTACCCGCGTTTACAAGACTCACAATAACTTCACAAAGACACTCCGCCGAAGGGGTTCTTTAGCTGAAGCGAGGCGGAAGTTTTTTGAAATTTTTTTTAGGAAAGTTGTTCTCGGCTAGAGGAGAGATCTCGTTAGTTTTGATCCGTTTTAGTTGGGAATTTTTCTTATTTTTTATATTTTTTTGTTGAAAAGAAATTATTTATTTTGTGAATATTCGTTCGTGCATTTTCCTTTAGAAATCCGACACCCCGTAAATGCATGGGCCTGTAGTATCCACTGCACCCATACATCACCTCAACCTTCCAATTGACATCCATGTCCTAGAAGTGCTTTCGGTTCTGTTAAGAGTCTGTTGATCCCCCACACTGGTTAGATCGGCTGATACAGACTTTTTCCTCCATTGCCCCTATGTAAGTAAAGATTTCTGATATTCCTTGCAATTTTCCGCATTTTACAGGGTGCGGAATAAATAATAGGATGGGTTTCAAACGCCATAACTTTTGCAAAAGAAATGGAATCGATATGAAACTTTGACAAAAGTTTACTCAAACAATATGAAAACAAAAAAAATTAATACTTTTCGAGTCTTCTTCCTTTCGCTGGACTTGAACTGTAGCCTATGCAATAATCTTCCTAGCCCTCTTTTGTCTAGATTCGTTCATTTTGAGACTGAGGCTAGAGCTGCTGTGGGTATTTTTTCCTCCGTTTCTAAATGAATGAATTTGAATTAAAGAAGAATTAGAGCAGCTGCAGTTGGAAATAACTAAAATGAAGGATCATAATTATTAAAGCTTTTGAAACGTTAATATTTTAAATCAATTTTCAAAAAAAACCAGTTTTATTAAATAAATAAATAGAACGTGGAAATATTATTATTAAGGATGACAGGAGATCATGAAATGATGGTTAAACCAAAAAAGAAAAATGAATAATTATTAATTTATAACTGTGCCACGTCTCCACACTGCTTAGAGAGGACTCATATTTTAGAGTATGGATGGAATCTCTTTGATCTTGACCCTTGTCTCGGAGCAGGCCCATTGATGTAAACGTATTTGACGCATACGACCGGTTTATGCCCTGATCGTGGTCAGGTTTCTGTAGTGGAGTGGAGAGAATTTGTCACACAATCCTCTTCCGTAAATTCGACATATGAGAAGCTGAAAATTAGACTTATTATTGGAAAAATAAGTATGAATCAAGCCTATAATTTCTGGCGTCGGGTATATTTGTCTTTCGGGATTGTAACGTCTTGTCCGCATTTTCCGAAAAACTCATCGATTTCCTTTTCAGTCGACTTCCAGTCGACATTATGCCATTATGCTTTCGATTAGAGCGGTGTCGTCTGGAAATTAGTAATTGAGGAAGAAGAGCAACATTTGGCCATAAATTATTTGAGGAATTACTGAAATTTACAAAAAGGAGAATTCGATGTTAATTATAGAACGACTACAGAGAGCGCTACACTTCAAAAATCATCTCGAGGAATAATAAGATGAATTAAATTTCAAAATTCATCCGACTCCGTTTCCTACAATGTAACTGTAAGCGTGAATTGAAGCATACGGTGGGTTTTACATTTCTGTAAACTATGTTTTCAGCACTTCCTTGAAACGGTTCAACTTGACTTCGAGGAACTAGACGGAACAGTGCATCTCAATGAAAATTCCACAATGGGCAATTCCGAAATAGGAGCTATACTTTGACAAAAAAAAATAAAATACTAATTGAAATGACAAATGTCCCTATTTCGGAATTCCCCGGGACTAAAGATAACTCAGTCAATTTGTCTGTAAATAATGCTTTCCCCATTCAATTAATTCGCTACCCCCTTTTCTCATAATTTCCCTCGGAAAATACTCTCTGAAATTCGCCTTTTCTTTCCAAGAATCGATATCAGGCCCGAGATTCATATTTTAAATCAATTTTATTCGCGCCGTGACTACGGTAGACACTGCAGTCTTCTTATGTGCAAGCAACGCAAATTTGCGTACACGAAATTATTGCTTGCCCTAAAAATTATTCTCGGGCAGCAATTCTTAGCTGTCGTTTTAGGCCAATGATGAATGGCTACCGGTTTTTTGGCTACCTGATTAATGGCTACCTAAGGATTTATGTCTACTCCTATATTTTTGGCTACTTTTCACCGTTGGATTTTTGGCTACTTTCGGATTAATGGCTACTCCTAGATTTTTGGCTACTTTTCACCATTGGATTTTTGGCTACCTCAGAGTTTTAGCTACCCGAAAATTTTAGAGTCAGGAGAAGCCTTTTTTTATTACAAACAAATACTTTTCAAATTAGTTAACAAAAAAACTTTTTAACAAAAAAACTTTTATTTCTTCAAGGTCGTAAAGCCGAAATTTTCAAGAGTCAATTTTTTTTTCTGTAAATTTCTCTCGTAAATTTAAAACTCGAGAAGAGTGTTCAACCTGATTTCTGTAACTGTGCTCTTTTGTTTATTATTCATTGGTGTAGAAGAGACCAATGGCGTACTCAGTGAAGCAATTGAAGACACAAATTCGTTCGTTGCATTGGATAGATTTATGAATGTTGTTGAATTAGTTTCAATGCTACGAGGCGATGAATCGAACGATATCTTAACCATCTCAACTGGAGGCGGAAACAAATCATCAGAATCGATCGATTCTCGCATTTCTGAGTTATTTCGGCGATTTTCGAAAAGCAGGCTATCATCAGAAGTCTCATCGTAACGTCGTCCTCATTCCTGCTCCATTGGATCTCTTCCAGGGAGCAGGGGGGAGCTCAAACATAGGAGATCACCTGGTTATTATTTTTGACGTTCAGACTTCAAAACAAATGTGAAAACGACGAAAAAAAAAAGAAAAATGGATAAAAGAAGAAATATTTTATTTCCCGAAACTTTTTTTGAAATTGGGAATTTTTTGCAGTCGAGTACTTTAACTATAATGTTTTCATAATACCACAAATAACATATAATCTTGTGCTTTTTTCTTTCATACCAGAACCTCGTTTGAAACGAAAAAATCGTCTTGTCTTCTGACTCTAAAGTTCTCGGGTAGCTAAAACTCTGAGGTAGCCAAAAATCCAATGGTGAAAAGTAGCCAAAAATCTAGGAGTAGCCATTAATCCGAAAGTAGCCAAAAATCCAACGGTGAAAAGTAGCCAAAAATCTAGGAGTAGCCATTAATCCGAAAGTAGCCAAAAATCCAACGGTGAAAAGTAGCCAAAAATCTAGGAGTAGACATAAATCCTTAGGTAGCCATTAATCAGGTAGCCAAAAAACCGGTAGCCATTCATCATTGGCCGTCGTTTGAACCGTTCTCGTTGATTTATATTTCGTAATTTCCAGTTGAATTTTTTCAGAGTGAACAAATCGGCGCGAAGATAATTCCAACTCGCAGGAAAGGTCGAAGACAAGACATCCGCAAAGAAAAAGAAATTCTCGAAAAGAGCCGTAAGTCTTTTCACTAAAAAAAAAGAAAAAAAGTTATAACAAATTTCGATGTAATACACGCACACAGAGCTATTTCCGATGCCGAAAATCGCACAAGCGAAGAAAGCGTTATCGATATATGTACAGAATTTTGCTGCAAATTCTAATATCGGTGTCCAAATTAACCGCTGAGCAGTATCAGCCCAGATCTCGCCATTAAATAAAAAATAATAAAAATTTTTAAAAGTTCCACCAACTCCATCCGAGTTGCGTCAATAAAAAGCCTAACTGATGCCGCCATAAAAATAATTTCTACCGTAAATTGCGTCATCTTTTTCGGTTAGAATTTTTTAGGCAAAGGAATAAAAACCAGATTTTCATAGAATAATGGTGTTAATCGTGTTTATATAATTCAGTATAAAACATGTAAAATTGTAAAATCGAACATGTAAAATCGATTCCGCTTTTTCGTTTAGTAGAAGTAGCAGTGGTTACTCCCAACGTTGTTACGTGAACCAGCCTCTTTTAATGCCCTCAGATATCTAAAATTGTTTTAGATGTCAAATTCGGAGCAATCGGCGCCGGTTCTATCCGACAACAAGGACGATGACACAGCAGCCGCCGATCCATCAGAACTGCCACGTTCTTCACATCGCAAGAGCAAACGCCAAAGCGTTCGGGCCAAAGATCAAGAGGAACCGCCAAATGACGATAAGAAGAGCGTTGAGTTGCCACCGCAGCCAGAGTCGGAATCATCATTGTTGGACCAACAACCGACAAAAAGAGCCAAGTTGACTCCAACCTCGACTGCTGGGCACAAGACAGCAAGTAATTCGCTCGCTCTTCTACAACTCAACTCTCCGGATCCGGCCATCATAGGTCATCTGGACAAGTCAAAGCAGGTATACTAGAACAGTCTGGAATATACATGGTTAATGCGCAATGGTTTAGAACTGTCCAAATTGGCAACGGATGTTACGAACATGCCGTCACAAGTGGCCCAAGCTGTCGCAGAGCTCGAAAGGAATGCATCGTGGAACAAAAGCGTCAACTCTATGACTACAGCATTCCACACCATGAGACAACAACACTTGCAGTTTACCACCGCCAGTCAGGCTCAGACATACAATACCAGCCAAATGTTTGACAATTTTCGGAAGGCGTATCATGATGCCCAGCAAATCCCAGCTGGCTGGAAAGTAGAACTCCAGCGTGTCATCCAATGACACGAAGAAATTCGGGAGGTCATTTCCCTACTCACCGCATCATGGATGACATCATGTATGGCACCTGTTAACCTTAAACTGTTTGTTATTGTTAGCCGGTAGGCAATATAAAAAACTGTTACAAAATCGTAGCCATTCCCTCCATCACCTACCAGAGTTATCGCACTCAGGCATATCTATCTAAATGAATTTTTGCACCGAAACGCATACGATTGTTAGTTGCCTAGTCCTAGTACTCTTTGCGACACCTTATTCGGTTTTCGCCACGGGTAGTTTCCAGATAGAAACTCACCCGTTATACCTCGGCAACCTTATTTTAGAAGTACTTGAAACAGTGAATGGGAGCCGTGCTTGATATTCCTTTATAATTTGAACGTTCTCAAGTTGATTGAATAAATACAATATTTTCAAAAGCAGCTTGTAACTCGCGCATCGTTTCCTTCCTTCCTTCGTTTGCATTCGAGCCATGGGCAAATTACGTCTTTTTAAAAGAAATGCTCGTAAAACCAATTTATTCGCAAAATTCCGATATTAAGTAGCCAATTTTCGTGGGAGTTTGAGTTCAAGAATGTAACTTATTTTCATCTCAGTAACTGAGTGTGTGCCTTATGTAAGGTGTATAGAATGAAGCCTCTCACAGGTCTCGTGGTGTAGTGGTTATCACATCTGTCTAACACACAGAAGGTCGGCGGTTCGATCCCGCCCGAGATCATTTTGTTTTATATTTTTCTACTTGTTTCGCATTTTCCAATATATTTTTGAAAGGAGTCACCGAATTGCCAGCTTCATACATTAACCATTTCAATTTAAAATAAAATGAGATTTTTTTAAGAGATTCATTTTGTTTTTCAGCTCTCCTACATCAACGCTTCATGGATTCTAAGAAGATCCACTGCCAGAAGAGGTTCATTAAATGCGAATTCCACATTCCGCACGTCATCGATCTTTCGAAGTCAGTACAGCCAAACAATATAACTCACTTCCGGATAAAATTGCGCAGATTCCGCATTCCACATTCCACATTCCGAATGAATGATGAAATAGAATTCACTTACTGTTTTAGCAACATCATTAAATCAATCACAGATGGATTCTGATAATCTAGGACTTCCATCGATACTCCTTTGATATACGTTAAATAGGATCCTTAAACTTCTAGAATGTTCGGAAATTAACTTTGGAACTTTTTCCAGCCGTAAATTTTCTGAAAAACTCGGAAATATCTGCATAAGCGGTGCGTGTTGGGTGCGCGATCAGCGTAATGTTGCGCGGCACGCTTGCTCTTTATAGGTACATATACAGGGTGACCGCTAATTATCCGCACACGAGTTCCGCGCCAAGCACGCAAAAATTGACGCATCAGTGGGGCGGATAAATTTAATAAATTTATTGATTTATGTATTTTTCACTATTTTCCCAAGTTTCAGCTTCATAAGTTATGTTGTAGCCAAATGGCACGTGCTTCTCCCCACCGTGCTACCATTATCCATATGTTCAAGTCCGGAATCAGTGGAACAACGATTGCTAAACAGCTTGGAATCTTCGCCAGATCTGAATCTCTTGGACTACTCCGTGTGGGGGGTCATGCAGAGCAAGGTCAATGCTCAACCCCATTCAAATGTGGCTGCTCTGAAGAAGACTTTGCTCAAGGAATGGGACAAATTGTCAGCCGATTACCTGCGTGCCACAGTTGATGCTTACCCGCGACGTCTTTGGGCTGTCATCCGCAAGCGAGGTGACCGCATGGAACAATATTAATTTATGTTTTTTGTTATCATTTCAATAAACTGTTTGTTAATTCCCAAGACTCTTTGATTTTTGGTTCCGGTTTTATAGCCGTAGCCGTTCTATCGCGTGCGGGTAATTAGCGGCCACCCTATATTTATATTCAATCACGGGAATAATCATCCCCTTTATCCAACCAAGCTCGATTTATTAAATATTTTAAGGCAACAGGTATTCTTCGGTGGTAAGTAGAGTAGGGCGGAATTGGATTTTGGGACCTCGGAATCCGGAAAACGGAAAAAAATTTTTTTCACGGAATCTGGAATCCGGAATTCCGCCCTTCTCTGGTGGTAAGGGATCATCAACCATACCATCGTTTTCCTGTAACCCCGTTTATCGCTGGGTTTTCTGCGCTGATATCCCTTGAGCTACCCGAGTGTTTGTTTAAATATCTTTTGGTAATTATTTTTATTCTGCTGAACAAAATTAAAAAATTTCATTTGTCTTTATCGTTTTTTTTCCATTCAGATACAAATTCGCCGCTTGGAATTGCTGAAACTGGAGCTCAGAAATACCAAGGCTCAAACTATTATCCGTCATTTTCAATGACAACTCCTTAGCAGTTATCACTTTCTCTGAACTCGCGATTTCACTGAAATCGAAATTATCCACTTCAATGTGCAACTGTTCGCAGTTGTTCGGCACCGACTTCAGAAGATCGATGACGTACGGAGTGTGTGATTCGCATTTGATGAACCACTTCTGACACGGAATCTGGTGGGGAATTCGTGGAGTGTTGGTGTAGGAGAGCTGAAAAACGGATTTCACTGAAATCGAAATTATCCACTTCAATGTGCAACTGTTCGCAGTTGTTCGGCACCGACTTCAGAAGATCGATGACGTACGGAGTGTGTGATTCGCATTTGATGAACCACTTCTGACACGGAATCTGGTGGGGAATTCGTGGAGTGTTGGTGTAGGAGAGCTGAAAAACGGATTTCATTTAGATAAAACTGGCAAATTCTAGATCTTGGCGACTTCTTTCAGATAGTATACTGGAAAATACCGCTTCTCACTGACAACATTCGGCAGCGGTGCACCTGCTAATGGGCAGCCTGCCTCAATGCTTACACAATGCTGAATACCTTTTTATTAGGACAAGCAGTTCACTAGATGTTCATTTCCGCAGGACGATTGCTCAGTGGCCGCCCATTTCATGCTCAATCTCCACGCGAAGCTATTTAAACAAGTCTTAAAATAATAGTGAGTTCAGCTTTATTTTTTTGGAATTATAGATTTAAAAAGCTTTTAACGTTGCAAAAAAAGCTTTAAACTCAGAATTTCATTTTGAATTAACAAAAGCTGGAAAATTTCAAACACTACGGACTTCAAGAACAAATGCGCATTACAGAAGAATTTCTAGTTTATATAAGTAATAGCAGTGAAACAGTAAAAGTAATTTAAAAATTATACAAAAAATATTGTAATTCCCCACTTTTCCCCAACTTACTAACTGAATTTCCACTTTTTCCAAAACGAATTCATTCCTACTGCTTACAAAATTCTCTTCTAAATAGTTGTTGACCATCTCCGCCACGTCATTGTCATGTTTTAATGTCACTAGCTCATGAATTCCGTCGGAAATTGTGGCTATCTGGACAAAGAAAAAGAATAGTTTCAAATTAAATTGAATAAAATTGTAACAATGAGTTTTGAAACGTTTTGAAAAAAGTAAAGAAACTCACCTTATCAGAATACATTATTTTCAGAGAAATTGTCATTTTTGTCGATTTTTCTTTTTTGAAAACTGGTAAGCTTTTCAAAGAATTATTCGAAAAAGAAAGGAAATAAAAAATTTTTTAAAAGAAAAGTTTTCAATGATAAAGAATTAAAAAGAACCAAGAATACAAGAGCAAACAACAAAAAAAAACTATAAAAAAGGAAAGGAAAAGGAAAGGCTAGATCAATAGAGCATGTTTGCAACATGCTCGAAGTAGAGAGGAGCTGTTCGACGTAAAACAGGGGGTTATGAACCACAATATGCTTAAATAAAAGTAAAAATTTCAGAAATCCACCCTCGGGGCTTAGGCTTATTCTTAGGCTTAGGCTTAGGCTCCGCTGTATATTTAGATTTATAGAACTCGTCAATTCCCTCGATTTGCCACTTTTTTCATAGTTTCAGCTTTCAAAAATGTTCTAAGTGCCGTTTGTTCGCTTTTCGTTTTTCGTTTGCTCTGACGAATTAATGGGTTTTGGCTCCAAACTTTCTGAAGAAAAACTCACAAATGTGACCATCGGCGTTTTGGTATGAAACGATGAGAATAGATATACAGCGAAGTAGTCGTCCCGACAACATTTTCCCCCGTATCTGCCACCCTGACTACTTGCTCAATAGCTATGATTTTTTTTTGGGATCCACAATTTCAAAATTGAAGAAAGTTATGACTTGCCCCTTTGGTCGGCTCGGTTTGGTCCGGTTCACAATGCTATATAAAACCTCTATATAGGGGGGGCTATAGTTCCTGCCTATGTAATAGCGGTTTTCAATTTCCCCTCAAATGCCTTCAACATTTGGAAAAGATGCCTCAACTACAGGGTGCACCATAATTATTGACCCGCAACTTTGCGTGAGCTCAGATACATGCACAGCGCGCAGATTCTACTTTTTTCTTTATTTTTGTATTTTTTCATTCATCTTTTTGTTTCCTGTCTAAGTTTCAAATCATAGTATTACGTTTGAAGGTAATGGCCGCCTCTCCTTATCGTACTACTATCAGAGTAGAGGGCGAATTTGGATTTTGGGAACTCGGAATCCGGAATCCGGAATACGGAACAAATATTTTTTCACGGAATCTGGAATCCGGAATACGGAATGTAAAAAACGACGGAAAACGGAAAACGGAAAAAAATTTTTTCACGGAATCCGGAAAACGGAATGAAAAAAAAACGGCGGAATCCGGAATCCGGAATTCCTCCCTCCTCTGACTACTATAATCGAACTACTACAGCAAGGCTACGGTATTCCAGAGATTGGAAAACGGCTCAATGTGCTTCGCAAGTTGGTTTAACGAACTCTCCATCGCTTCTCCAGTCTTCATACCGACAAAGATCGTCCGAGAACTAACCGTCGAGTGGCCGTGACAATTTATCCGATCGTCCATGCCGTCAAAGAAAGAATCAGGCGAAATTCGGGACAGAGCATGGGAAAGCTGGCTACTGAATTGAGAAACCAAAGCGACTTGCCGCTGTCATCAACGCGAAAGGAGGTCGATTTGAGAATTGTTGATTTATAATGAATTTCCCGCGTTTGAAATAAAACATTTTAAAATATCTAAACGTGTTATGAAGTTTCAAAAAAGTTATACCGCTTTGAATCCGAGTCAATAATTATGGTGCACTCTGTACTACAGAAATCCTTCTTATCATTGCAGGATAGAGCAGATTGACGCGGAGTAAACATTTCGCGTTCCGTATTCCGTATTCCGTTATCCGCTTTCCGAAAAAAAAAACGCTGTGATATCATGGAGAGGGGTAGCAGTTTCAGATCGATGGCTCAACTGATTCTAATTGTAAGAGTAGCTTAGGTGGCTTCGCCTCGTATCTCCAGCGAAAATACCAAAAGGAAAAGTAACCGTCGCTCAAGAGTTTTACCATCGAATTCCGAAAATAGGCATGAAGATTTGGATCGGAATTGTACTTTTCAGAATTTTTCAGAATTTTTAGAAAAATATCAGAATCTCCAGATGTCTAGAAATATTTTTCTAAACTGGGTTTATCATCAAAACTGCTAAATTTCAAACATTTTCAGAAAAGAAGCGGTTGAAACGAATACTTTCATTTCAATGGTTTTTGTCACCGCTTAGATCCAATTGCACATCTTGAATCAAGATTCTGGTGTCAAATCGTATAGCTGCTCACTTTCTCTCGTTTTTTTTATTGAACTGAGTTCCTTGGATAAAAGTGATTTATAACTGGGAGCCTAATCGACTAGGAGGGGGGGCGGGTAGAGGGTTCGGACCCCCAAAGCCGTCCGTTGACAGTGTTAAACTGAGAAGTGATAGAGAAGATATCGCTACTTATCACACTGCTCCTTTTTTTTCATATTCTCCCCTAGTTCTTTCCCCACCAATTGTTCATGGACTGCTTCTCTCTCTTATTCTTTTTATTGCTTAAAATTTTTCCTTTAAATCTTCAAATTTTCAAAATTCAAGCGTATTTGAATGTCTTTATCCTTAAAATTTTGGAAAGAATTGCACCCTAAACTTATTTTCGCCGAAGAGATGAGCGATACGAATTTTTCTGAAAGAGAAATTTTTTTAATAGGTAAGATTAATCAAATTCGGTTTCATTGTGCAAATTTCAACTTCAGAACAAGCCACTAAACATTCAAAACAGGCGTACGATGCAGAGAAAAGAGCACAAAACGACAGAATCGAAGCCCGAGAAGCCAATAAGGGAAAGGCACGGATGGAAGGGGAGTTGAAGCTTTTGAAAGAACACCGTGAGTTTTTCTTTTTTAAAGGAGGAGGCGTAACCACATGAACAGAGGACAATTGATCATTCGTGTGCCGGCCGTGGGTCTATTTTTAGATAGAGGGGGAAAGCTATTGGATGTTTCTTGGATCTTCCTTTGGAGATTGGGGGTGATACCAGAGTATGGCGGAATTGGATGTTGGGAACTCGGAATCCGGAAAACGGAATCTGGAATCCCAAAAACGGAAAAAATATTTTTTCACGAAATCTGGAATCCGGAATACGGAAAAAAATATTTTTTCACGAAATCTGGAATCCGGAATACGGAAAAAAATATTTTTCACGGAATCTGGAATCCGGAAGACGGAATGAAAAAAACAGCGGAATGCGGAAAGCGGAAAACGGAATTTTAACCATTAATGAAGGAATATTTATGATTAAATGCGCTCTGTTCGCAAAAATTTTTGCGGGAGTTTCAAAAAGTATACTTTTCACAACAATTGAGAATAAAGAATTAAAACGGAATAAAAACGCCATATCGCGGAATCTGGAATCCGGAAAACGGAAAAAATGTTTTTTCACGGAATCTGGAAGCCGGAAGACGGAATGAAAAAAACGGCGGACCCGGAATGCGGAATGCGGAATGCGGAAGTCCGCGCTTCTCTGGGTGATACCAATGTGGGAGCAATTTTTGTAGTATACCTCTAACATATCCATGAAAGAAAGAATAGAAAGGGTAAAGACTACTATACAAGACAATACAAGAGCTGAAAGTATAGCGTCAAGTAACATAGCATCTACAGTATTTAGAGGCATTTAAGATGAGCGGAACATGGCTCACTGGTTCCGCAAATGGCGCTTCTCCGCAACGGGATGGGCTCTCTCAAGCGCATCGTCGGTAATCTCGACCGCTACGGATATGAGGATATTTTGGAGAACACCATGTGAATCTGGGCACTTTCTAGCGTAGGCCGTGCCTTTCTGTATCAGCAGAATATTGATCCCAAGCATCGTTCTCATCACATGCGCAACTGGTTCAACCGCCGCCGTGTCACCCTTTTGGATTTGCCGAGTTAAAGCCCGGACCTGAACATCATAGAGCACCTATGGGAGGAATTGGAGAGGTGATTGACCGGAAAAACTGCTTCGAACTTCTCCAGGAGGAATGGAAGAAGATTACCCAATCAATCATCGACACTTTGATCGATTCTATGCGCCGTAGATGGCAGGAAGTGGTTTTCCCACAAAATATTGAAATCTCGCAGATAGAACAATTACTAAGAGCACGAAGTTTCATTGAAGAAATATGGGTTTTTGTTGTTTCCGTTCTTTTTAAAATTACTCCATTTTGCATTAGTCTCACAAATCCAAATGTTCTTACAAGTTGTTAACTGATACACTTTTGCTTGATGAAGAAACTGTAAAAAAAAATCAGATTGATTCGTTTTATATCGAATGAGATATGGTCGAAGAACTATAATATTCTACCTTTATGGCCGGTACTGTATGAGCCAAACACGGGTTCTATGTACCCAACTGTCATTATCGACTGACTCATGTAAAGGGTATCATCCCTCACAAATCGTTAGCTAGAACTATTTTATGATTTTGCACTGTTCTTGATCTGTATTTCTGTTTCGGATTCTATAATATATAATATCTAATATTTTAAAACATTTTTCTTTTGATTTTCAGTTTAAGAAATGTTGAGTAGGAAGCAGCTGCGCAATGAAAAATCAGCTAGGGGCAACCAGTGGGCGTGCTGCAGAGTAGGGCGGAATTGGTTTTTGGGAACTGGGAATCCGGAAAACGGAAAACGGAAAAAACATTTTTTCACGGAATCTGGAATCCGGAAGACGGAATGAAAAAAACGACGGAATCCGGAATTCCGCCCTTCTCTGGCGTGCTGCCTGGCGCTGTCCAAAACAAGGGCAAACTGCCCAAGCGCAAGACATTTTGTGATAGATTACAGTGATTTCCGCAGTTTTCATACCCCTTGAGCCAATGTTCTGTCTGAAACTTTATAATCCCAGGTATTCGTTTCTGAAATTGTCGATTTCAAGTAAATTATAATACATTATTTTCAAATAACCAACTATTTTTTTTCAGTAGCCGAGCAAGACGCGATGTGGAGAGCACTACTTGAGACGAAGGATGTTCAAACGGCAACTCTGAAAGAGCAAAATGAGTGTATTTGGGAGGCGTATCAAATCCTACAGACGCAGATGAATCGAGTAGAGGATAGAATGAAGCGGAAGAACATGGAGGTGAAGAAAAGAGAAGATCAGATTGAAGAAATGCACATCGAAATGCAAAAAATGAGGAATGAGAATGAGAAAAGAGCACATAAGATGGAAAACATGAGGAATGAGCAGCTTGAGGTCAAGGATAAGGATATGAAAAATATAAAAAGTGATCGGAAATGCAAGAAAAGAATGAGGAAGAATAAGCAGATGAAAAGGCAGAAAAACAGGCTGAACGTCTTTAATATCACGGTTTTTACTTTAATGCTCATTTTGTCATATGCGTGCTTCCATTTTGTACTGTAAACCAGAGAAGAGCGGAATTCCGGATTCCGCCGTTTTTTCATTCCGTCTTCCGGATTCCAGATTCCGTGAAAAAATTTTTTTCCGTTTTCCGGATTCCGAGTTCCCAAAATCCAATTCCGGCCTACTCTGTTGTAAACCTACCCCCCCTTGACACTTTATTAACTTTTGAAATTTACATTTTTTCGGTTTCAAAGGTACTTCATCAATATTGCTTTAACTTTAAGATTCTGATAAATTGAGTATTTTGGTTTTTTTTTTGCTGAAAAGCTTTAATTCATATTTTGAGAGATGCTTGCCAATTTAAATCAATTATTGGAGAAAGGGGGGGGGGAGATGTGGATCATCAAACCCACATTCCGATTTCTCTGAAAATTGATTTTAAATCAATAAACTGAAGAATTAGAGTATATTTTCTCAAAATTGCAATAATTAAAAACAATAAACAACAACAACAATACTGCATTTACAGTTATTTCTTCAGTCAATTTTCTTTGATTTAATGACGTTTTCTGGAATTTTCGAGAAATTGAATTTTATTAAATTTGCAATCTTTTACAATTATTTTTGCTCTGAACGTGCTGAAATTGTATTCAAGTAGAGCACAATTTTAGTGACATGTGACAAGCGCATTTTGTTTGAAATTAAGGCAGACATGAGTTCAGGTTTACCAATGAAACAGCAAAAAAATAATATTTTCAGCTTTCAGAACAGCCAGCTCATCCCGCTTCTGAGGAGCCCAGCAAAATGTTATTTTACAGTTCTTATTATTGTTATGATAACCGTATTCGATATACTCCTAAAATCACCCCTTCAGGAGATCCAAAATTGCCCCCCACCCCCCACCGATAGCTCCAATAACTCTCCCCCACTATCCAAAAACCTACCGCTTCAAATTTTTTGCACACAATTTTTAATTCTCCTTTTGTAATTTTGAACTGGGGGAAGCTATACCATAGGCTCCTCGTGATGGGGTTATACTTTAATTTTATGGAATATACCCAGTATTCATATCTTCATCATTTATTCGTTGATTTCGAAAGTATCCTCATTGCGCATAGAGTGCGTCTTAATGGTTATAGGGGCGTTGGCTGTGGATCATTTACAGATTAAGTATCAGTATCTTCCAGTCTTTCAATTTCAAATATCAGTTTGATAAAATGAAATTAAGTAGCATAATTTTGAAGTATGGAGCCCATACCGAACATTTTTTGGCAGGCCTAACAATAATTTTCTCTTTTTGCAAGCATATCGCGGTTAAAGTTTACTTTCACCCTCCCCCTCCCATGCCCGTATGATATTTCCCCTCACATGTAGGGTAGGAAATCTACCCCCCCTCTGCATCTGAACTTATGGGGGACTGATCTGAACGTATGGGGGGGGGGCTCAGTTCACTATTGCTCCCCATTAAGTCTGTAGGGGGCCATAGTAAACTCCACAACTAAAAAAAACAAAAGTACCATTTTCGCGATTGAAATACAGGGCAATGGTGTGGGGGGGGGCCTTCCCCACTTTGGGGGGTGATACTGTAGTGGGGGGTGATTCCATACTTATACCCATATCGCTATTAATAATAATGTTCTGATTTGGAATGCTATTGTATCAAATTCTAAATGATTCTCCATGTACCTAACACTGATTGACTTTCTTTCTAACCTTAAATGATCTCAATTTCTAATATATTTCCCTTAAATACATTGTGATTAAACCTATCATCTTCTCTTAGTGGAGAGTCTCCACTGGAGACCTCTAGCGGGGCAGGCTCTAAGTATTTTTGCTCGATGCTATTTTCCTACCTTAAGTCTCTCCAATTCGTGTATTTTTATTGTGTTTACTATGCTCCCCAGGGAACATGAACGAACGAGTAAATAAATAAATAATTCAGCTGAAACTAAGGCTTCCACGCACGAAAGACAAAATAAGACCGTCTCGTCTTCGTCTTCGTCTTGAATTCGTCTAACGCAGAGATATGCATTATGCTGTGTACACAGTACACAACTTTTTTTTGCGTAAGACGAATGCAAGACGAACTGAAAGACGAACGAAGGCGAGACGAAAGACGGTGAGACGAAAGGCAAGACGAAGGACGGGGAGGGGCAAGGCGAGACGAAAGAGACCTTTTTGCTTTTGTATTTCGTGGAAACCTTCGGTGCGGCTTTCAAAGGAAACATATCAGTCCATTTTGTACAAAATTAACAAAAACAAAAAAAATCAAACAGAGATAAAAGCTACATGATCTCGGGCGGGATCGAACCGCCGACCTTCTGTGTGTTAGACAGATGTGATAACCACTACACCACAAGACCACTTTCAATTTTAAAAATTTATACACTTTTCATATAGTGCAATCACAGACCAACAAACAATAAAAAATAAGGTACATTCTTAAGCTGAATAACGAGGCGTCGCTGTCGGCCTGCTTAGTATAGTGGTTAGTACTCCACGTTGTGGCCGTGGCGACGCTGGTTCGATTCCAGCAGCAGGCATCGTTTTGTTTAATTTTTTCGTTTCGTCATTGCTCAGTGTTAATTTAATGTTTTCTGATTCCATTTTTTTTTAATTTTTAGTGCTTATTATGCATGTTTATGAATATTATCACTGGTGACAAAAAAATAACCTTTTCATGTCTATGAATACTAGAAAAAGGCAATGGGTTCCGGCAGAGTAAACCGCCAAAACGGACTTCAAATGAGAACTTCACGAGAAAAAAGTGATGCTGTCGATTAGGTTGGACAGTAAAGGTGTAATTTTTCGAGAGCTTCTTCCAGATGGCGCCATTGATAACGCGGACAACGCGATACTGAACACAAATGGAAAAAGTGGTTCAGGCTCATCGATTAAATCGCCCAAAAAATTACAACCTGCATTCTCATCATAAATATCAGCTTCTTGACGAAATCCGAAAACTAAATCATATTAATGTTTCAATAACAAATTATCTAACAAGTAAACAAGATATTTCAATATTGAATACAGAAAAATCGTTAACGCTAATTAAGTTTCTTTTCCATTCACAAAAGTTAAAGGAAGAATGCGATGTTGGCAATTTCTCGTTGTTCTCGACGTCTCTGCTCACAGACCCGTCACTGACTCATCAGCTTTCCACTTTAGATTCAAAAACTTACAACTTGCTGATGCGACATCATGGCAACGCAAGACCGCACACCTCTTTGAAGACCCGCCAGAAGCTCCAGACGCTCGGAGTCCAGGTCTTCCAAGTCTCCCACCGTATTCTTCAAACTTAGCTCCCCACTGATGATCATCTTACTCGTTCCCTGCAGAATCACCATGGCGGGTAGGAGTTCCATGATAGAAATGATGACGAGAAGTGGTTGGACGACTTCTTCGCCTCCCAGTCTCCCGATTTTTACGCGGATGGAAAATGTCGAATTTTATCCTTTTTACTTCTTCAATCAGTCCGGCAAGTCATCCTTCGGTGACGACAGACCTGCAATCGCAAATTCTCAAATCGGTTCTTCTCTTTTCGTGCTTTTTGGTAGACGAGAGATGCTCCCGATCTCAGCGGCTTTTCCTTTGTGCTTCGGAATCTGCCGTATTAGTAGCAAAAGCTGAGGATGCCGTTGTTTTGAGAACGATTGATGCCTCGGATTCCCCCCAATATGATCTGCTAAGCCAAAGTTAGGGACGCCAGGTCACATATGGTATTCAAAACCACCTCCAATCAACTAAGAACTCTTCGGTACTGATTCTTTGTGGCCTTGTTTGGTGCACAAAAAAAATGTAACAGAGATAAAAAGTGATGGTCCACGGAAGAATACCTGTTGCCTTATAACATTTAATAATTTGAGCTTGGTTGGATAAAGGGGATGATTATTCCCGTGATTGAATATAAATACAGGGTGGACGCTAATTACCCGCGCACGATAGAACGGCTATAAAACCGGAACCAAAAATCAAAGAGTCTTGGGAATTAACAAAAAGTTTATTGAAATGATAACAAAAAACATAAATTAATATTGTTCCATGCGGTCACCTCGCTTGCGGATGACAGCCCGAAGACGTCGTGGGTAAGCATCAACTGTGGCACGCAGGTAATCGGCTGACAATTTGTCCCATTCCTTGAGCAAAGTCTTTTTCAGAGCAGTCACACTTGAATGGGGTTGAGCATTGACCTTGCTCTGCAAGACCCCCCACACGGAGTAGTCCAAGAGATTCAGATCTGGCGAAGATTCCAAGCTATTTAGCAATCGTTGCTTTACTGATTCCGGACTTGAACATATGGATAATGGTAGCACGGTGGGGAGAAGCACGTACCATTTGACTAAAACATAACTTATGAAGCTGAAACTTGGGAAAATAGTGAAAAATACATAAATCAATAAATTTATTAAATTTATCCGCCCCACTGATGCGTCAATTTTTGCGTGCTTGGCGCGGAACTCGTGTGCGGATAATTAGCGGTCACCCTGTATATGTACCTATAAAGAGCAAGCGTGCCGCGCAACATTACGCTGATCGCGCACCCAACACGCACCGCTTATGCAGATATTTCCGAGTTTTTCAGAAAATTTACGGCTGGAAAAAGTTCCTAAGTAATTTCCGAAAATTGTAGAAGTTTAAGGATCATATTTAACGTATATCAAAGGAGTATCGATGGAAGTACTAGATTATCAGAATCAATTTGTGATTGATTTAATGATGTTGCTAAAACAGTAAGTGAATTCTATTTCATCATTCATTCGGAATGTGGAATGCGGAATGCGGAATGCGGAATCCGCACAATTTTATCCGGAAGTATGTTATATTGTTCGGCTGTACTGCCTTCAAAAGATCGATGACGTGCGGAATGTGGAATTTGCATTTAATGAACCTCTTCTGGCAGTGGATCTTCTTGGAATCCGTGAAGCGTTGGTGTAGGAGAGCGGAAAAACGGAATGAATCTATAAAAAAATCTCATTTTATTTTAAATTGAAATGGTTAATGTATGAAGCTGGCAATTCGGTGACTCCTTTCAAAAATATATTGGAAAATGCGAAACAAGTAGAAAAATATAAAACAAAATGATCTCGGGCGGGATCGAACCGCCGACCTTCTGTGTGTTAGACAGATGTGATAACCACTACACCACGAGACCACTCCTACAAGCATCGCATTCAAAATTTTTTGCTGCGGTCCGCTCAAACAACGATGGTTCACTCGACGTTGGAAAAAATGTTTAGGCTGATCCATTTATTGATAACTCAAAGAATCAAAAATCGACGCATAAAAAGGAAAAAACATCGAAATTTAGTCCATAATGATTTTCGCATTCGGGTAGGGCTTCACTGGATCTTCGCCAAGAAAAGGTTCATCAATTGGAATTTGGAGGTTGCTGAAAGTTGTTTTTAATAATTTTCCTATGAGAATGGAGCTAACGTACGTTTCCATTTCGAATTTGAACTCCTTTCTGAGATCATCGATCGAGTTTTGTCCGTGTGCCATTTTGTAATCAGCTCGAGGACGATCACTATAAAGAATTGTTTTGAAAACAACTATAATAACACATTAATTATGCCTTACTGATAGTTTCCGATTACGTCTTTGATTGTAGCTACTGTAGCGAAACGACTTGACTCATCCCGAAATTTATGAGATCACATTATAGGACCACTACAGATGGGCTTCTTGTTGGATGAATTTTCTTCTTTTCTTGATATCTTCCTGAAGCTAACAAAATTGTTTGATTATAAAAATTTTTCAAATAGAAAAACTCACTTTTTCAACTCCATTTGAATACGTATTGCTTCAATTCCAATATTCCTAAATTTTTTAATATCGAAAACTTCTTTTTTCTTTAATTTAATGCTTAAATTAATTTTTTTTTAATTAAAGACGTTTAGAAAACGATAAAACTTATTTTTACGATAACAATGGGTACCGAATACAACGGAGAATAACGAAATGCCACTGAATTTTAGAAAATTTGAAAAGGACACCGCTCCAAAATTTATTCATTTTTCCTTATGCAAGAAATTGCGATTATTTTTTTTGCGATTAATATTCATTGTGATTAATTTTCATTGCGATTAATTTTCCTTATGCAAAAAATTGCGATTAGCATTAGCATTAACAAAAAATATGGAAAACACCGAAAAATGTTTAAATTCCCGGTTAGAATGAAGTCAGAAATGAATTTCGGTTGTTTCTGTGGCGATTTCGCGCGGAAACAGTTTTTGCAAGAGGAACGGCAATAAAAGCGATCAGATATTCTATTTCAAATAAAATAACTTTGAAAAAAAAGAAAAAAGTCATAAATAAGCAAAAAAAATGAGACCTAAAACTTTCGAAAATCTCATTTGAATTAATGCGCAAAAGAATTTGCTGACGTGTTTCTGGATCTTGGCGCATTTAGTGAAACCGCTTCGTTAAAAAAATTTTCAGTGTTCAAAGAACCGCGCATTGAGCTGAAAATAGAAAAACTTTTGAAAAACAATACGGAATAAGCAAAAAAAAGGTGGCGATGTATTGGCGACCTGATCAGTAATTGTATCTTAAGGATGCACGTCTATTTTCCTTTAAATTGATAGGTGGAGAAAAATCATTGTTTTTCAGTATGTTTCTTTGAATAAAGAGCGAAAAAATCGAAAAAAAATCTGAAAATTTTTCAAACAAAAATAGACAAATATTGTGCGACAATACACAACCTGCTTTTGTACTACGGGCCATGCATCCAGATGCTAAATGCTGAAGAAATGACGAATTTGTCTCGGAATCAGCGGAAATACAAGGGGAAAACGTATGAATGTGAAGAAAATGAGAAAAGACGCAAAAAATAAAACGAATAATCTTTCATGCACCGATGACCTACCGCCTTCAGTTGTGATTGAATGCTTGAAATATGCTCAGTCGATGCTTTATAAAACCCCGAAGACAGTGATCCACCGATGCTTTATGAAGTTTCGCGCATTTTCCAAGCATAATAACGATGCTTGAGGCAATGCTTGGAATATGCGGCATCGATGAAGCATATTTTGAGCATAGGCATTTTCCAAGCATATTTCAGACTTTGCAATCTGCCTGTGTTGTAAACCTCTTTCTTTTTGTACAATCTACGTATTGTGTAATTACAGACGCACATACAATAGAAAATAAGATCTTACTTATTATTAAGCGATTAATTCTGTCTGTGTGTCGGTCTGTCTGTCCAGGAGCTTATCTTGAATAACTCAAAATCATCTTCATATGTGCAAAACTACAACTTTAATAGACATTGAAAGACATTCCAGAATGCTCCAGAAAGCTCTAGAACACCCCAGAACATTCCAGATTTTTCTACAATTGTTTATATTGTTTAAATATCCTTGCATATTACTTAATAATACTAATTAATCTAATTTAAAAAGTTAATTAAAGACACCCAAGGCGGCTCGTGCCACCAATTATGTTAAATCTAGATTCGGTCATTGTCTAATTACGTTCATGGATGCTAAATAGAATAATTTTTAGTTACCTCAAGGTGTTAAGTTCATGTATGCAAAGAACTCGATGCCGAATGGCAGCATAAACCATCTGGTACATTCTTAAACTGAATAAGAAGCAAACAACGTCGGCCTGCTTAGTATAGTGGTTAGTACTCCACGTTGTGGCCGTGGCGACGCTGGTTCGATTCCAGCAGCAGGCATCTCTTTTAAAGTGTATTAAGTTTTTTACATTTTGTATAAAAAATAAGAAAACGTGTTTTCGAAAGAAAAGTTTTGTTTTTGTTTCTAATTAAAAACATTCGTAATTGTTTTGGTATATATAATGACTGGAACATCATGAAAAAGGGGCAGTTGCCAAAATATAAATATGTATAAAATACAAATTCTTATGAATTTGGGTTATTGTATAAAAATAATTGAACAAAACACGAGTATTCGAAGAAAAATTATTAGAATATATTCAAAGAACGAATCCAACAAAAAGTTAAGGAAAAACAAGAATCAACCGGAAAACTAAACGAATTACAGTTGAAGAACAAAGCTGTAGTCTGAAATCTAATTCAAAAAACCTGATTTGATTTCGATAAAGACCGCGCGAATCGTTCGGTGGAGTGTCGTTGTTGAGAGTTTTGAAAGAGTTTGAAAGACGGTTGGGAGGCTAGCATACTCTCATCCCAGTAATTCTCAAAAAAAGAAAAATGGAGGTGTTGCCTCTAACCAAATTCAAAAGCGACGGAGCGCTTTTGCACACCCCTTTGTTGAAATCAAATGTAAACAGAAGCGCAGATCCACACTAATATGTACGAAAACACAACGCGCAAAAATTATAGAAAGTCAGGGAAATACAAGAAATTCTAAGCACTTTAATTGCGTGACGATCCCCTTTCCCTAATTTATCAAATCTAGTCATTTATAGAAAGAAAATTAGAAAATTAGTTTTGAAAATAGTTCATTTTGGAAGCTTTTCCCAGATACAAAAAGGTACGGTGGGCAATTTATATACCGCTATTCCAACATTGGGAACTGGGGAAACGTGTACACATAGAAGAATGGAAACAGTGGAAAAGTTATAAAATTTAATGTTCTGTGTTTCAGTAACTCGTTGAAATGGGAGACTTGATCCAATTAAGTGTCGGTCAGAAAGTGAAAAAGTGGCGAATCGACAAGAAATTAGGAGAAGGAGCCTTCGGAGCAGTTTACAAGTGCTCCAACCCAAAAGGAGACCTGTTCGCGTTGAAAGTCGAAGGAAAAGATGAGAAGATTCAATTGCTGAAAATGGAAGTCTATGTGTTAAACGAGCTGAAAAAGGCCGGAGGACGTCATTTTTGCAACATTGAGGACAAGGGACAAGTCGATAACTTCAATTATGTGGTCATGACTTTTGTTGGACTCTCGTTGGCTGATTTGAGGGCGAATACACCTTCCAAAAAGTTCTCGTAAGTACTGTTTGGAAAACGAATGATTTCAGGAAAGAAGCAAGGGCAAACATCATAATCTACGAGCAAGTACTGAAAAATACATAGAAAACAAGGAGCTCCTCGTTAATTACAGTGTTTCATGTACTTTTTTCTCTTGAAACCATGTTCACGTAAAGACACATTTTGAAGGCACGAACGCTACCTTCAAATTTTCGGAGGAAAGTACTTATTTGCCCGTAGTGCACGTAGTGCATATGTGCATTTGCGCGTGATTGCACCATGACCCGCATGGAAAAGACCAAAAACCCGCAAATAGTATGGAAGGATCAGCCGACTGAGAAGCAGATCCGCCCGCGTCAACACTTGTGAAACCCTACTTTTCAGTAGTCAATGAAAAACGAAATTTAAATCATAAAATTAAAGGTTTTGAAACACTTACAAGCATTACTAGGTAATTTCCAAGAATCGCCCCCCACCATCGATAATAGCCCCCCCAACCAACGTTATTCATTGTCAAAATTGATGGGGGCTTCTATACGAAGTCGGTCTCCAATATTAATCCCCCGCCAGTTGAAATGGAGGGGGGAACATTTGGATCCTAGGTAATCTACAATAATCAACCCCCAACAAACAGTACTAATCCCCCACCACCGGAAGATCCAGGAATGATCTCCCCTTCCAATATTTCCATGAGACGAAATGAAATGAAAAAATGAAAATGAAACTAGTTCATGATGCCACGTAAAAATCGGAAGTAATTATGAAAATTGTAAAAATTCGTGGAAAAAATGACGTTAGGGGAAGTAGTGGGGGGTCATTCCACACTCTTCCACCGGGGGGTCACTCTTATGTATATCAAACGGGGGGGGGGGGAGTTATTGTATTATACCCATTACTGGAATGTCGGGTTTTGTGACTCCCATGATCCCTTGTAATCACGGCGGTATTCGACATCATTCTTATAATGAATTGCTGAAAATGTCGATGTTAGTTGTTTTATTCATTGAGCTGTTCAAGCCTGCTGCGATTGTTAGTGCTACTTAAACAAATTTTCCGGTATTTTGAACCCAACTGAACTCAAGAACCCAACGTTTCAGCTGTATTTTGTTTAAGGCGCTATCTATCAGGTTTTTAGTCATTTTTGGAGGTTTTTTCAAATTTTTTTTTCTGAAAATGTTTTTTGTTATTGTTAAAATATCTGTAAGTTGTTTTTTTCATGCGTGGCGCTTACTCTTGACACGAAAACTACGATTTCACTTTTTTTCACGCGTGGCGCGATTCAACGATGAGCAAATTTTCCAAATTTTTTCGGATTTTTTTTTTGGATTTTTTAGCTTATTAGTTAATAATAACTTAGTTAACCGATAGGACCGCAGCTGATGCACTTCTCGACTTGAAGTAAGCCTAAGCCTAAGCCTAAGCCTAAGCCTAAGCCTAACCATAAGCCAAAGTGAGGCGCTGTACCATTTCAAATATCACGATGAAGCGAAATTTTACGAGTTATGGACCGGAATCGCCAAGAAATATCCAGCCACCTAGTCATTTTTTTTGTGCGTATTTTTGTTGTTTGCCAATAAAATTGTTCTAAAAATTGCTAGTGTTATTTGAGTATATCTAATAACATTTTCAGAAAAAAAAACCCAAAAAAAACCTCCAAAAATGACTAAAAACCACTGCCCCCCCCCCCCAACTAAGAAAGCGCTTTTTGTTTCAGCTGAAAAGTTTTCTTCTATCATTAAGCTTAATTCAAGAATATCAAAAAGGCGGTAAAACTGTGCGTAATAGACTCTACAAACCAGAGAAGAATTCCGGATTCCGCCGTTTTTTTCATTCCGTCTTCCGGATTCCAGATTCCGTGAAAAAATGTTTTTCCGTTTTTCGTTTTCCGGATTCCGAGTTCCCAAAATCCAATTCCGCCCTACTCTGCTACAAACAAGAAAATATCACGGTGACCCAAAGCGCCATTGACCAAACTAAGCAATTTCATCCATTGCCTGCTACGCCTTCAATTTTGTTCAAACCGAATCTGTTGGTTTTCAGCATGGGCACAGCCATCTCCGTTGGACGTCAATCCCTTGAAGCCCTGGAAGATATGCACAACATTGGCTACCTCCATCGTGATGTCAAACCAGGAAACTACACTATAGGCCGAGCCGAAGTCAATGAGCTCCGTAAAGTGTACGTGCTGGACTTTGGGATGGCCCGCAAGTTTGCCCACGAGGACGGTACAATCAAGAAACCGAGGAATGTGGCGGGATTCCGAGGAACTGTCAAATACGCGCCAGTTAGTTGTCATGCTGGAAGAGAGCTTTGTCGCCAAGACGATTGTGAAACTTGGTTGTACATGTTGGTGAGTAGGCGATTTAAAACTGAAATTATATCTGGAAAATTATCCTTAGTAAGTGGTAAAAATTGAGTTTGTAACTCAAATAGAAAAAGTGAGTGCTGCGCTATTCAGATGAGTTGCTCTCTATATGAATTCAAACAATTCACCGATATCTGAAATTGACGAATTTTCCCAAGAAAAAACTATAAGAAGGCGATGATTTTCTCGCAAATAGATTTCTAATCTCAGGTCGAACTCACCAAAGGATCCCTTCCATGGCGCAACATGACTGAAATTCAACAAGTCGGACAAGAAAAACGTGCCATCCGAACTGACCCCATTGTGAAGAAAAAGATGTTTGGAGGGTAAGTGAGTGGCTCCAGAAAGCCCCGCAAGTACTGAGGAAGACCAGCGCCAGAGTGATAAACTTGGTGCAAAGACGGTCGGTGAGATCGTCAATCTAATTTGGTTCTATCATCCATCCGCGAGGACGTGAGCCTTCGTTTAAAGGCGCAACGAGTTAACTGTTTGGGTCTCGTTAGGAGATACGCGCTATCCCCTAACGAGACCCAAACAGTTAACTCGTTGCGCCTTTAAACGAAGGCTCACGTCCTCGCGGGTGGATAATAATTGCGTTTTCTCTAGTCGTTCGGTCACATTTCTTATCAAATTGACATCCGCGGGATTTCTTATTCTTTCATTCAGAGTTGGTAAAGAAATAGGTACCAGGGGAGCAGTTTCGCACCCAGGAAGAATTTTAATTTTCCAGAATGGGCAATGGGGAATATGATGGCAAACCTAAGGGTTTCAGCTTTCTATTTCGCAACTTTTCAATGAATTTCTGAGAAAATCGCTTAGCTTCAGTAAGGTTTCCATTTTGGCGAAATTTCGGCCATCTCGTCTTCTTCTTCTTTGTCTTGAATTCGTCTGACGCACTGTGTTGACAGCTTTTTAAGTAAGACGAATCCAAGGCGTACTTGAAGGCGAACCAAGACGACTTTTTGTCTTCGTCTTTCGTGGAAGTCATAGTTTTAGAATAATAATAATTTTAGATTTAGAATTTCGAAATTTGAAAGCGATTTGTGCAATAGAATCGAAATCGAGCAGTATTTAGATTCAAAATTTATTTATATTCTGTTTTTCTTTGAGGAAATCTCCAGAATTTCATTTAAAAAATGTGAGAATGAGGAAAGTTGAATCTGTAATAGTAAAAAGTCAGACGGTCAGAAAATAACCGAGTTCCATTTCAAAGCGTTCCTTGTTAACTTAAAAACGGATATCAATGCGTTACAGATGCCCACGTGAGTACCTTGATATCCTCGTCACCATCGACAGAGGCAAATTCTTTGATGAGCCGAACTACGAGCGGATATACTATCTGTTGAGAGAAGCAATGAAGAACACGGAATCCACCGAATACCCGTATGATTGGGAGGAGTCGCTGATGAAAAAAGCGAAGGATGAGAAGGAGAAAAAGCAGAGTGGAGTGGTGGATAAAACGGAGAAGATTGAGAAGCCCAAGGAGGTCGAACTTGCTCAAGGCAAATCCATAAAAGCGTCGAAAGAAAAGGAGAAATCTCAGAGGCCGGCAAAGGAAGCGGATAAGTCGCCAGCGAAGGTAGAGGATAAGCCGAAGGAGACGACTCATGAGGAAAAAAATGAAGAGCCTTAGTGATTCTGAGCCGGTAACCGTCGACGACAAAAGAGCTGTCGCTTCCATAGAAACATTTCATGTGTGTCAATTCTATCAATAAATGTTTTTGGGCGACTTTGAAATTAGAAATTTTGTTTTTTTGGCTTTGCTGAATTTTCTTTTCAATGGACTGCGATGTCGGTCTAAATCTTATGATTACGACCACATTAAGGCCAAATTTGGACCAAAATTGGTCAACTTTTCCATAGTTCAAAATTAGAGTCAATAATGGACGATTTAACATTTTAGTCATCAAAAAGTCAAAGCAGGAAAAAAATGGATCAATCATGTACAAAGTTTGATGCCTTCTTTCATTTCCAGACCAAATTCGAAACCAGAAATTTGCCTGCGTAACACTTTCAAATCATTTCGAAAGAAATTTCACAAAAACTTTCAGAGTCAGCGTGTTTCACATTTTATTAAAATTAATAATTTGTAATTATGGGGTTATTAATGATGCATTTTTATGCAAAAAAAATGCCACTTTACTCTTATTCACGATACCATTTTAATTGAAAAAAATGCATCTTAGTTCAGTGCTATGTTCAGTTAAAATGCAAGGTAATGTCGGATACCGTCACCGAGAAAGTCTGTGCGCCTTTAATGTGTCGATTTACGAAGCCCTCAATTTTTTGGAGAAGAACTCCTATTGTGCGAAAAATTCACATTTTCGGAAAAAATTAAAATTAATTTGATAAAAATAATATTTTACAGCCAAAAATGAACGATGAGGAGGCGAAAAAGCGTAAAATTACTATGGCAATGGTGAAAAAATAGTAAAATTATTTATTTGAAAGATTAAAGGTGCATAGACTTTCTCGGTGACGATATCCGACACCACCTTGCATTTTGAATGAAAATAGCACTGAACTACGATACATTTTTTTCAATTAAAATGGTATCGTCAATAAGATTAAAGTGGCATTTTTTGCATAAAAATGCATCATGAATAACCCCATTAGAGGTTTACCTTTTGGCATGTCTTCTGAAAGCAGAAAAACGATAATTAAACAGATTAGAACCAAGTTTAAAGTTCAAAAAACGACACAAAATGAAAGTGAACGTATCATTATGTGGAAAAAAAACAACAATTTTTCGAAAAATCTCGAATTTCTCGATTGCTCAGTTTTATTTTATTTTCGCTTCAGGATCCATAATTGTATTTTTTAAAGGTATTTTCATATCATATATGATAAATAACTAGGAATTACAGAAAATCGAAATTTTGAGATTTTTGGGGGTGAACGTAAAATTATGTGGATCACTGTAGATTCAAAACTAATCAATCCGTCAGCGATACAACACTCCTATAACATATCAATTAAACCCCCCCCCCCGTACATTTGAATTGAAAGATTTTAAAAATATATTTTCCAGCTGAGAGTTAAAAAAAAATGCCTGCTGCTGGAATCGAACCAGCGTCGCCACGGCCACAACGTGGAGTACTAACCACTATACTAAGCAGGCCAAAAACGAGGACGCGTTATTGAGCTTAAGAATGTACCTTATTTTCTATTGTATGTAGATCTATATATACACGATAAGTAAAGTGTATTGATTAAAAAAAAAATGCGCCGTTTGCGTGTCTTTAATTATCTTTTTAAATTAGGTTAATTAGTATTATTAAGTAATATGAATGGTATTCAAATTCAAAAAAAGCATTTTAATGCAAAAAATGCATTTTTTTGAATTAAAATGCAATCGTGAATAACATTAAAGTGGCATTTTTTGCATTAAAATGCTTTTCGTGCTTTTCATGAATAACCCCATAAGCAATATAAACAATTGTAGAAAAATCTGGAATGTTCTGGGGTGTTTTAGAACTTTCTGGAGCATTCTGGAATGTCTTGCAATGTCTATTAAAGTTGTAGTTTTGCACATATGAAGATGATTTTGAGTTATTCAAGAAAAGCTCCTGGACAGACAGACCGACACACAGACAGAATTAATCGCTTAATAATATGTAAGATCATATTTTCTATTGTATGTGCGTCTGTAATTACACGATATGTAAATTGTACAAAAAGGAAGTGAATTTCAAGGGGTCTCGTGGTGTAGTGGTTATCACATCTGTCTAACACACAGAAGGTCGGCGGTTCGATCCCGCCCGAGATCATTCACTTTTTATCTCTGTTAGATTTTTTGTTATTGTTCATTGGACTGCAAGACGAACTGAAAGCCGCACCGAAGGTTTCCACGAAAGACGAAAACAAAAAGGTCTCTTTCTTCTCGCCTTTCTCCTCCCCGTCTTTCGTCTCGTCTTCGTTCGTCTTTCAGTTCGTCTTGCATTCGTCTTACGCAATAAAAAAGTTGTGTACTATGTACAAAATGCATTTTACTTGACCAACACAATGCCTATCTCTGCGTCAGATTTCAGGAGCGCACGAAACCGTAAAAAAACATAAAATTCAACTATAAAGATGTTAATCCATTGGCTCCACAGATGACAATCTTCCAGTCCCATTCCAATCATTTTCAGCAGGCTAGAATAGAATGATTTATAGTTAGTTTTGTTTTTTATTGATTGGCCACGTTTTGGCATAAAGTGCTGCCAGTCTTTTTATTTCACCGTTTTGACGGCAGTTCGGTGAAACGGAGTGACACGAGTCAAGGATGGGCGGTCTCCTAATATTCTTCAAAATGAACAGCGATTTCTACGACGGTGTGTATCAATGAAAACTATAAAATCCAACAGTTTTTAAATTAGATCGATTAAGCAGTCTTGCCAACGAAATCGACCTGGAATCTGTCTGCGCGGCTCTTCCGATATAATACCAATCCGTTCAATTAATTATTATAAATTAGAAAAACAAACCTTAATTTATCCTTGGCCTTGGCCAAGGATAAGGCCAAGGATAAATTAAGGATATTTTCGTAGGCCCACATGGGCCCTTTTCGGTCTTTATTTAAATTTGAGAATTTGAGATATTTAGATTTCACAATCAGTCGATTGCCTAGAAACTCGAGAGTCTTCATTTATGGATTTTCAGAAACATTTATTAATATTATTATTATTATATAGTATTAATTTGAGTTTCTTTTATTTTTTTTCTTTCTGTTTCTTCTGTTCTCATTGCTTTAAATTTGGATTGGGTACATGTGAACATGAATAAACTTCTGTATGTCATTGTGATCATTTATCGTAAAAAAAGAAATGCGGAGACCCTCAAAAGAAATTCTGAAAGAAGAAGAGGAGCGATGCAATTCTGCGCCACACAAAAGTGACGTCTAGAACATGCGAAACATCGTTATTCTTGCTTTCAAATGTTGAAACCAAAAAAGGACACTTCTTGGAATTGAGCAAAGTATGCTTTGTGGCGAGACATGATCGATGATTAATTTTTTTCGTTTTTCCCGTGCTCACATACGGATCTGAAACGTGGACCCTTACACAGAGCCTCGCTTAAAGAATCGCGGTTGACGCATGCATCACTAAAAAGAAAATTAATTACACAGCGAATGCATCCGAAAAATTCCCCAAGTCACGGACCCGTCCACAGCAAATCTTGGTTTTTCGGGAATCACATCCGATGGAAAGACACCTTTGGTTTTTGTGGAATCAGGTATTAAAGTGAACCAGCATTACTATCTCACGAGATTACCATGCTTCCCTGGTCCCAATCTCACTTTGGATCGCAAAATTGGACTTTCCAGCAGGACAAAGCGCCGGCTCACATGGCTAAACGAGGCCTACCTCAAGCCCTCAAGCTCTCAATCCAATGGTTTATTCCGTATGGAGAACTCTTCAAACAAAGGTTAAAGCTCGTCCTCACAACATATTGGAGGATCTTTGGAAGATTCTGATAAGCTCCTATTGAAATTTGAAGTTGATTCGCCATTGGTTTTTGGGAATTTATACCGTTTTTTTTCGGTTACTCTGCTTTTGTCGGACTCTGTACACATTTTCCAAAGAAACATAGCTTCAAGTTTTAAACCAATTAGCTACTCATTTCAGTTTTTTTGTTTAAAGTCTGCTAATCAAGTTACAATATCTTCCTCTGATACAGTTGCTTCTTGGGGATTTGAAGTAAGAGTTAACTTTTGAACTACCGTAATCCTTTCCTGCTTCGTATTGTTTTCAAGAATTTCAAAAACAATTTTATTTGAGGTACGGTATTCAAATAATACACAATTTTTCCACCGACTTTAAGCTTTTTAGGTTTTCAAAAAGAATAAAATTAAAAAGAAATTACACCATCAGAGGAGATTGAACCTCGGTTGGCTGGCTGGGGTCGATTCACAGGACAGCAAAGGGACTGGATCAGGGTTGGATAAATACAAATATAGAAAAATTCAGCTTCTCGGATAAATCTGATCCATTTTAAACCAGATCTTATTGATATTACGGCCACGCTGATCGCCCACACAGTACTGCTACTGCTGGAAGCGTCGTGTCGGTATCGCAGCTGAAAAAATGCGATTTTGCAATGGAAAGAACACAGCAATCCAAGATGGTATATAGTCGTTGGAAACAAAATGTAAAAAATACCTCTGCACGTCAGCAAGAATTGGATTATTGTCCTTGATTATCAGAACGATGCAGTTTGACGCGGCAGTGGCTTTGGCTCCGGCATTAGTGACCCACTGATAGTTGTAAAGAGATTTTAAAAATGGATCATAGAATTCAAAGCCCTGCAAACGAAAATGGTATTTGTTTCAATTTTTGTCTGCACAAATCATGATTTTCCTTGGAGAACTTCAGAATCCTCCGGTATTCTGAACTCTGGTTGAATTGTGATTAAAAATCGATCACAGATGTGAAAAATTCTCCACTAGCCATTATCCTGTCAGTCTGTTTGTCTGTCGTTTTGTTTGTCTGCTAATTGTCCGACCGTTTGTATCTATTTGATTGCTGGTTTGTCTTGTTTTTCTGTCAGTTTCCTGTAGGTTTTTAGTCTGTTTAACCGCTTGCCTTTACTGTTTCTTTTTGACCAATTTTGTCTGTTTATCGATTTGTTTTCCGACTTCCTCTGGTAATTGACTAATGAAGCGACAAAGTAGCAAACTGTGGCTCCCGAACTAACCTGCGCAGTCATGCACGTTGCAGTTGTTGGTGTTGCTTGACAAGTTGCTGTACGCTTCCCATCGACACGCACAAAGTAGTTTTTAAATTTCATGTTTGCACTATTATAATCGAGAAGGCTCTTCATAATAATAAGTTCCTCAGCAGTTGTTATTCCTGTTAATGTCGTTAATGACGCAAGGAGCATAGCACGACAGGTGGTGCTAGTAGTGGAGACATTCGCTGACTGTGCCATATACCTAAGTCCAATGCAATAATCGATGCCAGCGGGTCTTTGTATAAGTGCAAATGATGTATGTGGGCACGCTACTTTCTCTGAAAAAATAGTCTGTGTGAAGCGCTAGTGCTCTCAAAACTCCAGAAACTGGTCTGAAATCTGTCTCACGTGCGTAATCAATAGTCCAAACTCCTTGTGAAAACCTGATAGTATAATTAAATTGAATCGCGGATTTAAAAAGTTTGTCCCAGTAATAAATCTTCGCTGTTCCAAAAGCTTCTTTGTTATCGAATGTTGGAGGGTTGCTCCCAGTTGGGCACACTGCAGACGTGCGGTTTATCTGAATATTTATTTTGTTAAAATACTGCAGTTAATCTTCGCGCAAAAACCGTTTTCTAAATACTGAAATACGCGGAAACCATTAAACTTGAATGAAAGTTCAAAAATTCGAACTCGAAAGAAACGCATACAGGGTTGGGCGCAATTACCCGGGATGACTTGACGTCATCTATTTCAAAGACCAGAATTCAGAATACAACGAGATTTAATAAAATGTTTATCAGATATATAAGCAACAAATATCAACTGAAACTCGAGCAAATGATCTAAAACTTGGCAAAATAGTTAAAAACATAAATAAACAAAATTTTGAAAAATGTATGCGCAGAAAATGCGTCAGTGTCTCGCGCTATGGCGCGAAACTTCATTCCGGGTGAATGCGCCCAACCCTGTACTTGTATGTAAAATATAAACATGGTGGTCTGGTTTTCCTCAAACTCAAAATGAAAACTTTTTCAATTCCTTCCAGATGCGACGATGGAAATGCGAATTTCGGCAGTAAATTACCCACTTTTAAAGAAGCTTGTCTCTGTTAATCAGTGGAACGCATTTGCATTGACTGCTATAGTTCAAAACTGTATGGGGGGGGGTGGTTATTTAAAGCCCTATTTCCAAGGAGGAAAAACACTTCTTCGCTTTCTTAAAACTCAGTTTCGAAGAGCCAAACGAGAGCCAAAATGCTCAAAGTTTAAGTAATCAACATTTTTTTGAATATGAAGCCATTTGTGATCCTGTGTTCGGACATATTTTTAAATTTGGAAAGAGAAGTCTATAAATTTGAATAATTCTGAAAGAAATATAATTAAATGCAAAACATGTTTATATAAGAATATTGAAACATCGTGACACATCTTTAGCGTATTGGCTAAAAATGTTGGCTAGCTACCAGTCGAGCAGTAAATTCTATTTTCACGTGATCCAGATGAGCTCCTACCGGCGTTTTGCTTAAATTGAACGGGCGGACTCACTTTGAAACCCACTTTGTGTCCCTCAGGTTTAGTGGTCGGTTCCACGACGGTTATGTTCTGATGAATGAACCATTGGCAAGTATCAGATTTCCCATTGTAGGCGACCTGGAAAACGTGATTCCTTCTATGAAATGCCTGTCGGACCGGCCCGTTCCATTTCTAGTTTTCCCCGTAAAGTGTTAAGTTTTTCAGCTTTTGAGAGTAGTATTTCACAAATTTAAAAAAAAAAATTAGAAAATAAGAAACAGATCTATCCCGCTCTGCTTTACTATTTAAACATCGGAAGGGTCCGCGCGTCGGGACTTCAAGATTTCCATTCCGTTGTAAAAACTTTTATTTAAACTTCCGCGTAGTATGTCCGATGCAAGTGCGCACCTGCACAAGCTCCGCGTACGCGTCGCGTGTCGAGACATACCACTCGAAAAACATGACGAAACGCCAGTAAGTCTGTTTTGAATTATACGGTTGCGGTGCTCGCGTTACCTTTTTAGCGGCACACATCGTGTTCCTCTTAACTTTCTTTCCTTTTTCACTTGTTGGCGATACCTATTCGTCGTTCTAATGCATGTTGTACCGCGTAAATCCTTGTTCCGTTGCTCAAACCACTAAGATTTGCCTTTTCCGGAGATTTGCTGCGGTTTCAACTCTCCCTGAGAACTTTTCTGTGTATCGAGTCGTTTGTTTCTAAACGAAACTACGCCCAACATCCGCCGAAGAATCCAATTAGATTCTTCTGATTTCTATATGTAAGGCATCAATTCTTCTGGGCATACCGTTGTAGGTTACTAGCATCTCTTATCACTTACGCGTTTTCGTTGTTCCCTCGAATGCGTTACATTCGCATTCCGTCGGTGAAGTCACGAGGATTCCAACCCTCTATTTCTGCGACTTTTCTGCGGCTTTTGCTGATTCCACCGGAATCATTTCTATATATATAGTTCTCAAATTTCAACAATTTTTTTCTGTTTCTGTTAGTTTACATTTTACAGATTTTATGATTTTTAAAATTAGCAATTTTCAGCTATAGATTTTGCTTTTTTTTACGCTTTCAGACTTTTGAATGACCAGTCCCGAAAATCAAATCTCACCACGCATTTCGGCTCCTGCAAACAAAATGTTTGGCATTGGCTCCAAGAAAGGCTAGCATTAGTGTTAACCAATGAATATGTCTTCGGCTTTCCATGAACTATTATCAGGCTGTAATCGGAAGATGCTCCTTCGAGCAGGAAAACAATCGAAAACAAGAAATGCATAGAAACATACATGTCTCGAAGGAAGCGTGACGGTGTTTTAGCTTGGAATCCTGAAAACTACACCTGGCAACCTCACAAACAATATTTCAAATGTTGAATTGTGTTGGAGGCGGGCAGAGTGCATATGCATACTGAACTAGTTTGTCAATCAACATAAAAATGAAATATGTTCGTAAACTGATTGATTTTCTGGTGCTCCATCTCATCACATCCAGTTTTTCAGAACACAAATCTTAAAAATCCTAAACTTCCGGCAAATGTGCCGCTATGCCAACTGAATATTGAAAAAAACGTTTTAGTTTTTTTAAAGAGAAAAATAATTCGAAATTATTAATAACAATGTTGCGCTTCCAGCGTTCCGTGTTCCGTATTCGGCGCCATTTTTTGAATTTCAGAATTTCTGTTCCACTAGACTCTGACGAATAGTTATTCTTTGAAAAGTTACATCGGAATTCACGGTGAACTCAACAGCTCCGTTATTTCGGAATATACTTACTTACTTTATTACTTAGGCGCTCCGTCAACCGCTTATGTTGGTGCGGATCACAGCTAACAATGCCTTGCGATAGGATTGAGACAGTTTTGGTTGCTGTTTGCAGCACTTTTACTCTATTATGGCCTGCTAAGCCAAAGCTAGAGCTATCGAGTCACAGAGTATTGGGCGCCACCTCTGACCGGATTATTTTATTTTATTTGAGGTACGGTATTCAAAAAATATATATCGATTCACAGAACAGCAAGGGGACTGGATCAGGGTTGGATAAATACAGTGAATCAAGATTCAACTTCTAAGATAAATCTGATCCATTTTAAACCAGATCTTATTGATATTACGGCCACGCAGGTCGCCCACACAGCATTACTAATGCTGGTGGCGTCGTGTCGGCATCGCAGCTGAAAAAATGCGATTTGGCAATGGAAAGAACACAGCAATCCAAGATGGTATATAGTCGTTGGAAACAAAATATAAAAAATGAGAGAGTAAGGAGCAGGCTTACCTCTGCACGTCAGCAAGAATTGGATTATTTTCATTGACCACCAGAACGATGCAGTTTGACGCGGCAGTGGCTTTGGCTCCGGCATTAGTGACCCACTGATAGTTGTAAAGAGATTTTAATAATGGATCATAGAATTCAAAGCCCTGCAAACGGAAATTACATTTGTTTCAATTTTTGTCTGCGCAAATCATGATTTTCCTTGGAGAACTTCGGTGTCCTCCGGTATTCTGAACTCTTGTTGAATTGTAATTAAAAATCGATCACAGATGTGAAAAATTCTCCACTAGCCATCATCCTGTCAGTCTGTTTGTCTGTCGTTTTGTTTGTCTGCTAATTGTCCGACCGTTTGTATCTATTTGATTGCTGGTTTGTCTCGTTTTTCTGTCAGTTTCCTGTAGGTTTTTAGTCTGTTTAACCGTTTGCCTCTACTGTTTCTTTTTGACCAATTTTGTTGGTTTATCGATTGGTTTGTCTGTCTGTCTTTTTCTTATTGCTTTGCCTGCTTACCGGTTTGCATATCTTTCTCTTTGTCTGCCAAATTTGTCTGTTTATCATTTTGTCAAATTTGTTATTTTGTCGCTCTCGGTTTTTGGGTGTCTGATCGGAATTGCTTCCGATTTAACTATCAATGCTCGTTATTATCAAATAAAAATTTCATACAATCTACTTAAGGCGTTGGATTAATGGACACTCGACAACGGAAGGAAATACTGTAATCCACAGCGCAAATGAACTCAAGTTTTGTCATGGAGCACAGAAAAAAAAGGTTTACTCGTAAATTTCCCTATTTTCTTGCGTTTTTGCTTTTCCTGTACTCGTTTTCTATTATTTTCAGTCCTGCCTCATGCAGACACTGTAGTTACAGTAATCTGCCTTTCGTTTTTTCTTAATGAATAACGCAATGGCATAAATTCTGATGTTTTTGATACGTTTCAGAACGTTCTAGAATTTTCTAAAATTTCCGGAAAATCCGACTTCCTCTGGTAATTGACTAATGAAGCGACAAGGTAGCTGACTGTGGCTCCCGAACTAACCTGCTCAGTCATGCACGGTGCAGTTGTTGGCGCTGCTTGACAAGTTGCTGTACGCTTCCCATCGACCCGCGCAAAAAAGTTTTTTGCCTTCATGTTTTTTACATCATTATCGAGAAGGCTCTTCAGGATAGTGAATTCCTCAGCAGTTGTTATTCCAGTTAATGTCGTTAATGACTCAGGCACCGTATCACGACAGACGATGTTAGCAGCGGAAACATTCAATGAATGTATCATATACCTAAATCCAATGCAATAATCGAAGCCAGCGGGCCTTTGTATAAGTGCAAATGATGTATGTGGGCACGCTACTTTCTCTGAAAAAAAATAGTCTATGTGAAGCGCTAGTGCTCTCAAAACTCCAGAAACTGGTCTGAAATCTCTCTCACGTGCGTATTCAATGGACCAAACATCTTGTGAAAACCTGATAGTATAATTAAATTGAATCGCGGATTTGAATAGTCTGTCCCAGTAATATATCTTCGCTGTTCCAAAAGCTTCTTTGTTATCGAATGTTGGAGGGTTGCTCCCAGTTGGGCACTCTGCAGACGTGCGGTTTATCTGAATATGTATTTTGTTAAAATACTGTAGTTAATCTTCGCGCAAAAATCGTTTTTTTTACATTACAACACGCGGAAATCAATAAACTAGAATTCAAGTTCAAAAATTGGAAATCAAAAGAAACGAATGCTTGACTCACCTTGAAACCCACTTTGTGTCCCTCAGATTGAGTGGTTGGTTCCACGGCGGTTATGGTCTGATGACTGAACCAATGGCACGCATCAGAGTTCCAATTGTAGGCGATCTGGAAAATGTGATTCCTTCTATGAAATGCCTGTCGGCCCGACCCGTTCCATTTTTAGTTTTCTCCGTAAAGTGTTAAGTTTTTCAGCTTTTGAGAGTAGTGTTTCACAAATTTAAAAAAATTAGAAAATAAGAAACAGATCTATCCCGCTCTGCTTTACCATTTAAACATCGGATGGGTCGGCGCGTCGGGACTTCAAGATTTCCATTCCGTTGTAAAAACTTTTATTTAACACCGGATTTCTTTCTATATATGTAGTTCTCAAATTTCAATGAATTTTTTCGGTTTCTGTCAGTTTACGTATTATACAGTACTGGCCAAAAAGGTATTCGCAAACAGTTTTTCGAGCATAACTTTTCTGAAACTTCCCGGATCGATTTGATATTTTAAGACAATATTTAAAACGGTAAAAGAAATTGATTCAACAACAAGAATAAAAAATTTTTCGAAAATTTGAAAAAATATCGAAAAATTTATGAAAATGGCGAAAAACCGAAAAATGGAACTTTGAATTTTGAGATCTAGGAAAGACCGGTAAATGAAAAATAACAATAAAACATGATTAAAATAGTTTTATTACTTTGTTGGGTAGCCTTTGGCGTCGATGACCGCCTGACATCTTCTTGGCATCGAGTCGAAAAGGGTGTCGATCACAGACATCGGGATGACTTACCAGACAGATTGGAGTTAATCGAATTTCTGATTGGCATTCGATGCACGGACCCCTCTGAGTTGTCTCTCGACATGCTCCCAGAGGTGTTCGATCGGATTCAAGTCAGGAGATTGACTGGGCAAGTCCAGAAGATCCACGTGGCGGCGTCGAAACCAGTCCTTGATGTTATTCGATATGTGCTTCGGGTCGTTATCCTGTTGGAAAACGAACACCCGGCCCACATTAGACCGTGCCGAGGGTCGCATTGTGTTCTCCAAGATTTTTTCTTACACAAATCGATCCATGATGCCCGTGATTCTTCACAAGGGGCCGATTGAAGCCCGAGAGAAACGTAGCGTAGCATGGGCCAGAGCCCATTTCCACTGGGGACGCCACCATTGGGCTAATCACGCGTTCAGCGACGAATCCAAGTACAATCTGTTTGGTACTGACGGTATCAAATGGATTCGCCGTCCGGTTGGATGTCGGTTCGATCCCAGCTACGAGCTCCAAACCGTCAAGTTCGGTGATGGTTTGGGGCTGTTTCTCTGGGACTTCAATCGGCCCCTTGAGAAGAATTACGGGCATCATGGATCGATTTCTGTAAGAAGAAATCTTGGAGAACACAATGAGACCCTGGGCACGGTCTAATGTGGGCCGGGCGTTCGTTTTCCAACAGGATAACGACCAGAAGCACATATCGAATAACATCAAGGACTGGTTTCGACGCCGCCACGTGGATCTTCTGGACTTGCCCAGTCAATCTCCTGACTTGAATCCGATCGAACACCTCTGGAAGCATGTCGAGAGACAACTCAGAGGGGTCCGTACATCGAATGCCAATCAGAAATTCGATCAAATCCAATCTGTCTGGTAAGTCATCCCGATGTCTGTGATCGACACCCTTCTCGACTCGATGCCAAGAAGATGTCAGGCGGTCATCGACGCCAAAGGCTACCCAACAAAGTAATAAAACTATTTTAATCATGTTTTATTGTTATTTTTCATTTACCGGTCATTCCTAGATCTCAAAAGTCAAAGCTCCGTTTTTCGGTTTTTCGCCATTTTCATAAATTTTTCGATATTTTTTCAAATTTTCGAAAAATTTTTTATTCTTGTTGTTGAATCAATTTTTTTTACGGTTTTAAATATTGTCTTAAAATATCAAAACGATCCGGGAAGTTTCAGAAAAGTTATGCTCGAAAAACTGTTTGCGAATACCTTTTTGGCCAGTACTGTATATTTTATGATTTTTAAAATTCGCAATTTTCAGTAATCCTTAGATTTTGCTTTTTTTTACGCTTTCAGACTTTTGAATGACAATTCTCGAAAATGAAATCTCACCACGCATTTCGGCTCCTGCAAACAGAATACTTGGCATTGGCTCCAAGAAAGGATAGAACTAGTGTTAACCGATGAATATGTCTTCGGCTTTCCATGAACTATTATCAGGCTGTAATCGGAAGATGCTCCTTCGAGCAGGAAAACAATCGAAAACAACAAATACATAGAAACACACATGTCTCGATGGAAGTATGACGGTGTTTTAGCTTTGTATCCGGAAAACTACACCTGGCAACCTGACAAACAATATTTCAAATTTTGAATAATGTTGGAGGCGGGCAGAGTGCATATGCACACTGAACTAGTTTGTCAATCAACGTAAAAATGGAATATGCTCGTAAACTGATTGATTTTTTGGTGTCATGGCGCAGTATCGAGATTGACATTTCAATGACATTTCACATGGGAAGCTGCTCCATATCTTTATATTCAGTTTTTCAGAACACAAATCTTAAAAATCCAAAACTTCCGGCCAATGTGACGCTATGCCAATTGAATATTGAAATAAAATTTTAGTTTTTTTTATGAGAAAAAAAATTTGAGTTTGTTAATAACAAAGTTGCGCTTCCAATGTTCCGTGTTCCGTATTCGGCGGAATTTTTTTAATTTCAGAATTTCTGTTCCACTCGACTCTGGCGAATAGTTATTTTTTTAAAGTTACATCGGAATTCACCGTGAACGCAGCAGCTCCATTCTTTCGGAACATTGTTGTACAAAAATATTATTGAATTCAGTACTGTTCCAGCATCTCCTTTGGGTAAGCGCTCTCCTTAGCCCAGTCAATTGTTCAAAAGAAATAGCATAGTCAATTCGCTTTCCGTATTCCCAATCGACACTGGTAGTTTTCAGGTGGAAAAATAAACTTTGACACAAAAGTCCGTGGACAAGTTTGTGTTATTTATTAATAATATTTAAAACTGAAACTTATTTAAAACTTTGAAAGTTGTAATATTATTCAGAAAATACTTTATAATTTTAAATTCAATATTTATTTATAAAAAGTTAATTTTAAAAATTTTAATAAATAAAAATTGAAAAAAAAACCTCTAAAAAAGTGACACAAAAGTCCGTGGAAAAACATTTAAAAATAGCTTAATTAATATATTTTTTTGCTTTTTTTTTGGATTAACAAAAGTATTCTATTAGGCATACTTCGGGAAAGACTCTTTAAAAAATTTGAATTGATTTGGTCGAATTCTTCTATGATGACATCTCGAAGTTCATTTGTGTATAGTCTTTTCGGATAAATCTGATGCATTTTAAACCAGATCTCTTAATGCGTCCACGCAGGTCGCCCACACATGAATGCTATTGCTGGTAGTGTCGTGTCGGCATCGCAGCTGGAAAAATGCGTTTTGGCAATGAAAAGAACACAGCAATCCAAGATGGTATTTAGTCGTTGGAAACAAAATATAAAAAATGGGATCGTAAGGAGCTGGCTTACCTCTGCACGTCTGCAAGAATTGGATTATTGTCAGAGACTCATAACAATGCAGTCTGACGCGGCAGTGGCTCTGGCTCCGGCGTTAGTAACCCACTGATAGTTGCTAACTGTTTTTATTAATGGGTCACTGAAATGAAAGCCCTGCAAACGGAAATGACATTTGTTTCAATTTTTGTCTGCGCAAATCATGATTTTCCTTGGAGAACTTCGGAATCCACCGGTATTCTAAACTCTTGTTGAATTGTAATTAAAAATCGACCACAGATGTGAAAAATTCTCCACTAGCCATTATCCTGTCAGTCTGTTTGTCTGTCGTTCTGTTTGTCTGCTAAATGTCCGACAGTTTGTATGTCTGTTTTATTGTTGGTTTGTCTCGTTTTTCTGTTAGTTTCTTGTCGGTTTTTTTGTCTGTTTAACCGCTCTATTGCTTCTTTTTGACCAATTTTGATGGTTTATCTATTTGTTTGCTTATCGGTTTCCGACTTCCTTTGGTAATTGACAGATGAGGCGACAAAGTAGCAAACGGTGACTCCCGAACTAACCTGATCAGTCATGCACGGTGCAGTTGTTGGCGCTGCTTGACAAGTCGCTGTACGCTTCCCATCGACTCGCAAAAGGAAGTTTCTTGACAATATCTGTGGGTTTTCCCTATTCGCAACAAGAATGCTCTTCATAACAATAAATTCCGCAGCAGTTGTTACTCCAGTAAATACCGAATTGCTCAGATAACGACAGGCGATGCTAGCAGAGGAGGCAGGCTCTGACTTTGCCATAAACTGAAGTGCAATGCAGTATTCGACGCCAGCGGCTCTTTGTACAAGTACAAATTGTCTAGATGGGCACGCTAATTTCACTGAAAAATAGTCTGTGTGAAGCGCTAGTGCTCTCAAAACTTCAGAAACTGGTCTGAAATCTGTCTCACGTGCGTAATCAATAGCCCAAACTCCTTGTAAAAACCTGATAGTATAATTAAATTGAATCGCGGATGTTAATTGTTGTTCCCTGAAATAAAGCCTCACTGATCCAATAGCTTCTTTGTTATCGAATGTTGGAGGGTTGCTCCCAGTTGGGCACTCTGCAGACGTGCGGTTTATCTGAATATTTATTTTGTTAAAATACTGTAGTTAATCTTCGCGCAAAAATCGTTTTTTAAATATTAAAACACGCGGAAATCAATAAACTTGAATTCAAGTTCAAAAATTGGAAATCAAAAGAAACGCATGCTTGACTCACCTTGAAACCCACTTTGTGTCCTTCAGGTTTAGTGGTCGGTTTCACGACGGTTAAGTTCTGATGTACGAACCATTGGCACTTATCAGATTTCCCATTGTAGGCCACCTGGAAAATGTGATTCCTTCTATGAAAGGCCTGTCGGTCCGGCCCGTTCCATTTCTAGTTTTCCCCGTAAAGTGTTAAGTTTTTCAGTATTTGTGCATTTTGCATTGTTGTTTTAAGAGTAGTATTTCGCAAATTGAAGAAAAATCATGAGAAAATAAGAAACAGAGCTATCCCGCTCTTCTCTACCATTTAAACAGCGGAATGGGTCGGCGCGTCGGAACTTTAAGAACGGCTCGGCCATCTGACTCATGCAACCTTTTTCCACTCATTATAGATTTTCTCTTAATTTTTGCTGTTTTAAATGAAAAACAAAAGAAATATTACACACATAACACATCGATCGATGGTCGAAAAGTGAACTTAATGGCCTGCTTTTGCTGATTCCACCGGAATTCTTTCTATATAGTTCTCAAATCCGAAACGCTTTGGAATACACAACCACCGCGAAGTGCCGTCGTACGAGCCCCCTCCTTTTCCTCGTTTTCATAAACGACATTGGAGACAATTTTAAATCGGACTTTTTACTCTACGCTGATGACCTTAAAATCTTCTCAACAAACACCACTAACATTCAACATGATTTAGAACTACTAGAAAAATGGTGCGATACCTGGCAGATGCATATTGCTCCTGACAAGTGTCAAACTATATCTTTTCATCACAAAAAAAGAATTGCTGACACTAACCCTGTATTCACAATAAATGATCAAGAGTTACCAAGCACAAGAAAAATTCGTGACCTGGGTGTAATTTATAACTCCTCCCTTACCTTTACTGATCACCTCAGTACCATACTTCGAAAAGCCCAACAACGCATTAACATATTTTTCAATGTCCTCCGCCGAGCAAGTTTCCAAATTTTCGTGAAATGCTTTAAAATTTATATTCGTCCTATCCTTGAATACGCAACCTTAATCTTTTCTCCTGTACTAAAAGAACATATTAAACTAATTGAAAGTGTACAAAAATCTTTCCTCTTTCGCTGTTATAAAAAATTTAAATATAATTATGTATCATATTTTGATTGCCTTTATGATTGTAACCTTACCTCATTAGAACACAGAAGACTTATTGCTGACTTAGTTTTCATGTACAAAATATTAATTTCCAAAGAAATCTCTACTAACCTAAACTTGCCAATTTCCCCAGCAAATGTAAAACATCTCAGACGTCACTCACATTATTTTCAACTCTCACTTGTAAACTTCTCTAAACCTTACTCACAATTTTTCACTTCCCGCATCATCAAAGCTTGGAACTCTCTTCCTCACTCAATTTTTCCGACAAAAATATCATCGTCGTCATTCAGAACTAACATCATTCAATTAAATCTTTCACCACACCTCACACTAAATTCCGGGAAATTCTAACATTAATTCTAACATTACCTCATGTATATCTGTAACTTAATATTTATTATTATCTAATCTTTTCATGTATTATAACCTTGAAAATATAAGAGGCAAATCTAGTCCTTTTTCAATAAATAAATATAAATATATTACGAAGACAAGACGATAGATGGACAAACCGAATCACCTTCTGGTATCCCAACATTGGGTCTAACATTGGATCGTCCCGCAACAGCATAACCGAGCCTTTCGGGGTTGAAGATCAGTCTTTTAAAATGGATAAAAATTTAGATTAGCTGTGATCCGCGCCGCACGCAGGAAAATAACGGACTAGCTAACGTAAGCAACTTTTCAACGGTGCATGTGTTGCGACTTTCCTGCTGCGGGAATCACCAGTTTTCCGAGTTATGAAAGTACGCTTTCAGACTTTTGAATGACCTGCCCTGAAAATTAAATCTCACCACGCATTTCGGCTCCTGCAAACAGAATATTTGGCATTGGCTCCAAGAAAGGCTAGGATTAGTGTTAACCGATGAATATGTCTTCGGTTTTCCATAAACTATTATCAGTCTATAATCGGAAAATGCTTCTTCGAGCAAGAAAACAATCGAAAACAACAAATGCATAGAAACACACATGTCTCGAAGGAAGTATGACGGTGTTTTGGCATGGAATCCGGAAAACTATACCTGGCAACTTCACAAACAATAATTCAAATGTTGAATAATGTTGAAAGCGGACGGAGTGCATGTGTACGCTGCACTACTCTGTCTATCTACATAAAAATGAAATATGTTCGTGAACTGATTGATTTTCTGGTTTCATGGTGCAGTATCAGATTTGCAATGGAATTTCACATGGGAAGCTGTTCCATCTCTTCACATCCAGTTTTTCAGAACACAAATCCTAAAAATCCTAAACTTCCGGCCAATGTGCCGCTTTTCCACTTTTCCACTTTCTGTTCCACTCGGCTCTGACGAATAGTCAGACGAATAATCTCTGACGAATTTTATAAAAAGTTACATCGGAATTCACGGTGACCGCAGCAACTCTGTTATTTTGGAATATTATTTTACAAAAATAGAATTCACTACTTGTCCAACATCCACACAGGTAGTTTTCAGCAATAAAAATATAAAGATGAAGACGCTTAAAATTCTATTAAAAACTATTTCAGGAGCGCACGAAACAGTAAAAAAAAACTTAAAATTCAACTAGAAATAAGTTAATCCAATAATCTTTTTATCTCTGTTAGATTTTTTGTTATTGTTCATTTTTCACAAAATGGACTGATATGTCTCCTTTGAAAGCCGCACCGAAGGTTTCCACGAAAGACGAAAACAAAAAGGCCTCTTTCTTCTCGCCTTTTGTCTCCCCGGCTTTCGTCTTCATTCGTATTTCAGTTCGTCTTGCATTCGTCTTACGCACTGAAAAAATTGTGTACTGTGTACAAAATGCATTTTACTTGACCAACACAATGCCTATCTCTGCGCCAGATTTCAGGAGCGCACGAAACCGTAGAAAAAAACATAAAATTCAAATATAAAGATGTTACTCCATTGGCTCCGCAGATTACAATCTTCCAGTCCCTTTCCAGAGATTTTCAACAGTCTAAAATATAATGATTTAGCCATTTTTTATTGAAGTGCTGCCAATTTTTATATTTCACCGTTTTACTCAGGAAATTGAAAACACTGTCAGTTTTTTAATTATAGCTCGGTTGAACGCCTACAAAACAATCGAAAAACTTCCCAATTCACGCACCCACTGAAATACATCAAAAAGAAAAAATTAGGAGAGGCACATTATGCAAAAAACTGACGGAAAATGGACGAAACTGATACAAGAATGGATTCCTCGAGACCAAAAACGACCTGTCGTCGGACGACCTCCCATGAGATGGTCCGACTCACTACGAATGGAAGTCTCAATATACCGAGTGAACCCACTGAGACCATCGTCCAAGAACATCGCCGAAGATCATCGCCTAAACACCAAACGCCAAACGCCCCAGATCAGGGACCATCGCCCAAGACCGTAAGGCATGGTAAGCTGAGATCCGCGCCCACGCAAACGAACGATGGATCGAAAAAGTACCCAAATAAGTAAGTAAGTTATTAGTTTACTTATTAATTTGGTTGGGCTTTCCGAATAAAACTCCAATCTTTGCATTTTATTAACAAAACGTTCACGTCAAACCGGCCCCGTATCACACCAGTAACCTTTGAACGTTCCGAAGTATAGAGCAGTGGGATATTTCTGAAAAGTATTACAGATTTCTATTTTTATATTTTTTGGACACATCAAAAATGTCTAATTCAAAAGATGATCAAAAGAAGAAAAGCGAAGAACAGAGTGTAACAACGAAAAGCTGTAAGTTTTTTTTTTGGATTTTAGAGTGTTTTGTTTTAAAGTTTGCGTTCAAAACGGCAAGAAAAAAGATCTCAAGCAGAATTTATCTGTTTCATCGTTATTTCGAGTACTGTAGTGTCATCCTGCACATCTAAATAGAATCTAAATAGTTCTTTCTGACGAATAAGGCTTCCACGAAAGACGAAATATGACCATCTATCTCGTCTCGTCTTCGTCTTGAATTTTTCTGTCTTGCGTAAATCTTGCGTTTATACTTGCGTTTATTGCGTGAGACGAACGAAGACGAGTCGAAAGACGAGGAGACAAACGACGAGAGGAAAGACGGCTTTTTGTCTTCGTCTTGCGCGGAAGCCTTATTGACGACGTCCAGCTTTCAGCTGCGACACAATTTAGTTGTTTCCTAAGAAATGGAATGCGGGCAAGGTTCGCTCTACTGTACTTAATGGATTCTTCGAATAAAACATCGAGAGGAGCGTTGCGCGAATACGTTAAACTCCATGATCCTCACACATTTCCCATCCTTGAAATTCCAAATTGGACCCCCGTTCTTCGTATATCTTTTTACTTTTTTGTTATTGAAGAAATGGTACTGACGTGGCCCGGCCCGTCTTTTCAAAGTCTGCAGACTTTTTCAATAGCGCACATCATAACTTCCTTCAATTTTGATATGTTCAGTTTGTCAACTCTCCAATTTGCAGATTTTGCTGTTTTCTATAATAATATTGAAAAAAACTTTTTTTGGATTATCAGATACACGATAGGCAGCTCCAGAGCGAATCTTAGGCACTGTTTTAGTGTTCCGCGTCTCTTAGAAGAATCTGGTGGCGTTTAATGTAAACATGGCAAAAGAAAAGTGGTTTCTTTTTCATGCCATATTATAAAATATAGTGTAATATTTAGAATTTCATGAAATTTGTATCCGTGCATTGCTTTAAATTTAAAACCATCAGTATAAAAAATCGTGTTTCATACCTATCATATTTAAAAAAAAACTACGAATTTCAGCTAATCATGAGAAGAACTCAGAGAGTCAAAAACTCGCCCTAGACAAATCACAAGACACATTAGCAGACAAGGAAGTAGAACGCTCTTCTCCAGACGTAAAAGGTAGCAAAGAAGCAGGTCCCAAAAGCAAAGAACCAAAACGTGAGTAGACCGACAATTCTCAAATTGGTATAGCATTGATATTCAAAAACTATTTGTCCTCTTTCTATAAATGTAAGCGCGCTTCATTGAACCATCGAAAAAAATGGCTTGATTCTGATTCTGTAAAGCGTCAATTTGATTCTGTAAAGCGTCAATGAACAATGAACAACTCTTGTTTCAGCGCCATATTATTCAAAACAGTATGACCTTGAAATGTGATTATTTATACGAAATCTTATTTAAAACAATTTCAGCCAACAGTAGTGCTCCGGAAAAACAACCTGAAAAAAAAAGAAATAAAAAATGCGAACAGGAGAGCACTCAAGAAGAATCGGCAGAGAAGAAACAACGGTCCTCTCCAGACTCTCCGGATATAAAGCAGAAAAAAAGATCAAAGGCTCATAAGAGGGACGTAATTAAATCTGAGAATACAACGAGTAATGCTAGCGGCAAACGTGAGTAGAAGACAAGCGGGGGCGGGGGGGGGGGGGGGGGAGTGAAGAGAGCTGTTCGCAAACACGCCAGCATTACGCGCTTGGCTGTCTTCGTCTCATCTTCGTCTTCGTCTCGTCTTCTTCTTCGTCTTGAATTTGTCTGACGCAGTATGTTGACGACTTTTATATTGCCTTAGACGAAGGCAAGACGAACTGAAAGACGAACGAAGACAAGTTTTTCTGTTCGTCTTTTATTGAAGCCATACCAGGAAATTTACGAGCTTTGAGGAAAAGGAAGTGTTCGGTATTCTAATCGAGTTACAACTCGGCCGGTGAACTGAACAATATGATTTATAAGATAGATGTCTAGACCCGTCTCCTTGACAGCGTCCATCGTGAATATGGCAGCCTGAATTGGAGTTTTCCTAAGCTCATTATACAGTGCTCCACATAATTTTACGTTCACCCCAAAAATGTTCGAAATCTCGAAAACTGGCTTTTCAACCAAAATGCTTCCTATTGAAGAAATATGAGCTTTTAGTAGGTGTTTCGGTAATTTTACAGAATCGCCCCCCACACCTCTATCGGCCCCCATAACCGGAATCATTCCCCCACAATTATGTTTTCGATTACTTTTGGATGTGGGAGTGTGTGGGGGACTATTCTGTGATGTATAAACGTCCGAATAGCCCCCCACCTCTTGATGTGGGGGGGGGGGGCGATTCCGGAAAAGAGGTAATCTTTCACAATGACCCCCACATTATATCTTTGTTCTCCCCCACTGGAATGAACCGGAATCACCCCTTCCCCACGATTCCAGAATCACCCCCCCCCTATTCCAAAATCATCCCCCCCCTATTCCAAAATCATCCCCCACGATTTCAGAATCACCCCCCACGATTCCAGAATCACCCCCCCCCCACGATTCCAGAATCTCACCGCCCCTTCCAGAATCGAAAAGTTGAATGTTGAAATGTTGCAATGAAATGAAATGAAAATGTTGAAAAAAAAAAGATTGATTACACGTGATTTCTGGATGAATATAATAAAAAGTAGGGGGGGGGGCGATTCCGGTTCATTCCAGTGGGGGGTAATACCGAGGTTTATGGGGGGAAATACAGTTATAATACCGGTGTTTCATAATAGAAGCTTAAAATTGACTTAAAATTCACACATCAGAAAAAAAACCAAAATGTTATGAAAAAAGGTAAAAAATTTTCCACAAAATCATACGTTCACTTGTAGATGTAACAAAATCGCCTAAAAGATAAAAAAAATGTTTCAAGTTGTCAATATAAGCCTTGGAAATTTTCAGCCAAACGTAGTCCACCTGTCAGACCGTCGGTGGACCGCTCTGAAAATTCAAGACTTGCACTAGACCCAACTCAAGAAGCATCAGTAAACCAAGAAATGCGAAGCACTCCAGAGGAAAAACGATCCAAAAGCCACAGGAGTGCTGTTATACAGTGTGGATACACATCAAGGAGAGTTAGGTACAAAAGTGAGCAGAATCCCGAGGGGAAATTGAGCAGAATCTGTCGTGTTCTCTTTTTTCAGAAGAAGGGCCTGTGCCTGTTGAAGGAGCTGTGATCATTGAAAGAGATCTGATGAAAAATGATAAAACTTTAAGAGATGAGGACTGGTTTTTGGCGAAAATTGAGAAGTGCAAGTAGGTTTTCATGATTTCTTTTAATCCTCTGAAGGACGATTTTCACGGAAAAAAAATCTGAAATCGGTTCAAATCGCTTTAAAATTTTTGAAAAATAGACAAAAAAGCCTTTTCATAGCTCTCGAAAATATTCAGTTTCATAAATTTCTTTTCAATTTTTCAACATTTTTGTATGCCTTTGCACTCTTTTTTCCTTGTTTCGCAAGAAACGCCCATTTCAGAAACAAGAAGCAACAGAGAGTGTGTGTTTGCCCATTTCCACGTTGTTACCGTATCACAGACGCCTTTGATGGGTTCAAAGGAACGTGGCACCGAATTAAGAGAGTCTGTTTTCTAGCATGCTGTCCACCATGTTGTTGCATTATAGAGAGAGTGGGTTTTTGTCTTTTTTTTTTGAGATTGGGACCCTTTGACGAGGTGTTCCACGCTGAGCGGGCTGGAATCTTATTTGAAAACGAATACAGGGATTCTCTGAAATGATGCTTCCCGCACCCCCCCCCCCAACTTTTCATTTGAAAATTTCCAGTCGGCCTTCTGGCCTCCGCCACGTGAGTACTACTTCTTTCTACCACCTCCAGACGACGTGGTCATTGAAGTGAGCGACGAATCCGACGCGATTCTGATGAAAGCCAGAAAGAAGAAATTGAATAAACTGAGAAAAGCTAGGAAATGCGAGCTCGGTATTAGATACAGCTTCGGGTTGAATCACCCGTGCGCCGACGACGTCAAGTATGTCCAGGGGTTTGTGCTGAAGACGTCGAAGAGGAATGTGAGTTTCTACGATGGTGTTTGTCTGCCTCGCACTGTAGTTGTGTTCCAGTCGATCGGCTGCATCCACATTCCATGTCCAGATGGTGCAACGCCTAGATTCACAATGCTCTATTCTCATCCAAATGGATCCGATCTTTCGGATCATTTAGTTGGTGTACCCTCTTTGATAGACATTGCCAGATTCTATAGATGCGAAGTGTACAGTTATGACTATTCGGGATACGGTATCAGTAGTGGCCTTGCCAGCGAATCAAATGTATACGCGGATATCCGCGCAGTCTACCAGGTGCGTTTTTCTCTAGGGCTGCTCAAAGACAATTTTTTTCGAAAGAGAGCGAAATTTCTCAGTGCATCACTGTGGAGAAACGTGTAGATCCCAAGAAAGTGGTTCTTCTCGGCTACTCAATTGGCGCGGCGGCTACTGTTGAGTTGCTACGTCATGAACAGGAACGTAAACCGGCTGGAGTGATTCTGCAATCCCCGCCCACTTCAATATTAAGGGTAATCGAAAATATGGTGCGGAGAAATACACGTTTGGATAAACCCACGTGCTGTATGGATCGATTTGTTACTTTAGATAAAGTAAAGAGTTTTGCCTCGTTATATCAATTTCAGCTGCCTATATGCATAATGTACATACCGTTTTCAACTTCAGATCCATGAAATTAAAATACCAGTTTTGATAATCCATGGAAAAGAGGACAGAACTGTTCCGATTCAGCACGGAGAGCTCTTATGTCAACGGGCTATCAACAAGGTGGGTACTACCTTTGAAAGTGCGCTCTGTCGAACACTGGTTAACTCATATATTTAGGTACCACCAGAATGGGTACCCGCGGCGGCTCACGACAATATAGAGAATTGCCGAGAAGTGTGGCGGCGCATTCGGAAATTTGTTAAAGTGTTCGTTATCATGTCTTCTATTTTGAGAAATTCGAATGAAAAATTCAACTTTTAGTTTTCAGAGAACTCGATTTAAAGTGAATTGAAGTTACTCAATGGAGCGGAAACCAACATTTGTGGCTCTTCTCAAGAGGCATTCCGATGCGGGGCTTTGGAGAAACTTCCTCTCCCGCCCCCATCTAAAGCCTATTTTTGTGTCATAAATGTTTTTGAATTTAAATGAGTTATATTTTGCAAGAAAGGAAATTTCGGCGCGGGGGGGGGTCCAATGGTTTTTTGTCATTTTTGGAGATTTTTGTAATTTTTTTGTACAATTGTTTGTCGTTACTGTTAAAATATTTACGAGTTTTTTTTCACGCATGGCGCTTACCCGTGGCACGAAACCCACGTTTCGATCTGAAAATCGTGAGCACCGCGCCCCCTTCATTGCCCATCTTTCCTCTATGCATTCTCCACGTTGAAACAGAAGCAGAGGTGGCCCAGGGGGGAAGAGGGAGGGATAGGAGTCTAGGATGCGTGGGTTCGGTTCCGCCTTCATGGCAGTTATTTTCTGCTTTTCTGGTTTTGTTTTTTTCAAAAGTTTGATTGGATAATGTATGTACAGTACTGGCCAAAAAGGTATTCGCAAACAGTTTTTCGATCATAACTTTTCTGAAACTTCCCGGATCGATCTGATATTTTAAAACTTCTTGGCGATTTTCGCTGTCGTCACCGTGTACGACATGTACAGATCGATCCCTCAAATTTCAGAAAAGTTACTCTCAAAAAACCGTTCGCGAATACCTTTTTGGCCAGTACTGTATATAAGGATAAGTTACAGATTATGACGTTTATAGGGTCCTACCTGGTAGAATTTCGTTTCATTGTGATATTTGAAGTGGGTAGGATTAGGGGTCCCTTTGGAACACTAGCAAAACTAAATGATATTCAACAAATTCATCGAATTCTCTTATTTATATGAAACTGGAACGATGCATTACTGTTATTCAAATGATTTACAGTTCTGCGCGTAATCTCATAGGTGTTCTTGTCGATCATCCAAGTTTTCCAAAAACTTGTCTCAATTCCCGATGAATGCCCTTTCATGTTTCTCCTGTTCACTTTCATCACCATCCGCCGAAAGCACTGTCCTACAGAAGGCTGAGAAGTTCAGGAAAATGAAAAGGGATAGACGAAATTCCTCCATCGAATGGAATGTGGCGTACACATCCTCTCCTCCCTTACTGTTGTGGATAGTGTGGAAACAGAAAAAGAGAAGAACGCATGGAGATATCTTTTCCTCGATTGCAGGTAAGTCGGTCAAGGCCTAAACGTTGTCATCAGTGTCGACGCCTTCTTCTTCTTCTTCGGGATGTCTGTGTACGAACCAGAAAAAGGAGATGCTGAACAGAATGGCGTCCTCTTCCGAGAACAGCCATCAATAGTAGAGCGATACATATGTCTTCCATCTTCCACGGCCATTTCGGTAGAGGGAGAAAACTCCGAGATATGATGCTTGGTGCCATGTCTACTTATTTCTCTATTTTCCTTTTTCAAATTAATAGTTTTCCCGAAATTGTCCTGTTTTCACATCCAATATAAGCTACAAACATTAGTGTGACAGTGTCCATTCACTCTTCATTTTACCAAATAAAACTATTCCGAAATCAATCATAATTACCGAATCGTCTAACTTGCGTATTTTGTTTTCATCATTTTACTTAATTAATTATAAAATTTCGCTCGAAAATTTAAGTTCAAAATCCCAACTGAAATTCGCACGACTTCACAAGATCTCCCATTGGAGAAACCGTAATTACTCGGGAACCTCTATGCAGTTTCTTTCACAAAGTGCATATATATCGGCTTCTATTTTTGAAAAATTGAACAAAGTTTGGAAACCTTCTCTAATCAATGATGGATTATTTCTTCCGACGCGTCAATTTGTCTAATTTTTGAAAACTTCAATCGCACAAATTCTCATCTTTAATGCCATCACAATATCAGTTTCTCTCCATCCCCTGATCCTGAACCAGTATTCCATTATTGTCATCCCTCAATGAAAAAATGCAACACTTCAAAAAGTCTGACATTCTCATGTTCCTCATCGTCTTTCCGATTATGCTCTAGCTGTGATTCGAACATTCTCAAACGGCACTGTTCAATTAGATCGAGAACCCCGAATAAATCAAAAATAAAATAAACTTTTCTGTTGCAGACCAACGACAAATGTGGGTGATATTCTTATTGCTCTGCAGTCTCCTTCCCGCTGCACATTCAGTATTCGAGTGCAGTTCCCACGAGACGACCGCCTTCGTCCGCATCCCTCGCGCCAGGCTAGACGGTACCCCCGTCGTCATTTCCACTGCAGGTTTGTCTTCTCCTTCGACTTTTTATAATTGACCTAGATTTCTTTTCTTTTCAAATAGCATGACCGAAAAGAGAGGGAACAAACGGAAAGGGAAAGATAAAAGTCGGAAGACGAGGGGAAAAGAAACAACGGTTTGGTTACTGTTTCACTTTTTTATTTCATAAAAGATCCCTCCCAAATTTGAATACATTTTATTGAGAGCACACGCTAGTTTTGCGTAAGATATTGGGCAAAAAGTGAATGAACACTATGCAACACATTTGACGATGTTGCTATTCTCAAATGTTGCAAAACATTGTTTCGTTTGGTTAACCGATGTTTTCTGAATTAAATCTGCAAGCTTTAATTATTATTTTATGGAATAATATAATAAAGTGAGAAGAGCAATAATCTAATCACAAATAAACGAGCGAGAATCAAATAAGAGAAATGACGGAGTATATGTAATTATAAGAGTAATTATTAGCAATGAAAAGAACAAAAAAGTAACGAGTATCTGCTCGTTGTTCTTAAGTCTCAAACGTACGGGTCCTAAAAAACATGGAAAGGATGACAATCGAACAATCTAGAAAAGCGCGCCACCCTCGGTGTGCGTGCACATTTTTGGATATACCGTAGTTCCATAAAAATGCGAGAGCTGACGATGTTCGCAACAGACGACAATTCAGCGAAATTTTTATTCTTGCATTTATTAGCTATAGAATTAAGTGAACGGAGATTGCAACAAATTTCTATCAAAATTTGAATGATCTCCATAAATCCCAATCATGCTAGACACAACAAAGAATATTAACATTTTCAGGACACGATTTGACATGTGCTCAGTACTGCCGTAATAACATCGAACCAACCACCGGAGCTCAACGTGTCTGTGCTTCTTTCAACTTTGATGGTCGAGAGACTTGCTATTTCTTCGACGATGCAGCCACCCCAGCAGGAACCTCCGAACTGACAGCCAATCCATCTGCAAATAACTTCTACTATGAGAAGACGTGCATTCCGAATGTCTCGGCTCACGAGGCCTGCACCTACAGATCTTTCTCATTTGAACGTGCCCGCAACACTCAGCTGGAAGGATTCATAAAGAAGACTGTCAAGGTTGAGAACCGTGAGCACTGCTTGTCGGCTTGCTTGAAAGAGAAGGAATTTGTGTGCAAATCTGTCAATTTCCATTATGAAAGCAAACGTTGCGAGTTGTCAGTGGAAGACAAAAGATCCAAACCGACTCATGTCCGCATGTCGGACGGAATTGATTACTATGATAACAACTGTCTTTCCCGTCAAAACCGTTGTGGTCCATCCGGAGGAAACTTGGTGTTCGTCAAGACCACCAACTTTGAGATCCGCTATTACGACCACACTCAATCAGTGGAGGCTCAAGAGTCTTACTGCCTCCAGAAGTGCCTGGACTCGCTTAATACATTCTGCAGATCGGTTGAATTCAACCCAAAAGAGAAGAACTGCATCGTTTCTGATGAAGACACTTTCTCTCGTGCTGATCAACAAGGACAAGTCGTTGGAAAGGATTACTATGAGCCAATCTGTGTCGCTGGTAAGCTTAGAGATTCTGAGAGATTCTACCTAAAGATCAAAAAAGAGCCATCCATGCGCATCGTGTTTGAATGAAATGCGTGAAATGCATTCATATAGAACGTGTACGTTTACAGCCGATTTGTCATCGTCCACTTGCCGCCAACAAGCCGCTTTTGAGAGATTCATCGGATCTTCCATTGAGGGAGATGTCGTCGCTTCTGCTCAAGGAGTCACCATCTCAGATTGCATATCACTTTGCTTCCAGGTAATTTTTCCGATAATTTCAGTTAATATTTCGGAATCCTCCAGAATCTCAACTGCAAATCCATTAACTACGACCGCACAGCCTCCTCTTGCTTCATTTACGCTGTCGGTCGCCAGGATGCCAACATCAAGGCCAACCCATCTATGGATTACTACGAGTTCAACTGCGAATCCCAATTCGGAGGAATGGCTCTTTGCACCAACGAGGGAATCCGATTCATCGTCAACACGAAAGAGCCATACACCGGAGCCATCTACGCTGCCGAAAGATTCTCCACATGCTCTCAGGTTGTTGAGAACGCGAAACAAATATCGATCACCTTCCCACCACCAACAGTCTCTTCTGACTGCGGAACTGTCATTCGTGACGGAAAGATGGAAGCTCTTGTTGTTGTCTCTCTGGACGGTGTCCTGCCACATCAAGTTACCACTGAATGGGATCGTTTCTATCGCGTCTCTTGCGACGTTTCCATGGATAAAATGGCCAAGGAGGGGTCTGTTGTTGTCACAACAATCTATGAAGCTTCATCTCAAAACACTACTGTTTTGGATGTCGCCACACCACCACCAGTTACCGCTGAACTCCAGATTCTGAACCAACTTGAAGAACCACTTCACAAGGCTTCCATTGGAGATCCACTCCTTTTGGTTATCACCTCAGAACAAGCTGGACCACACAACATGATGGTCACTGAGTGCACAGCCACTCGTGTCGGTGGATTCGGCGACACTGTTCCATTCACTCTCATTGAGAATGGATGTCCAAGATATCCAGCTCTCGTCGGACCAGTTGAACAAGATTTTGACAAGAACCGTCTGAAATCTGACCTTCGTGCCTTCCGATTGGATGGGTCATACGATGTACAGATTGTTTGCTCTATCATGTTCTGCGCAGGACCAAATGGTTGCCCAGTGTCGAACTGCTTGGATTCTGGAACCAATGAGCTATTCATGTCTCATGGAAGAAAGAAGAGATCCGTTGATCTGGAAGCTGGAGAGACCGAGGAGAAGTTATCAACAATTATTCGAGTGTTCGCAAAGGGAGAAGATGAGGAAGAGATGGAAGCTGCCAATAAGACCATGATGACAAGGTGAGTGTGGGTTTCGAATGAAAGTCGTCGAAAACGTTAATTTTTGAGTGATCATAATAATGGAACAGGATGTTCCAATCGTTCACATCATTTTCAATATTATCAGGTCCAACTGCAACTTTTCAGCATCGCCGAATCCAACGACCTTCTTTGCATAGCAGAGCCATTCTTCGTGAGCTCAGTGGTCTCCCTCTCAGTGATCTGCTTTGCTCTATCCACAATCATTGCCATCTGGGGATGCCACAATCTTCATGTCAAACCAGCCAAACAAGTTGCTGCCTAATTGATCACTTCTGCATATCTTCCGGTTCTTCCCAAAATGCTCTCATTCGCCAACAGATCTCATTCTTCTTTATCTATGATAATAGTAATAGTTTTGACATGTCATTTCTATCAACAAACAGCTGAAACAGATTTTATTCTCTTTTATAAGCTTTCGGGTGTTTTAGCGGTTTGAACACTTAGAATTTTGAGAATTTGTCTTTCATTTCCCGACTTGCGTAATTGTAAACATGTTCATCAGCGGTATATCAAAAAAGTTTTATTTCCTGACGCAACTAGCCGAAGAGCTAACTAAACCATATTTATTGTCGAGCCTAAATCCATATATCCGAAGTGCAGTCTCCTCCGGGATAGCGCATTTCATGGGCAAGGTACGGTCCACCTTCGATTTTTCCGAAATCAATCAGAAAATCAGTGTTAATCTCCATACTTCCTGTAGTCGGATCAATGTTCACTTGGAGCATTGTGGCTCCGGATCTGGAAGGAGTGATATTGAAGAAATAGCACGTGTACTGTAGTAAACATGGAACAGCGAAAACAAGACAACTCACTTGAGATGTTGCGGATAAAACTGCTCGTCCCATTTTTTGTACAATGAAGTAGTAACGTATAATCTTCTACCGTCCAACGACAATTGCAGCATCTGCGGTCCTCCTTCTATTTTCTTTCCTTTTATATAAAGCGCCTCTATTTTTGTATCTTCTTGCAAAACTTTCACACTGGATTCCGAATGAATGCTTCCTCCAATGTAGACTTGCGAATTCAATTTTACATTTTCCGGATCGGAAATGTCATATTGACGAATGTCACCATGAAGCCAGCAAGAGACATATAAATATCTGTCGTCCATCGATACTAAGATGTCTGTTATGAGTGCTGGCATTTCAGGAAGAGCCCATCCGCTCACTTTTTTTGACGGAATCGCTGCCGCAAGTGTGGCCGTTTGGGATCCGGAATTCTGAATGTTTTGATGTATAAATGGGGGTTTCACAGATAGCTTTGACAGCACTTGAATTGCGGAACCTGAGAAGAAGAGAGAGAAAATAGATTTTGGATCAGATTCTGGGGATATAGAACCAAGCGATCGACTGTGAAAGTGTCTGGAAGTTTCCAAACCTTAGATTTTCCAAACCCTTGAGGATTAGAACAATGAGGCCCCCGAAATGCATTGCCAATATTAAAAATAGTGAAACATCCCGCGATCCTGCTAGAAGGAATCGGAATTCTCTGGATTTCCGTTTCTAAAGACTTTTTTCAAATTTCCAATGCAAAAAAAGGCAAATATTGGAAAATGTTACAAATAACTTCATGTTGAATTCTAAATCTTTAAAAAATGATTTGGCTTAAAACAAAGGAAAACAAAAGCTACCTGACTTTTATATTGCGTAGTACTTTTTGGCTCTATCTATTGTCAAAGAAGTCATTTTCCAACATCGGTGTCTGTGCACCAGATACGGAGCGAGCTTTTAACTCTTCCACAAGTGTCAGTAGCATCTTGCTTAGTCCTAAACTGGAAATCAATTTATAAAGCGGTTGAAACAGGAAAGGTCCATTTTCGATCTATTCGAAATCAATCAGAAAATTGGTTGAAAGGAGCGTGTTTCGCGGCTACCAAAGGGAAAATTACTATTTTTATAATATTGAATAACTATCAGAAATTCTGCACACTGCGGACACTACATACTTACGTGCTGCATTCCAAACATACATTAGTTGATCTACTTAGTTTTGATCTATCCCTAGCAAAGAGGTCCGTTAGTCGTCACGTGTGCAAATTTACATGGTACGGAAAATCTACGAAGGAAACAAAATTTATGCGGACATTCCATCCCTCAAAAAGGCTATCATTGAAACATAGCAAAAAGTGGTCCAACAGCTGATCGACAATCATTATTCGCCTATAGATAGCCGAATCTTCTGTTTTTTTTTAGTGTTGAGCAAGTGAACGTATGATTTTGTGGAACATTTTTTTTAACCATTTTCATAAAATTTAGGTTTTTTCCTTATATATGAATTTTAAGCCTATTTTAAGTTTCTATTATTAAACACCTACTGAAAGCCCATACTTCTTCAATAGGAAGCATTTTGGTTGAAAAGCCAGTTTTCGAGTTTTCAAAAATTTTTGGGGTGAACATAAGATTATGTGGAGCACTGTACAAAGTGTTAGATTGAGTCATTGCCACTATTTAAGACCGGAATTCTCTGATTCCGACGGCAGATTTCTTATTTGTTTTCTTTCCTAATAGTAAGTTTATTCTGATAAAAACTATTAACTATTATTCACCGTATCAGCTTGTCGAAAGACTCCACTACGGAAGCTTTGGATTCAGTTAACAATAAATGAACTTGAAACAGTAATTTGTTCACCCACCTTTTTATCTGGATGGATTCTGAAAATCGCCGATCCGAGAGCGCACCCCACAAACGCGTGTTCACTCGTAGGCTCGTGCAGGTACCGTACTTCAAGGGGAAGTGCACCATGTGGCAAAGGCAGATCAATAGATTGAAGGTGTTTCTTTGAGTCCCATTCAAAAATATGAACGCTATTCCCATAGAGCCCTTCGCCGACGTGAGCTGTAATCACGGCAATGTTAAATGAATCAAAGCATTGCGAAGACACCTGGATTGAACCCATTTTTTATGTGATTCGGAGAGCCCCATTCTGTTGAAATCATGATATTCCGTCTAGGCTGATACCAAAAATCGTAATTAAAAGGTAGCACTTTCCCGTCTGCTGGCCATGTGCCTTTCGGCTCGAAAGATTTGCCATCCAGCAGTAGGAAGTTTCCAGAAGCTGTCCCATTTGCATCTCCGAGTGTGCTTATCATGATATTTCCGTCTGCTAAACAATGAGATGTATGGGGAAACGAGAGATTCAGAGCATGCAGTTTTGAAGGCTCAATGGTGTGTTGAAGGTAGATTTCACGCTCATTTTCCACGTTTATTATGTAGATACGGTCGGAATTGAGGCATGGAACGACCAAGTGCGATCTGAAAACACTATTGCGTCAGAATATGAACAAAAAACGGAGAATAAAAATAAAAGCACCAGGTAATTTCACGGATTTTCTTAGCTTAACATTTGAAATTACTGAAATCGTAATCAAAATTGCTGTTACACCGATACTTGGCTATTCAAATAACAATGTGTTTTCCGCAAAATTCTTGTACTTGAAATTTGTTGAAAATCGGAACTACGGTAGTCTGGGTAAAATGGATAATCCGCAAATTTCATACATGTGAACCCGACGGAGCCCTTAAACAGACCGGGGGGGGGGGGGGGGGAGTTACCCTCCGTTGCAAAAAATTGACGGCTAACATTATTAAATGCGTCCAAAACCACCCCCCCCCCCCCAATACATAGTTACTTTCTAGCGGCGTTGTAGAATAGTCGCGTGAGTTATGTAACAGAGTGTGCTTTCTTTGTGCTTACCGCTTCTCAGTCGGTTTATCATAACATGAAGAGCACGCATTCCATCCAGTATGATGTACTTCGTCCCCAATATTAGGAACGTCCACTCGACTGATCACCTGAAAGTTGAAAAATGAAAACTTGAAGGTCAGATCAGAAAAAAAGGAAGGAGAAGATCGGCAAGTTCAGACTGTGTTTTTCGAATTGAACTGATTAGTTTGTCACATATTTGGTTGGCTGATGCAACAATTGGCAATTTGTGTAAATCGACTAAACTGAAATAATTAAATGATTTCGAAACATGGAATGCAGCAATCAAAAAAGATCAATGCGAAACAGAATACCGCTTTTAAGTGCTTATTGCCTGTGCCTAAATTTCAAATGAAATAATAACACTGATTTCACAAATTGGGAAAATTTCAATATACCCTGTTCAAACCGCCCACTACCCGGATAACCCCCCCCCCCCACCGTCGTTGAAATTTGGGAAGGGGAGCCTAATTGGAATGATATCAGTGGGGGATTTAATTGAAGTGAAATATATCCCCCCACGGTTGATATGGGGGTGTATATTGAAATACCTGGAAATTTTTCAATTAACCCCCCCCCCCCCCGACAGATTTCATTCCGATCCCCCATTGTATGGTAGCTAGAATAGCCCCCCCCCCACCTAAGAGGTCATGGTAATATAGTGGGGGGGGGTCATATATAAATGGTGGGGGCTTCTATTTAAATGGTGGGGGTTCTATTTAAATGATAAGCTCATTTTCAGGGGGGGGTTATCTGGTATTTATAATTGAGGGGGGGGGGTTTATTGCAATGTTCCGGAGGGGTTTATTGAAATATACTCCTCAAAATAATGAAAAATTTAAAGGAACAACGTTACCTGACAATAAGTCTCACTTGTCGAATTCACATCCACCGTCAAAATGGCGTCGTGACCGTCAGAAGTGTGCGGAGCCGTCACGAACAAAACGTCTTCTTTTGGTCCGTTGATGGCAGCCTGCGGTGATGCATATCCAGGGCCTCCATGGCATTTCGATTTACAAGTTGGGGACATCTCTAAATTATCTTGTTTTCGGCTTCAATTTGCACTGAAAAATCAATATTCTTCGAAAAAAAAATGAAAATGTTTAATTGAAATTTTTGCCGTTTCATGGTATATTGATTTTTAAACTAAAATATTCAAAAATGATAATTATAAAAGTCCATAAAAAGCTAACTATTTCCATCGAGCCGCCTTGAAAAACTAGATGTACAAATAATATAATAGCGAAATTCATAGCAAAATAACAAAATAGCAAAATTCATTGAAATTTCATTCAGCCAAAGAAGAAATTTAAGAAACGCAAATTTTCAAAAAATTTTCTTTCAAATAACATCAATGTATTCATTAAAATCTCATTTAAAAATGGGAAAACCTTGAAATCAAGAACATAGGAACGTAAAAATAGACAAAAGAAACCACCGATAAGAAGTCTAAAGCAGTAACTGCCGGCGCTCTTCTTATCATATCTCTTTACTATTTATTGTCATCAAAACCAACGATCGTTCATTGAATTATTTATTTATTTAGGTAAAAAAAATAAGATAAAGTGCAAAAAATCAAAAATAAAGCAATGCGTGCATTGATAGAGAAAACAATTGAACGAGTCCAATCGAATATTTACCAAAACTTTCTGTTTCTGTGACCACAATTAATGATCGTTCATTGAGTGACCTACCAGTGTCTTTAGAATGTTTACAGGCATGTGTGTCTAAAGAACAAACAAAAATACAGAATACCACAATTGGAGGGGAAGTAAAAGAAGGCTGATTCGAGGTTTTAGCCAAAAAACATACTGCTTCTATAGAAGACCGTCAGGAATACTACTGTATAGGCAGACGGGCGAAAGACAAGCAAAAGGAATGAGACGCGGGAAAAATAAAGACGAAAAGTTCATTATCATATAGAAAATCGGCTAGATTACTGTCTGAATTACAGGTTTTGGCATGATGATGAAGGGCTGTAAGCAAACTTGATATTCGACTTAATACTTGACAATCAATAATCTCCATCAATTTGGAATCAGATTACCCTAGGTTAACTTGATTAACATTCTTAACTTAGCTATGTAGCTTAGTTCAATCAGCTCTCTCTCTCTCTATCTTAACTAAACTACATAATTTAAGAAGCTTACTTAGCGTGCTTAACCTACCGTAAAAACCCAAATAGTGTTGCATGCAATACTATTGCTCAAGCTTGCATTTGCGTGGCAATACTATTAGAGGCGCAAATCAATAAGGGGTGCAATATTATTGTTCAAACCCTATTTTTCTCGTTGTTTTTTCTTGTCGACTTCTCAAAACAATAAGAATTTATTACGATTTTCAAAAAAGTTTCAGTCAAAAATGGCAAGACTTTCAGTAAGAAAGCGGCAAGAGTCAAAAAACAACAAAAAGTAGAACAAAAACAACAACATTTTGAACAAAAAATTGAAAAAAAAAGCAAAAAAAAATTATGAAATAATGGAAGTATCCAATTCATCATGATCTTCACTTTCTTCGTTTTCTTCTCTTTGTAAGTCAATGTCAACAATAAGGTCGGCAACTGAACCGAAAGACAATGACTGGACAGCTTCTTCTCTTTTTCGTTTCATCAGTTCCAATCCCTCTGACATTTCGCCGTCGTCTTTGAAACAATGAATTTTGAAATCTTCAGATCCGTCCGTAGCATTCTTCAGCCCACATCCAGTGAAAAATTTTTTCATCAAAGATTCTGGCAGCTGTTTCCAAGAGTCCAAAATCCATTGTAAATAGATTTCCGTTGGAGGAGGACGCATGTTTCCTGAGTCGGTGTACGACTTTTAGTGGTCCCTCCAGAAATTACAGCCATATCAACACGAAGGTTTCTCATCACTTTTTTATTATCCGTGCTAAGGTGGCAACGATAGGAACGATATGAATCCCAGACTAACAGACTCTTTCCAAACAAAGTGGTTCCGATGATAGATTCAAGGAGATGCTCTGTGATCTCATCATTGAAAAAAGATTCTCTCTGACCATGACAGCTCCATCGAGGAACCAAATTTTTTAATAATCGATGAAAAAAATGCTTCGACTCTATCACGGATGTCAAATACGTGTTAGAGAAAAACATTTAAAATTCAGATAATCAAACAAAAAGAAGAAAAAACAATTAAAAAATATGAAATTAAGAAAAAATAACAAATCTAAATTGGTTTGCTCTCTTTTCACTATTGAAAGGCGTATGGGTGGTTTACAGTTCTCAAACCTCAAACTTGGATTTAAAAAATCTGTCGTGGCGCCGATTGTGTCATCACGAAGGGGCAAGACAATTAGGGAGGCAATACTATTAGGGGCGCAAATCAATTAGGGATACAAATCTATTAGAGGTTTTACGGTAGATTATGCATATTGTGTTTAGAAAGTTTATTTTTTCTGCATTTTCTGGCATTATGCGGTTCGCATTGCATTATATGTTTTGTTCTCATTTCCACTAATTTTCTAGTTATTATATTAGGTTGAGCAAAAATTATTCAAAGAAAACGAGATTCAATGTGTGATATATTCACCATTAGTTTTTATGACTTCTTGAAAACGCGATGGAAGCTGAGCGCTTCGATTCGCGTAGAACTCGAGAGACTGGGAGGCGAAAAAGTCGTCAAATCACTTCGAGACATCCTTAATATCATGGAACTCCTACCCACCAAGGTCGCTACAGGGAGCGAAAAAGATGATAATCAGTTGGGGCCAAGTCTGTTGAATACGGTGGGAGACATAAGACCTGAACTCCGAGCATTCGGAGCTTCTGGCGCGTCTTCAAAACTGTATGCGATGTGGTGTTGTCACGTAGCATCAGCAAGTTTTAGAGTCTAGAGTGGAAGGGTGGTGAGTTAGTGACGTGTCTTTGGTTTTAGCCATGATCGTGATCACAATTCGGTTTAGTTTTCGGAAAATATAGTTAAGGTTTCGGATTTCGTCAAGAAGCTGATATTTATGATGAGAATGCATTGAATCAGAAAATGGTAAATCTTGGGCGATTTAATCGATGATCCTGAACCACGTTTCCCATTTGAGTGCAGTGTAGATTCGCATTGACAATGACACCATCTGGAAGAAGCTCTCGAAGGATTACACCTTTACTGTCCAACCTAATCGACAACATCACTTTTTTCTCGTGAAGTTTTCCTTTGAAGTCCGTTTTGGCTGTTTCCTCGATCGGACCCATTGCCTTTTTCTAGTATTGTTGACATAAAACACCCATGTTTCGTCACCAGTGATAACATTCATGATCCAATCGATCGTTCTTTTCATAGTGAGCAGAGAAAGTGCAAAGAAAGTCACCACGCAATCGTTTTTGAGGAAACGAGTTGACCAAACTTTGGCACTCTTTCGTATTCATGAAGATTATCAATGATAGTTCTTTGAGGATGCTTGAGAGTCGCCGCGACCGGATCTCGGTTTATCTTCAAGATCGTATTTCTATCGGAAAACTTATTGAATCAAAACTTGATGGTAGTGTAGAAGACAACGTTCTCGCCTAGCACGGCACACAAGTTACGACAAGCTTCGCTGCATTTGCGATCTTTGAGAAACTCGTACAGGAAAGCCCCTCTTAGAGCATGGCGATCAGCAAACAAATTCTCTTTCATTTTGAACGTACCTAATATGTACAGTAATTGATTCGGATTGTATTTCAAAAATCTCGGTTTCGCGCCAGTTTCAAATATGAGCGTCGATAGTGTAGTTAACGATGGGGCTATATTTCTACAGCCTCCGTAGCTTCAATCCTTGCTGGAGAGCCACAGGAGCACCGCTCAAAATTCCTATTGAATTTGGGACACTCACATTGTTAATTACAGGTCCCTGAACGTTTTTTTCCGTCTTCTCTCCATCTTCTTCAATATTTTCCACCATATCATCAGTGCAATGAATCGACCTTTCTCCTCCGGGCACCGTCAATCAGGGATGTCAAATGTTTAGCAGATCACGAAACGAAGACATTGCGACCATCGTTTTCCGACTCTATGATCGTACTATTTACCATCTATTCATTCATAAAGTAGATCAGAGAGAAAAAGGAAAAAGATAACATCGTCTTTAGAAAAGAGAAAGAGAAAGAGAGAGGGAGAGGCCATAGGAGGTCATGATTTCCCTTATCGCAAATTTCCTATCTTTCCATGCATGGAAAATGAAAGGGAATTAGTAGGAAATGTACCAAAATATTGTGATTAACTTAAGAAATATTTGACCACAGTAGATGCTTGATGCATTTAAAGATTTAAGGAAAGCGAGACATCTTATCGTTCGTCGACTAGCTTCGGAAGCTTCAGGCCAACATTTTTTTTTGGGTGAGATATTGCGCAAAGTTCTATGCACACTAAGCACCAGGCTTTACATTGTTTTTAAAAACTAAAGTAATCAAACTGTGTAATTAAAGAGTGAAACGATTGTAATTTGAGAAGTCTTCCTTCAGTTGAAACTTTTTTCCACAGAACCTCAGTTATTAATTTTTTACTGTTCAACTTACATCGTTTTTTAAATTAAAAGTATGTGATTTTGTCGTTTTCATTACTTGACAGCCTGTATGGTCATGGCCACCGCCGTCACCGCATGGCCATCATGATTGGTTCCAGCGGTCTTCTCACAGAGGAGATGCAATCAGAACCGAAGAACATTAACTTGCTCCAATAAGAAACTCTCACTATGGAAGAGCGCGTTTAACAGCGCCTATAGAGATGCGCTCGTTTTCCGATTCGATATGTACGATCCTTCAACAGGAAGCCTTCCGAATCACTTGGCTACATTTGGTCGACGTCTGGCTGCTCTGACGCTAAAAACTAATGATCCGCGCGGTGATGTGACCCCTCATTGAATACTTCAGCCGCCACTAGTCTTGGAATTTACTTTTACACGGATAATTTCTCTGTTTAATTTTCAAGTTTCCACCGCTTCAGAATCTTGCACACGGTGGAGGGGTGGGTATGGAATTACTAGGCAAGCTGCCCACATGTTCGATCTTGCTCTTGGAAATGACAGCTTGCCCGATGTTCTGTTATTATCCTTTTATAACAGGACGAACAGACTTCATTCTTCTTTCAATTTTCATAGCAAAGAAGAAGAAGAAGAAGAAAAAGCAATTTACCAGAATCATCGTTTGAAAATTATTACAATAATGACCGTAAACTTAGCCATGAGCATGAGGCGGATGGAAAAATCCAAAAGCTATCCTAAAAAATCTCGCAAAATCAAAAATCGCGTTACCTCTCTTAGCAACTTTGTACCGTTTTTTCTTTTATATTCCCTGGATGGCTATCGAAGCAGGGTGTCTTCAACTTGGATATGCAGGGCAAGAGGTGAGTTCGGAGCCCATAAATTACCTCAATAGGCGGTTTAAGTAGGATTAGGAGTCCCTTTGGAACACTAGCAAAACTGAACGATATTCCACAAATTCATCGAATTCTCATACTTATATGAAACTGGAACAATGCATTACTGTTATTCAAATGATTTCCAGTTCCGCGCGTAATCTCGTAGGTGTTCATTTCTTGTCGATCATCCAAGTTTTCCAAAAACTTGTCTCAATTCCCGACGAATGCCCTTTCATGTTTCTCCTGTTCACTTTCATCACCATCCGCCGAAAGCACTGCCCTAGAGAAGGCTGAGACGTTCAGGAAAATGAAAAGGGATAGACGAAATTCCTCCATCGAGTGGAATGTGGCGTACACATCCTCTCCTCCCTTACTGTTGTGGATAGTGTGGAAACAGAAAAAGAGAAGAACGCATGGAGATATCTTTTCCTCGATTGCAGGTAAGTCGGTCAAGGCCTAAACGTTGTCATCAGTGTCGACGCCTTCTTCTTCTTCTTCGGGATGTGTGTGTGTCTGTGTGTGTGTACGACCCGAAAGAAGGAGGAGATGCTGGACAGAACGACCTCCTCTTCCGAGAAGAGTCATCAATAGTAGAGCGATACATATATTTCCCATCTTCCGCGGCCATTTCGTTAGAAGGAGATACAAAACTCTGAGATATCGTACTTGGTATTGCATGTATTTTTATGCTACCTTCTCTACTTATTTCTTTATTTTCACTTTTCAAGTTAATAGTTTTTCCGAAATTTTACTGTTTTTACATCCAACATAAGCTACAAACATCAGTGTGTCAGTGTGCATTCACTCTTCATTTCACCAAATGAAACTATTATGGCGGAAGTGCTCATCCAGGCTCATCACCTTTCAAGTAAAACTGATTGTTTGAAAGGAAATTAAAGAAAAATCAATAGAATTTAGTCAATTTAAATAAATCAATCCAGCTTTTGAAATGAATTTTGTTCCTTGTTCATTTGAAGCCTTTCCGGCCAACAATTTTGATATTGAGCCCGCCCATTTAATCATATTCACCAGAATAGATGCGTTCTACTTCATGAAAATTATTGAATTGCTAAGTTTTGAAAGTTAATGATAAAGTACCTTTCTATTCTGCTTGAACCTGATAATTTCAGAAAAAATAAGTCTGATACTGTAATCAAAATATTTAGTTATACTATTTTCTAACAAAACGAGACGAAAGGGGAGCATTTACTTTGTTCAGCCACAAACTGAGCAATGTGTGACGATTCACTTATAGCGTTAAGCACTGGAATTGATAAACGCCATAAAGGAACTAAACGGAACCATAAAGCTTTCGATTTACATTCAAAGTTTGGAGAATCTGTAAGCCAGCTCCACTATTGTCACTACTTTCAGTCAATATGTCTCTGTTTCTAGTAGCCATATCAAAGCACTGTCAACAAAGGAAGCATCAAATGAATCCTTTTTAACAGCTTCTATAATTTTAAAATGTTACATTTATAATTTCCATTAATATTATTATCATTGCATCGGGTCATAATATCCGTTTCTTTCACTTCTTCTGATACAGAACCCGGATTCCATCACCATCATTCCCGCCCAATCTTGTGAGTCATACATTCATCCGATAATTCTCTTCTCGATCGGCGGTGGTTTGACCATTCCGCCTGATCCAGTTTTTTCATGGATTTTGACTCTCACCACAAGCATTAAAGACCCTATGAATGAAAAAATGCAACACTTCAAAGGGTCTGACATTCTCAAGTTTCTCAGTTTTCCCTATTATGCTGTAAGCGTGATTTGACGCGGAATTTGTCGATTTGATCGAGAACTCCAAACAAAATCGAAAATAAAATAAACTTTTCTGTTGCAGACCAACGACAAATGTGGGTGATATTCTTATTGCTCTGCAGTCTCCTTCCCGCTGCACATTCAGTATTTGAGTGCAGTTCCCACGAGACGACCGCCTTCGTCCGCATCCCTCGCGCCAGGCTAGACGGTACCCCCGTCGTCATTTCCACTGCAGGTTTGTCTTCTCCTTCGACTTTTTATAATTGACCTAGATTTCTTTTCTTTTCAAATAGCATGACCGAAAAGAGAGGGAACAAACGGAAAGGGAAAGATAAAAGTCGGAAGACGAGGGGAAAAGAAACAACGGTTTGGTTACTGTTTCACTTTTTTATTTCGTTTGAATTGATTGTAACAAATTTTTACCAAAATTTGAATGGTCTCCGTAAATCCCAATCGTACTAGAGACAACAAAAGATAGTAATATTTTCAGGACACGATTTGACATGTGCTCAGTACTGCCGTAATAACATCGAACCAACCACCGGAGCTCAACGTGTCTGTGCTTCGTTCAACTTTGATGGTCGAGAGACTTGCTATTTCTTCGACGATGCAGCCACTCCAGCTGGAACCTCCGAACTGACAGCCAATCCATCTGCAAATAACTTCTACTATGAGAAGACGTGCATTCCGAATGTCTCGGCTCACGAGGCCTGCACCTACAGATCTTTCTCATTTGAACGTGCCCGCAACACTCAGCTGGAAGGATTCATAAAGAAGACTGTCAAGGTTGAGAACCGTGAGCACTGCTTGTCGGCTTGCTTGAAGGAGAAGGAATTTGTGTGCAAATCTGTCAACTTCCATTATGAAAGCAAACGTTGCGAGTTGTCAGTGGAAGACAAAAGATCCAAACCGACTCATGTCCGCATGTCTGACGGAATTGATTACTATGATAACAACTGCCTTTCCCGTCAAAACCGTTGTGGTCCATCCGGAGGAAACTTGGTGTTCGTCAAGACCACCAACTTTGAGATCCGCTATTACGACCACACTCAATCCGTGGAGGCTCAAGAATCCTACTGTCTCCAGAAGTGCCTGGACTCGCTTAATACATTCTGCAGATCGGTTGAATTCAATCCAAAGGAGAAGAACTGCATCGTTTCTGATGAGGATACATTCTCTCGTGCAGACCAACAAGGACAAGTCGTTGGAAAGGATTACTATGAGCCAATCTGTGTTGCTGGTAAGCTTAGAGATTCTGAGAGATTCTACCTAAAGATCAAAAAAGAGCCATTCATGCGCATCGTGTTTGAATGAAATGCGTGAAACGCATTCGTATAGAACGTTTACGTTTACAGCCGATTTGTCATCGTCCACTTGCCGTCAACAAGCCGCTTTTGAGAGATTCATCGGATCTTCCATTGAGGGAGATGTCGTCGCTTCTGCTCAAGGAGTCACCATCTCAGACTGTATATCACTTTGCTTCCAGGTAATTTTTCCGATATTTTCAGCTTATATTTTGAAATTGCTCCAGAATCTCAACTGCAAATCCATTAACTACGACCGCACTGCCTCCTCTTGCTTCATTTACGCTGTCGGCCGCCAAGATGCCAACATCAAGGCCAACCCATCAATGGATTACTACGAGTTCAACTGCGAATCCCAGTTCGGAGGAATGGCTCTTTGCACCAACGAGGGAATCCGATTCATCGTCAACACAAAGGAGCCATACACTGGAGCCATCTACGCTGCCGAGAGATTCTCCACGTGCTCTCAGGTTGTTGAGAACGCAAAACAAATATCGATCACCTTCCCACCACCAACAGTCTCTTCTGACTGCGGAACTGTCATTCGTGACGGAAAGATGGAAGCTCTTGTTGTTGTCTCTCTGGACGGTGTCCTGCCACATCAAGTTACCACTGAATGGGATCGTTTCTATCGCGTATCTTGCGACGTTTCCATGGATAAAATGGCCAAGGAGGGGTCTGTTGTTGTCACAACAATCTATGAAGCTTCATCTCAAAACACGACTGTTTTGGATGTCGCCACACCACCACCAGTTACCGCTGAACTCCAGATTCTGAACCAACTTGAAGAACCACTTCACAAGGCTTCCATTGGAGATCCACTCCTTTTGGTTATCACCTCTGAACAAGCTGGACCACACAACATGATGGTCACTGAGTGCACAGCCACCCGTGTCGGTGGATTCGGCGACACTGTTCCATTCACTCTCATTGAGAATGGATGCCCAAGATATCCAGCTCTCGTCGGACCAGTTGAACAAGATTTTGACAAGAACCGTCTGAAATCAGACCTTCGTGCCTTCCGATTGGATGGGTCATACGATGTACAGATTGTTTGCTCTATCATGTTCTGCGCAGGACCAAATGGTTGCCCAGTGTCGAACTGCTTGGATTCTGGAACCAATGAGCTATTCATGTCTCATGGAAGAAAGAAGAGATCCGTTGATCTGGAAGCTGGAGAGACTGAGGAGAAGTTATCAGCAATCATTCGAGTGTTCGCAAAGGGAGAGGATGAGGAAGAGATGGAAGCCGCCAATAAGACCATGATGACTAAGTGAGTGTGGGTTTGGAATGAATTTCATCGAAAACGTTCACGTTTGACCGGACACCACAATGGAGCAGGACGTTCTAATTGTTTTCAATCGATAATCAGACTCAACTGTAACTTTTCAGCATCGCCGAATCCAACGACCTTCTTTGCATAGCAGAGCCATTCTTCGTGAGCTCAGTGGTCTCCCTCTCAGTGATCTGCTTTGCTCTATCCACAATAATTGCCATCTGGGGATGCCACAATCTTCATGTCAAACCAGCCAAACAAGTTGCTGCCTAACTGATCACATCTGCATCTCTTCCGGTTCTTCCCAAAATGTTCTCTTTCGCATATTTTTTTTATTTGAATTGTTCACTCATTTAATAATAATAATAATAGTTCTAATTTGGCATTTCCACCAACAATTAGCCAAAGAAGTAACAGTATGGGTTTTTTTTTCATTGAAATACGAAATCTTTAAGATACTTCAGACGCGTCATCATTTTTTTCACTTATAAGTTTTCGGATGCTTTCATTCTGTTTAACTTCAATGTTTTAATAATAAAACTGTTTCCACCGCTACAGAATTGTAAGCTGCTGACTTTTTTAAACTCTGAGCGCCAAAATTGAAATTTCATTTGAAAAATGTTGTCCGAATCCATTTGTTGTTAAATTTCTAAAATGAAAACAACCGTTTTCCCATGAAATTCAAAGAAGATTTTGTTCAACAGAAGGAGCTCAGCTGAGCCGGAGGTTTCTGTAGGTGTCTTGGAGCATTTGGCGACTGCTGCTGCTGCAAGTCGATTGAACACGTCATTGTCTGTGAACTGCAGCAGGGGTCAGTGGGCGTTCGATTCTGTGACCGAAACACATTTTGGCAATAGCCATTGAGACAAATTGACTTTCATTGTCTGAAACTAATGTTTTTTGATAAATGGATGGCTAGATGGAACGTTTTAATGTTTGCAGGAACAAATCTGTTACAGATTTGTTGCTGTTGCGGCGAACCGTAATCGTAGGTAGTTCTTATTTAAGTCTCCATTGCATTTGTCCGAATCAGGGACATCGTAACACCGATCACGATGGCCAAAATTATTATGTAGTGCTATAGTGACTGGTTTGAGACGGTCGACCAGGTTCAGTGCGATTTCTATAATATTATAAAGTTACCCCGAACTCCCGTAGTGCTTGAAGTCAAAAAATGTTCAGTTCTCGTTATGTCATCGCAATCGTGTTGATGAGACATACCGCTTGATCCTTGACCGTGCTTTCCCATTTGCATCTTTCTGAATATACAGGTTTCGCCAAAATGGTGTTACCATACTTTTGGCGCAAATTGTGAATTCTGATTTTTCCAATCAAGTTTTTTTTGATATTCGATCCCTAATAGTTGATTGACTGTAGCTCACACCGGAGTGGCCATTCTATGGATTCTTTGGATCCCAGTTTGGCCTGTTGTCATGGACAAGGTGTATTTGCCATACTCTTCCGCTTCATTTTCCTACGGTGTTGAAGCTATTCAAATGTTTTTGCGTTCTCGTCCACCCCGGGATTCTCTTTGTTCAAGTAGTGCAGCATGCCAAAAGTTTTTCAGAACTCTCAGACGTCTCAGTCTCCTTTGTCTCGATGGACAGCACTTTTTAGCTCCATAAACGGCTGGATTTGCAACATATCGACGGATTACATTTCTCGATCGACTCAATTCTATTGAAATTTGGCAATAGCAATCTTGGCGTCAATTTGGTTTTTTTTTCCAGAGTCGACCAACTATTTTCCAAAACTTATGACTGTGAAATTCAATTTAAAAAACACAAAAAACCCCATTTTCATTTAAAAATTTAACGAAAAAAACAAATAACATAGGGTGGCGTATCTTTATGTGGACTAATGGGGAGGGTTGTGGAGCACTGTAATAGGATTTCCACAACTTACATACCCGAATTTTTTTTGCTGTTCCAAAAACATCCAAGTAACTACTGGATCCAAGTGTCCAAGTAATCACATTTTATTCAGATTACATACATTATGCAAAAAATGCAAAATAATGGAGTAAGGTTATATGGACGGCCTACATTTGAAACAAAAACATGCATTCAAAAATTTAGGAAATTTGCTATAAAGGAAAGTGAAACTCGGAAGAAATCATGTTACAAAGAAGAAGGGGATAATATAAAGTAGGGGCAGGGAAAAGTGGGGAGCGGTGTTAGTTTAGCACATCACGAAATTAGCACATTGCACAGGATATAGAGCAATAGGAGGAAGGTAATGAGAAAATGTTGCATGAAATAGTAAAATTTAAACCAAAGGAAAATAAATAAATAATTGCGGGGGAAACGTAGCACAAAGACAGTAAAATAGCAAGCAGAAAAATGAAGAATGATGAAATTTTTGAACGAAAAATCATTCATATTTAGCAGATAATGTAGCCAGTTTGTTGGCAACATCATTATAAAAAGCGGCTTGTCTCTTAAGATAAATGCCCATTGTTGACTTTAAATCTTCCACTTTCTCAGTATCTTGATGATGGATTTCAGCTACAACTGCGTAACTCATTGCATCGATTCGCTGTTTCATTTTTTCAGCTTCCAGAGGTGAGAGGCGTCCTTCACTGTCACGAAACTTTTGAATTGCTTGCTAAAATATTTTATTGGTAAACTGTATTCCATAAATGACGAATATACAGGGAATAGGTTGAAAAACTAATAAATTATCTGCGGGAATCAGAAGAAACGTTTTAAATAAAAACTCGAAAAAATTTTCGGTCCAAGAAGCTGTAGAAGAAATAATAAGTTTTTTTCAGAATAAAATTTTTGTGATTTCAAGTTTTCAAGTTCTGCGCTATTTTATCTGACTTCATATTCTCACCTTGTGCACATGAATAATATCCGGTACATTTTGCACAGTTCCCTTGTACGAATAAAGATTCTCCAAAACTGGCTCCATGTCGTTCTTTGTGTGAGCATCAAACAATTGGCCGATTTCGTGATATTCAGAAGCAGTGTGAGCAAGAGCATCTGTCAGGCGGCGAGAGGCTGTAATAATAAAGGATGAGATCGGAATCATAGAGGCGTCGGAGATATGGGGGAAAACCTATAAAATGCATTATTTTCAGAAATTAACTAATTTCACTGGAATTTGAGACCGCTTACCAACAATCTCATCAATTTCGAACGATTGTTGAAGTGATTTGAATGCGCTTCCCATTTTTTGCCAGTTTTGTTTCACGGCTGAAATAGTCAAAAATGCAGAAATACCAAAAAAAAAATCAATGCTTACGTCCAGAGAAAACTTTCTGGAATATATTCATCCTCTCCTGCATCACACGCATCGCATCTTCCGATGTTTTGACACTTTTTTGGAAACGTTCAATTTGATTCTCGCTGAAAAGGAAAGCTTTAAAGAAGTTGCGTTAAGGATAGCTTCAATGATCAAATCAAAACTTTTCCAATTACGTACACAGTCATCGGATCCAGTGGCTGTTGTGGGACTGTGACACAATTCAAAAAATTTCCTCCAATGTACTCGTCTTTCTCGGCACGTCGCTTTCCAGTTTTCCAGTCTTTTTCGTCAGTACAACTGATGAAATGCAGCCAGACCTAAAATGGAAGAACTCGAAGATTCACGAACAAAAAATTCATTTCAGCTTTTCATACCTCAGACTGACTCAACACTGGATGTCTGCAAATCTTGTTGACCCACAACTGAAGAATATGTTTGCGATGATCGATGAGATCCTCTTCGTAACGTCCGGCCACCTGTTTCTCTGGAAGCGGAGGGATTGGGATGAGCACGTATTTTGCAGAAAGTTGCTCATGGAGCCAATCGAAATGCTTGTAGCGACGAGATACCTGGAGCTAGCCAATAGTTATGAAGAGAATAGAAAGAAAGTATGGATCTCTTCTTACCTGTATGTTAGTCAGATTAGATGTAATGGAATAGGCGATGAAGCTCTTCAATCCCTTCAATTTCGACTCCTTCTTTGGCTTGTCGACCACGCAGTGATAATACTGTTGGATGGGTTTCCACTGAATAATTCCATTGCTCATAATAACCTCATGCCTTTCAGAGATTTGGCTCGACGTCTTCGACTCTCCGATCACATATGCTTCTATACCAGATTTCACAAAATTCGAGAACCTGTTGATATTTTTGTTAACTTTGCTCGATCCGCGTTCAGCACCATGTTCCGAATGACTTCGGCTTAAATCACGACGTGAGATCGAGGATTGAGAGGAGGCGACTGTTGGGCGTGAAGGTTCCTGAAAAAAAGAAAAGTTGCAGTTAATTCAAAAAAATAATCGGACCAACAGATTCGTTTAATTGGCACAAAATCACAGGGATAACACGTCATTCAGAAAAAAAACGGGAACGTGCAGTTTATTGTTATAAACATAAGAATTTCAGAAAATTAAAACTGCTATCCGATTTACAACACACTGGTTTCACGAGCTTTCATATTTACTTGTTTATTTGACTTCACCACTCAACCATTCATCTACATCACTTAACCCAAACCTTGCTGTAATTATGAGAATAATTATGAGCATTCAAGCAAGTTGCTGACTTTTCTATCCTCCGTCGACTACCCTTTTCTTTGCTGGGGCGCCTTCTTCGCGAACTATCCTGCCTACTTAACCGTTTTTTGTTCGATTGATGGGAGCCTACACTACCGTTTCGTTTGCTAGGCAGTCCACCATCTGGAACAGATGAAGAGTGTGGAAATAATAATCGGAGGAATAGAGATTTACGAAACGCTATGAGAAAATTCCCTGAATTCAAATATGGAGTTACTGAAGTACAGAAAATGTCTCCGGCGAGAATGCCTGGTAATCATTGATGAGTTTTTATGAATTAGTAGATGGGAAGGTCACGCTTCAAGACCGGAAAGACGCCTGTAGTAGATACTAGCACAGAAAACTTCCAGAAATAACCTTGTTGACTACTTCTTGTCTCATCATCCGTTGACATATCGGTTCGAGATCCACTAGCTCGATGATTTCGTATCAAACTGTGATTGTTCCCAGATGCTGCTGACGGATCATGAGCGGATAGACGATGTTCCTTAATGAAAAGTTTAGAACAAGTAGACTAAGCTAATTATTATTTATCCCTTTTAAAACTGCTTGGTTTTCACTAACCCAAGACGGCGAAAACGAGACACTCGCTCTGTGACAACCGCGAATTTGGTTAATCGGAATAGGATGATTGTAGAAGAAGATGTCGGCGTCCGATTGACGCAGACGTTGCATTTTGTCATATACGTATATAGATAAGGAAGAAAAAAATTCTAGTGTATTATTGAAAATCTTCCAAGATGATAGTTTTCAGGAGGCTGCAGCAGTGAAAGTGTCATGCTCAAAAATGAGAAAGCTCAAAAAATGAGATTGGTTCGATATACGCTGGAGTCAGAAATTTGGACAAAAAAGAACTCTCAATAGCGGCAATCAGAGGGCAGCATGACGAAAAACGGTTGTGACGGAGCGGCGGAGCCTTGCCAAAGGAAAAAGGGATATCCTTATTTTTATTCAAAATTTTTCTAGATTTACAATCCTTTGGCTGAAGGGGTTTTGATGACAGATACGTGATAGCGTGCATATTTTTCAACAGCAAAAATGGTTAATTCATTCTAAAGTGTTGATAGTTTGAAAAAAATTATACTAATATACAAATTATAATACTAAACTATATTTAAAATTACACATACGCATAAGTTTAAAATTAAGTAAGGCTCCGGTCTATACGCACGTAGAAAAATTAGCATTTAAATGCTGAAAGCTCAAGCAGTGCTGTAGGAATACGTGCTCCGATTTTCAATAGATATAGGCATTGTTTAATTTCTATTAAAGAATCCATAGACTGATTAAAAATAAATAAATTCTACTAATTTATCCCATGTTTATTTGACAAATTTACATATTGAAACGACGGCTGGATAACTTGAAGATGATCGAGAGTAATGAAACTGGCAGATCTCCCACTGGCGAATAGCATTTTCTCAAAATGATTTTTAGTGAATGGACCCAATTGGCATTCGTTTAAGTAATGAAGATGGACGGCTGTTTCGTGGTGGATAGATAGTAGTGCAGAATTTCGAATGATTAGCTAGATAGACGGAGAAGACGATGTAGGGGAGCGACAGAATGCCGCGCTTTGACTTCCGGAAGCCATTTTGCGGCAACAACGTCATTTCCCATTTTTTTCCGATTTTTTGAGAGATTACTCTCTTTTGTTAGTATAGGGTTGGAATGGTTGACGAAAATGAAAGATTTTGACAGAAAGTAGAATAGAAGCGTATAGTAAATGTCACAATAATTAAATAAAGTGGCTGGGGAAAGAAATTAACACAAGACGTCTTACCTGCTCGTCATCCTCATCTGTCCATTCATCATCGAAATCATCGTTTTGTGGCGCATATGCCGTGGACGATCTCGAAACTTCTTGAAGAGAAGCAGCTGAAGCTTGATGATATGATGGTGGGTTTTCCGCCTTAACGCCCCAGTCATCAAACGGACGCGAAGAGGAAGGAGGTACAGAAGAGGTAAAAGTGGAAGATGGTGGCAACGGTGGAGGAACAACCTGAAAGAAAATTTGGTCTAGAAAAATATAACAAGGAGAATTCGGGTTCAGGAACTGGTTGAATGAAAAAAAATAACGAAATTTTTTATTTGTATGGATATCAGATTTTTCCGCTATCGCGATTGCATTTCAAATTTTCAGAGGTTTTCCAACACTAGCTCATTAACCTTAGCAAGAGATATTATGTGATCGTCTCCTTTTTCTATATTTGAAATACGGTTAGTATCGTTCCATTTATTTTTTGATACCGAACCAACATTTCTATACAGTAGATTTGAACTACTTTGATCAGACAAGACAAAAATTCTACATGCTTTCGCCTATTCTCTGATTCAACTCCATCAGTTCACTGACACAGCTTTTATTAAGATACTCTTTCTCAAAGAACGATCCATTTGCTTTTCATGACTTTCGTCTTCTTCTCCATCAGAACATTGTTGCGTCGTTTTCACATTTGTTTTGACGTGTGACGTCGCAAATAATAATGTCCAGGCTTATGATCTCCATGTATGGAGAAGTTTGTTTCCGCCCGCTCCAGAAGCGCCCGTGTGCATCAGAAGTTCGCTAGGGGAGCGGATACGTTTTACGATGCAGACTTTCTTGATTGAATGAAGCCGTTTTGAAAACCAAAAATCAGAAATGCGAGAACGTGATTGATGATTTGGAGAGCTGCGCGACGGAGAAATTCAAACTATGATTGTTTTTTCTCGTTTTTTAAGTTTTAGGTTTCTCTGCTATTCTTCAAAAATGAATAGGAGAATCCAGCAAAGGTCTCCAGGGAGCTTCTGCGATAGGAAAATAGGAAACCAATTTCAAAATAGTTTCCTTTTTGTTCATCCATTTTCCTTCCTCGTGCTCTCTTTCATCCATTCTGTGTTTGTTCGTTATGTTCCTTTCTCTCTTTTATTTGTTATTGAATCCTCTGTTTTAATGATCAAATTTCTTCACATATTTTGGGTTTTTATGGAAATTCAAAGCCCAAAGTTTTAGCTACTTCAGAAGGTACGAGCCGGGTCCAAAGAAAAAGAAAAAAATTAAACTCTCATTATTTGGATGGTGCTTTCTACGCTTGTTTCTCAGCTTCGAAGCCAATTTTGTCATGAGAATAGGATGCGGAAAACAAATCAGTACCAATCAAAATAGATGAGATATTGGGAAAAAAAAAAAACAAATTCGTTCTATTTTATTTGTATGGATATCAGATTTTTCCGCTATCGCGATTGCATTTCAAATTTTCAGAGGTTTTCCAACACTAGCTCATTAACCTTAGCAAGAGATATTATGTGATCGTCTCCTTCTTCTATATCTGAAATACGGTTAGTATCGTTCCATTTATTTTTTGATACCGAACCCAACATTTCTATACAGTAGATTTGAACTACTTTGATCAGACAAAGACTAAAAATTCCTACATGCTTTCGCCCTATTCCTCCTGATTCAACTCCATCAGTTCCACTGACACAGCTTTTATTAAGACTACTCTTTCTCAAAGAACGATCCATGTGCTTTTCATGACTTTCGTCTTCTTCCTCCATCAGAACCATTGGTGGCGGTGGTCTCGCATGTGATGTGACGTGTGACGGTCCGCCGGTAGATGTAGATGTCTCTGGCTTTATGAGGGTACTACATGTATGCCGACGAAGCATTTGTTTCCGTCGCCGCTCCAGAAGCGCCCGGTGTGCATCCTCAGAAGGTCCTCCGCTAGGGGGAGCGGGATAGTTTTCGACAGCTTTTCTTAGACTTGAAGTGAACAGCATCAAGAGAATTTTGAATAACCAATAAAATAGAAAAAAGAGGGAAAATTTGGGAAGGTAAACTGTGATTGAATGATATTTGGAGAGCTTGGCAAGAAACGAAACGGAGAAAATTCAAACTATGATTGTTTTTTCTCGTTTTTTAAGTTTTAGGTTTCTTCTGCTATTCTTCAAAAATGAATAGGAGAATCCAGCAAAGGTCTCCAGGGAGCTTCTGCGATAGGAAAATAGGAAACCAATTTCAAAATAGTTTCCTTTTTTGTTCCATCCATTTTCCCTTCCCTCGTGCTCTCTTTCATCCATTCTGTGTTGTTCGTTATGTTCCTTTCTCTCTTTCTATTTGTTATTGAATCCTCTGTTTTAATGATCAAATTTCTTCACATATTTTGGGTTTTTATGGAAATTCCAAAGCCCCAAAGTTTTAGCTACTTCCAGAAGGTACGAGCCGGGTCCAAAGAAAAAGAAAAAAATTAAACTCTCAATTATTTGGATGGTGCTTTCTACGCTTGTTTCTCAGCTTCGAAGCCAATTTTGTCATGAGGATAGGATGCGGAAAACACAATCAGTACCCAATCCCAAAATAGATGAGATAGTTGGGGAAAAACCAAAAGCAAAACTAAGTTACCGGTGGTAGACGAGACGCTTGATAAGGGGTGACATAGGCTTCGGGAAATAGTCCAACAGATCCACGCACATTTCGACCTTCCATCCATCCGCCTTCAACGTTCTGAAAAAGAAAAAATAAGATGACGGAACACGCGAACTTCAAATAAATGCCAATTCAATAGGTTTTGGACAATTTTTTTGAATAAATTATAGAATAGGAAGATAAGCAGTTATAGAAAACACTTACTTCGCTGGAAGTTGAAGGGTGTTTAGATACAATAAGAAATTTTGGAAATTGATGTTGTAAATTAATAAAAAAAGTTAACATGTTTTTTCGGTGTTTTTTACAATTGTTTTCTTGGCTAAACAATTAATTAAAATTATCTAATTGAAAGTCGTTTTTTGAAATTATTTTCGAAAATAGTTGGAAAACGATACATTTTCTGTAGAAAGAACTTTTTTCAAGCATTTTTTTCTTTATTTTCTACATTACAACACGTGTTTCATTCAAGTGCTCAACTACTTACTTCTCTGGTCACAGTCAATATTTCGCCGCATGTGATGCTCATTTCACCAGAGTTCGGTTGGGCTTGAAAGTCATATTCGGCCCGAACCTGAACCATTGTGCTGAAAAAATTAAGGGAACATATAGGAATTATACAGGAGAGTAACAAGTTTGAAAAGTTTGAAAATGTCAAATCCGCATAAACGCTTGTGAAACGCTCGCCTATGGATGAGGACAGTCTACGATTTGTTGCTGTTGCTCACGACTTCTCGTGATTGGTTAAATAAGGATCATACAATAAATCGAATCGTACACGAGATAAGACTGGAGGGAGACCCATAAAAATTAGCTTAATTTTTTTCCCAACTAAATGCACTTACGAATGGAGAACTGTTCTATAAGACAATATATTTCTTATGAAACGTTATAAAAACATTGGCCAGACAAATTTCCAACGAAAAGTGTGATGGAAAGTGACCGGAGAACAGGAAAAACGGAAAGGAAATCAATAAAAATAAACAGTGAGTCACAGACCCACAACTTATATACACACATTGGAAACTCTGTCCATCATATTGCCGGAATGAAGTGGAGGAACGGGCAGTAGGAGAAGTTAACTCTGTAGGTATCAAATTATAATAATGACGTGAATAAAAACTGATTTTAGATACACATTACTTGTTTTTAAGATGTGTTTCAAAATTTGAGTTAAAATATCGTACTTTGTGCTAGAAAACGTGGCATAAATGTGTGTTTTGTCTTTACGATAATTTATAACAGCGACTGTTAATCACATGATAATTTGATCTAATAATTAATAGCTGCCATAAGAAACAATAGTCAAAATCAAAATTAGAGTTTGTAACGTTTATATTTCATTTAAATTATTTTTCGTTAAATGTGAAGCACCAGTTTTCTGTAAATTTTGTTAAAAATAACCAAAACAAATTATTTTCTGTTGGTTTTCCAATTTTTCAGGGATAACTTTTAAAAATAAAGTTAGAGTGAAGCTGTTAGAATTAAAGCCAGGTGAACTCTTGTTTTTCGCTTAATGACATTAGTTTTTCTGATTAATTATGATTGATTTGAGAAATGCTTTTTATAAACTAATCATAAGACTGCGTCCAAAGAGTGTCGAATTGCGGAAAGAGAATTGGCCACACGGAGAATCTTGACCCTAATGAAAACTTATTTTTCTCAAACAAAGTGATTCGCGCAGCAATATTTAAGTGTCGACGTCAACTGCAATGCATCTGAACACGGGAAGAATGCACTTTCAAGCCATAGGTTATGCTTCTTTAGGAGATGCTACCGTTTTTCGGCTGGAAAAACAGATGTGCTCGGAATTTCAACAGCGCATTGAAAGCATAGGGAACAAAAATATCGAATAATTCTTGCGAAATCATCAGAAAAAGAACATTTGTTTCACAACAAAATGATGATGATGTAAATGATAAGGCTGGTTGTTCAAAAAGGAAGCTTTATGGTTACAAAAGGAACAAGGCAACCAGGTCGCAGATGACAAGAGCAGGGAAACGCAGAGAAAAAAAACAATGAAAACTGAATCGGGGATCGTAAGATCTGATTGCCACACGAACGTTATTTTATTGCCGACTTCATTTTTGGCTTCTTTCGTTTTTCTATAGTTTTTTTATATTTTTTTCCGAGAAATTCCACCCGCCATTTCTCCTAATTCTGGGTTTTCCTTATTTTTTAAATTAGACAGATCCTTCTGAATTTCGCGCTATTTTTCTGTAGATAAAAAGACACAGAGTGTGCAAGTTTAAAGGAACATCATCTTCACCAGCTTGTGGGTCTCACTGCGACCGATGTGTTGTCTGTGTCTTTGTCAGCTATAATGTCTCGTTGCGTCGCGTTTATTTGTTTACCACACGAAAATTGCCCGTTGTTGACCATTTCTTGAAGTTTTCTGTATGATTTTCTGAAAGTATCGATTAGAATAAAGATCAGACAGGCAAATTGTTTCTGAAAACTCAAAAATTGGCAATACTCTCTCGAACAAAGCGGTTGCAGATTTTCGAAAGTTTCGTAATTCTGTTTTATTTCTTGTGGCTTTATTTATCGTTCTCGTTCGGCTTTTTGTCTGATTTTATTATTTTTCGGATCAAGTCACTGAAAATCGATATTTGTCGAAGTTTCTCTGCCATTATTCTTTTGGTTTCTAGTTTCTCTCCTTTCACATCTTTCAGATGTCTCAATTCGGTGGCGGAAAACCGCCCGGTCAATGGCATCGGCCAGCTGCTCCTGGAGGTCCTTCTCAACTTTCAGGATTCTCTGCTGTCAATTTTGGCGGTGTTCCAATGGTTGGTATGGGCATGCCAATGGGAATGGTTAATCAAGCTGCTTTCTCGTCCCCAAATGTGCTCGGCATGCAAGGGATAATGGGTGCAGTCCCCCAGCAGTCCCTTACTCAGCAGCAACCGGTACATAACTTATATTCTTTAGAAATTGAGGAAGATATAGATTCTCGTTATTCAACGCAGGTATTTTCAGAACTTCCAGCAGCAAAACGGACTTCAACCTGGAGCTAATATGCAGCAGAACTCCGGTGCGAAAAATCAACGTACCTTTGTGGGTGTCGTTACTAAAATGCTAGATACTTACGGATTTGTCGACGATGATGTGTTCTTCCAACATAGGTTTGTTTCTGATGGCAAAAGGGAATGAAATTTCGAATTTACGAATCAGCGAAAAATACATAGTTGGAAGATTAGCTTATAATTCTTCTTTCAGTGTTATCCGTGGTTCTCATCCACGTGTTGGGGACAAGGTAATGGTGGAGGCAAACTACAATCCTTCTATGCCTTTCAAATGGAATGCATATCGAATTCAACTTCTGAATGCTGCCACCCAACAAGAAGCTGTTCGTCAAACACCCACACAACCACAGTTGCAACCGCAACGTGGAACTCAAGAATCTCAGAGATGGGGTGGGCCAACGAGTGGATCTGATAGAGATAGAAACGGAGGCCGGGGAAACGAAAGTCCTCTTCATAGATCTGCCCCTGTTCGCCGACACAGTCCACCACCTAGACGGGCTTCTCCACCACGACGGGGAAGTAGTCCGAAAAGAGATTCAGTTAGGCCTGCTAGAGACGCTAGAGATTCTAAAGAACCTAGAGAATCCCGCAGATCGCCACCACCACGAAGAACATCCCCTCCAAGAAGAGCAACTTCACCTAGTGCTCCACCAAAGATCGACAGAAAGCGTGACCGAGAAAGAAGCCCAAGTGGTTCTATTGCACATTCAGTGCGTCGAGATTCTGCCAGTCCTCCTAGACGTCGTGCCAGAATCATTCCACGTTACGAATGCCGTGTTCAGAAGCCAGTTCTGCTCTCTCAAGTCATTTCTGGGTCAGTTCTCCGTCATAGATACGCCAAACTATATCTCCCTTCGGACTACGTTGATCTCTCGTTTGACTGGGTTCGCTCAATTCAACTCGATCTTTCCTTGGATCTCAACAATCCCATCCAATTTCATGTGTTCAACAAAGAAGTTGATTTCATTGGGGATGAACTACCGCAAGAAGTTGATCCAGAAGACGCTGACCATCGTCATCAAGTTAAAGTATTGCTCTTGTCTCATTCTGGAAAGTCGGAGGTTGTTAAGAAATCATTCTGTTTGATGGCCGATGGAACCACAGATGATCATCAGGAGCCACAAAGCTTGTTTAAGAATTTGCACTTTTTAGTTGGTAAGGAAAAGACAGTTTATCTCATAACAAAATTAGCGGAATTTACTGAAAAGGTTAAATTAAAAAGAAAGTTTACCACAAAATAGAAACTTGATTTCAATTGTTATCTTTCCAATGAATTGAAAATTTAGAACTGTGATACTTGGATTTGAAAATGGCCTAGCCATAACTGTCCCTAATTCGATCATTTTGCTCAATGTCGTTCTATTGCATAATTCCCCATTTTATCTAAGAAGTGAATTGTGAAATCGCGTCACATTAAGCAAACAGTTCGAATCAGTAACAGGATGGGGTTGGTGCGGTTCAGAATCCACGAAATAGACTTAGAACGCATGAAACAGTAAATGGATAATCGTGCGTTTCTTTCTTGGTTCACGTCTTCCTTTATGACCTAAGGTTCTTATTTTAGGTGCCCGAGGCAAAGAAACCATGGGAATTGGTGGTAGCTGGTCTCCATCGTTGGACGGTCCTGATCCGAAATCTGCAACCACCATGATCCGTACAGCAGTCCGTACAACACGTGCGCTCATAGGAATCGACTTGTCTCCTGTGTCACAATGGTAAGCCCAAGCTTTTCCCTCTCTAAACGGTCACTAAGAGTTCAAAGTTTTCAACAACATCGACTTTGAAACGTTTTTATGTGTTATCTCCATTCTCACACCGAAACTTGAAAAATTGAAATTAAAATATTCCGAGGCTCTACGCGGACGTCTTCAACTTGTAGTAGGTTTTTTTGGTCGCCCCGAGAAGAAATCATCAATAGACAACACACTCCGTGTCTATTTCTTTCATTCTCAGATTCTTTCCATTCTCTCTGATATCTCTTTCTCTCATTTGCGAACACAGGTTCTCGATGGTCCAAATCCGCTACTACCGTGCCGATAAGCAACGAATTGATCACGTCAACTATTTGCTGCCCGACACCCAATCATTGGCTTTAGATGATGCGACATGGACTGCTGCAGAGGGAAAGATTGCCGAACAGCTGAAGGAAAAGCTGGCTGAAGTCGATGCCTTGAAGATTGCGGAGGAACAAACGGTCGTTGAGATGGTCGAAGCCGTCATTCAGGAGCAACCAATCGCAACAGCGGCTACAGATGAGAAAAAAGTGGAGCCGGCTAGTGCTCCAGATGAACCGAAGGAAGTCAAGGAAAGTATCATCCTGTAACCGGGTTTCTTTCACTTTTTATTTAAAACGTGTGCTGTCTTTTTATTTGTTACTGTGCTGTGTGCTTCGTACCCCTGCTTTTCGTCTTTTACCCCGATTAATCTTCATATGCATGCCTTACTCAATTCAGATTCTGAGTTTCAGAATGTCACATTTCAATTCAATCCCACTCGAAAAGTTCTGTAAAAAAAAGTAGAATTATAAATTAAAAGATAAAAATCAAATCACCTAGGAGTACTCTATTATTTGAATTTTCTCTTTTCAAGTCTTTTGGAGGATACTGAAAGACAGGCTCCCTTTTTAGAGTACTTTAATGATTGCTATTTTTAGGTGGAGAACGACGCGGATATCAGTATGACCAGTGAAGGTGACGAAAGTAAACCAGCTGACACTGTCGAGGGACAGGGACCCACCAACTGGAGTAAACTTGACCCGAAATCAATGAAGGTGGCAGAGCTCCGTGTGGAACTGGAGCTTCGTGGCCTCGAAACGAAAGGGATCAAGACACTATTAGTGCAGAGACTTCAGACAGCTCTCGACTCAGAAAAGGCAACAGAGGCAGCTGCAAAGGATGTGGACATGAAAGATGTTTCGGAGGTTGCTGTGAAGCTAGAGGGTGGAGAGGAGAATCCGGTAAAATTGTGAATTGCTCAATTTTTAATTTGCTGGTTTAATTTGCAGGCAGCCTTCATAGCTCCATCTGTCGAGGAGACCAAAGCTAAGACAGAAGCAGAGGCCAAAAAAGAAGCAGAAGAAGCAGATAAGCGAAAGAAAAAAGAAGAACAATTGGAGAAGGAGAAGAAAGAGAAACGAGAGGCTCTTGAAAAGAGTTATCAACTTCCAAAAGAGAAGAGAATCCTTGTTTTCCCCTCCAAAACATACAAATCTGGAAAGTTTGATTGCAAAGTTATGAGTTTGAGCTCTCTTCTCGACTATCGCCACGATGATAATAAGGAAAATCAATTCGAAGTCTCCCTATTCGCTGAGGCATTCAAGGAGATGATCGAGAGGAATGCTGCTTTTACCATTTACGAAACATTGGTAAATTGTGGAGATCGTGATGCTGAGAAGAAGCGACGAGATGAGGCTAGAGAGAAGCCCGTGGAACCAAAGGAGACTGAGAAACCAGCCGAAACTGCAGTTGAGAAATCTGTGGAAGGTGAAGAGAAAAAGGACGAAAAGAAAGATGAAAAAGAAGAAAAGAAAGAAAAGGTTGAAAAAATAGAAGTCAAATCAGTAGTTGCGAATCGGACTGTATATGAGGCTTTCTCACTTTTTGACACAAATCTCTGTGGGTATCTGACAGAAAGGGATATAGAAGAGATCCTTTACAATGGAGAATTTGGAATATCCAGAGGACAAATTCAAAAACTCTCCAAGAAATTATCGGTAAGGGACAAAATTAACTATCGACATCTGACAGATGTGCTTACCGACTTGGATGGAAATGTTCGGCACACACCTGGGGGAGCTGATGACGTTGTGGAGACTGATGACTTGATAAGAGGATTCGGATTCAATTTAGCAAAAAGCATGGAGTCCCAAACTGGATCTCCAAAGTCAACAGAGGTGGCTTCTTCAAATGATGGATTGGTAATTATCAATGGAGCAACTGTGAATGTTGTGCAGAAGCTGAAGTTATTGAAACAGGTGGAAAAGGAAAGAGATGATGCGAAAACTACTGTTAATGAACAAATCTCGTTAATTGGTAATTGAATATTATGGTTGATATTTATAAAGCGAACGTTTTTTAGAACAGCTCAGAGAGGCGAAAGCTGAAATTGATAAGAAAAAGAAGGATATTGACTCGCACTATCACAAAGCCAACAAGAAGTTGAACGAGACATCCGCCACACTGAAGACGACTCAAGATGACAATTCGACGCTAAAACAGGCTTTGCAGGATTGCAAACGTCATGCTGATCGAATTTTTTCACTGGTAGAAAAAGTTATACCACCACCCAAGAAAGAGGAGAAGAAGGAAGAGAAAGGAAAGGTAAAAAATAAGAAAACGGGGATATTTAAAATAATTTTGAGAACCAGTGGGTATTTGAGCGCGAGGTCAGTGAGATATGAAGATGTTACAGTTTTGAGCGCGGTTCAAACATGGACAACAAATGCGCTTAAAACTCAAATTGCTCGGATTATGTTCGCTCAAATGTACTGCTGATGAGAACACACCGAAAAACACCATTTATTGAAAAATCGCTTTTTTTTCAGAAGGACGATCGAGATAAGTCTGAAAAGAAGGAAGAGAAGCTGTCCGATAGATCATTAGATGCAGCTTCGCAAGATGCTGCAATCCCAAACAGCTCTACGTCTGCTGCTGCAGAGCAACCTTCCGTTGAACCAATCGCTGTCGACGAACCAGCTGAAGAAGGGAAAGAGAAAAAGGAGGAGCAAGCGGACGACTAAATTATCTCGTGTTTTATTGTTTTTGTTTTGTTTCTAAAGATCTGACCGTTTATCTCTTTACCAGTTATTCAAATGGAATGTTTTTTCTTTTTTTTTAATTGTAGTCTAAGTATCTCTCCCCTCCCAATCTCTTGCAATTTTTGTTCATGAAATTTCATAAAATAAATGGAATTTCTGCGAAAATCATCCTAGAAGCAGGAGAATCTGGTACTGAATCCTAACGTAATTCTTATCAAAATGACCTGGTGAAATTTGACGAACTTTCAAATTTCTTAGAATCTTTGGACTACGAGATGAGCGGTTTATCCAATAAAGATAATGAAGATAACGAAGAAATTTGGAAGGAGAGGTGTATGAATTGTATACGGTGCAATGAAAAAACGAATTGCGGGCACTGTTGGCCGTGCCGGATGAGCAAAACGTGCGAGTTGAAACGATGTTTTTCGGCAAAACGAATGTATACAGAAAAAGGTGGGTTTTTTTTTAATTGAGCAGAAAAGCTGGAACACCCTTTTGATAAAAATGTCATTGTTGTTTTTGACGTCAGAAAACACATGTCAGACAGAATACGAACAATTATTCTCAGTACTTAACACAAGGTAAAAATTAATAAATATGAATTCTTCAGAAATTTTAGCGAAATAGTAAACATCTCCGAACATCTTTGTTTTTTTCCTAAAAGTTTGCAAGGTTGGAACATTTTTCATAAAGATTCTTAGTTTCCTAAAAAATTTTTGAACAAGTTTGCCGTTTTTATTCGGCGATAGAGTAACGCGTCGATGATGAGTCGAGTCGACGAAATCGACGAAAATCGAAAAAATCGAGTCGACTAAAGTCAAGTCGACTTTAGTCGACTGAGAGTCGAAGTCGACTTGAGTCGAGTCGACTAAAGTCGACTTCGAGTCAAAGTCGACTCGAGTCGAGTCGACTTTAGTCGACTTTAAGTCGAAGTCGACTTGAGTCGACTCGACTAAAGTCGACTCGACTTCAAAGTCGACTAAAGTCAAGTCGACTAAAGTCGACCACGCTTCAAGTTGCAAATTTGCTCTATTGGACTGCTTTTTAGAGGGGATTCAAATTTTAAAAAATTTTTCTTTTTTTTTCTCAAAAAGAATTAAGAAAAACATTTTTTTTTCTCAAAAAAAAATTTAAGAAAATTTTTTTTTTTAATTTCAAATTTTTGCACTTGATGCATTTCACTTGAGATCCATCTGGTGATTTCTCGAAAAAATTTTGGAGCTTTTTTCTTGATTTTTTTTCTGAAAATTAAATGAAAATGAAAATGTTTCAAATTATTCATCAAAAAAGTAAATTCAAATTAAAAATTAACGAAAAGCACTCATTTCACAATAAATGTGTGGAAAATTAATTTTAAATTTCCCTCCAAAAAACTGTGCAATAAAGCGCGCTTGCAACTTTGAAGTCAAGTCGACCAAAGTCGACTTGACTTCAAAGTCGAGTCGACTAAAGTCGACTTGACTTCAAAGTCGACTTAAGTCAAGTCGACTAAAGTCGACTTCGAGTCAAAGTCGACTCGAGTCGAGTCGACTAAAGTCGACTCGACTTGAAAGTCGACTTGAGTCAAGTCGACTTTAGTCGACTGAGAGTCGAATTACAGTCGACTTTAGTCGACCACTTTTAATCGGTAGTCGACTCCAAATTCGTCGAAAGTCGAGTCGACGCGTCACTCTATTCGGCGATCACTTTGATAAGCCAACATGTTCTGACATCGTACTAAAGTTGCGGACGCAGTGATGAAGGCAGAGAGAAAAAATCAAAGTTATGTCCAAGCAGAAAACTGCGCGCAAGGCGTTTTTGCTTTTTAAGCCATTGCTCATATAAAATAGTTGAGAGAGTATTAAGCGGCAAAATTTTATTCTCGTGGCTTGAGATTCCCTTTCGCCTCTTCCCGTTCTGATGCTTCTGACCTCCGTGATTCTACCTCTGATGAATGCATGCTATTTAAAAAAACAGTGAACAATGCTACTCTGAAATTAAAAAAAAAACAGATATTAATGTTTTCAAAAATTAGAATCAATAATTGGATAAAGAAAAATGGAAGGTGCATGTATCAACCCTCCTTCGATATCCCAATCATAGCGTTCACCTTTTTGTCGTATTTTCCATGTTCTCTACTTTTGCTGTCTTGAACGTCTGCGCGTCTTTCGTGTCTTGTAAAATGTGTAATGATGGTAGAAAAGGGTGTGCTACGGGGATTAGAAATCTTTCAAACTACGTTTTGCATTTTACGTTTTTTTTTGTCAGTTCGATATTATCATAAAGGGGTTATGCATTAATTAGCGCGTGCAGTACAATAGTATGAATTAATCTGTTTTGTATGTAAACACCACAACGCATTGCTGCCACAATAAATTTTCCCCCCGAGTACTATAAGTTACAAAAAAAATATGCTGATTTCCGTTTTTGTATGACATTTTATTGTGAATTCTTTTTCGCATTTCATGCTCATTTGTAACTAATTAAATTTCAGTTTTTTGAATTTTGTAGTCTGAAATTACTTCGCCCGCGCCAGTGGAAATGCCAAAGTGTGGGTTCAAAGAGATGGTCAAATACATAGAAAAAAGTGCTTAATATGCGTGTTCACGATTATTCCAAAAAAACGAGGTGTTTTTAGTCTGCTTACCACGTAAGGTGTGGTTTCGATGCCTTGCTCAATTAGCTTTCCCAAACAAGTTTAAAGCTTATAACAAATTTAGATGGACAACCATATCCCGTTTATTCCTCCCGATCAGTAGTCGATTCGAAGACAATGTCATAAAAATTTTTGCAAAAGCCGTATCAATTTTTCTTCAAGCAAACAATTATTTCATGGTTTATTAGTTCTACTATATGAGAATACTGTTGCACATGAATAGTGCCCAAAATTTGCAGTGTACACAAACAAACAGTGTACACAAACAAAGAACAGTGCAGTACACAAACACAAAAAATAAATGTTTAACAGCATGCAATCCTTACATCATACGTAGGTTTCATTTTCACCTCCGTTGACTCGTATTCAAATACTGTGTTCAAGGTGAAAAAAGTATAATATTTAAAAAACTAAAAAGACTTAAGACATGAAATCTCCGTTTTTTCGTTACTTCACGTACTATAAGTCAAAAAAACCACTTTTCTGCTCTATCAACCGGTGAAACAACAACGAACGAGGTATTTTGGAGAAGCGGACACAAACTAAATTGGTTTGGAGATTTTCAGTTTAGATGTGCGGGCGCATGATACAGTACTCGAAAAAAAAATCGCAAAGCACGCCAAAATTCAAATTCGAGATTGGACGCCTGTTTTCTTATTTTGCGTTTTTTTTGTTGCATTGAACGCAGCATAATTGAAAGAATATAATATAAAATGAGCAAAATTTAAAAGAGGGCTTCGGAATTCTTATAATTGTTCGGAAAAAATAATTACTTAAAATTCTGTTATAATTTTGTCGAATATTCTCTTTAAAAACAATTGAAAGGTGTTTTCCGGCATTTCTGTAAATTTTGAAACGCGGCACGTTTCATTCCTCAAAAAAGTAACAATTTCAGTGAAAAAGTTAGCGGATGAAAACCTCAAAGCAATAATGGCGAAGGCAGCTCAGCGAGAAGCACAGGCACAACAAGCCTCCACGTCCACATCGACGGCTCATCCGTCGTCCTTATCAACATCGTCATCCCAACAGGAGCCTGTGGAAAAGAAGAAGAGAGGACGCAAGAAGGGATCAGGCAACGCAGCTCTTTCGGCTGCTGCCTCACAGCAACAGAAGAAAATCAATGAGAGGGACTATGTGCCAAGCAGACCGACAAGACAGCAGTCGGCTGATTTGAGACGAAAAAGGACACAGCTCAATGTGAGTTTTTCATACAAAATGAAAGGGTGAAGTGGGAAATGGGGTTAGGTGAGAGGTATTAGAGATATAGATATAGGTGTTCTGACAAGGAGACGCTTATATTCTACCCATTCAGTTACTTTAATCACCGCACTGAATACATGTACCTGGTGCGCCTACGACGCGTCACATCGCATTGTTTATTGGCAACAAGATCGGTTTCGAATAATGTAAGAAATCAAACTCTACTAAACGAGTATAGTACAAGATATCCACCCAGAAAATGTTTTAGTTGTTATATTCTCTACTATGTAATACTGTGAATCTTAGTATATACCTTGTTTGAATACACTTACTCAATTTCCGCACGTGCACATGGCAAACGCTCTGGCAAACGATTTCTTTCATTCTAAAAGTCTGATTAATATTCTAAACAAAAATCAATTGTATGATATCAATGAAGTCTACATCACTTGACCCTTTAACCGGGATATAGTTCGTTTTCAGCCAGAACCCGACAAACAGCCGCGTCAATGCCTTAACCCTGATTGCATATACGAAGCCCGCGATGAGTCGAAATATTGTTCAGAAGAATGTGGAAAGATTCTTGCCAAAATGAGACTTACTGAAATTCTTCCATTGCGTTGCAAAGATTATTTCTCTTCCGGGCCAGCAGGACCGCGCACTTACGAAGAGGATGTGAGGAAAAGAAAGGCTGCGATTAACAAGGATGTTCAAGAATTGACAAACGCCGAAAAGCACATGATACATTTTCTGGAAAAGCTACACGAATTTGTTGAGAAACAATTGAAACTGCAGCCTCTGGGTACTGAAGATAGATATGATGATAACTTGGTAAGGCCAAAATCATGTTTAAAAAGTTTCAAACGATCTACAATTTTCAGTACGAAAGTTGCCTTGTCTGTGGCCTGCCCGACATTCCCGTTCGCAAATTCCAAAAGCACATTGAGCTCTGCTGGTCTCGAAGTGAGAAGGCCATATCATTCGGGGCCCCTGAGAAAAACAATGACATGTTCTACTGTGAAAAGTATGACACTCGTACTGGCACTTACTGTAAACGACTAAAATCGCTATGTCCCGAGCACAGGAAACCCGGAATTGAACACTCGTTGAAGATATGTGGATATCCGAAAAAATGGGAAAACGAAATGGGAGATCACGCAAAGACATTGTCGGAGATTATAGAGATGGATGAGTGAGTCGATGTATAACATAGGGAGATATATTAAATCTGTTTTCAGCCCATTTGGCGAGGAAGGATGTCGCACCAAAAAGGATGTATGTCACAAGCATCATAAGTGGGTTCCTTCGCTACGTGGATCAATTGAATTGGAGCAAGCTTGCTTGTTCCAGAAAATGTTCGAGTTGTGTCATGAAACACATAAATTGAATGCACACGCGGAGTGGACGACGAATGCGCTCTCGATTTTGTTGCACAAAGAACCAGGTAAAAACTGAGAACTCAACTAGATTTCCATTCTTTTGAAATTATTGAATTCATTATCTTTTCCAGTTATAGAAGACCGCAGTGAGCTTTTGAAATTCGTCAAAGCGTTTCAAGTTGCCTCTCCGGCCGACTCTTCCTCCCCCTGTTACTTATCTTCTGAAGCCTCTTCGTCATCTTCATCTGCTGAGCAACCGGTATGCACGACTTCAATCAGCTCTTCGGCGGATTCTATGTCTTCAACGTCCCGTCAAGATGAAGATATGAAGGATACTGCAGATATACTGGCTAGTCTTGCAGTGGAAAAAAACGCGGAAAATTCTGAATCAGAACCAACGGAAACTATTTAGAAAGTTCGATCTTCCTCCGTATCAGTTCCATCAGTGCAACTTGTCTGATTTCATTTCTTATTCACCTTATTTTGTCTACTTGAACAGCTAGTTAAAATTGCCGATGAGAAAAAGAAATCACAGGGAGAGATTGCTACATAGAACGAGAGGCAGACGTCACCACCAGCAACACGTTTATATACACGTTGCACTGTCTGTGTCTTCTTTTCCGTTATATGACCATTAATATGAGTTCGGCCCGGTATTTTTCACGATTTTTTATATAATTGTTCAAATATAAACCCCTTTCCTCTTTTCCACTGTTGGGGTTCGGTCCTAAATGCTTTCACGCATTCGTTTTATTCTTTTAAATTGTTGGTGTCCTGTTTCCAATTGATCTTCAGAATTCACATGTCATTTTTTCGATATCATGAAATCTTATTTTTCCTCTTGGCTTCTACGCCAATTTATTTGAATACTATCTAACAATGCGCCAAATGTTATCCTTTGGGAAATGGTTTCTTGTGACAATAAAATACATTATTATATGGTGTTTTTTGAGTATCTAATTACTCAGTTACTTAGACGCACTTAGTTACTTAAAATAAGCGTTCCACTTGATAAATATCTAAAATTGCAGGAAAATCAATATTCAAGTTTACCGAGCCCTTATTCTACTTAAAACATTTGTTTCACTATTCTTTTGTTCCTTCTCATTTCTTATTTCTAATCGTTGCCTTAATAATTAAACGATTGTATTCTACTTTCCAGATGCCATCTGCTTCCTCTAGAACAATTTTAGTATTCGATGTCGATGGCACACTAACAGCGGCTCGACAGGTTCTTTTTTAATGGTTTCCGCAATAAAAAACGCTCCTAAAACAGCCATGCTTTCCAGCCGATCACATCCGAAATGCGTGAATTCCTTATTGAAACTCGAAAACGTGTTCCAATTGCTGTAGTGGGAGGATCCGATTTCAAGAAGATCGCTGAGCAATTGGCGGAACATAATAAGGATTTCTGTGAGCACTGAAAAGAAGAGTCTTTGTAGGATTTTTGGAATGTTGTCGTAAAAAATAGCTGTTTGGCGTATTAATGTGTTGTTGTTTTAAAGCGAATTGACTAGTACAGCTCATATAGTTCATGAGCCTGTCTGCCTCTCTCCGTGAATTGCCTGCTCATCGTAGCCCATGTATTGAGCAGGAGGGAGACATGAGCCTTGCGCAGTAGCAAGCTATGTCAACCGATCACCGCGCAACTGTGCACATATGCGAGTAAGGTGAATGAACTGCAGTTTATCTCGGTGATTCATGAATTGCACAGTAAGGTGACGTATGCATGCCAAAAATTCTTTGAGTAACATTTTAAAAAATTGCAATTTTGTCTGTTCCAGTGCTCTCTCTGTTCGACTATGTGTTTTCGGAAAACGGTCTATATGGGTTCCAGGGAACAAATCCGTATCCAGTGCAGGTGAGGAATGCGTTTTTAGAAAGAAACACTATTTTTTTTGATTTCCTGAAAACTAAGAATGTCCAAAGCAAAAAAAGCTTCGTCAATTGTGTTTACGGACTTTCAACGCCTCAGACTCCTTCACCTGTAACGAAAATTATTATGCGTACTTATGACAGTTGAAAAGAACTGTAAAAGCCATTTAGGTTGCTTCATAAATATTATTTCTCGTTACAGTCTATCCAAAAAGCAATCGGCGATGACAATCTGCAGAAGCTGATCAACTTCTCACTCCGCTACATGTCAGAAATCGAGTTACCGGTGAAGCGTGGAAATTTCGTCGAATTCCGAAATGGAATGATCAACTTGTCGCCGATCGGAAGAAGTTGTTCGCAAGAAGAGCGAAATCAATTTGTCGCATTCGACGCGGAACGGGGAATTCGCAAAAAGTTCGTTGAGGAATTGCGCAAACATTTCTCGGAATACGGACTACAATTTGCGATTGGAGGACAGATAAGTGTGGATGTGTTCCCCACCGGTTGGGATAAAACGTTTTGTCTGCAATATATTGCGAAAGATTTTGATACCATCCATTTTTTCGGCGATAAAACGGCCCCTGGTGGTAATGATCATGAGATTTTTGAAGATGAACGTACCATTGGTCATACTGTAGGAGGACCAGATGATACTAGGAAACAAATAGAAGACGTGTTAAAGGCGTTGGAGTGAATTCCAGTGGCAGACGTGATGAAATATAAATAGTTGTTTGTTTTTATTTTTATTGTACGCTTTAATTTATTTAACTATTGGCTTTTTTTAGTGTTGTTGAAACATTGTTTCTCTAACTGGTATTGTTTTTCAACTAACTTCTGCTGCTCGACTTTGCATTTTTTTCTTCAAGGAGGAGCTTCAGAAAACATCTGAGCATTGCTTTATAAAGTATAGAGTCTGGGAATACATACTCCTAAATTTTGTTTGAAAATATGTTTAATGTATGCGTTTGAATATGAAACCAAAATGCAAAAGCGTTCCACCGAACTTATCCAGCTGTATTCCGAACAGTTACAGAATCAGTCACCTGATCAGCAGAGTAGGGCGGAATTGGATTTTGTGAACTCGGAAACCGGAAAACGGAAAAAAATGTTTTTCACGGAATCTGGAATTCGGAATACGGAATGAAAAAAACGGCGGAATCCGGAATCCGGAATTCCGCCCTTCTCTGCTGATCAGCCAGTTACAGAAATGTATTTTGAAATAAATACGCGGAAAAAAGTCGATTAAAATGCAATTGCTATTTACAAAATTGAAAAAAATGAAGCAAGTGAGCTCTCTTAATTAGCGGTCACCAGATGGTCTACAAGTTTTTTAAATAAAAGAATTTAAAACTTTACACTATGAGGCATCTGAAAATTATTCTAATTAGACGCCGCGAGCTTAGTTAGACAATGAAAGAATCTACATAGATGTGGCGTAATTGGAGAAACGCACCGCGTGCCGGTCCTTAATTAAATTTTCTAATTAGGTTAATTAGTATGCTATGGAGTGTTCTGGAATGTCTTAGACACTGGAAAACAATGTTTATTTTAGTTGTAGTTTTACACTTATGAAGCTGATATTTTACACGTGATACACGGACATCCCAATTGATATATCAGCAAAAAATTGACTTTTTATATCGTTGTTAAGACAGTCTTGCAGATTTTCTGTTTATAGTTCTACAGTATCCCAAGTACCCAGCGACCAGAGAAGGGCGGAATTCCGGATTCCAGATTCCGTGAAAAATTTTTTTTCCGTTTTCCGGATTCCGAGTTCTCAAAATCCAATTCCGCCCTACTCTGCCAGCGACCTCCTAAAGATATAGCTGTGAAGCGCTCGAGTGGCCATGACTGCATCCCTCATATCAAAGTAGGAGCACCACGTTCCTTCAAATTACTCAAAAAAAGGTTCTGGACGGACAGAGAGACACACAGACAGAACTATTCGTTTGGTATCAAATAGACTTTATTTCAATGATGTAACATTGAAGACGTAAAAATGGACCTCGCTAATTTCCCGAATAAGAAAGAAATCTTTGAAATTCACGAAGCAAAAAGAATACATGATTGTTATCAAGAGTACTATTCATCAGATGGACAAAAAGATAAATCGATCCGTAATTTTTTTCACATAAAACAAAAAAAAAAGACGTTCACTCAAGAAGGATGAATGAGAAGAAACCACAGCGGTAAAAACACTATTCGGAAACAAGTTTAAAACAACAAGAATGATTTCCGGAGATATGTGGTCAGGATGTTGGGAGACTCTGAGAATAGGTCGCTCATAAGTGTTTGAAGGGGATGAAGTTGAGTAGGAGTAAAGCTAAATGGTGATGGAAAACAAGGAAAAAAAGATCTTAAAACATAAATGTTTTTAAAATATTAAAAAATGAAGGTTGTTAATATTTAATATTTGACATTTTCCTAGAAAACATTGAAAAACCCAAAGAATGGTGAGGGAGGCAGGCACAATAAGTCCGTGAAAAACCGGCGATTATGCAGTGGGGAGGGAAATTTAAAAACTATTTCTTTGAAATCAAAAATTTAGGAATAAAAAGTGAGGACAGATTGCTGATTTCCACGAACCAGAAGCACCGGCGGAAGATTTCTTGTCATCACTTCGAGCCACGAGAGGTACAGGGAGGAGCTCACCATACCCTTTCGGGGTACCGGAAGGGTCCTGGAATACAATGCTTTATTGGATTTGAAAGCTTTTCAATCGAAAATGTTTAATTTAAACATTTACGGAAAAATCTCAAATTTTCGGTTTTTTCTTACATTCTCGATGTTTTATTTTCTGCATCACTTACATTACAATCAGATCTGCCCTTATCGAGTGCTCCTGGAGCAATTCACCAGCTCTCAACTGTCGATAAGTCTTGTCTCTTTGAGCACTGAGTTCCGATTTCGTTGTCATTCCAGTCGGACAGCTTCCATCTTCTGAAATGAATGGGTCGATCACGGACTGCCACGTGTTCATCGTCTCTTGACGTGGCTTCTTTCCGATGTCGGCAATCACGTAAACATCGGAATAGTCGATTCTGAATTTAGAGAGGAGAGCCGCCATTCCACGTTGCTCCTGTTCCATTGTACGAGATGACGTGGAAATTGTGAAGATACGAAGGCGTGCTCCTTCCAGATAACTCTTTGGAATGGAGAGAAGATGCGGGATAAGAAGGGTGAGACCACCATCGTCGTATAACCACCATACATCAATTACTCCCTGAAAAACAACATCTTTGTTTCAGTAGTTGATTCAATTACACAATTACTATTATCTTATCTTATCTCGATTCTTTTTGGTATGAGGCTGAGAAAAAGCTTGTATGAAAAAGGGAAACACTACGATAATCAGGACTGTAAAAAAGTGTGATATATAGAGCGAAACAGAATGTCTCTTCAGTGCACTCTGGCGCACACTATCTTCCGACGAGAAATTGTTGATTACTAGTTTCTGAAGAGTTCTCCCCATCTCTTATCAGGCATGAATGGTTATGTACTTCTCCAAATAATGATACGACAACTTTTAATAGTAATCATTCGCATAAGTTGCCGTATAGAAAATCTAAAATGTGGCATCGTTTTTAGTACGATGGTATCGGCTTTAAAGGTAGAAATAAAAGATTTCGAATTAAAGTTTTTATATCCGGATAATTTTCCGAAAACTTTCGATAAATTATGTAAGGTTCAAGCTCTCTCAAAGCATCGTTAAAAAACAAATACATGTGATTTTCAAAAATAAAACCATATATTTGCCAAAAATTTCTCAACTTATTAGTAAACTGAAAAAACCGAGATTACACAAACTTTGAAAAAGGAGAGATTGTGAAAAAATTTTGTTTAAATTTAAGCAGAAATAGAAAATGAAAACACTGCTCTTTAACATAACACGGTTTTTAAAAATAATTCCACTAGTTATTTCATATTTGCGAATACAACGCTTGTGTATTTTTTATAAAAACTGTATTTTTCACCTTCTTGACTTTCCGATTGAAACGCTGGATTGATTGGAGAAGTGCTTTCTGCTCCACTGTGTGACGGCGAGAACTAAAGCTTATTTATTTTAGTAAGTTTCAAACAGAACTAAATAGTATCTTACCCTCTTCTTCTTAACGAAAAATGCCTTTTTTCCTGATCATCAATGACTCCTAATTCGACATCATCTTCCTTATTATTCTCCTCATCGGCACCAGATTCCTCATCGTTTTCGTCGTTGTCCTCATCATCATGATCATCTTGATTCTCATCAGATGCAAACGTTTCGTTGATTGAGATGGAGGCTGCAAGCACGAAATGCGCGCATTAGACCAGTATTTCATGCATGAGTAAATATTGAAGCTATGAATCTAAGAATAAAAAATGTCGAGTAACTTTCAAGTCAAAACAGCCTAATCACGAACACGATGACAACACAACACTTCTCCGAACCATTAATATAAAACGCGTTTATCCTTTGGAACATTTCTACACTTCGACAGCTACCCCGATATGATAGACGAGCAGCTAAACATACGTTTTTTAAATTGACAGATATGTAATTTATTTTTGGGTAGCATTTTTAATAAAAGATCACCCAGCCAATGACGTCATATTACACAAGAGTATTGTTTCGTTTTTTGAATACCACCGAGCATTAAATAGCACAGAAAATACCGGCCAAAGCTATTTTCAGTTTTCAGCACTTCCATAAACCCTGAAATCCAGTACAAAATTTTTTGACTTACAAGAAGCATCATCTCCCGATTTCTCTGTCCTAGTTTTATCTTCTTTTTCAATCAAGTGAACAGTTTCCGGTGAATTTCCAGTGCTTTCTTTCTTTTCTTTTTCTTTTTCCTCCATGTTCGGAACATTCATACGGTTCGGTTCAATGAGATTCAAATTTCTCATGGCTTCCGAGAAATCGAGACCAACAGACCCATTACGAAGCATACACATTGCCATGTTCCAGTCAAATACGTCTCTGAAATTGCGGATTCTACAAAAAACGAATGGAATGACAGTAAATTAAATAAGAACAAGTGATTTTCAGCAAATTTTCAGCAATTTTCTTTGAATTTCTCTTAAAAACTCACTGAATAGTGCCAAAATATGCATTCATTTCGTTCAGACTCTGTTCAGTTGGTCCTTCCGAATACCAATTGGACTTAAATCCCATCAGAACTATATTGGGCTTCATTTTTGCTATTCCAGTGAGTTGGATCAACGACTGAGCACCTTTACGGAAACTTGAGTTGGCAATTGCTCTGTAGAAGGCTTTCAGATGGCGTTTTCGGATCCAGATATTGATGCTTTCGTCGAGTTTCTTCATCACCATATAGACGCGATCAGATGGATCGTACTGAAAAAAAAGTGCTATCGATTTATAAGCTCTCTTGTAGTCTTTTAATATCGGATCAGATTTTGAACTCACTGGTACAACCTGTCCGCAAACAAGCAAACTGCTTCCCTTCGTGATATTATTTGCAAAATCTATCAAACAAGATCTACTAGCCGGATTTCCACTGAGCACAAGCACCTGTGGCCTATAATTCTTCACGTGTTCTTCTGTGGTCGACAATTTGATCATTGCAGAGAGCGCATTTTTATAACTGTGGGCCTGCGTAGACGATCCCCAATTGACATCCGGTTTTCTGTGAAGGAGATACATGAATATGGCTCCAAAACAGAAGAATGTAACTAAAGCAGAGAACCAATCAATGATGAACATAACAAATACACAGAGAAGAGCCCCGACGAGGGAAATCCACATGTTATAGTACTTGAATCCAGGTCGGAAGCCTGGAGAATCAGCGAACGACTGGTCAAAGCAGGCGTAGTTTATTAATGCATAAGACCCCAGGAAGAAATTGGAAATTATCGGAGCAATCACATTGAGATCTCCGATCGCAACGATTCCCATAGCTAGGAAGAATCCCAGAATGTAGGCTCTCTTTGGTTCCTCATTCTTTCCATATGTTTTTGCGAAATAATCGATTCTTGGAAACAGGCGATCTTTGCAAACTGCTTGAAATACTTTCGGTGCACTGACCAAACTGGCGAGAGCTGAAGAGAGAGTGGCAGCAAAAATTCCCGCTGTTATCATTGGAGCCCATGCTGATGACATTTCGACGACCTGGAAATAGATTGTATACATAGAGACTCGTATTGAGCAATTTTTTTCAAAAAAAAATCCTGCTATTTAGTAATTTGAAACAAGGAGAACAAACCAAAGTAAAGAAAACTTGAAAATTAATTAATCGCAACACCAATCAACACCTTGCATTGAAAAAACTCTTAGAAATAGAAATATACAAACATATTGTTAACTTCAATACTATTAGAAAGTTATTTAACAATCTCTACCTGATAATACGACACCAATCCGAATGGACAGTCTGGAGTGCAATCTGGTGGTATAAAAGTCGAATTGACGAAAACAGGAGCTTCTGTTCCATTGGAGAACGCCACAAAAGTACTTCCGGTCATCCAAACAGTTGACAAGTACACAATAGTCGTCACTAGTATGGCCAAAAGCGTTCCAAGTGGAATAGCTCGTTGTGGATCGGTAAGGTCACCACTGATATTTGCACCAGCCATAATACCAGTTGCCGCGGGGAAATACACAGAAAACACGGAGAAAAACGTGTTGTTATCCGTGAAATGAGGGAACATGTTTGATTGCAGTGTCTGGAAAGAATAACCGGTAGCTCCGCGGTTTTCACCAAACTCGTTTGGAGGAATGAAGGATCCCACTACGTAATTTGCAATGGAGACGAGCAAAATAACCAGGAGACCCATTTGCATTTTGGATTCAAATTCTGCTCCGATGAAAACAATTCCCATTAGTAAGAAGCACGTTACTGAAAATGAGACAATGAAAATACTGATAGTTTTTTTAAAAATAATTTCTTACCAAATCCAATAACCCTGACATCCCAAAGACCTCCATCAAAAATAGTCCCAATATTGTAATCAATGAGAACATCGCGAAACGATTCAGCAAATCCCACAATATACATAGCCGCGCCAACAGCGTTGGCTATGGAGAAAATGATTCCAATAGATCCTCCGAATTCAGGTCCTAGAGAACGGGAAATCAAAAAATAGGCTCCGCCTCCTTTGACATCTCCATTAGTGCATATAGCACACGTAGAAAGAGCAGTGATTGTGGTTACCAGAGAAGCTAGTAGAACGATACAGGATCCCAGTCCAATACCTGCCTGTCCAGAAACCCAACTGACACGTAAATAGAGCATGACGCCGAAAATATTCAGAAGACATCGCACAAAGACACCTGGAAAAAACGGTCGTTTATTTGTAATGTCTATTCTGATGCCAATTTATTGAAACATTGGAAGCGTAAGACTACACATGGGTCAAGGTGCAGTCCACCCCTAGTTTCTTCCGCGCGGGGCCTACCACTAACACCAAATAGGTGTGCGACCTGTATAACAGCGCTAGAATAGTTATGTAAATTTCGGGTTAAGGTTACGATTTCCCGTTTAGAAAATTAATCATTTCAGCGAATCCAAATTTCAGAATGTTTGCATACATGAAATTATAAAAATATTTGTTCTCAATACAACCGGAAACCGGTAGGTTTGACTATCTGTTGACGAAACGTACTTTACCTTGAATCCATCCGAATTTCACTCGATTTTGTGATACCGGCGCATTCATTTTCTCCATTCTATACTCTTTTTTTGTCTCATGAACAGGCGAATCATCGAGATGGTGGTTCTGGGCCTGAAACTACGAAGTTTAGTCAAAAACGTGATGAAAAAAATTGCAAAAATCGATTAAAAATTGAAGCGCTCTGAATCGTATTCTGAATATTTTGTTAGTGTCGGTTTTTTTAATTGTTAGATATGCGAGTTTCAATGATAAACAAGCAATAACAAATAAGGAAATCAGATAAAATCGGCAAGAAAACGGAAAATTCACTTTTGAAATATTTCTGCGAATCGTTCTTCTCCGCTCTTTCTCCTCATTTCTGAGGAGCTCTAATCCGACAGTTTTCACTATCTGTCTCATTTCTGGTTTTCTCTGAAACAGGTTTTTTAACGGATCGGATTTAACAAGGAAACTCAAACGGAAACTGAAATTAGCGGGTTAATTTTCACAAAAAAATTAATTCACGATGATTTTTTAAACATATATTTTGGCAGATTTTATATAATTTCTAGCTTACATTTAGTTCTTCGAATCCCAAATCCTGCTCCTTGGGCTCTTTCCCATGAATCAGTTGAGCCATCGATGGCCGATTGAAAACTCCGTCGGTATCAATAGAATTCCGATAGAAATCGATAATTGGAGGATGCTCGATTGTCTTCATATTTCTCCAACTTTTCATATTGAACGTCGTTTGATTGTCATGAGATACGTCTTTCCGTTTTTCATCTCCATCATCCGAAAAACTTCCAGAATCCTTGTCTCCAACGGAAAAATGGACTCCTTTGGCACGAGAGGCGGGAGATTTTTCTGAAACATCCAACGGAGCAGCATTTATCTCACTAAATCCGATGTCGACTTCAGATGAACATTGGGGGGCATTTGGGTCGGATGTAACCTGAAAATTACATTTACGAATTCTTTCTGAAATAGAATGAAGACATCGCAAAAAATAAATTCTAGTAGAATATCATGAGTTTTTTATTAATGTCACAAAAAAAATACTCAGTTTTTATCTTTTTATCATTATTTTTACTAATTTTACCATAAATCTTCCTGTTGCACTCATTTTTCTTGTCACAATGGCTTCATGATTTTGAATCGGATGAGGTGGTTCGCTGCCGCTTTTCAATTTTCGAATATTTTCGTCGCCATCTTCATCGGTTTTGCTGACCTGAAAATATACAGGTTTACCTTAACGACTAGCCGGATAATTACAGACAAATTAAGTGCTTAATTTACCTCAAACCGACCACAATTTGGAGCTGAAATTTTGTAATTCATATAGAGTCATTCGCGATAAGATTAAGCAAGAATAAAGTTTTATGAAGAAAGCTTATTGTTTTTTTACAGTAAGCGTGTAACACATAAGCCTTTAAAACAGTACTACAAATGTGTTGAGAGTCGTAGAACGTTTTTTGTAATGCGCCTTTAATGCAACAGTAGCTAACTATTAAAGAAATAGAGGTTTCAAAAGCAAAAACAGCTCCCCTAAAATTACCGAAACGTACATGAAACCTGGCCGACGACACCCGATTCATTGCGACGTCTTCTGAGCCGACATTGAGAAGCAACAGTTGCTGCTTTTCTTCCGCCTCATTCCCTCCATTTCTATTCATCTGGAGACGACGCCTCTCCCTCTCTTCTGAAATTGAAACAAGTCGGGTACATATATCAGATTTCAATCGTGAGAAATGAACAAAAAAAAGCGTTACGAAAGATGCAAGATGAAAGAAAAAATAATAAAAAGTTTCTCAAACCAAAACTTCAAATGGTTTTTTTGCTAGTTAGGCTGTGACGTCGGTTATGTACCTAGCCGATATAGGCGGAACGAAAAAATTATTCTATTCGTCTGATAGAACAATAATGGGAAAACATGACTTTTTCAATGCTAAATTTTTTTTCTTTCGTTTGAAAAGCATTAAAAAATGACGCACGAAGAAAAAAAAATGGATTGAACTTTTCTTGAGATGCAGAAATATCAATAAAACATTGCAGCTGCGACCTCATTTAAAGTTACTGATAAAAAGATCCAAATGACCGGATATGTTTCTTATCTTTAAAAAAATGAGTGCATGAATGAGTGTGCTCTCACCGCACTCAATAACACTTGTTTGTGCTGTATTGACCTTTTTCAGTTTTTTAAAGATTTTTCTCCCCATGAGAAAGTGATGTCATATTGTGCTTGATACATGCATAGCTAATTCAAGCAGACACGCAGGAAAACAAGAAGAAATTCAGATATGGAAAGATTGTGGGAAATAATTCAAAAACTTTGCGCTTTTTGCATGTGCGAATAGAAAAAATATTAGCAATTTCTGAGTAGTAATTAAATAAAATGAGCAAAATTTTGCCGCCAGCAGGGGTCGAACCTGCGACCTTGGGCTTATTAGACCCACGCTCTAACCGACTGAGCTATGGCGGCTGACGAGAGTGTTCACTGAATGTCAATATTTAACTGTGGTGAAGTGTGTCAAAGGATGAGTATTTTAATGCAAAAGACAAAATGAATTCTTGAATTCTGAATCACAATAAAAAGAAATAAATGAAAAGCGTTTTGCTTTGTTTCTTGGCATTACCCGATTTTATTGCAATAATTTGTATGGTATTTTTTTGAAGAATCATTTTCAAAACTCACAAAAACGAATAGTCTACAATAAGGCTTCCACGAAAGACGAAATAAGACCGTCTCGTCTCGTCTTCGTCATCGTCTACAATTCGAAGAGGAATGCAAGAAGAACTGAAAGACGAACGAAGACGAGACGAAAGGCTTCCACGAAAGACGACCGATTTATTTCGTCTTTCGTGGAAGTCTTAGTCTACAATCGGGCTCCATTAAACCCAAATAAGTTATAACGAATTTCACGTGGAAATCGCAAAAACAGAGCAAAACGGCATAGGGTGCGAACACGATCTATTGCTCCTCCTGTAAAGTGCTCTGGGGCATAATTGCCCAGTGATTTTCGCGACAATCATCTTTGAAACGTTTCCCTGATGACAAACGCAGCGTCCTCCTGGGAATTGCAGAGGATCAACTACTGTACCAAGCTCTACTTGTGACGTCGAAACACGAAAATCCAGTTTTGCAAGATGTCAAGTATGTGCGATGATGTCAATAATTGAGAGGGTAGTTTTAGTTCGAAAAAAAGCACTGTACTATAGTGGTCTAGCCACCTCAGAATGTTATGTAATTCTTACAGTGAGAGAGGGGGGGAGGGGAGGTGTCCAGGAAAATGACAAACAATTAAAAAAAAAAGAAAAAAAAAACGGTTAACAATTGTTAATGCTTCAGGTACCTTTCAAAAAAATAGTTGACTCACAAAACGAAACTTATTAATCTATAATATATAAGCATTCTGAAACATTAATTTTTAATAACATAATTTTACCACTGTTGCATACGTATTGTTTATTCTATTATGAGAATAAAACGGATCAAGTACACATTTAGCTTGAAAAAACTGGAAATCGGTTTAGCTCAACTGAAAATGAAATGTCAGAAATAACAGAAAACAAGTCAGAGTTCAGAATTCTTGGTAATTCAACGGTGGGGAATACTTTAAATAATAAGAAAGCGTTAGGCTTAAAATGTCTGAAAACTTTCCATATTTGGCACCGAACTTCAACTATATTGTTTATTTCCAAAATTTTAAGCCGGCTAAATCACTTCTTCATATTATCTTGAATCCAAGGTGGGCAAGCTAGCGCCTATGCCGGCTTCCGGAAAGACTTGCGTAGTGACAAATGAAGTTTCAAAAAAAAAAACCAATTGAGATTGAAAACTGGAAAGGAAAACGGCAAGAAAATTCAAAAAAAAATTACTGTTTCTTTAAATCTCTATTAATTGAAAAGAACGGAAGCATTGACAATGATACGACAATACGATAACAATAGTATGAAATTTGTAAGGCTTCCGCGAAACACGAAATAAGACCGTCTCGTCTCGTCTTCGTCATCGTCTAGAATTCGTCTGACTCAGAGATAGACATTGTGTAGGTAAACATGCATTTTAATTGACGACGCAAGACGAACTGAAAGACGAGACGAAAGGATTCCACGAAAGACTACCGACTTGTTTCGTCTTTCTTGGAAGTCTTAGAAATTTGTTCCTGACGAGCAAAAACTGGATTTTCATTGCAAATTCTAAACTTTTAATGCATTTGGATTATAAAGTATTCTTTCATCTAGGTACACCCTCACATCATCCAAAGAGATGGAGGTTTCAGGAAAATATCCCATTAAATGGAAAAATGAAAAGATAAGGCTTCCATTTGAGCGAAATTTAGCAGTCTCGTCTCGTCTTCGTCTTGAATTCGTCTGACTTGCGTAGGTTTTGCGTTTATTGCGTAAGACGAATGCAAGGCGAACTGAAAGACAAACGAAGGCGAGTCGAAAGACGAAGAGACGAAAGACAAGAGGAAAGACGACTTGTTGTCTTCATCTTCCGTTGAATCCTTAAGACAAGGAATATGGCTTACCGTGCTCATACTACGCAAGCACCGATGTCAAAGAAACGCACTATTCTGACGAAGAATGCAGATAGCTGATTCACCTCCAAATGAAAGCATAAGATTTCAGGAGGCGAAGGAATGTGCGGACGACACGAAATCAGTCGGAAACACTGTAATTGACGAGCAATATTCGTTTTTTCAAGCGGTAAACTTGAATTTTTAAGTGAATGTGTTTCCCATGTCTTCTGAAACCGTTGCAGACATTTTTGCAAGTCTTAAAACCAACAGGAACTCCACGTTTTCGTATAGTCGCTTCTTTCTTTGTCGCGTCAAACGCTTAGGGAAACAAAATAGGAAGGAACGAGAACAAAAATCACAAAACATAAGCATAACAAAAGAAGACAAACCAGCTCGCAATATGCGTACGTATCTGTATATTATATCATAGCACAATGCAACGGGAAAAAAATGTGGAGAAGAACAAATCGTTTCAAAAGGGGAACTTGTGAAACTTGTGGTTTAGTTGTTCAGGTGTGAAGATATGAGTGAAAGGAGCAAAACTAAAGAAACATTGGGAACACCAAATTAAGGATTCTGAGAAATAACATACAGATATCATTTGCAAAGACATTTTCAGCCAAGAGAGATTTTTAAAATAGTTTGGAATCAAATGGCGTCAGCTTTCACCCAATAAGCTTTGGCTTAGCATCGAACAGGATTCAAACATTTTTTTAGATTTTTAAAATGCAAATGCGCTCCTTTGCATGGCTATACTTTTCATCAGACAGACATGCGATCTGGGCTGAAACACATGAAGCATTGGAGAAGAGAAAGATGTCGAAATTGAATGTCAAACCAACATTATTCAATAGAGCGCATTTTCACTGGCAGTACCTGAATCATCATGGGTACTGAGTAATCAGAAAGCAAATGCGCTCTGTTGAATAACTAGTTATAATTCCGCAGTTTTACAAGCTGCTGAGTCAGAATTAGCCTGAAGGCATCGTAGTCATCGATTGGGGAGAGTCATGAGGATTTTCGTAAGATTTTTTGCAACGCGTGTATGCACACTAAGCGCCAGACCTGACGGCCTATGGTGTTAAAGGATTGCTCTCTGCTTCAGTTAGCTTAGTGAATTATTTTTCATGAGAACTTAATAATCATTGAGTAGAAAAGTGAGTACCATTGATTTTGAAAATGATTTTTAAATCGAGCAGGGAAAAGAGCTTCTCAAAACTGTCGTCACTTCTGATGGTTAGTGCGCAAACACAATTTTTATCAATGCAATCCTGAAAAATATAGTAAGAATCTATAAAGTTTCAGAATCGGCAACAAAGGAAATTCTAAGGCTTCCACGAAAAACCAAAACGAAAAGTCGTCTTTCGTCTTGCATTCGTTTTACGCAATAACACATACACAACACAACTATTTATTTCTGCGTCAGACGAATTCAAGACGAGACGGTCCTATTTCATCTTTCGTGGAAGACTTAGGAAAGATGAAAATAACTTATTAACTTATAGTTTGTGAGAAACAGTGAAAAAATTTTTCTTCAAAATTAAAAAAAGTAAGAATTTCCAACAAATTTAAGATTCTGGAGATTGTAATTATTTCTCACAAAGCAAGCCACTACGTTCCTAGAATTTCAGAATGTTTTTCAGTGGTTTTCAGTGATATTCAGAAGCTTTTGAATTGAAAAATGTGGAATCATCTGTGTTTGCTTTTGTGTATGTTTTAGACTTACAACCGTGTTCGGCCCGTTGTTCTGAAGGAGCGTGACCAATTGGTCAATAACTCCACCGCAAAGCTCGCCGTAATATCTAGTTCTGCTTTCAAAACAATTAAGGAAGAAAGGCCTTTCCAAATATATAAGAAGAGGACTGAAAGATGAACGATAGGATGAAAGAATAATGCGTTTCACAAATATGTCGTAAAGTTTGGAGTTTAGTGTGCATACACCATTTGCGCAATATTTTACGCAATACTTTATAGCGAAGATCTCCTTAACCATTCGTTTTTCAGAAATTGAAACATTAATTGAAAAATAAAGCAAAGACCCTGTTATAAGACGTTATACTCTGAGCTGTTCTCGAATGTTTTCAAGAATTCATGGGGAAATAAAAACTGAGTTTCGGAATGCGGAAGGCGGAATACGTATCATGAAATCAGATTTTGCTTACGCTATACGGAATATGGATAACACTTTTTGAATGGAATCCATCGCGAACGCGGAATACGGAATTCCGCGTTCCGCGCTACTCCCGGAAAAATATTAATTTATGATTTTTGAAAAATATGCCGAAACTGTTGTGAAGCGGAACTTGTGGAGAGTAATTGTCTCATTTTCCCTTGCCTCCTAATGACATGGGGGGGGGTGAAAAGGATGAGTTGACAGGCGGAAGGAACAACAAATATTTGACTTTCAATCGGAAAATTGAGGGGAGAGAGAGAGCAATGGAATGAGAGGGGCACCGGTGTGGGGGGGGGACACCGGGGGGGGCTCTCTTTTGAAATGGAGTGAAGAGGATTAGAAAGTGAACAAATTTAGTATTAAATGATTCGGCCCGGTGGTTCATTGTTGTGACGAGAGACCGTGTAGACGCATTTGTGCCCATCACAAAATAAATGTTCGGACGATGTTTGTGTATGATACGGAAGAAGACAAAAAATACGAAAGGAACCAGAACAGTTCAAGTCGATCAGAGAGGAAACTCTTTTGATAGATGGGGGAAGACTATAATTGCTAAAAAATAATAACTACAAAGATTAGGAGTTCATTTTTAAGAAGACTGCTCCGGTTACAGTGTTACTTGCTGCGCGGGAGCATCGGGATTATCCTATACATGTGATTCTGGAGATTTGAAACCTGGACCCCACAGGGTCTGAAACTTTGTGGGGTCCAGGTTTCAGATCCTTCAAATCTTATATTTCAGATCGAACACATGGCCTCGCTGAAAGACTCCGTGTGACGCATGCATCACTAGAAAGAAGATTAATAGGAATGACCCTCACAAAACAACGTCGACGAGGCCTACACAGCGAAGACATTTGAAAAACAACCCAAGTCACGGACCCACTTAAAAACATCAAAAGGAACAAAAAATTAGGATGCGCCGGACACATTATACAAAGAACTGACGGAAGATGAACAAAACTGAGACAAGAATGGATTCCTCGAGATAAAAAAACGAACTGTCGGACGCCCCCCCCATGAGATGGTCCAACTCAATGAAAAAGGAAACCTCAATATATCGAAAAAATCGACTAAATACTTCATGGAACGCAAGGCATGGTTAGCAGAGTAGGGCGGAATTGGATTTTGGGAACTCGGAATCCGGAATCCAAAAACGGAAAAAAATTTTTTTCACGGAATCTGGAATCCGGAAAACGGAATGAAAAAAACGACGGCGGAATCCGGAATGTGGAATGCGGAAAACGGAATTTTAACCATTAATGAGGGAATCAAATGATGTAAATGCGCTGTGTTTGCAAAAACTTTTGCGGGAGTTCAAGAAAGTATAATTTTCACAACAATTGAAAATAAAGTATTAAAACTCATAGTTGGGCGGAACTGGAATTTGGGAACTCGGAATCCGGAAAACGGAAAACGGAAAAAAAATTTTCACAGAATCCGGAAAACGGAAAACGGAAAACGGAAAAAAAATTTTACCACGGAATCTGGAATCCGGAAAACGAAATGAAAAAAACGGCTGAATCCGGAATTCCGCCCTTCTCTGATGGTTAGCTGTGACCGTACAAGGGAATGCGACGAATCGACTAACAGTAAGTTTGTAAGTAATAACTGGAACGTACTTTTTCAGAAGAAAAACGAGTTAATCTAACACGAAAACAAGAAAGGAAAACTGCTCGCGTCTCGCGAAAAAGAATTGCCTTTTTTTGAAATTCTCCACATTTCCAGTTTCTTTTTTTCTCTAAAATACGGTGTTTTTTTTCAATGAAATTTTCACAAAATTCAACTAAACTCCCCTGAATACATTGATTAAAAATGTATTTTCAGATGATTTCAGAAAAACGAAAAGTTTTCGAAAAACAGAATTTTCGACAGTCTAGGCAAACTTCACATTATTCAAATGTGAGAACAGCCAGATTCCTTTAAGGGACACATTTCTCACGCAGCTTTCGAACATCAGTTTACAGTCTACCGTATTCCATTCGGCCCGCCTTTAAAAATGAAAATTATTTCACAGTGCAAACAGAAAATGAACATGGCAATTCTTTCGCACTCTTATTTCGATGGTGTTGTACTTTTCTCCGCATTTTCTTTTCCCAATGACCACCATTCGTTCAACGATCAACCAATGAAGACACGCAAATAATTGTGGTGTATTTGCACTACTATGCAGAAAAAAAATCGGAAAAAAAAACCATTCGGTAAGGGATTTTTGATTGCTGCTGTGGTGTAGGCCGTTGCTGGCCAACATTATTGTTTTAATATTTAGTAGCTTCGGCTGAAACAGTAGAAAAAATATGGGGAAAAATGCGCCAACGGGTCAAAAGTTGTCAATTGGGAAAATAAAACGTAGGGTAGTTTGCTGTATTGCACTATTTCACTATTTCAAAATGGGGGGGGGAGAGGCTAGTAGAAAAACAAAGAGACCAACTGGTCTAAGCTCACTTTTCCCATTCCTTGTCAGTTTTCCATTAAAAATAACATGTTTAGTTTTATTTTTGTATTAGTTTCATCTGAATGAAAGAAAATGCGAAAATTCTTAATTTTGAATTAGTACAGTAGAGCGTTGTTGCAAATAAACTAAAAGAGCATTTAAAAAAGAAAAAGAAGTTTTGAATTCTAAACCGTTTCCAACCGTTTCAAAGAAGGCATATCACAAACAGCAAAATAGAAGTGTGCTCGATCTCTCTTATTGCAATGTTGCAATTTCCGCTTCATCATCTTCCCTCAGCTGATTATTTCGCCTGATTTTATGCACTCTACTGTTTTCTTTACATGTCTGATTTGGTGTGCCCAGTGTGCTACGATTCGAAAGACGTTTAATTGTCCAACTGTCGTCAAGTCTAACGCTTTATGTGCATACACTGCTTATCCAGTTTCTCCCGCAAAACTGCACATCATTCCTCGAACTATACCAATAATCCGAGAACAATGTTAATTCGGAAGTGAAACAAATGATTCCTTCATGAAAATTTAAGATTTTCAGAACAATTATGGCTATAAGAAAAGAACTTGAAATTGACTGTTTCTCATTCTCTATTCTCCTATTAGAACGGCTCCTCTCATGAAGCATCCAACATGAGAAAGGTGACAATGAAGATTTGCACCAATTTTCTATACAAAAATCATTGAACTTGAAGACGTGCTCAGTTTGCTCATTGAAACATTTTTCCATCAGTGAGCCTCAAAAGTGGAGTTTACTTTTATCAATTTACGAAAATGTTGAAACGGAATTAATAAGTATACCATTTTTAGAGTCTACTGAATGCCGCTAATCAACGAAGGAGTCTTAAGAAGGTAGCGAGAGACATCACAGAGTATAAATCTCAAATACCTTACCTTAAGTCTCCATCGAGCGGCGAAAGAATCACTTCCAGGACAAAGATGGAACAGGAGATTCAGAAGTTCTACTCGAAACTATTCAGCAGCAACTTCTCTTCTCCCACATCAACCAACACCCCCATCAGAACGGAAACACCACCACCAGCACCACCGTTCCTCCCAGAAGAAGTGCGAACTGCCCTCAATTCATTCCCAAACGGGAAGGCAGCAGGTGATGACAAAATCACGGCAGATTTTCTCAAGAGCTGTCATGACAATGTCATTAGCCTGATCGCACGACGATTCTCGAAGTATTTAGAAAGCGGAAAAGTTCCATTGAAATGGAAATCCTCTAACACTACTCTGATCTTCAAAAAAGGAGACAGAGAAAATTTGGAGAACTATAGGCCTATCTGCCTTCTATCAGTACTCTATAAGACATTCTCAAAATGTCTATTAAATAGAATACGAAAAACACTAGAAGAAGCCCAGCCTGTCGAGCAAGCAGGATTCCGTCGATCATTCTCAACGATCGACCACATACACTCAGTACAACGCTTGCTCGAGGTTGGCCGCGAGTACCAAATTCCGCTCACACTTGTTTTCATTGACTTCCACAAGGCATTTGACAGTGTGGAACCAAAAGCGATATGGGAAAGCCTTCGAGCACAAGGAGTAGAAGCAGTCTATATTAACCTGCTCAAAGAGTGCTATACAAACTGCACAACCACCTTTACACCATTCCATAGACAAGTTGAGGTACCCATCACAAGAGGTGTACGCCAAGGTGATCCAATATCACCAAACCTCTTCTCAGCTTGTCTAGAGCTCGTTCTCGGAAAATTGTCTTGGAATCACCTTAAAGGACAAGACGACGACTACTCTCACGTGCCAGGAATAAGGATCAATGGCAGAAATCTCACCCATTTGAGATTCGCAGATGACATCATTCTCGTCGCAAACGACCCACGAACTGCCAGCCAGATGATCCAAGAGTTCACAGAAAGGTGCAAAAAAGTAGGCCTTCAAATAAATACTAACAAAACCAAAGTGTTGAGAAACACATACGCCACCACACATCCGGTGATCATCAGTAACAACGGAACCATCACAACAATCGAAGACGTGGATGAGTATGTCTACCTTGGCAGGCTACTCAACCCACGAAATGAGCTAGAACCTGAACTCCACAGAAGAAGACGGGCAGCCTGGGCCGCGTTCAACAACATCAAAAGCACCACCGACGCTCTCACCTGCCCACGAATTCGAGCTCAACTTTTCGACACCATCGTTCTTCCCGCGCTCACATACGGATCTGAAACCTGGACCTTTACACAGAACCTCGCTGAACGGATCCGTGTGACGCATGCATCACTAGAAAGAAGATTAATTGGAATGACCCTCACGGAACAACGCCAACGATATTTGCACCGCGAAGACATCCGAAAAATCTCCCAAGGCACGGACCGACTCAAATACATCAAAAAGAAAAAAATTAGGATGGGCCGGACACAATATGCGAAGACCTGACGAAGATGGACAAAACTGATACAAGAATGGATTCCTCGAGACCAAAAACGACCTGTCGGACGACCCCCCATGAGATGGTCCGACTCACTACGTAAAGAAGTCTCAATATATCGAGGAAATCGACTGACTACTTCATGGACAACCATCGCCCAAGACCGCAAGGCATGGTTAGCTGTGATCCGCGCTCACACAAGCGAATGACGGATCGACTAAGTAACTAAGTAAGTAAGTAACCATTTTGGAAACGTTTAATGCTATAGAAATCGTGTTTATCAACTCCGGTGTTGCGTACATTAGAAACCGCGAAACAAGCCTATTTTCATCAAAGTCCTCCTCTTGTACGCAAACACCGATGACTGAGGATTATTATTTTAGAAATAACTTCTGGACAATAGTGAAATTCATCATTGTTATAAGTTATGCGGAAAAAAAACCTTGACAATGATACATTGTTTCCGAAATCTTGAATTGACAAAGGAATAATGCATTTTTTAAAATTTCTCTGTTTCAGAGAAACTTTGAATAAAGAATGCACTTTCTCTGTTTCAATTGAAACTTCTAAAAATTCTGTTGTAATTGTCCTTTCGATATTGAAAACTGCATATCCATTAGTCTGGCCGATGCACTCTCTCTTCCCTATTCAGCATATTATACTGATCTCTATTGGAGTGGCTATTCTCGCCCTTCACAATAATTATGACTTTTGAATTTTCGCTCTTGAGCCCTGACTATCTTATCGAAAATATCGAAATCTACTCTGTTCTCCATTGTTTACTGCTACTGAATCTCCGTCTGGCGTTACACAATGTACGGTTCAGGACATTTTCTCTTTTTAGTTCAAATAAACGACATGTTTGAGCCATTAAACCCTATCCAGTTTTCATGTATGTAACTTTGACGATGACGACAAAATTCTAGACTAAAAAAATCTAACGATATCAAGGAAGGTATTGAAAAAATTCCATCCAGATAGAATGCCACAGTTTAAAGGCTTCTTTAATCAGATTCTGCAAGCCTCTTATTTTGGAAATTCTTTGTACTACTTCAATAAACCTTGAGTCTTCTGTTCTTTACCTAGTGCGTCCTAAAACGCTGAAACTTCGTTTTCTCTTGATATAATTATTGCCTCTCGCAGTATCGGAGGAACACCGATAGCGTCGATTTAATTACCCAATTTAGATGCGAATAATGAAACTGATCGAAAGAAATTTGACGGCATCTATAAATTTTAGAACGTCTCTTTTCGCGGAGACAAAAAACTGAAAACATTGAAAAAAAACCGACAACATATCAGTGAGAACGGACCGTGCAAAGAAAAGATCATGTTTTTGCTATACATATATTCCTGAATGTTCCGACGCTTCCTGGATTTCGTGCAGCTTCATGCATTACCAAGTGCAAAACATGCTTGTAAGTAAGATACGCGGAACCCGGGAAGTGACGATTTATACGAGAATAGAGAGCCTATTGACTTTTCTTACTGCGGCAAGACGGACATGGCGAAGGTAAGGACGTGGGACGAACGGCGGGAAACATACTAATTTTCCTCTCCGCCCTTCGTGGAAGCCTGATGGTGAGGAACGGAAATAAAATAACTGCAACTCTGTTCTTCACCTAGTGCGTCATAAAACGCTGAAACTTCATTTTCTCTTCATATAGTTATAGCATCTCGCAGTAAAAGCTCAAAAGCGCATTTCACAAGCATATTCCCATGGCTCAACGCGCACTGCTATAACCAAAAGGTTGCTCTTCTCGTGCTTATCGTCCCATGTTCTCCCATGTCACTCCACCCGATCCGCGTATTAACTTAAAATTAAACCTGAAGTTTTCTTGCATTCCAACGTATCGATACAGAATCGTGTGTCCTTCTAAACCTACCCACTTGGCCTGAAGTGGTAAAACTGGCACAAATATGTAGGTCATGTTGCTCATATGTTCCCCCCCCCCATCCCCTTTTTCGCCGCAGATTTCCCAAAAAAAAAAACAGTTTTGGAACGGAAAACATATTTTCTGGCGATTTCGAATGTATTTCTCTAGGGAAACGTCTCTGAAAACCATCAGGAAGCAATAAATCTTTCCGATGTCATTTCTTGACGGAATTCGGAAAAAAAATAGAGTGGTGCTAGGGAAATGGCATAGAAATGGAATGGAGGAACACTTAGAATTGATCATTTTTGACATTTCATGTTTTCAGCCAAAAAAAGCCCCACCGTTTGTGATAGGAACTCTTTTTTCAGGTGGAATTCTGTGGTGTTCCAAGCGCCAAACAGATTTTCAGGGTTGTTTCAAAAAAAAAGCGCATTTAGCACAACTGAGGGCTATGACTACCATAAGGTTTCAATCTGAAACAGCAATATTTTATTCTTCTTAAAAAGTTGAAATTTTGAAATTTTATGCATTTGCGCGTAGATTACAGTGTTTCTACCGTGTTCACATTTTCTGAGCGTATGAAGGCAACTAATTTTTCTCTGAAATCGTTTGGCGAGAAGGAGCAAAACCTGGACACAACACTGAAATTGAGGTGCAAACTCCCGTGTTCTTGTTACTGAATTTCACTTTTTCTATAATTGCGCGTACACTACAGAGTTTCCTTCTGTCTTGAAGAATAGCGAGAGAGATAACATGGTGTCCGTAGAAAAAAAACAAGTGGAAACGGTGCGCCAGCCTAGAATGAAGCGTCTGTACAGGGTGCGGAATAAATAATAGGATGTGATTTTGCGGCAGGTCTGGCGCCGGTATACCGTACCCGGCGCACACAGTGATTTTTATTTATTTTTTTATCAATTCTGAGAATGCAAGAAATCTGAAAGTGGGACTGTGACTCGTTACCAACGTCTTGGGACACTGGAAGATATGCCTAGATGTGGTCGTCCCACTACTGTCACGACTCCTGAAGCTGTCAAAAAGGTACGTTTGAGGATTCGCAAAAATAAAGGCAAGGAGCAAGAGAAAGATGGATATAAGTGAAAAGTCTAAGAGAAGAATCGTCAAAGACAAACCCATTTGAAACCCATCCTATTATTTTAAAAGAATAAAAGAATCAATATAAATTAAAATGAACGAAACATCTAAAGTTGTATGTGTGATCCTAAACCAGAGATTCACTGAAAGAACGGATTGTTTGTATTCGTGAGTTAAGCATGAGACGTGTCTATGTCATGCATTTAAATAAAACTTGAAATAGCGAATTTTTCAAAAATAAAAAAAAAACGTCAACACTTTCACTACTCTGTCGCGACAAAATTTCCACTGCATTGAATGAAGAACGCGTGCAAAACCCATCGACCCTCAGAAAAAAAAACAATGAAACAGCGGAGACTCGAAACGCACAGAAGCGTATCCAAGGGAGCTTCCCCAATAGCTGCTGATGACAAAGGACAATCGGAGGAAGAAACGAGCAGAAAAGAAGGGAGAGAAGTGGAAGGGAAACGGATGAATGCAAGATATTCTGATTCTATTGAATCCCATTTTTGTCGGCTTCATGTTGTGTACAAAGATGTTCAAAAGTCAAAGTGGCCTAGTACGAAGAAAGCATTGAATGCTGTTGGATTTAATTTTTCGATAAGAAAATAGACGTTAATAACTAAACATATTTATGAGAAACTATTAATGAAAATAAAAGTGAAATTGAAAAGTATAAAACGTCGAAGCACGGATGTTTTCGACGTGTTCTAGAATCTGAAATTCAAAAAATTCTCTGGAAATTCTATACGAATGTATGGGATTTTGGAATCAGTTCAAAACATATCAGTTAGGAGCAAAAGTAACATTCTAGTTTTCAAGAATATAATGCAGTTTTGCGTAAGATAATGAACGCAGGGTGTGTACACACCAAACACCAGGTTTCACGACAATTCGAAAACGCATTGCAAAACACATCAAAGCATTCGGAGGGTGGAACCTGAAATCATCATTTTGAAACACGAATAATTGAAAAAAAAAAAAGAAAACATGAAGGGCGGAGATTCTGAAAAATATAAATTCTTGAGGAATGTAAAGGAAAGGAAAGTATTTTGAAAAGCGGCAGTTGGCAGGTAATGAATCATTTAACAGAGATCATTTGCATTAGCTGACTGAACAATGATCAGAGACCTTGCTCATAGAATTCGCTACCTGTCAGTTTCATATCACAAAAAGAAGTTTGCCTTGAATATATGAAAAATAGAAATTCCTCCGAAAACATGAAACTTGTTTTCTTTAATATTGAATAAGAGATCATCGAACTCAATTTGATTTTCGGTATAAAAGACAGACAATAAATGGTGGAAAACGATATATTAAACCCATTACAAAAACTTAAAATAGCTGAAAACTACGAAAAATTCCGATGAAATCAGAAGGAATCGCTTAAACTCAGAATCTTCTCTAATAACTGAATGATATATGATATTCAGTAGTATTTGGACTAAAAATACACTATTTTACATTCTTTCCGGCCTTGCAAATTACAACGAAAACGCTGAATTTAGGAAATTAAAATTTCATATATATTTCTGTTTCTAAATGTAAATAATAATACACGAGACAAACGGTCAAGGATTGGGGTTTTTATCGTGCCGATTTGCATCCTACTCGTTCTAATCTAAGGACTTTTCATCATCCAATTTCACAGTATCATTTTTCAACTTGGAATTGAAAAATATATAAAAAGAAAGAGATTGGGGGGGGGGGACATATAACAAAGGATGGCCATCCACTCTGTAGGGTTCTTGACGTTCTCGAGGATTTCCAGAGATTGACATAATGAGAAAATCGGGATAGGTGGATTAAGATGTTTGGCAGATAGAGAGAGAGAGAGAGGGAGAAAGAAAGTGAAATATAGAAAGAGAAATAGTGATAGAGAGATAGAAAAGAGAGAGAGAGTTATTTGTTTTTTTTTTCTGCTGCCCAGTGCATCGCTATGCAGAGAGTATCCGACATGCTAATTCCTTCGTTTTGATTATTTCGTGCTTTGTAATCTATTCTTTTTTTCTTCTTCAAACGAACTTTTTCATAGAGCACTGGGCAGAACACGATTTTAGCAGCAACTCATTGAGATGAGTTGCTCATGGAGAGTGGAAGAAGCCGAAGTGTGACGAACGCGAAAAGGCAAGAAATTGAACAATTAGCTCGTCTATTTCAATTTTCAAGTTTTTTGAGGCGAATTGTTTTACAGTAGAGATGCACTACCCATATTTTTTTGGGGGATAATGCGGAATTCATTGGGCTCAAAACTTCTCAGAAAATGTTGGGCCAGCAGGGGCACATCGAATTGATACCAGTGTCCTGTTAACCTCGCTCTTTAATGGCCGTAGCTGTGCCCTAACACGTGCTCTGGAGTCATTTCCATGCCTCTTGCCTCGCTGTTGGTCAGCTCAGCTCACAGCTGTACCCCAACTAGTTGAGCAGTTCTCAACGGGTCCCAGTCATACCACAATGAATGGCTGTTCTTGATAAGGCTTCCACGAAAGACAAAATAAGACCGTCTCGTCTCGTCTTGAATTCCTTTGAAGTCTTGCGTTTATAATTGCGTGAGACGAATGCAAGACGAACTGAAAGACAAACAAAGACAAGGCGAAAAACGAGGCGAAAGACGACTTTTTGTTTACGTCTTTCGTGGAAGCCTTAGTTCTTGAATAATATCGGTCGCTGTACTACACTCAAATAGATAGAGGACTTTAAACTCCTTTATCTATTCCGTGTCGTATCATAAGTTGCGCGATCCATGGGGGGCCGGGGGTGGGAGGGGAACCGGTTAAAACAGCATATTTTAGATCTTTGTGATCTTTATAAGGCAACCATTATAACAGTGGGCAAATAGACGTCGTACTATAAAGGGTTGTGAGAAATGGACATTTTGACAATTTTCGGAATTCCGGAATATTCCGAAACTTTTTTTCAATACATTTTCATTCTGAATTTTCGGAATTCGGAATTCCGTTCCAAAAACTCCTGTTAGAAACCCTTCAACAGATGGAACGACAGATGATGTTATTGGCCCGGCCCCATTCTTCGTGGTCTGCCGCGCTAGGCGCTTCACAAATAAATGTGAACCAGATGTTTCGAAAACAGTTCGCTCTGCTATTTTTTTTCGTTTTTTTTTCAATTCATATGTTGTCTTCCCCTGTTTCACAGTAATTTTGAGAATTTGAGAATATTTTTTTCAGCATTCCCTGAAAGAGCTCAATAAGAGAAGAAGAAATAGTGTTACAGGTCTTTGTGCTGATTTAGAGAGTCAAATGAATGATTTGACGAACGAATATGGTAAGAAGAATAGGTCTAAGACAACGGATACATAAATAACGTCAGAATGTATAGCTTTAGGCTTTCGCAGAGCAGGAAAGGGAACTTTTAAAACTACAGTTCTCCACATAAAGATACGCCATTACTCACAATTTAGAATTAGAAATTATAAAACACTTCTCAAGTCACGTTCATTATAGGTATTTTGACAAAAATGAACTTAATATGAGCAAGCAAAAAATCAGATTTAAAAAATTTTTCAATTTTTAGATTTTTCAAATCCACATAATGATACGCCGCACTTGATTTTTTAAAATTTTCTATTGCGATATGCGAATTAAATGTTAATTTGTATTTTTTTTTAATTGAATAAGACAGGTATGTGTCTTGCAAAAACCGTTAAGGAACTATGCGAAAAAAAAAACGAAATTAACGTCATAATTTTTCAGGGAAAATCATTCCGCTAAATTTCAAGAGAATTGAGTCGCGCTCCAGAGATGTGTGTCCGCCGATATATTTCCAGCTTATGATGTTGAAAAGTGCCTCGGCGCCAACCATCGGGACTTTTGATTATTGGAGGAATGTAAAAACTCAATAGTCGATCTCCGAAATCCAATTCCACATGCTTCAAAATCAAGAGCGAATTGACCTTTTCCGCTTTCTGCAGAGACGGTTCATCGGTTTTTCTTATCCAAAAGAAGCAAGTTCAGTTTTTTTTTTAGTAAAAAACAGAAAAATGTGAAAGAGACGTCGAGGGTTACTAATTGTAAGAATTATCGCTAAAACCGCGTGCGTGAAATTCGCCAAAAACCACCATTGAACGGGTTGGAGAATGTTTCGGGATTCATAAGGAGGAACATTTATGACGGAGAAAGAGCGACGACATATTCCGGCCTTTTAAAAATGGATCTCGATCCTCAAAAATTCATTTATCCACGTGGTGCTACTGGTGGGCCAAACGTTGCTGGAAAACCTTTATCTTGACTTGAATTCTTGTATTTATGTATAATGTACATAGCTCGCAATAATGATCATGCCATTGATTATTAAACAAAATTTTGATCTGTTTCTTACATCGATAAAATCTCATTTTCTTTTTTCTTTAAATTTTGGGCAGCTGAACCAAAATGAACGCCAAATTTACTTATTTTCACAAAGGGCTCACAATTTCTATCATCCCTCATTAAAGCTTCCACGAAAGACAGAGAAGAAAAATAGTTCGTCTTGCATTTGTCTTACGCAAGAAAAAGGTTGTCAACACAATGAGTGAGACGAATTCAAGACGAAGAAGAAGATGAAACGAAACAGTCTTATTTCGTCGTTCGTAGAAGCCTTATCCATCACTTTTGATATTGTTTAGAGTTTATAGTGTGGAGTACTTTTTTGAAGCAAGGAAGACAACTTCTAAATGATTTATGCTCATTCAGAATAGCTTTGTAGGTTGTGACGGATTAGACCGCTGCATTTTCGCAGGTTTTTTTTTGAAAGGAATCCAAATTGAAAGAGGCTGAAGCGATGACTGACGAATTCTCCTGCATATACGCCATTATTGAAAACGGATCGGTGAGAGGAATAGAACGATGGTTTCCAGGACATTAAGTATTACCTTTCTGAGGACCGGGATGGTATACATACCCAGGCCTTCAGACGCCAGGATGTAATAGGAAAGGTGATGTACATAGATTATTAAGAGAGGTAACGCTGACGAACTATAATAGAGCATAGTTTAGTTAATGAGTTGTTGGCGGGGAAGAATTAAAGCTCCATTGAGAAAGGAGACATTTCAAAATGCATTCCACGTTTCAGGGGCGAAAATGCAATAAGATATTTCATTTCAAGACTCTAGTAAGCCCGATACCGTACCCTCCTTCTTCTAACGTGCATATCAGGGAAGGGCGGAATTCCGGATTCCGCATTCCGCATTTCAGATTCCGCCGTTTTTTTCATTCCGTTTTCCGGATTCCGGATTCCGAGTTCCCAAAATCCAATTATGCTGCATATCTTATGCATATGCATATGCATATGCATACTAATGGAGATAGGAAAAAAATTGTCAACTGGTGAAATGTACGGAATACAATTCTTCGTGCCATATCGTTAACGGCTTCTCGATAAACGTGTTGAAAATTAAAACATCGGAGTGTCCGGATAGTATTTGTAATTTTGTCGATTGCACTTCAAATCTCAAATTTCAAAAATATTATTATACTTAAAATATTAAATTATTATAAATGATTTAAAATCCTACTTTTAGTAGACCTTGTTCCAACGTGCTAACTTAGGTCAAAGGGTCGATGTGGAAGTTCGTTTCAACTCCACCTGAGTTCTTTGAATTCTAGAATTAAAAGAATCCAGGAACACACACATCCAGCCAAAAAGAAGCATTTTACATTCATAAATAGATTTTTTGGTATAATACAATAATTCCCCCCCCCCGCTTGATATAAGAGTGACCCCCGGTGGAAGACTGTGGAATGACCCCCCACCCCTTCCCATAACGTCAGTTTTTTCCACCAATTTTTACAATTTTCACAATTGTAAAAATTTGTTTCATAATTTAAAAAAATTTTTCTTAATTTTTACGTGGCATCATGAACTAGTTTCATTTTCATATTTTCATTTCATTTCGTCTGAATCTCATGGAAATATTGGGGGGGAATATTGGAAGAGGGGGGGGGGAATATTGGAAGGGGGGGATCATTCCTGGGTCTTCCGGTGGGGGGGATTAGTACTGTTTGTTGGGGGTTGATTATTGTAGATTACCTAGGATCCAAATATTACTCCCCATTTCAACTGGCGGGGGATTAATATTGGATATCGACTTCGTATAGAAGCCCCCCAACATTAATTATCCCCCACATCAATTTTGATAATGAATAACGTTGGTTGGGGGGCTATTATCGATGGTGGGGGGCGATTCTTGGAAATTACCGATTTTTTTTCAAGAAACGATATCTATTCGAATTATAATGCACAGAGCGTAACATCAAGAACACACATAATAATATAGCAAATGGAAAACAGTAATTTTTTGAAGCAGATTAGTGACTGAGATCTTGTTATAAATGCAAATTTATTATTTTTTTTTCGAAATTTAATATACATCTTGAAAATGTTGTCAAAACTGTTCCCCAAAAATTAAATATCGGACGTCTCAAAACCAGACATTTCCAAACAGAACATTTATGTACAAGGTCAGATTTGTTTTAAGTCTATGTTTCAACATGGGGGGGGGCGGCGGGGATTTTTAAATCGAAACGTTTCAGAGTCTACACGCTTGCAAAAAGAGACTTTTCAAAACCGTGCCTTTTCAGAACTCATTCTTGAGTTTTTCTCATTCACAACATGAACCGGCGCCAATCTTTGTTCGAAATTATATTTGTGGAACGAGCTATATAGTTTTTTAAACTCATTTTTTTATTTATCTATTTTCAAAATGCTCGATTTTTTAGCGTCTGGTTTTTAAGGTGTCTCGGCTTGCATTTTGATCTGAAACAATAGCTTTTAAGATACGAACATGATTGCTATTACGCTATTTTTAAAGTTGTTTTTCTTAATTTTTGACTTTAACTCAATTCATTTCAATTTGAATGTTTTGTATTCTTATATGAAATCTTATTGAATTTGATGTTTAGAAGAGGCTGAAAAACAATTTTCTTTCAGCAGCTCGGATAATTTTATTTCTTAAAATGCGGTAGTCTTATATTTCAGAAACACTTTCGCTCGATAGCTCGAGCGGTGTCAGCGATGCCATGAATAGCAGTGGAATTCAATAGAAGTGCCAGAACTAATTAGTACACTTTAGTCTGTACTTGTGCGTCGGCTGTAGTGCCTGGTACGCAATCACTGCTGCTTACCGTGTAACCGCTGGGTGTTTAAAGAACTTTCTTGAGTCAGTGGTAGTTTTTATTAATAAAAAGCGTCTTTCAGGAAAAAAAGATCGGCTTTAATGTAATGCGGAACATTTTCTTCTGACGTTTTGCCCTATGGGTTACTACGGGCTTTCTTCCGCCTTCAGCTGGTCTTTCTCAGGTTTACGGTACCTATTTGAAAGCCTTTTTTTCTGAACATTACTAGAAAAACGAGAAACGCTGGAAAAGAACATTGAGAACTTATGAGTTGAAAAGGTACAAATTCGGAATTTCACAAAGTTAGAATGGGCAAGTCTGCAGCGACTGGTGGGGACCGGTGGGGACCCGTCATCGCTAAAGTCATAGGTTGTCGGAGCCTTACCGGTGAACATATTCTTAAACCCGTCCGTCTGGAAATCTTAGCCCCCCCCCCTTGTTGTAAATGATGAATACCAGAATAATATGACTCAATGACCGCTTATTAGGAGACAAGCGCCTATCGGGATCGTCTAGGGCCAGTAGATAGGGAGGAAACCTATAAACTCGGGATCAAGAACATGAAGAATTGGAAAAACGTCGAAGATTGGTTCGGAATACAGTGGGCAATGAAGGAGCCACGAGACTTACAAAAAACAATTAAAACATGTTTGATGTGCCAAAACGCGGTAAGCACGTATCTCGAGTATATTAAAACAAACTCGGTGTTTGGATGAAAAGCCGATAAAAAGGTGTACAATTCGATGTCAAAAACCATATAAAGAAGGGTTGACCCTTTTCGGTCCTGATGCGGTTAGGGTCTCGTCACGTTCGCAAGTACGGCAAAGGGGCGGAGCGTCGCCTTCAAATGTAGCCGGAGAGAAACGGTAAAACTGATCCGATTTTAATGGAACAAAATGGTAAAAAATGTGAAGATTTTGGAAGGAAATCATTTCTGTTCAAATCAAGCATTAATTCATTGATATTTCATGGAGAAAACCAATAGACTTTGTGTTTTACGGCTGTAAGGCTGCCGATATTGAAAATTGACAAAAAAACTACGAAAATAACGCTCAAAAAAATAACTATATCAGCGCCTAAAGCAAAGGCTTCCACGAAAAATGAAACAGTCGCCTTCGTTCGTCTTTCAGTTCGTCTTGCATTCGTCTTACGCAATAAAAAAGTTGTCAACACACCCCGTCAGAAGAATTCAAGACGAAGAAGAAGACGCGACGAGACGGCCGTAATTTTGACTAAACAGAAGCCTTACTTAAAGCCATGTTCCTTCGAGAAAAAGCACTGATGTTATGAACTTTTAATGAAACGGGAATTGCTTTTATAGCTAAAAGGCATTTAATAGCTCTCTGAGCAAACAATTCTAACAAAATCTGAGCATTTGCAAATTTCGGCTTTAACTCAACAAGCCTGCTAAAGCTCACGACAAAATCAAATGTTATTGTAAAATGTAGAATAGGTTATTCTAAGAAACATGTTATTTCCACATGTATTTTCCATTAATAAAGATCAGAAAAATATTAAATTCGAATAAAAACGGAACAAGTGAACCCGCTTTGTGTTGCGGAGTGTGGGGATGCCTATTTGAGAAGTAGAAAAGCACTGACTCCGCCTCCTCTTCTCTTCACATCTAATATTTCATTTGAAAGGGGGAGGACGTTGAGTATAGGAAGAAGAGGAGAGGCGCGAAAATCGGCGAAAAAGAGAGGTAAATCCACAATAAATTGCGGGAACATTTAAATTTACGGGAGTGGGAGGAGGGGTGGGAGGAGGCGGAAGACGACGAAAGACGAAAACAAAAAGTCGGCTTTCATCTCGTCTTCGTTCGTCTTTCAGCACGTCTTCCATTAGGAGAAAACATTGTAAGTGATGTGCAATAACCCGTTTTCTTCAATTCTCAACATAAAATTTTTAGCATTTCTTAGAAATCTCATACTTTTTCTCGATTATTCCACATTCCCCCACCGGGAAAGAATACGGTAATTTCAAAGGTCATTCAATTTATATTTGCAATCTGATCAGTGGCTGCCCATGGCCAAGTTGCTAATCATGCTAATCATACTGAATTGGTCTAGAAGTAGAAGTAAGGATACTGCAACTGTAACTTTTGTGTTCACACAAAAAGTGTTGCAAATTGAGAAGTGAGGAAATCTTTATAAAGAAGGTTTAAAGAATAATAATCTAAGAAATCACAAAAATAAAGATATTTCAAAAATTCATATAAAAATTCATTCATATAGCTTATTTCAAAAGCTATATGAATGAACAAATATGCGTTTAATTTCAAAACGGAAAACCACGAGACACCTAGTTTTAAAATGGAACCAAAACGAGAATGGTTTTTTCAAAAAACCGAATCATCTTTTGAACATGCTTTTGTATTATTTAAAGAATAAAAAAATGCCGAATGAAAAAAAAACAAATGAAATAAAGAAAGTGAAACAGTAAAAGAACATTATGTCAGCTTCAAACTACGAATCAGGCAGAAACGCGCCGAAGGTGTGTCAGCAGATAGAATGTATCAGAAAATAATTATTTCATTTTTCGCTTGAGGTAAATTGGAGATTAAGAAATTGCGAATGAAAGAAAATTTAAAAAAATGAAAAATACTTTCGAATAAATAATTCGACTTTAATAATGAAGGATATCAAAATGGAAATGGTAGGTAGAAATGTGATTTTCTCCAGGATTCCCCGGAAAATATCAAATAACCGAAAAAAAGTACGAAAATTGATGCCTCTAGAAATGAAGAAAGCGAGATATGCTGCTCAACTTGATGGAAAGTGGTAAGGGTGCACCAGAAATAAACTGCAAGAAAAAAGAAAAGGAAAGTATTTCTAAGTAATGTGAAAGAGCAAAGAATATATTAATAGGAGACATTGAATACAATGAAGAAACTGTGAAACTATCACGTGAAACAGTGAACGAAATGAGTTCCTTCTGGATTATATTTTATTCATATGCTGAAACGAAGAAGAGCTTAACTGGAACTATGATAAGAATTTCTCAATGGTAAACGATATTTGTTTTTGGCAAATCAACGCGTAGAGATAACACTCTCTTTCTCAATATGAAAACAAGCGGCCGTCTCCTAGACTCCAGAATACTCTAAGAAATTGACACCCAGGCTGGTAGAGACAAGCTGTAGTAGAGCAAGTGTATGAGACAGAGAGACGCAGTCAGATCAGCGGGGAGCAAGGGGCAGCTGGTGGTCAGAAAGCGGGGGGCCGATGGGGAGTGGCGTGGAAGAGAAAAGCAGCGGAAATGAATTCGCTTCGCCCTCTTTACGCCACCACCCATTGCGACGGCTCCTCACTTTTGCGCCAATTTCGAAGATTCTACAATGGGTTGACATTGACACGCCCCCCTGCCCCGTTTGCCTTTAAGTGCTGCGGATCTTAATGTTTTTTTTTTCTTTTAGAGGAAGCTTTCTTAGTTTCTAGCTAAGAGCGTGCAGTCGAATTGAGGCACAATGGATGAAAGAGGAGGAAAGAAGAGAAAGAGGGGGGGGGGAAGGGGTGGGTGGATGTGGACGGGGGGATGGAGGGGGTGTAATGTTTTGGTGGTAACGGGACAAAATCTTTATTCTTTCAAAGGCTTAAATTACTTTTACGTTTTTTTTATAACTTCGGGTAAGAGTGGGTAGAAGGATTGGTGAAACGATCTTACAGTGTAGTCGTGCGCGGGTAGATCACTATTCGTGCATACGGAATGGGCAGAAACGGGCGGCTCGCTCGTAAATTTATCGAAAATCAAAGTTTCGAAAGTCACGAATTGTATATCTCGGCGTGTTTTATAAGATGATTATTTGACTATAACAATGCTACAAATGGACAACTTTTAAATAGCTGGACCGACGGAGACCGACCACTTTTTTGATTTTGCGAAGAAATATATTGCCTAAAAGATTTCTTTATACATAGAGCTCACCAAAGAAATTCTTATTTCTTTTGTTAATTTATTTTATTTTTCAAATTTTATTTTTCATATTTTACCGAAAAAAGAAAACATTATTTTACTGTTACGAGATGTGTTTAAAACTGATATCAATAAGAACTCCCTTTTCAATTCTGATTTGAATTAAAACATAACAATATAAGATTGCAAGCTCTATTTGCCTACACCTAGAGTTTGACTCCCTTTGGGGGTTGAGCAGGCACCAACTTTTCTCAGCCCGCAGGGAACGAACGCGAGTCGCACTCGTGACAGAAGTGCAATCCAGTTCGACTCAACGAGCCCAATTCCGTGAGTTCGCCGTGCAGCATCTGTGTGAACATTTTACATGAAATAAAATACAACAATTCAGCTTTATTATGCATATCTTATTTAGTCAAAACAGCTCCGTTTGCCAGCATATTACCCATTATATTGCCCAATGAATATGGTGGCGTATCGACGTTGGCGCTTCTACAATACTCATTGGCTTGTCTATTCAATGAGGAAATTTCTTGTTGACCAGCTGAACTCATGTCGGTCACTATTTTGTAGACCATCAGGTACCTCTGTCGTTTTGGAATATAGTAGAAGCTGGGCTCGCTGGTGAGTGTCTTGATTTCAGAATAGGCTTGACGGACCTGCAAACGAGAATATACTCTTTCAAATTGATTATAAGATGTCTTAAAAAAGAGGGAATAATTTAAAATCTGTTCCATCTCTGTCTCATAAGGCTTCCACGAAAGACGAAGACAAAAACTTGTCTTCGTTCGTCTTTACAGTTCGTCTTGCATTCGTCTTACGCAAAGTTGCCAACACAACACTTAAAAAAACATTTAAAAAAATTGCTAACACACTGCGTCAGGCGAATTCAAGACGAAGAAGAAGACGAGACGAAGACGAAGATGAGACGAGACGGTCGAAATTACGCAAAAATGGAAGTCTTGTTGTCTCACTCTCTTCACTCTCTTCAAAGGTCCGACTGGTGATTAAAAAATCGTTGAATAAAGCTGTGCATCTCTGACAATTATTTTTAGATACTAATTTTAGATTCATAGGTTAGAAGCTTGAATGAATCTGTTATTCAACTGTGCTCTTTTGAGCACTCTCATTTTTTTCATCTATACGAATTCCCTTCCATTTCGCCTCACATTTTGTTGTTGTTATTATAAATTTTTAATGCAAATGCGCGCTAGCGCACTTGTTTTGCTCCATCTGTGATGACGACAGTTGTTGTTGTTTTCACATTTCTATTAGGTTGATTCATGAGTTCTAACAGATTTTTCAAGTTGATTTTCTGTTAGTTTTTTTTTCTGTAGAAATTTGATGGATACGACTGTCTTTCTGTCTCATTGGAGGTTGAACGTACCCCTATCGAAAACACAATTCGTATCATTTCAAGTGATCGTATCACTGAGAAATGATTCTCGCTTTTGCCCCCACTAAATGAAAAGTAAGCCCTTTGCTAGCAATTAAAAACTTTTTAAAGATGATGAAGTCACATACCGGAAGAGAAGCCTCCGCCAAAAGTCCCTGAACATATATTTGTGTCTTGGAGATATTCAAAAGCGCCTCGTTTGAATAGATCTGAAATAAAGCAATGAGAAAGGAAAGCGTTATATTTAAAACTACATTGAAACAGTAAAGTTTAACTAAAAAGATTAAAATTAAAATTTACACTTCCTATTGTATTTGTCAGAGTGGATGCTCTGCTGGTGTAGAATTCCGTCAACGTTTCTTCGGCAATGGCCTCATTTCGTCGATGGCTCAGATCCTGAATTCCTCTTTTTTCTTAATTTTAGATATTTTGAGAAGATTTTAGACAATTTCTAACATTTTTACCATCGTACGCTCGAAAATTGAGAAACACACTTTACCCAACTTTATTAAATTAGTTGTATGACTATGACTTTATGATTTCCTGCTACAAAATGAAAAATTTCCTCTATATTTGGCGAAATGTTCTATAAAAGAAGGGATAATTGAATAAACATGGCTTGCAATCTGTGGTGTCTGCAGAAAGATGAAGAAAACACGGTAATCTACGAGAAAATGCACAATTTGACACTTCTTCGCAGATCGCGGAGAAGTGTCAAAAAACGGAAAAGTGGACGGTTTTCAAAGCGCTTCTGTAACATTACACCTGGAAATCAGAGAGAAGGTAAAGTATTCTCAAAAAAATTACCAGCATGGCGGCGCCTACGAACTTCTTAGTATTCAACTGAGAGTTCAAAAGTTTATAGCCATTAAGAGCCGGTTAAAAAGAAATGCGGCCGAAGTTTGCACTGTCATGGGACATTGAATCGATTCAATAATTAAACCGTACCGGGTAGGGCCGTGCGCGAATACCGTAAACTCATGGCGTCCACGGCCATCCCGGCTAAAAGGGCGTCAAAAAATCGGACTGAATTGTTTATTAAATAAGGAATATCCACGGCAAAGCTAAGAAAAATTGTTAGAGCGTTTCTAAAATTCACCCTAAAACTCTCGATTATTAAATTTTTTTCAGTTTCCTTCGAATTTCAAAACTTCTGAGCTTTGCGATGCGATTTTCAGAAAAATACTTCGATATAAATCGTTTATGTAAAGTTGAGTGAACGTTGCTTACATTTGATTTCCTTAATGCTCCGGAGGTTATTTTCTGCGCGTACTCGGCGTTTAAGTGACGCTGACGCGTTAATACTCCTAACTGGCAAATAAGGTTGTCAGTTTCCATAGAAAATCAAGATCGGCAGGCAATAGGCGTGTGTTTGGCATCAATATGCCGCGCATCTAGGAACTCACATAGTTCAGCGCAGGTGGTGGCGAGAGATGAAAACAAAGCGCTGCAGTTTGGGCGACTGGCTTAGGGCTGTAGTTGAGAAGAAATGAGCAAGTACTTCGAGAAGATGGCCGCAGCTAATGGGCCAGATGCCGTTCGTTTTAGCAGGTTGCGTCGGATTTCGGCAGCATTGCCGCCATTGGTCAGCAGCGCTGCCAAAACGTTAGACATATTAGTAGTTCAAAAGTAATAAGTGGAGCGAATGATAATAATAAAAAGTTCAAGACATGTTATTCTAAAACCTGGAACCCTTTACAAAATTGACTCTAAAAATGAGCAACGAGGGAGATTGGAGCGTCATTGCGACAACAAGGTGCGCGTTGTTCTCGTCATTACTGCGATGGAGCGCACTTCTATCAATTCAAAAGGCTCACCTCCAACATGTACAACAGCTTTTGGTATCCAGCACTATTTAAATCGATTTTCTGAGTTATCGTAAATTCTTTTGGAGTTGTCTTTGTCCAATGAACTGGTGGTATGCTTTCCATGGGAAGCTCGCTTGATGTTTCAGGTGTATCAGTGAATTCCGGTGCTATAGAGCCCCCATGGATTGTCCCATTTGCATTAATTAGTAGCGGTTTGGTGACTGGTTTTGGCACGATTGCTTCTTGAGTGGAGCCTTCTGGGACGCCGGCTTCCATATCGTTGATGTTGAAAGAAGTTGTGAGGTCGGTCAATTCAACATCTGACTCGGTTTCTGACTGATGATTTTCAAATTCAGTTGGATCGACTGGTCGTATTGTAGAGTCTTCTGGAACCCCAGTTACTATTCCTTCCGGAGATGATTCTGAGGATTCATAATCTCCCGATCCTTCTTCGACGTTCGGTTTCGGGGTAGCGAAATCAGGGCCCCCTGTAGAGTTTTCCGTAGAATTATCAACTTCTCCAGAATTTTCTGGAAAAGGTGGAAGCATGGGACCTCCGTGTTCACCCGAACCAGATCCTTCAGTTAACACATATTCATCTACTATTCCGTCTCCGTCCGCATCTATAGGTATAGCTGACAGGTTAATGGGAACTTCTAATACTTCTGGAAAATTGAGAATGAAAACCTGCCCGATCAGTAATGTTGATGTTGAATGGGGCCTATTTTTCAAAGAATATTATTTTAACTTGAGAGTCTGACATTTTTCTGCAATTTGTATGTAAAAAAAACATCGCAAAGCTTAAAGCAAACAAAAAATATGTGTGATTCGCGCTTCGTTTCGAACGACCTCCCCCATGAGATGGTCCAACTTACTGCGAGAAAAAGTCTCAATATATCGAGGAAATCGACTGACTACTTCATGGATCACCAGCGCCCATGATCGCAAGGCATGGCTAGCTGTGATCCGCGCCCACACAAGCGAATGACGAATCGACTACGTAACTTAGTATGTACAGGGTGGCTGCCAAATAGTGTTACGCAACTTTGAGTGAATTCTGGCGCATGAACACAAGTCGCTACGTATCAGTTACATTTTTTATTGTCGCAACTTCCATTTTTTAAGGTAATTACGGCTGCTTCACCCCATCGTGGTTCTATTATTCAATTGATGCAGCAGGGTGTGTCGAATTTGGAGATCGCTATGCGGTTGAACATCAACCGAATGCTAGTTCGTCGGACTGTTACTCGCTTCCACCGTCTTCGTACACTTAATGACCATCCAAGATCGGGTCGTCCTGTCACTTTGACGACGTAAAAACGGTCGGGAAAGAATCCGAAGAAATCCGGAGCGAAGCATGAGGAAGCTTGCTAAAGACTTCAAAAAATGCCGATATTCTATGGAAATCATTGTCAAAGAGAAGCTGAAGATGACTCCGTAGCGTATGCAAAATAGCGCATTCCTGACCGAGAAAATCAAAGCTCTCCGAATGCAAAAAGCACGAAAGCTTCTTCAAGGCACCCGCTCAGGCCCACTGTTCACAGGCGTGAAAAATTTCACCGTTGAAGCTAATAAGAATGGCCAAAACCATCGGATTATTGCAAAAGACTTTCAAACTGCCTGTAAGAACGGAAAAATTCTCAATAAGACATCTCATCCGTCTTCAGTCATGGTTTTTGGTGGAATTTGCTCCGATGGCAGAACCCCGCTGATTTTTGTTGATTTGGGAGCCAAGTGGAACAAAACCTACTACAGAGAAAACATTTTAGAGGCTGCAGTTCTTCCGTGGTCCAAATCGCATGCTTCCAACAAGACTGCGCACCGGCTCACCGCCCCAAGGCCACTCAGCAGTGGTGCAAGAACAATTTTCCTGAGTTCATCTCCTCGTCAGAATGGCCAGCGTCGTCACCCGACCTGAATCCTCTGGACCACGCCGTTTGGGGGTATTTGACACAGAAGGTTTCCACCAAAAACTACGCTAGTTTGAGCGTAGTGAAGGTCGCACTTGTGAAAGCCTGGGACGAAATGGATGTCAACTACTTGCGTGCCGTCGTGGACGCATACCCGAAGAGGTTAAGAGTGGTGGTGAAAGTCAAAGGAAAGCGATTTGAAAACTATTGTTAACACTTGTTTTTGTATCATTTCAATGAACTTCTGTCCAATTCTGGTGAAAATTGAACTTGTTTGAAGACATTTATAACGTTTTAGACGTGTAACACTATTTGGCAGCCACCTTGTAACTAACTCTTGACGATTCCAGCCGGAAGTTATAACGGCCGGCTGAAAACGCGAAAAGGATTGGCCGCGCCTATTGCACTAATGGTTTTCTTAATTGTAAGACAAACTTTTTCCATTTTCCAGCAATATCATCAAGTTTCAGAAAAACAGTTTGAAAATTGTTGGCTCTTCGGAAGACATGCTTTATTAATTTAAACTTCAGATCAGTGACAAACGCCAGGTCAAAAATATGTTGATTTACAATGTCGATCTATCCCCGGTTTTCAGACCAACGACATCAATATCCTCGAAGCCATAGTCAATTTGACCTGCCGATTTCCTTGATCTACAAGTTATAGTTGCGCTGTTTCGCCGTAGTTGCGCCGTAATTGCCCCGTTTATTGTGCATAAGTGCCGGCATATTTAATTATGATATAATAAAGACGTTATTATCCATCCGCGAGGACGTGATTTTTCGTTTAAAGGCGCTGTTTTGGTCCCGTTATGGGATAGCGCGTTTTAACGCGCTAATTTAAAAATTGTAAGAAAGCGCACACACTGCGTTTGTGATTTCTTTTCGAAAATTGAAGCGAATATTGGAATTTTTCTATATTTTACTTCGAAAATCATGTCTTTTTAATTAATTTTTATTGTCAAATTTCTTAAACTGTATATTAAATTGAATAAATCACAAACGCAGTGTGTGCACTTTCTTACAATTTTTAAATTGGCGCGTTAAAACGCGCTATCCCCTAACGAGACCCAAACACCGCCTCTACACGCAAGATCACCTACTCGCAGATGGATAATGTATTTTTTTCAGAGAAATCGCTAGCCGAGCGCGTTAGTCCAGTAATATCGATTATTATAAAAGACACTTTTAGTGAAAAAATCCCCACTTAAAATTACTGTCCAGGGATTCAAAGTAATTAATCCGTTTTTGGAAAACGAATGGGATCACTCAAAAAAGTTATTTAAGAACATAGTGAAACATTATAATTTTGAAACAATACCTCCCGGCCAACCGTCACCGTCCATTAACCTCTCTGAAACTAAGGATCGAGGAAGACCTAGTAACAGTAAAAGTAATGGGAAAGTTATGCGCAACATTTAAAAAAATATTAAAATATAGATTTTACCAAAACAGTAAATGGGTGCGAGGGGGGGGGGGAAGGGGCTGATGATCAGTATTAAAAATCGATGAGGATTTGGACTGAGAGATTAAGAGGGTTTCCGGTTTTTTTTTTGGTTTTTTTGAGGTTAAAAATATTAAACCAAATTAATGTTGTCTAGTACTCGGTTTTATTTTATTTTTCTGTGTTTCATGTTTTTCTTATAAAAAGTTGTACTTTGTGATACATAGCATAGTTCATCAGGTCTTCCATACACACAAAACAAACTTTTATTTTCTTAAAATCTGTTTATGTAATCTTAGTGTTTCTTTCTGAATCTGAAATAGGCGGAATTCCGCCTTCCGCGTTCTCCTTCTCTCACCTCAAGCATTTTCCGCCGTATTCATCCGGAAAACTTGATTTTCGGTTTTTTTCTGTTTCTTGTGCACCAAACTATACATAGAGCAGGAATCCTGGAATCCGTTCTCACGCTGTTTGATCGTGGATCGGAATGCCACAGTCCTTTGTTTTTTTGTAGCCGTGGTATTAATGTACAGCGGATTAGATGGACGATGTCATCGCCTTTTTGATCTGTCACAAAGCTATACTGTCTAAATGTTTTGTTATTTATGTATATTTGAAACACTCGCGAGATCTACAATTTGCAAAATTCACTTGATTTTGAGGAAAGTTATACGCTGTTCCGTGGTCGACATGAGCCTATACTTGTGGAACTCCAAAGTATGGCATTGATTTGTGAGAGAATTGTGCTATAGTTGTAAACCTTCAAAGTTTGGCATAGATTTGTGAAAGAATTGTGCTATAGTTGTAAACTTTCAAAGTTTGGCCTAGATTTATGAGAGAATTGTGCTAGGCTTGTGAACCTTTAACGTTTGGTCTAGAACTGTGAGAGAATTGTGCAAGGCTTATGAACCTTTAACGTTTGGCCTAGATTTGTGAAAGAATTGTGCTATAGCTGTGAACCTTCAAAGTTTGGCCCAGATTTATGAGAGAATTGTGCTATAGCTGTAAACCTTCAAAGTTTGGCCTAGATTGGTGGAAGACTTGTGCTATAGTTGTAAACCTTCAAAGTTTGGCCTAGATTTGTGAGAGAATTGTGCTAGGCTTGTGAACCTTTAAATTTCAAACTAGATTTGTGAAGTTCTTCTGAAATCGTTCAGTCTTGGTATTTTCGTACAGAAAACAAGACTTATGTTAACATATTTTAACCTTTTTATGAATTCCTGAGAAGAAAAATTTACAAAAATGTCCTTTCAGTGATCATCCTATTTATCGCAGACCGATCCGCCTCGTTGCGCACGGGATATGGAGAGATCTGCATCCGTTCCCTGCGGGTTGTGGCGTTGCTCTCATATCCCCTTAGTTGGGGAGGTGTGCAGTTTGTTCGCCCGTTTACTATACCCATTATATTATTGAAACGAAACACGAATATTCTTTTAAATCATGGTAAAATCTATAATACACAAATTGTTTCACTATTTGCTCACAGCTAAGTGTTTAGAGTTTCGGAAAAATTTATGAGACACTGGTGGCTTGACGGAATCGTTCGGTCTTCGGTATCTCAATTGACTTTTTCCAGCTTTGATTTAACCAGATTTTTAGATATTTTGCTGTTTTAAGAAACTACTTAATATAATTCAGTGTAATTCACTTACTTACACTACAATAATCCACATGGAACTTCAATAAAATTATGAAAAAAGTCGATAATCACACCAAATGAATTATCCGAAAGCTCTTTTGGAGGATTTCATGACCAATATTGTATGACTCGACTTCCTCCACACTGCATTCACAAAAGAGATAAATGTATGTTTAATGTCTGAAATCATCCCCGACAGCGAGATGGTCTGAAAAGCAATGCGACACATACCAGTATCCAATTTCTCCGTTATGAACTTCCCCTACTGTTCAAAAGTACAGTTGAATCATTCGAAAGACTAAAAACCGGTCATCCCTCTCTTGTTTTTCTACCATTCGTGATTATCCACATCTGTAATAACCATTCGATGCGATACCTCTTTCGCGCTCTTCGTTTCTCCTCCACTTTGCTTTTTTTTCCATTGCAAACCTACATTTTCAGTTCAAAGTCATGCCGAAACTTGTGCAGTTTGTATTCTTTCTGTCAGTTTTCATTCAAGTCCTGGCTAAAGCCACAGAGTCATCGGAATCTGAATCAGCGAACTCTTCAAAGTCTTCGTCCTCAGAAGAGATACGGTACAATGAGGGTGTGGAGAATTTGGTAAAAGTTGATGCAAAGGTTTGTCTTAAATTTCAATTTGAATGAGAAAAATAGAAATTCTGCATGGAAAATGATGAAAAGTTGACATTTTAAAAATGAAAATTGGTGTGTTACAGTGGTATTAAAGAACTATTATATAAACTCAAGATAAGAGCAAACTTATAAGAATTATGAAACAGTGAAACATTTGATTTGCCAACATTTTCCGATTTTGAACTGAAAATGAAATTGGCTGAATGCCTGATTGCACTGCACTTTTGGATACTTGCCCGTGAGCAGACAGAAAATGCTCGAGCACACGACACATTTTCCAAACACTGGCATTTAAACCATGAGAGTAAAGACTGTTTTAATCTTTAATAACTCACTTGATTACTGTTGCAAATGACGTAATGAAAATAAATTCTGAAAATAATCGCTTTCCACAGAAACTCATTAAGAACTATCTGATCTAAAGGTAGTCCAAAGTGTAAAAAAACATAAGTTGAAGAAATCTATAAACCTACCGTACCTTATTCCACGTGCAATCGTAAATTTCAGAACTCTACTGCTGAAGAGGTCACAGACGATGAAGCGAAAAAGGAAAAGAAAGGAGAATCGGGAAAAATCGGAGAAAGCAGCAAACAGGAGAATGGTGACAAATCCTATGACTTAACAGAGCTGGAAAAAATTGATGAGGGACTGGAAGTTGACAAAAAGAAATTCCTAAAGAAGCGAACAGAGGTCGACCCTCTTCCAGCAAATTCGACTGAAAATGTGAGTGGCGTCTCTTAAATTTGAAGCTTCTATCGATTTTGATTGTGATTGACACTGCTGTAATATTCAGATAGTATCCAAATATTTATCTGAAAATCCGAAAAATTTATACATTACGGGATTAATATGGCTATAAAGACTGTAGAACTATGTAAAGAAATGTCAAATTTCTTTATGAAATTAACCCACTTTTCATCGACGAATTGTTTGATTTTCAGTGTAACTTTATCATTTTAGACAAAGTTGCGCCGCTTTTTCTTAAAATCGCTAATCGTAATGAGCTATACTGTGAGTTTTGTGTGTATTCGTGAAAGGTATTCAGCGGTTTTCTTCATTTTCGTATCTTCTGAACTTTGCATTTCTCCTTATTCTTGACATATAACTAGGGAGCCTCGAATATAAATCTACTTAACTTCTTCTGAAAACTCGACCACAAGTACTTTCGACTACGGAGAATTCAGTACACATGGTGGCTTGCTGCGCAAATTTCTGGAAATCGAGACTTTGACCCTTCCTGCTACTCCACGAGTTCACCAGAAGTAGAGCATATTTTGACTTTTGGCATTTGGCAAAACGACTTTTTCAAAGAATACCTTCATCAAACTTTTCGTTATGATGTGCGAACTGTGATCGTTTCATTGTTTGCAAGCTTGGGCGGTTGCGCTGTCCTCTGGTATATCCCTTCTTTGATCCATGGAAAGCTACAGCCTACTTCACTCAGTCTAGCTCAACAAAGTCTCCATTACTATATTGTTTTTTCCTCCTTGAAAATTTAAAAGGAAAGGGCGCGGAGATCCGGATTTTCAGATTGAAATATCTCGATTTCCAGAAATTAGCGCAGATAGCCAGCCACCATGTGTACTGAATTCTCCGTAGTCGAAAGTACCTGTGGTGGTATTTTTAGAATAAGTTAAGGAGATTTCCATTCGAGGTTCCCTAGTAAGTGACAACAGAAACAGAAACAATTTTTAACTAAAACGGATCAATTTACTTATCAACACAATAGCGGCGCCCATTCCAATTTCTAAAGTAGATAACAACTAAGTGAAACAGAAAAAAAATGATTTCAATTCTTTAATTAATTGCAAATTAGTAATTTCGAGTCTGTAAAGTATCGTAAAATTATCCCGACCGGCTGACATTTGCGCCACGAAGAAGTCGAAATCCGCCGCATGCAAAATCGCCACGAAAACAGATGAAAATGGTCGCTACCGTAATCTAATCTATAAATGTGATGAGCATAACATTTAGCGTCACGAGCGCCGCCCGTCTTGCGACAAGAGCTTGCCACAAAAAGTGTTTGCGCAAACCAGTTCTTCAAAAATATTCTCGCCTAGTACCTATTAGAATCGAACGCGTTCAATTCTTAGCGAAACCACGCGCTCCATTCCATCACTGACGCCACAACCAAATATAAATACATTTTCAGCTCGCCAATGATGAACTGCCGTTGATTGACGAATGGAACAAAACACTGAGCAGCGAAGAAGAGCTTCAGAAGAATAATGAAACAGTACTCGGTATCGACACATTTGGGCCGCAGGGAATCTGATTGCTCCAATTGCTCTTTGTGATAAATAAAATGCGAAATGAAGAACAAATGACAGACATTCTTAAGAAATATAAATAAATAAACATGTTAACTTGTTGAAACAGTGGCAATATCTTTATCACATTCACTGCGCAATATTCAGAATGCAGAATGATCAGAATGATAAATATGCAAAGAAACAGTAAATAAATTTCTTAAAATTTTCACATCTATTATAGACAACTCTGAATTTTTATTAGCTCAATGACTACGTCAGACAACTCCCCAGTTCAACTATCGCAAGAGCATGTCTGCGTGCCACTTTTAATCGCTCTGGCTCTTCGTCGAGACAGGCTGCAGATCGGATCAATAATTTGATGGGAGCTGACATTGTCACTCATGTAACAGCGGTTTGTTGGTTTCAAAAATTCAGGAGAGGGAGAGGGAGGTGGAATTCAAAGATTCTCCAGATACATAACAGACGTCCGTCCCACTGTGGTTGATGAAAAAGGGACGTTGCCAATAATGATTGTGCATATTATGTTGACTGATATTAATAGAAATAAATAAAAAAAATTTTATTCAATGGTTCTTTGAAAGTGGTAAAATTATTTTGACTCGACCTGATATTTTTATATCTGTGCCAAAGTACTTTCACCGTTGTTCGGCTATTTTATAGAAAAGAGAGCTCATCTGTAATTTTTCAAGCTGAAAAAGCGCCAGAAGCAATTTGAAGTTGAGTTCTGATTATTGTTGAAGAAGAGAAGTTGCTGCTGAATAGTTTCGAGTAGAACTTCTGAATCTCCTGCTCCATCTTTGTCCTATTCTTTTGCCGCTTGCTGGAGTCTTGAAGCATGGTATTTGAGATTTGTATTCTGTAATGTCTCTCTCTACCTTCTTAAGACTCTTTCGTTGATTAGCGGCATTAAGAAGGCGGGGTTCTGGCGTATTCTTCATGGTCCTTTCGACAGCTTTTCGGCATTATTGAGACAGTGACTTGAAGCTTTTGGTCCGATCTGTCTGGGAAGCGCCGTTTGGCTAGAAGCTGGCGAGTTGCTTCCGAGATTCTTTTGTATGCTGGGTTGGATGATCTTGTTATTGCATTGTCTTGTAGATTCTTGAGTAATTATCCTGATCAGGGTATTTATATATTCGTGCCAAAATACTTTCATCGGTGTCCTGGTACTTTATGGAAAGAGAGCTCATCTGTAATTTTTGCAAGCTGAGAAAGCGCCAAAAGCAATTTGAAGCTGAGCTCTGATAATTGTACAAAAAAGAACCAAAAGTCTAAAACAAAAAAACTTTATCTAGAAGCTGACAAATATTGAAAATACATTAAATCTATTAAATTATGTATAAAAATTCGAAGTATGAAAAAAGAGCCTGTTTCATGTTTAGAATATGTTTAGAATAATTTACATTGATTTAGTTCAGTTCCGTTTCCGAATGATAATAAACAGAGAATGAAATGTATGCGATATTCTAAATATCCAAATACATCTACGCTCCTCTTCCCCTCGTTTTCTGTGATTATTGATCATCTTGAAATGGACTACGAACAAGTTTCGATCATTTTGGCCGCCTCCTCCTCCCCCCCCCCGTTGGAAAATATCAACATGTACTATTTTCAAGGTCTCCCAGTGACATGATTAATGAAATGGTCAGTTATGATCACTGGCAATTGAAGAAAAGTCAAAACAGTAAACGAGTTATTTTACTTTTGTTAGGTGTTAGGTGCTGTGTCTGGCCCATCCATTGCCACACCCCCTTCCCCTCAAACGGCAAGCTGTTGGATACCTTATTTCGTTATTGTTTCATTCAGTTTTCGATCCGATGTCTACTTAGGGTCAATCAGACCATTCGACCAATTTTTACTTTTCTGAATTCCGTTCTAAAAAATGACAGCGATGTGTAGATTCGCAAATGGTTCCCATGGCAGTGGACTCAATTCTGTATAATTTCTATCCGACCCGAAACGTACCGGTCTGGATCGTGCGGAATGGTCATTTTGACAATTTTTTTGAGAAAAAAAAGAAAAGAAAACCGCTTTACTGTAACAAAAATCAAAGAAAACTACTAATAAAATTAAGGTTTTCAAGAAAGACGAAATAAATAGGATGTGTTTCGTGGAAGCCTTTCGTCTCGTATTCGTTCGTCTTTCAGTTCGTCTTGCATTCGTCTTAAGTCGTTAGCTAAAATGCATGTATTTAAAAAAAAATGCATATATTTTTTTCCAATAAATACCCCATATTCCCATATTCAGAAGATAAAACGGTGTTTTAAGGAAAAAATAAGAAAAAATTCAGAAAAAAAGTAGATCCTCTCGAGACGCAGAACAGAGTTTCTAGACATGCGTCTTTAAAATACAGTAATCCATTACTCAAATTTTTGTTTCCCAGCATTCCGATATAAATTTTTATTCCAAAATATTATTTTATTATTTAATTTAAGAAATATTTCTGAAGAAATCGGAATTTTATTCCCCGAAATTCTATATTAAGCGGTGTGTAACTTGTCTCTAATTGGACATGTCTGCTCAAGAAAGGTTGTGAATTGTAGACCACGGGCCGTGTATTAATAAAAATAAGAGAACGCTTCATTTATTTAATTTAAGATTAAACTGAAACTGGTATTTTAAGAATATTACGGTACTTCTTAAACCTTTGAAAGTCTTTAAAATTTTAAAATTATTATTAAATATTTCATGGATTTCAGAAAAAAAAATGAATCTTCCCCTTCTGGCATTTTTTTCTTTAACTGCATCGGTTGCTGCACTGGAATCAACGAAAACCGTGACCTCTCAGCTTCATGAATTCCAGTTGAACAATTCAGCCGGGGTTCTCGCGGCGCTTGAAATGCTTCCAAAGGTGAGGCATTGGACAGATAGCGATGTAACGTTTTTACGCACTTTCAGGAATGCACAAAAAACGGAAAGAAGTACAAGCCAGATGAATCGTTTGAAATTAAGAATCTGAGATACAAATGCCAACGCTATGGAGTGTATACAATTGAAGGGTGCAAGAGGAAAGACGGGACGGAGATGAAATTGGGAGAGTCCGTTGTGGTGGATGATGTGAAGTATCAGTGCTTGGGGTCCGGATCATCAGTTTTCTACCGAGAAACGGTTTGGTTTATGTACTTTTTCATTAGAAATGTTCAAAAGTGCGCTGTCCCCATCTGCGCTTCGCGCGTCTTTTTATGGGTGCGAAGGTTCATGATAATGGCCGCGCGAAACATGATATTATTATAGAAAAATTAAAAAAAAAAACGAAAATCTAAGAAAATAAATAATTGGTGTCATGCGCTATAAGGTGGGCCGCTCACGCAAAGCAGCAAACCAAAGATGAAGACGACAAAGCCTACCGGAACAGATGCTTAACGGGGATCATCCAGAGAGTACACTGGTTGCACCATAATATTCATTGATGCATTTAAGCCAAAGATGTTCTTTATTGCATTGGCTGAGGAAGGTAAGTCTTCCACGAAAGACGAAGACAAAAAGTCGAGACTTCCTCGCTCGTCTTTCTGTTCGTCTCGCATTCGTCTTACGCAATAAAAAAGTTGTCAACACATTGCGCTAGACAAATTCAAGACGAAGAAGTAGACGAGACAAAGACGAAGAAGAGACGAGGCGAAGACGAAGATGAGACGAAACCGTCGAAATTTCGCCCAAATGGAAGCCTTAGAGGAAACAATGGGGTCAGCTTTTGCATATCATCGCAAAGAGCCAGCGTAATGTACGACGCCTAGCATGAACCTGATGAGTTAAACATTTTTTTCCAAGTCAATACTGAAATTTACAATTTGCGTGGTTATTCGATTAAAGAAATTTTAATTGACAACGGTTATAGAACTGCCCGCTGAGAACTATGTGGAACGCTAATTCTTGTAGTTTTTATACAGAATTTTTCATAAATACTGTTTCTAACATAACAAAATATCAATGGAAATTTCGTGGCTACGCCGCTGTTCTAGAACTTTCTGGAACAACCTAGAAGATTCTGAAATGTCCCAGAACATTCTAGAATTTTCTGGAACTTTCTGGAATGTCTTAGAAACTTTGGAAAACAATGTCTATCGAAGTCGTAGTTTTGCACTTATGAAGCTGATTTTTGACATGTGATTCACGGACATTCAGATTGCTATATAAGCAAAATGCTCATTGTTTATATCGTATATATTAAGACAGTTTTGTAGATTTTGTGTGTATAGTTCTGTCATCCTTCGTCTCCCCGTCTCGTCTCGTCTTCGTTCGTCTTTCAGTTCGTCTTGCATTCGTCTTACGCAATAAACGCAAGAGTTACGCAAGTCAGACGATTTCAAAACGAAGACAAAGATGAGACGAGACAGTCTTATTCCGTCTTTCGTGGAAGCTTTAGGATTAACAACTCTGGAGAATTATTATTAATGAAAAATCGTGTTAACATGTTTTTTAACCTTGAAAATATAACAGGCTAATTCAGAAAATCTGACAGATTTTATATTTATCTTCTAGCATTATGAAGAAGGTGAAACACGATTTTAACAAAACCAAATATTTGCCTCTAAACAGAACAACGACAAATCGGGCCAAACCGGACGAATAACGTGCTCGTTCGTAACTTTTTTTTTGGAAAAACGAAGCTGTTTCTTGAAAATATCACAAAATACTAAAACAATTCAATTTAGTAGCGAAACCAATAAACTGGCGGTCCCGACTACAACAGACCGTAATGGTAGGCACCACTTTTTAAGAATTTCTAGTACTATGCCCATTCATTTTGGTAATAGGTATATTTCAAGCACAACTGTAACCTATAATTTTCTAATTTGTTCGTGAAAGAAATCTGGAGAAATTTTGGTCATGGTCGATGCATGCATTCAGTGAATGACTTCTTCTGAATCAGTTGACGACAAGAGGAAGTTTTGAAACGGGCCTCAGAATGAATTTTCCTTAAAGAGTAGAAGCATTTGTGAGTCATAGAAAACGGGTGCCATTGCATAAATATACTACTCGAATTGGAGAGTCCCGATGATGTACTAGTCATGAGCAGTTTCAGACATGTGGTGTGATGGGACAGCCGGAATGTGATAAGATACCGTTACCAAATGGATTCAAAGAAGCTGAAAAGAAGAATTCAGGAAAAACAGAAACCCAGGTACGCTATTCTTTAAAAAATACCGTTATTGCTCCTTTGCGCCTTTTTTGAGAGCAATGCGCGGAATGGCTAGCGGCACATGCTGAAAATGCTGCACTCTTGCATTACATTCGCTGATAGCTACGAATTTGTTGGCATCTTTTGCTGGCTGCCTTCAGTGCCAATGAGCAAGCTAACTTAATGACGGGTTAATGACGATGCCAGCGCGAAGGTCGGATAAAAGCTCAGGACATCAGCTCTTATTTTTGAGCAGAATCCGTCATATTTGTTCAAAAGAAGGTAGCGAGTTCCAATTTCTCCGGGAATTTAAGTATCGTAATCGAATCTCTATATTTTTAGGGAAAAACGAATGTGGATGGAGTTGATCTGCCGAAAGGATGGTCATTGGTTGATAGTGGTAGAAAACCAATTACTGGAACAAATGCGTCAGTCATCACTCATATTCTCATGTTTAACCCAATTCATTCGAGAGTTAAAAGAAGCGAATTCAAGAATGTGGGAGTTGGAAGTGTTATTGGAGGTGAGAAGCTGGGGACAACCAAAAGCTTAATGGCAGAATATTTTGACACTTTAGCTTAATTAGATAAAAGGTAGTTGAAACAGAAAATTTTTTATTTAAAGAGAATGTTATAAAAAATCACTGAATAATACAGCATTGGCAAAAAAGTTTCGATTTTTTTTTGCAGTTTCAATTAAAAATAGTAAACTTTGCGCCAATAAACGCTCAATTGGTTCAAAAATGATATTATTGGGTTCAATAGAAAATGTAGTTGTAGTTTGTAGTTTAAAAATTGTGAAGCTGTTTGGGGGGAGCCTTCGGGGGAAATTTGCTAGAATTCTAGAAAGCTACACGCAAGAATCCCATAAGTGAGATACTCGTATGCATCCCAGACCGTCGAGAAAGGCGACGGACACTTGATCCTTAGTAATACCGTTTCCTAATAAGATTGTATTGGGACAGGCCGATTCAGAACCAGCCGTTCCAAAACTAAAAAAGTGTATCATGCTAAACATTTTAAATGCGCATGGACCTGTTCTGAAAGAACTGGTTGCAAAACGACTCCATTTTAGTCTAAAAGGTTTAGATTTAAAGAATTCGAGAAACGGAAAATGTCAGCCAAAACGGTCTCAGCGGTAAATAATACGAAAATTCCAATGAGGCCCTCCCCCATTTTTACCACACCAAGAAAGAAACAGTTCTGTTAGGTTTCAGCGCTGACACTAGTTTTCTGAGTAATTTCCAAGAATCGCCCCCCACCCTACAACCGTCCCCCACCATCGATAATAGCCCCCCAATCAGCGTTATTCATTATCAAAATTGATGTGAAAAAAAAAATGATTTTCAAATGAAATGAAAAAATGAAAATGAAACTAGTTCATGATACCACGTAAAAATCGAAAATAATTATGAAAATTGTAAAAATTGGTGGAAAAAACTGACGTTAGGAAAAGGGGTGGGTGGTCATTCCACAGTCTTCCACCGGGGGGTCACTCTTATATCAAACGGGGGGGGGGAGTTATTGTATTATACCGTTTTATGTTGTAAGCGGATAGATACTGAGCTAAAACGTGCTCTAACGACAATGTGGGGTTAAGAGCTTTCATAGTGTTTAGCTGAGCTCTACCCTCACCATATGCTCCATAGTACCGGACCTGAAACCTTTTTCTATTGACGATTTTCTTCCAAGTATAATCTGCCAAGACTTAACGAAACGAAGAGAAAAACGCCGCATGATGACGGGTTGCCTTACAATGCCCTTCAAAGGGGATAAGTATCCAACAGCTTTTAGAGCCGTGGCAAGACCGCAGGGATGGTAACCCGTGACTTCTAGCGGGCTATAGACAATGACTCTGCTACTTTAAGATGCGTGGCTCGAATCTGAAAAATGAAAATTATGTTAACTAGACCTACCATTGGCAAGTTTCATTGAGTAAAAACCGGGGTCGCGAGGGTCTCCAAGAGTCATCTTTATTATCTCTGTTTCAAAAGTGTGTTATGTTTTATCTGTTCTAGCACCGAACGTTTCAGCATTGAAATTCATAATCCAATCGATTAAAGTCCTGCTTGGAATAGAAAAACATTTAAACCATTTTTCGAATTTTCAGTTGAAGCAATATCCGCTGATCAAATTGGAAAACCTCTCTCCTCCAAACATTCAGCTTCACCATCTTCATCGACGTCTTCCATCTTCCCTTCTAGCTCTCATTCTAGTTCACCATCAAAGATAATCGGTACCCAAACTGTTGGAGCCACCCTTCAAACCATTAAAAAAGGAGATAAAAGCGATACAGGACTGGTTGACATGAATCAGAGACATGACCAGAGATTGGGAGGAGCTCATGGAATGAAAGAAGGGAGTGTTCATGGATCGAAATCACATGTTGACTGGAAGGGAAGAAAAGTTGTGGTCAATGGGAAGACTGTGGGCGTCGGAGATGGAATTTTCACGTTTGGAAACGATCCAATTTTTCGAATATATTGATTCTTCGATAATAGAAATTTCTTATTTCGTTCTAATCGCATTATTATTTTTATTCTGAATAAATTCTGTTTCAATCGCTAATGAATAGATGTTTAATGAATGGTTCGTTCTACTGGCAGTTTTACGATGAACAGACTGATTCGTAAGTTAAGTAAGAGTTTTCTAAACGTTTACGTTAATTTAAAAATTATCCTAAAATGTTCTTGAACCCTAAACGCTCATTTCCAGAGGGATCATCGTTGAATGAATACCAGCTGAATCTGGAAGACAAAATCTCTAAGAATTCTAGCCAGAATCTTATGTTTTTCATATCCGATGAGAACTTCATTTTCAATCTTGCCGAGTGGAAACTTATAAATGCTGAAATGTTGAAATTGAAAACAACTATTAGAAATTATAAATGGTTGTGCGACTTATTATTCTGATGCCCACACACACATGTAAGGCTTCCACAAAAGACGAAAACAAAAAGTCGTCTTCCGTCTCGTCTTTCGTCTCCATGCCTTTCGTCTCGTCTTTGTTAGTCTTTCTGTTCGTCTTGCCCTTCGTATCGTCTTTGGTAGTCTTTCTGTTTGCCTTACATGCGTCTTACGCAATAGAAAAGATGTATACTGTGTACAATTTATTTTACTTGTCTAACACAATGTTTAACTCTGCTTCAGACGAATCCAATACGAAGACGAAGGGGAGACAAAGACGAAAACGTGACGAGACGGTCTTATTTCGTCTTTCGTGGAAGCCTTACACACATGTACACACGTACACATCCACACGTTGGGCTCTCCCGGACGACTGAGGGCAACCAGAAACTCCTAGCCGTCAAAGCGAGTGCTATGTTTTTCAATGTACTAAGAATATTCTGTATGCACAGGCACACACGCGTGTAAATATATATGATTCTACGGATCCCCGGTAATTCAGGCAAACCTGGAACTCTAAGCAATTCCTGCAAAACAGCACATGCCCGTTTCAGAACCGGGTAAAGGGCGCTTCTAAACAAAGACACAGAGACACACCCACAAATTATTCCGATCATCTTCGATCTCTAGTCTTTTACGTGACTTTTCTCACAGTCATATACTATGTACTGTATTTTCTTTTTCTTTATATTTCTGTGTCTCTACAATCCAATTAAACCCTCTCGCAAGAAAACAAAGTGTTTTTTAGACATTCCTGTTGTCTTAAATCGGCCATTGACAAGGACTTTTTCTAGTTAACCCGTCATTTTCCCTTTACGAAATATTCACTTTTTGCTAGGTTTTCTATATTTCTCAACTTACTATTGAATTATGAAAACGACTTGTGTGACTAATGGTAATTTTTTCTTTCAGTTTCGTAAAAATTTATAATTTAACCATTTTCACTGCATAGATGGAGAAACAGAAAAATTTCAGTTTCACAAATTCAGAAAGGGGGCGCTGGGCGAAAACGGTGGGAGCTGCGAGCTGCGGTAGGCCCGTATACGACCCGTAATCACCTCGGCTTCGATTCCGAGCCGCATGTCACTTCAGTCTATTCGAATTTAGCAGAACTGCACTGGGCGACAGAATAACCAAAAAAAAAAGACGATGACCCTGAAACAGAGGCGACAAAGAAAATGAAAAATAAGAAAATAATTAATTAAATTTAAAAAAATAATAATTAAGCACAAATGATCACAAAATATAGGCAAAACATCTACAAATTTTTGTACTATTATATTTTGCCATAATTATTTTTTTTAATCTATCATTTTTAAAAATAAATTTACTGCAATACATTAATTAATGCGCGCGTTAAATGTTAAATATTAAAAAAAAACAAGCGAAACAGAAAATAATTTTTTGCTTCGAAAACCTCCATTTTCAGCAAAACACTTTAAACTTCTCGTTGTCGGTGGAGGTGCCGGTGGTCTTGGAGTAGCCTCCAAGTTTGCACGAAAGTTGCCACGTGGCAGCGTCGCAGTCATAGAACCACAAGAAGAGCACTTCTATCAGCCGGGATTCACTCTTGTCGGCGGCGGATTGATGACCTTAGACGCTAATCGACGGAAACAGAAGAATCTGATTCCGCAAAATGCCACATGGATTCAGGATAAAGCGCAACTATTCACTCCTGCGCAAAATGTGGTCAAATTGAAGGGAGGTGACGAGGTGTCTTATGATTTCATGGTAATTGCAATGGGAGTTCAACTGAGATACGACATGGTTAGTGGTTTTGTGAAGGTCTTGTAGATTTCACAGAATTTCATAAAACTTCTTTTTGAAATTCCAATTTTCTGTTGAAATTGTGGATTCATTTCCAATTAAAGAACAACTGAAAACAACAGAAAAAATTCAATTCAATTCTTTCACACATTTCACCCAAAGCTTTATCAATTATTAGAAACGGGAATTTTATTGAAAGAAATGTTGCTTTCAATCTCTAAATGATTGTTTCACCGAAAAAAAAATCCAATAGAATTTCAGATAAAAGGTGCACTGGAAGCGCTTCAGACACGAGGAGTGTGCTCCAACTATTCTCCACTCTACGTGGAAAAGCATTTCAGGGAAGTCATGAATTTCAAGGTTATTCTGATGATATTTACTGCACAAAACTCGTGTAGAGCGCCCAGTAAAATGCAATGATCGCACCCCCCCCTTCCCTCCAGCCATGGAGGATATCTAATAATTGTCCACCACTTTTTTCGGTGGTGGGGAGCAGTGTGTCGCTTCGAAAAATGATTTCTCGAAAAATGCCTCTGTCAAAAAATTTCCGAAAAATTCTCGAGAAATTTTTCTCGTGGATTTTTCGAGAATTTTTCGGAAAATTTCTCGAGAAATCGCGAAAACTGATTTGAATGGAAATACGATAAACAACGCGCTTTGCGTTATTTCGGAGTGTCGTTCGAAATTTTCGGAAAATTTTCGGAAATTTCTCGAGAAATTCTCGAGACATTTTTCTCGTTGATTTTTCGGAAATTTTTCGAAAAATTTTTCGAAAAATTTTTTTCGAAACGACACACTGGTGGGGAGGATGCGATTTTTCGTAAGAATAATCCAACAATCACACCCCCCCCCAAGACACCCAAAAAAGCTGACGGAAAAAGCAGAAATAAATTAATTTTTTTCTGGTTTGCAATATTATTTTAAGAAAGCATCGTTAATCTGCGGTCGCTTAAAAGATGCCAGGAATTTTGTAGTAATTTTGAACTGGTGGGGGGGGGGCTCTACCATAGTCTTCCCGTGAGGGTTTATACCAGAGAAGGGCGGAATTCCGGATTCCACCGTTTTTTTCATTCCGTCTTCCGGATTCCAGATTCCGTGAAAAAAAATGTGTTCCGTTTTCCGGATTTCGAGTTCCCAATATCCAATTCCGCCCTACTCTGCAGAGAAAAGCGGAATTCCGGATTCCGAATTCCGCATTCGGGATTCCGCCGTTTTTTTCATTCCGTCTTCCGGATTCCAGATTCCGTGAAAAATTTTTTTTTCGGTTTTCCGTTTTCCGGATTCCGAGTTCCCAAAATCCAATTCCGCCCTACTCCGGTTTATACCGGAATTCTATGGATAATGATTTTCGGATTTTGCCGGTGTGCCTTATTTTACTTTAAAAAAACATGCAAACTTTAGTGAAGGTCAATGGAAGCCCCCCTTATGAAAGGCTTGAGTGAAACTGACTTTATTTGTGTGGAAACTAGCCGTTTTGTTTGTAATTAAACGGACACGTTCCAGGGCGGAAATGCAGTGTACACCTTCCCCAACACCCCAATCAAGTGTGCGGGCGCCCCACAGAAGGCCTGTTATATAGCTGATTCCATTCTTCGACAGAGAGGAGTTCGAGACAAGGCACGCATGATCTACGCAACTAGTCTGAAGAAGGCAAGTTAAGATATTTTGAATTAAAGATTTCGAGACACGCCCACTTCATATTTTCCAGTGCGGCACATGGGAGAGGGGAAGCGGGCGTTTCTTTACCTTCCTAGTCAGTAGGAACACAGATGTATATTAGAAGAAATACTATTTTGGGAATGTACCGTCTGTTGCGACTTTGCATTTTTTCCGTTTTTCGCATTCTGAATTCCGCGATATGGCGTTTTGTATCAGAGAAGGGCGGAATTCCGTTTTCCGGATTCCACATTCCGGATTCCGCATTCCACATTCCGGATTCCGCCGTTTTTTTCATTCCCTATTCCGGATTCCAAATTCCGTGAAAATTTTTTTTCCGTTTTCGGTTTTCTGGGTTCCGAGTTCCCAAAATCCAATGTTGCTCTACTCTGATTGCCAATCCATAACCCGAAAGATCTATAGAATAACCATAGGAATTTGCTTACAATCCCCAGGTCTAAGACTTCCACGAAAGACGAAATAAGACCATCTCGTCGTCGTCATCGTCTAGAATCCGTCTGATGCAGAGGTAGACATTGTATTGGTACGCATGCATTTTAATTGACGACGTAAGACGAACGTAAGACGAGACGAAAGGATTTCACGAAAGACGACCAACTTGCTTCGTCTTTCGTGGAAGCCATACCCAGGTCATTTATGTCTTTATAAAAAATCCGAGCTCCATCGTTCATGCGTTTAAAATATCTAATATTGGCTGAGAAATTGACACGCCATGCGCGCACGCCGCGCAAGACTTCACTCCACAACTATCCCCTTGGTATTCTTCTGGAAGGTGGTTTATTCCAGCGCTTGGAACTAGTGATGATCTACCACCTTACCGTATGAACCTGCACTACTTTTACCTTTTGTTTTATAGCACATTTTTAGTGTGAATTCTATCCCCATTAGCGACAGATTCCAGGATGACCACAATCAGCACGTACCGCACAGAGTCCTCGCAGAGCTTCTGGAAATCAGCGGGCTCCGACTCGCCATACTATGCTGCTCCAACACTGAAAATTTTATTACAATCCCACGTGTGTTAGAGTGGTAATACCTGGAGTGTTTTAAAGCATGCATTTTTTTGCAATTAATGCCGGAACTGTAACAGTAAATGTTGAAATAGTAAGAAGGAATAATCCTTTGCTGAAACTGAAAAAATTACTTTAAGCGGACTGACAAGAAAAATTCTGAAAATACAATGTATACAATGAAAAATCGCTTTCCGCAATTCGACAATCTTGCTTTCAGCTGTTTGGAATCGAGAGCTACCTTCGATCACTCGAAAAGATTGCTCGCGAAAAGGAAATTGAAGTGTGGACGAGACGAAATTTGATAGAAGTGGATTCAAGCAACCGAATAGCCACGTTTCAACTTTTGGATGAGGATGCGAAGGCAACTGGACAAACGGAGCAAATTCAGGCAGGGTTTGGAGCATTCGGGCTCCTAAAGGGCGGTTTCACTTGAACAACCTCACAAACTTCGCAGACATCTAATGGCTTGACAATGTGAAACAGTAGTCCGGGGACTAGTCACTTTTGTCAAGTCATATATTGCGCAAGCGAATTTTAGCCAGTATATAGGAATGCTGACTTTCAACATTTCTCAACTTTCAGCTTATTTTAGTTGGGCTCTTGTTCAAGTGAAAATATTAACTTTTAATAGGGGTCGGCCCGCCCTCTCGACAAGTAAAATGCTTCAACATAGTTTCAGAATGTATTTTAATTTTGTGCTTTAGTACTCCCTCTTGCACATTGGTCCACCTTGCTCCACTCCAAAAGCACTTCGAACATCTGCATTTGCTGATAAAACTGGATTCATGGATGTCGATGCAAAATCATTGCAGGTCAGCTCTAAGCCTTATCACGATTTGGTCTTTAGGCCAAACTCCCCGGGCCCGGCCCGTCCTCGCCATCGCCCTGCTCATCTGAAGTGTGTAGCTGTCGTAGCTGAAAATTTCTGAAAAATCAAAAAAGACCTTTCGTCTGCAAGCACATGAAGCCACGACAAGTGCACATTTTCGAGTAGGAGAGGGCGGTGCCCCTTTCTTCACCACATGGGAAGTTAGGGCTGTACATATTCTTCAAATTGAAATTGCAGTCCAAAATCTTCCCAAATGTGTTCGGCGTTGGCGACTGTATAAATACTCCAAACGCAAAAACAGCTGCTGCTGTTTCCTCGCACTTGAAGACGATTGAAAGGAACCTGACTCAGGTTATGCTTGGAAAAACGCCCTGTGTTGAGGTGAGTGTGGACATCTTGCGGCGCAAACGCAAAACAGACATCAAGCTTCCAGTACGATGGCTACGCGTCGTGCCCATTGGTTGTTAGTACAAATCGTGTCATTTTGGCGGAGTTCAATTCGAAAGGAGCCATGGAAACGACTCCGTTCGACCAATCAAAACCATCGTATTGGGCGTTCTTGATGAAAAGATATTTCATGCCCTACTTATACTGGAGCGGATTGATTAAAGGATACTGGAATGGACCGGCTACAATTCGAAAGTTTAGTCGACTAATTAAGTCAAAATAGTTCATTTTTTAATTTTGCATGTTGGCTTAAATTTTACTGTTTCAACAACACTATTTATAAAATAATACGAAATTCTTGTGGTGCCTTACCACAAGATTTCGTCTAATTTAACACAAAAAAACACAACGAACGGTTGCCGCAATTAATGTTTATTCAATTCGGAATTTACAAAAATTCCAACAAACTGGCAAATAACAAAAAAGAAATATCAAAAGCACTAGCAAAATCAAAAAACCTCTCAGAAATCCCTAAAAATTCCTCCTAAAATTGACTTCCCCTAAAAAAACATTCTCAATTCTCTAGTTATAAGTTTTCCCGCCTTTTTTTGCTTTTCGCGCTCATCACCTGTCGTTGGCACGACAAACACGTCAACATGCACACAGGGCGCATGTTTTTATTGGCGTGCGGGTCTAGGAATTTTGCCGTGTCTATTGACAAAGGCTTTGAGGGTGAGATGTCTTATTTTTTAGGAAAAAAACCCGAGTAACCACCCGGCAAAATAGTGAAGTTTCCTCACGGATTAGAATTCCGTTTGCGTTTTCAGCTTATGAAAATTTTAAGAGAAAAGTCATTATTATGACTATTTACGAGGATTTTCTTTCTTTCGAAACACAGAAATAAAATTGAAAAACGGGGTTTTTATTTAATACTACTGCAACATTTCTAATTAATTGTGACACATTAACAGGATTTAATCGAAAGTTGAAAGAGAAATTAATTTTCTTGAATAAAAAATTAATTACAAATCAGAAAAAAAAACAGATGTTGAAGAATGGATCAATCGCTTCATGTCTGTATCAAGAAGTCTTCTCCTTTGACATCACTTTGAAAGAGAAAACTGATCTCGGATTTCTGACTTTCATTCTTGTTAGTTATGAACCGAATTCTTTTTCTGGCCTTTTTGGTTAGCGTCAGCTATAGTTGCCTTCCAACTTCTCCAGCTGGAGAGCCAGTGTTGACGACTACAACGCAAGCAGTGTCGACCACTACATCATCTTCGAATACGACAACCAGGTTAGTTCAAATGGCTACGAGAACTGTATTGCAGCCTGCGGTAAATTTTAGTTTTGATGGCACAGGTTATCTCCGGCTTCGGCTTGGCTAGGCTCAGTTTCCGACGGTTTCGAAGAAATGGATTCTGGAGATTTCTCGATCTCAAGACTTGTTCCTTTGCTGATTACAAGCAACGAGAAAGTGCTCTTTATATAATCTCTTGGGGAAGCTTCAAAGCCCTGAACGAGGTCTGAGAAAAAGCGTAAGCTTCTAGGAAAGTGTCCTAGAAAGCCCGGGAACATACTGCTCGAAATTCTCTTCGTGAACTTAGGATATTGGGATAAAAAAGTCACAAAAAATGTTTTTCTGTGCAGGAATTGGTTTTTGTTAAATAAATGCTCGAGCCAGATATACAGGGTGGCTAATAAGTATGTGGATTTATGTTTTGATGTGTACTGAAAAAAGAATGACTTGTAACATGTGAACCAAGTTTATTTTTTGATAAAATATAACAAGTACAACAATTATTTAAGAAGGTGCTCGAAGTTTGATCCTTTGGCTTTGATGCACGCCTTCAGACGATCCGGAACTGAGTCCACTGCGCGCCGCATATATAGTCGTCATTAATGACATCCCATGCTTTGAGAAGGGCTTACTTCAGAGAGTCGACAGTTGGGAAAGAGCGAGTCATGACCTTGCTCTCCAAGTACCCCCAAACAAAAAAGTCCAAAGGATTGAGATCCGGCGACGACACTGGCTACATATCCTTCCTCCTGTACCCTGGAAATTGAGCATCAAGTACCAATTTTGAGGATATGGAGCTGTGGGAAAGAGCCCAGTCTTGTTGGAGGATTAAGGGTTGCTGGCCAAAGTGACTAGTGGTCTACGGAAGTAGAACATCCTTCAAAACTGTTTTTTGGTATATAATACCTGACTGTTAATTTTGACGTTCCGATCGATGAAGGTCAGTGGAACCTTGCCGTCGGATGTGAATCCACACGTTTCGGAAATCTCGACTCATCTTTTTGTAAGAGTTTTGCCGGTCCGGAAGTGATCTGATGGCAAATATCTTCTCATCTGTCCAAATGACGTCGTAGAGGCGGCGCACCTTGAGGTAGTGGAGCAATTTCTTCGATTTTTCAAGCCGAATTGTCTCGGATTGATCTTTGAAGCTTTGCTTTGCCCACGACAGAGTCGATAACTCTTTAGATCCGTGTCCTGCTTGACAATCATTTGAAAATTTTTGAGACTGATTCCAAAAGATTCCGCCATCTTGTTCATGCTCACAGCGTTATTTCGCGTTATCCTGTTCTTGATGATTACTCTTGTTCTGCGAGTGTTCACAGTACGTAGTCATCCTGTTTTTTGATACTTCTGGACGTGCCCTTTAGTCTTGAGTTGCTTCACTACTTTCTGGACCAACGATTGACCGATACACTCAATGACACTCGGGGTACAGATTGGTGATGGTGGCTCGGTGTCGAGAAGCTCGCTTAATAAGGGAAAAGCGAAAAGTGATAACAAATGCTTCTGGGGTCTCCTTATATACACCCCCGACTTTCGAAAAGTTTCGAAGGTTTTCGAAAATCGGACTTGGCACGATGCCAGGAGCACTCAGAAAAAAAACACATACTTATCAGCCACCCTGTACAGACAAAGATGAGAGGAAGGCTTAGGATCTTCATTTCGTATCACTAGCGAAATTTTTATTCTTCGTTCAAACTTTCGATCGCGAATGCATGCTGAGTTCTGATTCTATAGACTATCGCGAGGGTTTACGTAAGATAATGAGCGTATGATGTATGCACACTAAGCGCCAGACTTGACGACAGTTCTGTGAATTTATATAATTTATATTCCTTGCAATTACATAACTTTGATAAGTTCGTAATCAGTGATGTCTCAAAATATGTTCCCTTTCTCGAACTCCAGTACAACTACTGCAACGCCTAACTCAACCACCTCCACGACGCCTCAAAATGTAACAACGGCTCCAACGACAACAACGGCGATAGGTCCAACAACAACGACGACGACCACCACCACTACAACGACTACAACGACAGCTACAGTGGCACTCGGTGAGATTTATTGAAAAGAAGTTATTAAGGAAAACTTTAAAAAACTGTTTCAACACTTCAATGAAAACTAGAGAAACACTTTGTTTCTCTAATTTCAATGCCGGTTTATTTGTGGGGAATCATTGTAAAAATACAATAGTGAACTTGCTCATCTGCATCAGAGAAGGGCGGAATTCCAGATTCCGGATTCCGCATTCCGGATTCCGTCGTTTTTTTCATTCCGTCTTCCGGATTCCAGATTCCGTGAAAAATTTTTTTCCGTTTTCCGTTTTCCGGATTCCGAGTTCCCAAAATTCAATTCCGCCCTACTATGCAGAGAAGGGCGGAATTCCGGATTCCAGATTCCGTGAAAAAGTTTTTTTCCGTTTTCCGTTTTCCGGATTCCGAGCTCCCAAAATCTAATTCCACCCTACTCTGATCTGCATTCATCACTTTGTATTAGCTGAAATGTCATGCTCATAAGCTGACACACATGCAGACTGACAGACTATGCAACTTTTATGTTAATTTGAGATTGCTGTACCTACCCTTTCCCATCCAACGGCATCAATGCGGCCATCCCAACAAATGAGACATGGGACCAGTGTAGTCAGAGCATAAACATAACGTGCCAAAACACCAACGTAGGTGAATTGAGCGCTGTTGGAATCGTGGGCAACTTTTCGGATCAAGCAAATTGGACACCGAATACAGTGAGTTCTCTGGTCCGAATCAAAGTGGGCCAATTTGAAATTGTGGCACGATAAGTTTCTCAAATTTCAGCTCTCGCTGTTTCTGGTAGGAACCTAATAAATTTTAATTATGGAACAAGAATCCACCCACCAACCTAGAAGTTCTTAAATTGCCGGCTCGGCAAGCTCGGCAATGAGCAATAGCGTCTATTTCGAGCCATAATATTAATTTTGTAGAAAGTTAAAAACCGTCACGAAGTGGACGCATTCGCCCATGTCAATAATTTGGCGTTATTTGAAAAATGTCAAAAAAAATGGTTTTTTTTTCTTATTTTTAGGTCGTGCAAAACTTCATTCAAGCGACGAGTTTTGTCATGTGTGACCGAATAACTCAGCAATGGTTCTTCACCAATAATTCAATGATGCAATATACTACATTCAGTTGTATTTATCAGTTAATTAATGGGACATGGTACATTTAATAATAATAAAATATTCGTTACTTTTATAAATATACTGTTCCGATTTCTCCAATGCTAAACAGCTTCTCATGGGCTGCGATGTCGGTAGTTCGGTCGATCTCAAACTTGGGTAATTAAACCAGAAATCGGTGATGTCATAGGAGCTATGGAATTCAACTCAAATGCCATTTACTTTGGAAAATGGCACTTCTCCTGCACTTGGGCTCTTCAAAATTGCTTCGACGCTATTGCCGACTAGTGTTAGGTGTGGCGCCAGAAACTCGCGGAATTCTATTTCTATTTGTGCTGCAGGCCAAGCGTTTCTTCACAAATCTATGTCAAGCCTTGAGCAAGTCTGACACAAGCTTATCGCAATTTTAGGCCAATTCTAGCACATTGTGTCGTGAAGCGGAGCGGCAACGGAAATATATCTTTAAATCGAAAGCTCGTTATTATTTTTTTCCTTTTGAGTTTCAGTTTTAGACAATTTTCAACATTATAGTAAATAGGATGAGCAGGATGAGATTTTGCTGCAGATCAGACATCGGTACACCGCTCCTGGCGCACATAGTGATTTTTATTTATATTTATTGCACCTTTTTGTTGATGTTTTTAAAGTTTTTCTTTAATTTTTATTAAATTTTGAAATTTTAAAATTTCAGCCAATGGTGTCTTCGTCTCCGTATAAACTTCCGATCCTGAATTGCAAGAGAATGGGATTGTCCAATTCTGAGATTGCAAAAAAGCTGAAAGTTCATCACTCTCAGGTCTATCGGACTGCGACTCGTTATAAACGTCTTCGGACACTGGAAGACAAAAACAAGCTGAAGATGACAATTTATAGTATCCGAAAATCGGTTTTCTTGATTGAGAAGAACAAGACTCTCCGCATGCAAAAAGCACACACCTCCGCGCTTTCTTTACCGTGGATCCAGTAGTCAAAGTGAACCAAATTTATTACAGAGAACCTATTTTGGAGGCTGGTGTATTTCCCTGGGTCAGAAATCACTTTGGTGTAACTTCTTGGATCTTCCAACAGGACTCAGCTCCAGGTCATAGCGCCAAAGCAACGCAGCAATGGTGCAAGGACGATTTCTCCGAGTTCATGACTTCTCCAGAATGACCCGCTTCTTCGTCGGATTTGAATTCAATGGACTGTGCCGTTAGGAGATACGTGAACCAGATGGTTTCCACGAAAAACTACTCCAGTTTGGAAGCCCTGAAGATTGCGCTTCTGAAGGCCTTGGACAATCTTGACGTCAACTACCTGCGTGGCGTGGTCAACTCCTATCCGAAGAGATTGAGAGCTGTGGTGAAGGCGAAAGGAGAAAGATTCCAAAAGTGTTCATTTTGTTTGTTTTTATACTGTTTGAATAAACGTTTCTCCAAGTTTCATGTCGATTCCACATTTTTTGCAAAAGTTATGGCGTTTGAAACCCAACCTATTATTAATTCCGCACCCTGTAAAAAGACGAGAAAACGCAGAGCTTGATTGCGAATTCTGCAAATAAAAAATGTGTTAAAATAATTGCATAATCGCGCACAACACATCGTCATTCGTTCATATTCCGAAATCCGTTTTCCATGAAAGAAAACCACTTTTATGTAATAACATATTCCGCCTTCCGTATTCCGTTCTTAACAATCATATTTTGTGTTAAAATTCGCATTCCAGATTTTGAAATTATTATTCGACGCAACTATGGCGTTAACATTCAATATTTTGACATGCATTCCGTATTTGATCTTTCTGAAACAATAGTCGTGTTCAAGTGACAAAAGCCCGCCCGATAAATGTTCGAAAAACCCAAACGCTTGCTATAGGACAATCTGACCAACGAGAGGCCCAAACTGTTGTGCAACCTGCCGATTTATTGAGCAATCGGTCCAGTTCATGCCCATTTTAGAATAAACAATAAATGTGTGTATAAAGTCTCTTTTTTTCATTTTTTTCAAAAAACAATTAAACATTCAATTATTCATGTGGCCAATAAAATTGGCTGAAATGGGTGACTCCTCTCACGTAGAGACTTATGCTGGATAGATAAATATCGAATTTGGACGTAGTCAAATTGCAAGTGAAACTGAATGGGGTGAACTGTCCGTCGTAATTCAGATATCCCATTCTTATATCCAAAATACTGCATTTTCCAGTTTCGTCAACATATCCCAGTGTGCTACTCAGATCGTTATTGAGCTCTGGATTGGCTCTGATAAACTCTTGACGCAGATTCGATCTCTCAAACATCATAACGGAGCGACACTGCGACGGATAATATCTTGCGTTACGGTGCGCATAAACTTTCTTCGTTGTGAGATTAGCGCATGCTGTACTTGTAGCTGGAATTGTTTTCACTACAGGACAAGGGCAACCTGCAAGAAAAAAACTATAAGAAAATATAATACCTTCATCTAGGGTTTAAAGAAAATGCAGACTACATTGTATTCCACGCGCTAATGCACAATACTCTCTATAGACAATAACCATGGGAAAATGAGTTTTTCAGAGTCAATTTTTTCCTTATCTTATACTTGCTTCATGCACAACCTGAAATTTCAGCATTTTCAACCGCAAAATTGATATTTGACTGACTCTTTCATAATTTTAATTTTAATCTCGTTGTATTTTGTGACAGTAACCTGGAAAATGTTGCATTTGGCTCATCAGATTCAGGCTAGACGTTTAGAAGTACAGTACCGGCCATAAAGGTCTCATATTATGGTTTTTCGACCATATCTCATTCGATATAGAACGAATCAATCTGATTTTTTCAGAGTTTCTTCATCAGGCAATACTATATCAGCTAAGAACATTTGCATTTGTGAGACTAATTCATAATTGAGTAATTGGAAAAAGAACGAAAACAACAAAAACCCATATTTCTTCAATGAAACTTCGTGCTCTTAGAAATTGTTCTATCTGCTAGATTTCAATATTTTGTGGGAAAATTATTTGCATTAATTACTGCCTGGCATCTACAGGGCATGGGATCGATGATTGTGTAGATGGTTGATTGGGGAATCTTCTTCCACTCCTCCTGAAGACATTTGAACTTCTTGTCGATGTTTGAAGCAGTTTTACCGGTCAATCTCTTTTCAAATTCCTCTCATAGGTCCTCAATGATGTTCTGGTCCAAGCTTTGATTCAGCCAATCCAAAAGAGTGACACGGCGGCGGTTGAACCAGCTGCGCACGTGTTGAGAACGATGCTTGGGATCATTATCCTGCTGATACACAAAGGCACGGCTTACGCTAGAAAGTGCCCAGGGTCTCATGGTGTTCTCCAAAATATCCTTATATCCGTAGCGATCGAGATTACCGACGATGCGCTTTAGAGGACCCATTCCTGTGGCAGAGAAGCAACCCCATTGCATAACATAGTCACAGGCGCCTCTCATTTCCCTAATATCTCAGCCCACGTTAGACCTTCCACTTCCACTAGGCGGCCCATGAACCTTATCGTTGTCAACCCCAAATCGAATGATTTCTTCTCAACTGTTGTGCCAATATGGAATGCTATTTTTGCTAACACCCCGACTTATCTACTCCCCTCACAAATTTCTACAACTATTGATAAGTCCATCCTGAGATATTGAATTAAATATTTACTCCATTCTCTCTTTCATGTATTTAGTGATATTCTTCTTTCTGTGTCATTTCGTTTCTGTGTTTAAAAAAAATCCCCGGTTTATTATTATTATTTTATTATTTTTTCTCTCTCCCTTATTGAAGCTCCCAATCCATTAGGTTAGCCTCGTGAGGGGCCCTATCTAATCCTACTGTCACCCAATATTGTTTTAATTCTGTATGAATAAATTCAAATTCAAATTCAACCCCAAACCATCTGGTTCAGAAGTCATGTTCATTGGACCCGCCAGGACTGGGCCAATATTATCTGGTCGGACGAAAGTAAGCGCAACTTGTTTGGAAGTGACGGTGTGAAGTGGATTCTTCGTTCTACCGACATTCGCTACGTCCCCAAGTATCAACTGCCAACCATGAAGCACGGTGACGGTTCCTGCATTGTTTGGGGTTGATTTTCCGCTACGGGAATGGGTCCTCTTAAGCGCATCGTCGGTAATCTCGATAGCTATGGATATGAGGATATTTTGGAGAACACCATGAGACTCTGGGCACTTTCTAGCGTAGGCCGTGCTTTTGTGTATCAGTAGGATAAGGTTCTCAAGCATCGTTCTCAAGCTGGTTCAACCGCCGCCGTGTCACTCTTTTGGATTGGCTGAATCAAAGCTCGGACCAGAACATCATTGAGCACCTATGGGAAGAATTCGAAAAGAGATTGACCGGTAAAACTGCTTCAAACATCGACAAGAAGTTCAAATGTCTCCAGGAGGAGTGGAAGAAGATTTCCCAATCAACCATCTACACAATCATCGATTCCATGCGCCGCAGATGCTAGGCAGTTATTGATGCAAATAATTTTACCACAAAATATTGAAATCTCGCAGATAGAACAATTTCTAAGAGCACGAAGTTTCATTGAAGAAATATGGGTTTTTGTTGTTTTCGATTTTTTTCAAATTACTCCATTATGAATTAGTCTTACAAATCCAAATTTTCTTAGCTGATATATTATTGCCTGATGAAGAAACTCTGAAAAAATCAGATTGATTCGTTCTATATCGAATGAGATATGGTCGAAAAACCATAATATGATACCTTTATGGCCGGTACTGTATATGGGCTCTAAACGGGATGACTTTTTCTTCTAACATCTAGCATCTGCGAACACTGATTTATTTCATGGTTTAATGAAACAGTAGATAAATTATTTTGAGTTTTAAGGTATTATTTCATTTCCTTTCAAAATCTATTGAAGTTTTCTACTCATTAGGAAACGGAAATATTTTCTTCTTCAGAATAAAAATAGAATAAATAGAAAAATAATATTTTTTTTAACGAAAACCACAAAATTTCGATACTGAGACGTTTTGAACCCGTTTACTTTTCGCGATTGAAATGAATACTTTGTGGTGCTTCATTCTTCTTTATTTTTTTTAAAAGAAGCAACCATGTAATACCGTGCCAAAATCATGCACAATCTTGCTGAAATTGTGCGTAGCTGTGCGGAAACCGTGCCCAATCCGTGCACAATTGTACCGAAACCTAGCACATTCGAGCTGAAATCGTGCGCAGCTGTATGGAAGTCGTGCACAATCCGTTTACAATTGTGCTAAACAATGCACAATCGTGCTGAAATTGAGCGCAGCTGTGCAGAAACCGTGCACAATCCGTGCGCAATCGTGCGGAAACAGTGCGCAATCCTTGCACAATTGTACCAAATCAATTCTCAATCGTGCCAAAATCATGCACAATCATGCTACAGTTGAGTGCAACAGTGCAGAAGCTGTACCAAATCCATGCACAATCGTCCCAAAACCATGCACATTCGAGATGAAATCGTACGCAGCTGTGAGGAAACCGTGCCCAATCCGTGCACAATTGTACCAAAACCATGTACACTCATGCCAAAACTATGCGCAACCGAGCCAAAGCCAGGCGCAACCACGCCACAATTGAGTGCAACAGTGCAAAAGCAGTGCCCAATCCGTGCACAATAGTGATGAACCAAGCGCAATTGTGTCAAATCCTTGCATAATCGTGTCAAGACCGAGCGCAGCCGTGTCTGTACATATAAATTAAAGTGGTTTGAATCGTCACAATTCTGAAACGCTACTAGAACGAAGATTCCAGTCGCAGAATGGGAACAATCTGAGCACCGAAAATCTGCCAATTCGCCAATGAGAATTTGATTGGTTTTCAGCGCACTTTGCCTATTTTGAGCGAGTTTACACCGCTTTTCCGGTGAACTCTGGTATATACCGTACCCTACAGTATCCACTCACCAAATTTAGTCTCCTCTGTGCTGCCAACGCATGGACAATTGAATCCACCGGACAAACAATTTCTGGAGCGGGACCACTGAAATTCGAGTGGAATATTCGTAATTATAATGATTTCTGTGCATAGATCATTTTAGCTTCAAGTACATATACATATAATATTTTAAACGTCTGAAAACTGCTGAAAACGTAAGTAAACTTTTTGAAAACAAAACTTTGAGAAAAGCGGAAATTTCATTTTTTTTGTATTTTTCTTAGATTATAGTTTTAATATATCTTCTGTGTATTCAGTATATATTACTAAAAAGCTTCTGAATTTGCTTTTTAGAAATTCAAATTTCTTCGAGAAATTATTATAATAATTTTCCGTTTCCCTATTTAACTTACTGTAACTCCTGGGGCGACTAATTGACTTACTTCACTATTAATCCCATTTTGCTCCCAAGCACTCCATTCTCCCCAAATTCCACCAGTTGGGCAGCAAGGCGGTGTGTCAGTAGTCTCTGGGCTGTTGATGCAATGAAACCAGTTGTTTTTGATAGTTGGAGTGCCCACACAACATGGCTTTTGAGGTCCGTTGGCTCTCGGATAGTTGCACGCTTGTGTGTTGCATCGCTTTGTTGCGGAGGTGGCGCCACTGAAGTATGAACAATCACGAATGTAACTTTCGGGTTGCAGCGTTTTGGTAAACTGCCGTCAAGTCTGGCGCTGGGTGTGCGCACACCCTTTGCACACTATCCTCCGCAAAACCTCAGAGTCGTCACCAAAATTAGATCTCGGCAATCCCCTGGTATATTTTGAAGGAAAATTGAACGATTTTGCTAGAGATGCGCAATGAAGCATCAAAGTCACAAAAATCGGGCCTGATCTCTTTCTCTCCCTCAATCAGTATATTTTTGTTTATTTTGCCAATCATTGAATCAGTGTGTGTTTTTTGATTTTACCGTATCGATTCTTGGGTAAAATCGATAAAGAATCGATTCTTTTTCGACCGATTCCGGCTAAATCACTCACGCAGGCGTAATTGCGGAGTGTCGTTGCTCGCTTTCAAAGTTATTTTTTCATTTGTCTTTTCGTTTTTTATTTCAAAAGGCATTTTTTTCGTGCGCGGTTTGAAAGTGAAATTTACGCTTGAAACATTGATAAAACTTTGATGCTACATGATTCGTTGGGAATAGACGCCGTCATCCGTCCACCGATCTCGAGCTGGGCGCAACACATAAATGCTCTCAATATTTAAACCTCTACCAAACTTGAACTATAATGCTAATTAAAGCCTTTTTTTAAGCTTTTCCTCAATATGTCATGTCAGAAGTTAGATTTTCTCATTTTCCGTAGGGGCAAGCTGTGAATGCGGCGCCCCTTTAATAATTTCCTTAATTTTCACTAACTCTGTGAATTGTCCAACTTACACACACGGGCAGTTTTGCATGGAATCTGAAAGACAGGTTCTAGTATAAGTTAGAGTTGCACATGCTCCGCAAGACTGATTACAACTTCCACTAGTTGTCCATTCTGACCAGATTCCTCCTGCTGGGCACGTGGGGCAAGCTTGGGCGAAAGCAATCGATATGAAAAAGTGTAAAAGAAGAAAAAGCTTCAGCATTTCACTGAAATGCTTTTTCAATTGTTAAGGTGATTTATCAGAATGCCATGAAAGACTTTATATTCAATACTTGCACAATAGCGTGAGAAGATTGAGAAAATCGCCAGAGCGAAGTTCAGGACAAAATTCAAGCTATCACTTTTTTAGTGAATTTTCTGAAACGGCATTCTTACGAAAAACCGCAACATTGCCGTTGCAGGCTATAACATATCCGATCATTATGAATTTTGCTGTAACTGGAACGACTTCTCGAAACTTGAATTCAGTCGGAAAATCTAAAAACGAACAGCTGAAATATCGGAAAATCGGAACGAAGACTAGAGCGACTCACTCTGAAAATCAATTTACTCTCTCTTGTGTTTTGCAACAGTAACTCCAAATCAGTAATTGAATTCTGGAAACAGTGGAAAAAAGATACAAATTCGAGTGAAGTAGGAAGTTTATTTCTCTTCATCGCACTTTGCGTGTCCCTGCAGTTCATTCCGATTCATTCTGGTTCATATTTTGACTTTTGTCGTGAGTCCCCGAACGCTTTATGTCAGATTAGTTTGGAGCCCGGCAGAGTAGGGCGGAATTGGATTTTGGGAACTCGGAATCCGGAAAAAGGAAAACAGAAAAAAATTTTTTTCACGGAATCTGGAATCCGGAAGACGGAATGAAAAAAAACGGCGGAATCCGGAATTCCGCTCTTCTCTGCAGAGTAGGGCGGAATTGGATTTTGGGAACTCGGAATCCGGAAAACGGAAAACGGAAAAAATGTTTTTTCACAGAATCTGAAATCCGGAAGACGGAATGAAAAAATCGGTGGAATCCGGAACGCGGAATGCGGAATCCGGAATTCCGCCTTTCTCTGGAGCCCGGAGTACTGTAAGATTACGGTATAAACAGTGATCCAGAATTTTCAGGACTTCACCGTTTGAACAAAGTAGCCTGATACTGATACTGGTATGGAATGATGTTTGACACCTCAATAGTATTTTATAAATTTATCATTATTTACCGTATAATAATAAAATTACGGTAGTCACAGTACCCGATAATTGATCAAAAATCGATTTTAGTTTGAAACCTTTTTTCTTTGACTTGGCGTAATTTTACAAGTCAAATATGAACTCTCCTACACGTATACTCTGGGAAACACATTTTTAAAACATTTTTTATTTTTTCTACAATACAGATTCAAACACTGATTCTATTAGGTTCCGTTAGAACGTTCCTGAAGTCATTGATGACTCTGTTTCAGCTTTTCAGTCCATATTTGTCTGAAATTCTAATATCAAATTTATCATAGACCCTGCTGACACCAACCAGTTGCATTTCTAGTTCGGCGTGACATTAAGTAAAAGCTGTAATTACACGGCTGAAAAATTGTTAAACTGGCTACCAGCTCGAAAGTTTTGAAAACCTCCCGCGGTGCTCGTTTGAAAGCTATTCTTCTTTCAAAAGCATTTGAACCATAGAAGTGTACGAGAAAAAGTGCCAACAAATACTAAAAATTGCTAGAAATGAGAATCACATAGACTGTGTGAAACATTGAAATAATTTTTAATTTTTTTTTTGAAATCTCAGCTTTGATAACTGAAATAACCAAATATACAACAATTATGAAAATGTTTTATTTTCTAAATAAGGGAAAACATGCAAACTGTAATAAAATTATAAAGCAAACCTGCTGTGAGATTATCACTGGCGTTTATCATTTTAAAATTCGAAGGAATGCCTGTGAAAAGTCTTTTCCTGAAGATGCGCTCCATTGAGAAAATCGCGAAGGCATCGTGAGATGATAATAATTCAAATCTTTGAGAATTGAAATATTGATATCCATTTCAGTTACCATATTCAACTGCCAACTGCTAAACACCGTGGCAGCTTGCACTTGTTCTATGTGTACTAGCTCTGTTTACCCCAAAAGCTGGACATACTGCCCACTATTTGCCTACCCACAATGGACAAAATTGTTCTAAAAATACTAAAAGCTGTCTCAGCTTGCTCTTGTTTTATGTGCACTAGTGACTAGAAAAGCTGGATATCTGACTGACTATCTGCCGACAAGCTGTCCACAAATCGTCCGCTTATAGAGCACAAATAGAAGGCTATATTTCATGGAACCAATGCTCTGTAGTTTCCCAATTGCCTAAATACTGGCCATTTTGCCCACTAACTGCTCATTATTTGCCAATTCAATGGACAATAGCTGCCCAATAGCAGTAATTTTTTGTTCACTTTCCGTTGCCCAATTGTTCATAGCACTGTTTGTTAAACTGTTTGCTCAAAGCTCCTGTACTAATATAAAATACTATGAAACATTTATGACCAGTCTTTTTTATAATTCTCAAAATATACAGATGGATCCACTTCAATGTTCTCTTTCAAGGTCTTCGAGCTGCTATCACTAACTCTGCTCTCCATCCGGATAAAGACGACAGCAAATGCAACAGAATATTCCGGAAGATAGATGTTTGCCTCTATTAGAAAATAGTAGAGAGGTCTGGAGAAGTAAACGTTGAACTTCAATACAAAAAATGAGACGAATGCATAAAGAAATTGGGTAAAAAACATCACGTGCACTGGGTAATAAAGCACACGAAACGCACGAAGAGTCTCTTCCACTTGATACTTTTTGATAAGTGCGCCACCGGATCTTTGGAGGTGTTGACGGAGACGCTGAAATGCAGAATCTATTGGTGTATTCATTCAAATTGCTCGTGAGGGGTCTCACTCTACTTTCAAATTGTAATAATATCTTTGTAAAATTCTTCAAGATCTCTAAATTTTCTGTGATTTCACATTTAAGGATCAATCTTGCGACCGTTTGCAAGATAGATACACCACCAGACCCCTCTTAATTTTCTTGAAATTCAATAATTTTCTCGATCTCGATCAATCAAGCAATTTGTAAATCCCTAAAGTATTCTGATAAAGTTTCTAACTATTTTTTTTCTGTTTCATATTTCATATACAGTATGGGGAATAAATATAGCGCCGCATTCAAGACGGTTTAATTACTTCAAATTGAAAGATTTTTTTCTGAAAATCAACCAAAATGTTTATTAAACAACAACAAAAATTATAGCATCAACAATTTTCGACTCTTCCTCCTTTCGCTTTGATGACTGCCTGAAGTCTCTTCGGATAAGACTCGACGACGGCACGAAGGTAGGCAACGTCTAAATTGTCCCATGCAGCTGTCAGAGCGATTTTCTGGGCTCCCAAATTCGGATAATTTTTCGTGGATACTTGCTTCTGAACGATCTCCGAAGAAGTCATCTTCCTCTTTGCGCATTCCACAATGGCGAATGGAGAAGGCGTCACCATTACTTTCAAAGTTAATGTAATTAACTAAAATTTTAGGAAATAGCTAAAAACAAAATACTGAATAAAAATAATAATACTGTGTGCCACACAAACCGTTCTGCGGGCACTAGAGCTTACGAAAAATTGCGGCGCTATATTTATTCCCCTCCCTGTAATGTGCCTTGATTGCACAAGTGGGCGATTGCTTTGGTTATTTGTCCTTTCCATTACAATAAAATATTGATTTTTCATGATTCTATCTTTACAATAAGATGGTTTTCGTTTTTCCCTTCCGAAAAAATAAATACCTTGTGGCACGTGGAAGGAACGGTAGCCCTATGCAGTGGGAGGGCGTAGTAGGTGTAAGTGCGGGTAAGAGATGCCCGTGGAAGACAAAATCGCCCTATGCACTGCGGGCGGGGCGAGGGATGGTCACCGTGTAGTGCAGTGGAAGGGAGAGAAATGCCCGATTTTCACCGCCCACATGGATTACCCACAAAACTCACCTCATTTTTATTGAGCAAGTATCTATAGATCAATATGGATAACGTTTGTACGAATAGAGTAATCGCAAAAGCCGCCAACACATTAAATGGTAGACTGGCACTTACCGCCAGACAGTACGTGGATGTTCCTCCGAATCCTTGATTTGCATACACGAATGCCAATAAGACTGCAGACAGTAAACACTGAAAAACGAGAACTGGAAACCACGAATGCCTGTCCGATTGGTAGGATTCTGCTCTTCTCGTTGCCAGATATCTTTCCAATGTGAGTGATGGAGTAGTGCAGATGCAGAACCACATTGAACAGTTAAACGCAATACGGAGACCGAAGCATCGTTCGGATGACGAGATTATGTCGCATGGCGACTCAGCGTCAGGAAGGATCACAATGAACCGGTACAGGTCCAATCCATGGTAGAACAGCCTAAATTGGACAATTTATAGTCACTATTTTTGAGAAAAAATAAATAAAAAGGTTTCTCTTTTTTACACTTTCAACATGCTATCATAAGTGTGAAACCCGCCTGTTGGACTGATGACAAATAAGCGAAAATGCATGAGCGACGAGTACGACCTTCGTGTTGAGATGGTACAACGGATTCCTAATGATTCGTTGAATAACGCTCATGATTAAAGGGATAGCAATAATAGCAATAGTCAGAAATGAGAAAAGTAGAATTCTCAGTGGTAAAAATGTTGCAATTGACTGCATCTCCTCACAATCCACTTCCGTATCCACTTCAGTATCCATTTTCTGTTACTTGAAGAACAAAAGTACGTGATATAAGAGGAAATTGAAAGCTGGACAGAGGGGGTGGTGGGGAAAGAAAGATGAAATACATGAAGAATAGCATAATATAATATTTTTAAAATTATCACGAAATCATAATCATTTCTTATCGAGAAATTAGATTAAATGAAGTTTAAATGTTAAGAAGCACTAGGTAAAAGTTATTTTTGATAACTGAGACGTCGACCAGCGTCTCAATGAGCCTCTAATCACCCAGCATTGTACTGAGATCACTACCTTCATTACTCAAAGATTTTCATTCAAACAGCTACTTTGAGAGAGAAAGAGCATTTGGAAAATAAGCGCATTTACATATTTTGCACTTTAGCTGGTCCCAGGATGCTGTTTAGTAAATGAATTTATAGTCATTATGAAACGGTTTAATAAAGAAAAAAAATTGAAGAAAACTGATGATTTTCTTCTGTTTTTAGTGTGAAAAAAGACCAAGAAAATCAGTCTCGACGTTTAGGAGAGCCAAATGCAAGTGCGCTCCATCTAAATTTTACACGGCTTTAAAAGAGATGAGGTTCCTTTTTTTCTTTTCACAGATTTTTCAGTGCTCAAGATTGCTAATGCGCACTTGAAAATGAATATTATGCAAGTGCGCTCTATTGAAAGTGATACTAGAATGGATTCCTCGAGACCAAAAACGAGATGGTCCGGTTCACTACGAAAGGAAATATCAATATATGGAGGAAATCGATTGTCTACTTCATGGATCACCATCGCCCAAGATCGCAAGGCATTGTTAGCTGTGATCCGCGCCCACACAAGTGATTAACGGAGCGATTAACAATTACTACCGGTTGAATTGTAAGTAAATAATGCATGTGCGCTCTACTGAAAGCTTTCGAGTGAATCCGCTGAAAAATGTTTAAAAATGAATTTTCTGATGCCAAGCGCGTTGAAACGTCCAAATCGATGAATAAGAACGTTGAGAAAACCTCGCGAAAAACAGCTTTTTCAGATCCCATCTGTGCTCGTTTCGCCGCAAGCCCTTTGGAAATTTCCAGTGGTTCGCTTGGCTGAACTTAAAACATTTCAGCTAATTTTTGAGGAATACGTTGTGTTGTTGAAACAGAAATGTATGTGAAATGTTGGATAATTCAATTTTATCGTTTCTCTTACTCGCCGTGTCAATTCAAACATTTTTTTTTGTTTATTTAAAGATATTTGAATATGTGAACATTTGAAAACCGAAAATAACGGCGAATTACATTAATGAAACCATTGGCTACGCAGAATTATTACTTTTTCTGTTTGCTCTTGTCGTTTTTTATTCTTCTTTTCATGAAGGAATACATCAAGTTCAGAAAAGAAACATTCCAGCGATGGAAAATAAGCCTTAAATTAGTCTGAAAATGATGAAAAACTCGAAAAAAGGAAAAACGCATCTTATTTTGATGAATGAAGTTTCAAATTTCCGAGAGCCTGTGACACCCGCCACAAAGTCAATAATTTGAAAGTTTTAAAAGTGCTATCGGTATTATAACTGGTATTTCCCCCCACAAACCTCGGTATTACCCCCCACTGGAATGAACCGGAATCGCCCCCCCCCCTTTTTATTTTATTCATCCAAAAATCACGTGTAATCAATCTTCTTTTCAACTTTCATTTCAACATTTCAACATTCAACATTCAGCTTTTCAATCATTCAACAGAATTCATGAAGAACTTAAGTCCAAGGGAAAGAGATTTTGAATAAAGGATGAATGACACTGTTGTTCAGGTGGGATCACGAGGGGTCCTAAAAGAATAGGGCAGGGGGGGGGGTGATTCTGGAATCGTGGGGGGTGATTCTGGAATCGTGGGGGGCGATTCTGGAATCTTGGGGGGGGGGTGATTCCGGTTCATTCCAGTGAGGGAGAATAAAGATATAATGTGGGGGTCATTGTGAAAGATTACCTCTTTTCTGAAATCGCCGCCCCCCCACATCAAAAGGTGGTGGGCAATGCGGATATTTATACCTCACAGAATAGTCCCCCACACACAATCACCCCCCACATCCAAAATTAATTGAAAACATAACTGTGGGGGGTGATTCCGGTTATGGGGGGGCGATAGAGGTGTGGGGGACGATTCTGTAAAATTACCGTGCTATCTATTTCTGTTTCATCGTTTCCTGATTTGACTCTATCAAATATGTATAATGCTAATGGAAAAGGGTAGTTCAATAAGTGAGGCTTTCACGAAAGACGAAAATAAAACGTGATCTTCGATCGTCTTTAAAATCGTCTTGCATTCGTCTTACACAATAGAAAAGTTGTGCATGTGTACCAATACAATGTCTATCTCTGCGTCAGAGGAGATCAAGTAGAAGACGAAGACGAAGACGAAGACGAAGACGAAGACGAAGACGAAGACGAAGACGAAGACGAAGACGAAGACGAAGACGAAGACGAAGACGAAGACGAAGACGAAGACGAAGACGAAGACGAAGACGAAGACGAAGACGAAGACGAAGACGAAGACGAAGACGAAGACGAGACTAGACGATACGAGACGGTCTTATTTCGTCTTTCATGGAAATCTTACCACCAAGAATGTGTACGTTCAGCGAAGTTAATTTAAGTGAATATAAGAGATAAGTATTTGTAAACGAAAAAATAATTAATGAATGTCTGAAAATGAAAAAAATGCTAATGAAATATTTAAAAAAAGTTTTTAAATTAAAATTTTCAAATTCTGCAGTGAATAGGAATTATTAAAGCTTCAATTGTAATTGACAACGTACATTTTAGGCTTCAAATACACTATTTTCAGGTTGTCTAACTTTAGTAATATCCAAACAGATTGATGGCCTGGCGTTGAGCTGCCACTAGAACAGCGTGCCATACATTAAAATATGCATTTTGTTTTGAAACAAAATAATTTGATAATTTCAGCCGCAATCTTAAGAGAAAATGTAATAAAACGTTCGCTGCTGACGTCAGAAACGAAAAATTAGTGACGATCTATATTTCAAGAAACGGATATTGCGATATTGCGCACTGCGGTTTCAAGACTGTTTCAAGTCATCAGATGGCTAGCAATTCTAGATACAGAAGAAAATTACGGATTCAGAGAATCGAATGAGAGTACATTTTTATCAATTCGTACATTTATCGGGAGCTCTATCAGTTTCTGGTTTTTTTTGCGCAAATTTAGTCCAGAAGCTGACGGAATCTTTCTTACGATTCGGGCCGGTTCGTAACTTTCTTCAGATTGAAAACTATTACTTAAAACAGTTGCAAATTTCAGATTCCATTGCATTTCATCTGGAAAATATTTATTTGAAACTATGCGACAGATAAACGCGAAACCGTGTTCAAGTTGCCATCACTGTCACTCTTGCAACGTTTGTTTCAGAATATATCTGAATAACGTCCGAATGATCATATAGTTAAATGCAAAATTTGATAATAATCTGTAATTTTTATGTTATTTCTCGCCATGAATTCTATTATATTTTGAAGAAAGTTATACGCTTTCCCATATCCTATTCGAAATGTCTCTAATCACAAGTATTGCTTGGGGTGCCGTATCCCGCAGAACCGTCGGAACTTACCCAAAAGCTCTCAAAACTAAGGCTTCCACGAAAGACGAGAACAAAATGTCGTCTTTCGTCTCGTCTTATATTCGTCTTACGCAATAAATAAGTTGTGTACAACTTTCTATTCAAAACGAAGATGAAGACGGGACGAAGACGGAGACGAGACGAAGACGAAACGACGACAAAGACGAGACGAAGACGAGACGAAGACACAGACGAGACGAAGACGAAGGCGACATGAAGACGGAGACGTAGACGAGACGAATACAGAGACGAAGACGATGTAAATATCTTCAATGTAAATATCTACGCGGAGATCGAACTTGTTTCTGTCAAGTTTAGTAGTGTGCTTCATTTGAGAACGGATATCGTCATACCTTTGAATATTATTGAATTGTTGAGTATGTCGTTGATGCCTTAGTTATGCCGCAGGTGTCGTTTGTTGTGTACATAAGTCTGGATGGTGAAGTTTGAGCTCTTATACTTCTGCATCATTTTTTTTTGGAAGAAAAACAGTGATAATTGAAGTGGTCAACAACTTTTTACGTTTATTTCCTGTAGTCAGTAAAATATTTGTTCACTGTTTCAATGATGCTATATCACAAATTTCAATCAGTGGCATTCCACTGAGTTCCAACTGTATGAATGACGATGAAACATAAATAGTTCATCCTATTCCAAAACGTTCAGCAGATCCGGAAATCTAGGCCAATAACATAATGTCTTTTTTTTGAGGTTTTAATCATTTTCAGTCTAATTTAACGTTTATTTTCCATAATGGGAATGATTATCTTACTAAACTTGGTAAACTCCTTTATGACAAGAGGATAGAGTCAACAAGAACAAGCAAAAACGAAGTAGCTATTGTTCAATAGACAAGAAACATTATATGAAGACAACGATTTAATTAATCTACTTCATTATGCTTTTTGAGTTCAATCTTTGCTGTTTTGTTCAGATTTCATCAAAATGAGAAGCCACTTAAGAGTGGTAATTGAAATATATTTAAATAGAGTAAAAACTCAAGTAGAGTTGCATGCAATACTATTGTTCGTGGAGCCTTTTTGAGAGCAATACTATTAGGGGCGCAAGTCAATTTGGGGTGCAGATACAGTACTGGCCACAAAGAATGTCGGCGGGCTTTTTTTTGGGATAACTTTGCTGGCACTGCTCCGATCGGTCTAAATTTTTTTGGCAGTGTTAAAACTGGCCTGAGTAACATATTCAGTAAGTTGTAGCTTGTAAATATAAATAGTTTTGGAAAAAATCCAAAATTTGAGAAAATCGTGAAAAATGCATTTTTTGAAACTTTTAAAAATAATGTTAGGAAAAAAAACTTCAAGATATCTAACCAAAATACGGTTTTAAAATGTTTTATACTTCGCTGGGTACCCTTTTGCATCGATAACATCTTGGCAACGGCGTGGCATGGATTCCAAAAGTGTCTTAATGACTGTGATTGGGATACTCGCCCATTCTGCTTCAAGTTGAGCGAACTTCTGGTTTTCAGTGGTGGCCCGGACACCTCAAAGTTGTCTCTCTAGCACCTCCCACATGTGTTCGATCGGAGTTAAGTCTGGAGATTGACTTGGCCACTCCAACAAATTAATTCGACGACGTTGAAACCAGCTTGCAAAATGCTTCGAGAGGTGTTTTCGGTTGTTGTCTTATTGAAAACGAACGCTCTTCCAACATTTGCTCTAGCCAATGGTCTCATCGTATTCTCCAAGATATCTTCTACACAAACCATGGAGTCCATTTTTTTGGGGATGTCTTCTAATAGTTCTCCTTGAAGGCACGGGCTCCTGAATCTGCGTAGAAGTCCTTCCAGGATCCTCTCGAGCAGCGCGCAGGATGTGTCGATCAACGTTTCTGGAGGCAATGTGGGGTCTTTCCGGCGATTTATGATCAACAACTCGTCCCTAAACTTGAAATAATAGTTTTTAAAAGTTAAAAAGCACTCACATCTTCTCGGTATCTTTTCAAAACGCGACGAATCGGACTTTGAGATCGATTGAACTGGTGACTCAATTCAACTGTAGAATCACCTCGTTTCCAGCCGACAATTATGGCTTCTCGTAGGTCAACAGTGAGGGAGTTCCTTCCAATAGGTCTAACCATTACTAGAATAAGAATAGGGAATCATGCTCGCTGATTTACAAGACTTCTAAATCAAAAACTGAAAATAAATAAAAACACTCAAAAATGGAAAAAGCCAAAAAAATTGAAAACAAATTAAAAACTTTTGCAATGATGCAATTTCATTTTCTGCAAGTTGCAGTGAAGGTGTTCCGCAGCTACAGTAGAATTTTAACAACAAAATATCTGTTTTCAGCGTAGTTATCCCAAAAAAAAAGCCCGCAGACATTCTTTATGGCCAGTACTGTATGTTAGAGGTTTTACGGGGAACGAAATGTTTGAATCGGCACGGCGAATAAAAGAAACGGTAAAATTGAATTATCCAACATTTCACATACATTTCTGTTTCAACAACACAACGTATTTCTCAAAAATTTGTTGAAACAATCAGCATGTTTTCAGTTCTGCAATGATAACCAGCCCAACTTTCCAAAGGGCTTGCGACGAAACGAGCACGGTTGGGATCTGGACAAACTGTTTTTTGCGAGGTTTCTTAAACGTTCTTATTTAGACATTTTGACGCACTTGGCATCAGAGATAAGCGGAATTCCGTCTTCCTCCTTCCTTCATTGCATTTGTGCGCGCGATTGATGAATCGCAAAATGAAATGCTCAAGTGTTTTTTCTATTAGAAAAACTGTTTTTAAAAGCCGCATGTCATTTGCAGGTTGCGGTTGCAACAACGCAACGTACGGCTGGAAGATAAGCTGAAACAATCTGCACTGGGAATCGCTCGAAATTTCCACAATTTCAGAAATTAAAGAAAAAATTAAGAAATTACCATTGCACGTCATTCAGTCTTTATAAAAAATTTAAGAAAAAACGCAAAATACTACAGATTCTAATAATACCAAATATGTACTTTTAAGAAGATTTTCTGAATATTTTTGAAAAATTTCTTATGAAAAAAAACTTTAATATTAAATATTTTAAAATGAAATATGTCAACGTAAAATTGAAGCAATGAGGAATTCGTTAATAATAATTTCAAATCATCCTGCAAGACCAAAACCTTCATTAGTGTAATTCACAATTATTTCCGGTTTCAAAATGTTTATTATATCTCTTCCTTCTCTTATTTCTAAGCTGATTTGTTCTATCAAAATTCCCAATGCGAATGCTGCATTTTGAATTTCAGATTTAGTCTTATAAGAGCTGCACAAGGGTGGCTGTACTCGGCAGGTCCGACCTCAATGGGCGTACACCAGAGAAGAGCGGAATTCCGGATACCGGATTCCGCCGTTTTTTTCATTCCGTCTTCCGGATTCCAGATTCCGTGAAAAAAATTGTTTTCCGTTTTCCGTCTTCCGGATTCAGAGTTCCCAAAATCTAATTCCTCCCTACTCTGGCGTACACTTCATTGCATTACCATTGGATAATTGATGATGCTTCAAGAATCGTCTAGTGAGGTTCAGGCATTTTGAAAACTTTCTGTAAAGAATTAAAAGAAGAAAAAAACAAAAAATCAACAGCTGATGTAAAAAAAAAGAAATATGTTATGCAAACCAGCAGAAAAGTGAATTAAGCTCACTCAGAATTGGTCAATAAAACGCGGAAATCCGATCAAAACATAGTAGGCGTTCTTGCAAAGATACCTAATTCCAGGGAATACAAAGGAACATAACCCGGGGTATATATATATATAAAAATAGAGCAACTTCAAAATTCAATCGATTTTGATTCAAGGGATCAAGCACCTTCAAGACGGCTCAGTTTATAAATAGGTAAGTTATAAAACGGAGTTACAGAGAAGCTTATGAAACCTTAACACACATTGAAGAAACAGTTTTCTTTGGTTATTCTGGGGTTAAGAGAGGGTATAGAGGAAGATTACATCAAAACTTTCATAATTTACTTTTTTCTGTCAGAATTTTGTTCAACTCTACAATCATGTCGGATGCGCTCTTCTGATGGAATGAAACAAAACTGAGCAATTGACTGATGCTGTTACAGACTATCCATGATGATCCATCAGTTGGTCCGGCTACACATGGGATGATGACGTTTTTAGGTTTGGAACTTATGGCTTTTGAATAACTCATAGATTGAGAGACTAACAGACTGCCACTCAACAGTTAAAACGTTCACTGTTCTAAGTTCTAAGAAGGAGACGTTAACTTGGTCGAGTAGGGTGATGTGAACTGATGATGAGGAATAAGAAAAGGGAACGGATAGACAAAGGTAAGACCTCCACCCATGGTATTTGAAGTTAATAGTAGAGGCACGGTCACGACGAAGTATAGAGGTGATGTGAGAAAAGGCTGGAGGGAAGGAGAGTTTCAGAAAGCGCAAAAAGATATAAATCTAAGAAGTAGAAGAGCTTTAATTTTAGTCAAGTTAGCAAATAATCTGATACTAGGGAAGATAATCAGTAAAGGGGAGCGAAGGACTACTTGATAGAGGAGACCCTGCATAAGTTGGGGGACGGAGAAATGATGAATGAAGAATTAAAGGATGAATTGAGATCAAATCGGATGCAATCCGCTACGCGGCATGTCTGCATTCATATACTTGGTAACATCAGTGTTCTTATTCTCACCGTAGACAAATTTCAGTGAAACACGCAAAGTTTCAATTTCAGGATTTCGATTGCCGTGCTTTACAGATCGGTGTGCCTTGCTTCATCTTTTAATGAAAGTTTTCCCCCCCCCCGTATTTATTGTTATTGAACTTTTGGAAGGACTGGAAATTTGAAGAGCACCGATGACGTTGCTCCTTAATGTGAGCAGAGGAAATGCCTTGAAATACTGTCCGGTCTTGGTGTTTCTGCTTCATTTGTAGTCGGGAAGGCGTTCGATGACTGCGTGGTCTGGGTTGGCAGAGACGGTTCAATTGGGGTATAGTTTACATCTGAAACCTCAAACCAACGTCTTCTATTCTCTCAGAGATTTTCAAAGACAGCTCCTCCTATTTAGTATGTCTAGCAGCAAAAGTATGGGCCAGCGTTTTATTTTATTTTTTTTAGGATTTCGAAAAAAATCAAAATGAAACTATATAATTTTTATTTCACATTTGATTGAAAAAGTGCTGATCTTTGATGAAAATTCGCTCGGTTTTCTTTCAATCTCTATTATGATCGCTTTCCATATTTTATGACTTTCTTCGCTTCATTGCTCATGTTTATTGTGCTCTTTCAAGATTCCGTGAGCTTCAGTAACGAAAAACCAGCCATTTCTCGAACATCTCTGACTCCATCCCCACACGAAATGTTCCATGCCTCTTCCATTTTCCATCAAGTCTAGTCGCTCTCATATTCCCACAGTTGATGTATTCTGTGGATGGAAAATGACACGTTGTTTCTTCCGTCTATTCATTTTTCACTTTTCTTCTTTTCAAGTTAAAGCTTGGACAGACCGGAGAAACGGTGAAATTTATTCCGAATAGCACCAGCCGATTACTTGGACAATCAACCAATTTTTGAGTTGCCCATTGGCAAATGATGAGTAAATCTAGTTATTTTTGATTGTGGATCCCTTCTTCTAAATTATGACGTACGCACTGACTGCGGCACGCAGGTAGTCGATGCTGAAATTGTTCCTAGAACATTTCAGATTAGCCCAACGAGCACAAAGTTTCTGTGGCTTCATAGGCTTTATTAGTCACCCAATCAATTAAAAATAAAACAAAACATTGAAATTGAAGATTAGGAATTCATATTTATTTGCAAATAACATTTTAGAAAATATTACTTTCAAACTTTGGTCTCTACCGACATGTTAATCACCATTTTGAAAAACTAGACTAAACATAACCTAATTCCAAAACAGCGAACTACAGTAGTTTGTAGAGCGTATTGCAAATTTTCTACTGTTTCATGTATCTTTCTTTATCTAGTTAATAGTAAAACTAGATTTATAGCTGACCACTATAAATTCTTGTTCATCAACTTGAATTCAGATTCTTGGATTCTACAGCTAATTTAAGAATTTCGAAAAAGTTGTGATGGGAAGCTAAGGCCAACGTCTAAATTAACAGCTATGTACTCGTGATTTTGGTGTAACACTTCCAGTTTAATAGACAGGTTTGTAGAGAAGCCAGGCTTGTGAAAACTGCTTAACTGCTTCTTGACTGAGATATTTCAAGATGTGCTGGCATGTTTCACTGTGATTGCTCGGTCCTCAAACGTGCAATTTCAGTCGTGAAGGTCTTGCTGAAATGTCATCGAGTCTGGCGCGTTTAAGTGTCTCACCCCTTGCACAATATCTTACGCAAAACCTCTCACAAGTCGTGACTAATATATTCGAACAATTTACCAAATTGCTTCTTGTTCAGTTTTCCACAATAAGTAAAGCTTCCATTTGGGAGAAATTTCGGCCGTCTCGTCTCATGTTCGTCTTGAATTCGTCTGACGCAGTGTGTTGACAACGGTTTTATTGCGTAAGACGAATGAAAAACAAAAAAACTGAAAGACGAACGAAAACGACTTTTTGCCTACGTATTTCGTGGAAGCCTTAATAATAAGTTTGAAAAATACTTTGAAATTGTTTGCATCACTATTTTATTTTGCGATGAAATGGAAATATTTGGATATTCGTTTTGGTTGAATTAGTCATAATTCCAAAAAGTTAAAAATAAACTGGAATTTCAGATAAAAATTAAATTCGAAGCAATTTTTTGAAGAAGCCATTCTGGAGGGCGTCTAAAGGGCAAAGCGCCAACGTGAAGCGAAAACGTGGGAAACCCCTGTAATTCACAAGAAAAAGTAGTTTTTCAGTCCTTTTCTGCATTTTCGCGTGAATCATAGTGTTTTCTTCAATTTTTGGATCTCTCACCTCATCGTTTTTCCCGAAAAAATCGTAATGGAGCATCAGTATATAAGTTTCTTACTTAATTACTTATACATAGTTAGTCGATCCGTTAGTCGCTTGTGTGGGCGCGGATCACAACTAACCATGCTTTGAGAAAGAAAACATTGTAATCTACGGTAAAATGCACAAAAAAAGTAAAACGCACCACTGAGCCACTAGTATTTGCTCGTCAATTACATTGTTTCTCACTGACTTTACATCTTATGATATCGATGGCTTCATTTTTCAAATCATGAACGGACCACCACAGAGCTCACATCAAAATGAGATTTGTTTGTGGAACAAGTGGGACAGATGGATTGAGTCGCCAATAGTTGTTTTTTGATTCTGCTATGAAACAGCAAAGCTTGACAAGACTGAGCTCTACAATTTTGACTTGTTTATAGGAATCATTTTTGTTTTGAAAACTACCTGGACTCCGTTTTCAGCCTGTCCCGTATTTGAAATTCACCGCCCATCTGAAAGACACAGAACTTTGTTGTAATAACATTAAAAAGATGGCTGACCATTTTTTCTCGCCTCTCTCTCTCTCTCTCTTTCGATGAAAAAAGAACATCATTAATCGTAATACGAAGATATCATATCTCTTCTTTCCAATCATTTCATCTTCATTTCTCTCTGCTGCTCATCGTTGGTTTCCATTCAAAAAACTTCACCAATGTATCAAGGAATCATATCAAAGAGGCGCATCAAACATCGAGAAGTGCACACGAAGACACAATACAAGCGTCCAAAGAAGATTGGCTGGTGTGGATCATCGGATAATTATAGGCTCTCACTTCAGAAGACGGAATGGAAGAAATAAGAAGATGTGATGTGCTGCTGAAGACGTCGAAGGAGAGGATAGCGAAAAAGAAGTGCGAAAGACGTAGAAGAATGAAGAAAGGCAAATATGTAAGAAAGTGAGAAGAAGAAAAAAAGGAGCGTGAGTGTGTGTGGGAGAAAAGAAGCTGAAGAAGCTAAAGAAGACTCGGGCGAGTGCTCAGAGAAGGGAGGAGCTTCTCCTTGTCTTTTCTGGAAACACGCACATCGATTTGTAAAAAAAGAGATGCAGACGTTTACGTCATTTTAAAACTTTTGGCTCCTTCGTTTTTCATCTTTGTTACTTAGTCGGTCACTTTCTTTTTTCATATTTTTTTCTGTTTCCGTTAATGGATAAGTGCAAGAAGTTTGAAACATTGTTTTAGACTTACTTCCTTTCTAGTGGTTGTTCCTTCTGTTAGTCTGTGCAAAAAACCTTTAGGGAATCTGAGTTTCTGCGTCATTCAAAGATTTCTCTCCGTATTATGTCTATTTTAATCACAACTCTGCGAAAAAGAAAATGAAACAAAAAAATGGAGTAACCGTGGCTTAGAAATTTCAAATTAAAGAGCTCAACTTCTTCTTGAAGGCTCATTCGCAGGGGTTCCCGACGCATAGTGGTTCATTTTGATTTAGTTCAGTGTCGAAGCGCGAAATTGTGTGTGGAGCAAAAAGCAGTGTGTCTAGAATTTGGAGCTTTAGAATGAATAATAGCATAAGTCATTAGTGGTTAAGTAAGAGGTCCCTGACTATGTAGACTAGCCTGGCAAAAGGATAAAGTAAGCTGATACGAAACGAGGGATGAGCTCTGCGGGAGAGGGATAGAGATTTGAAAACAATGCAATCAGAAACAGGTAATTGGTTTTTCTAAAAGCTCTGAAAATTTGAGAGAAATCAGAATCCTGGCTATTTCTCTTCTGACGGGAAAACTAGTTTGTGGAAAGCACACGGAGTTGCTATCAAAGTAATATAAAATAAAACTGTCTGGCTGAGTTGTGAGAAGCGGTCACAGTGAGAACAACAGCAAATTTGATGTTTCTCGAGCACGTTTCGCTTGAAACACTTGAGAAGAGACTCAAGTTTAACTGAAATTTCAAAAGGGTGAGCGTACAGTGCTGGCCAAAAAGGCATTAATAATCAGTTTTTTAGAGATTACTTGGCTCACAGGTGAAGTGCGGTCATGAAATTTTTTTTGCATGTTTTTGAAGGTAAATCACGTTAACTAAAATTTTGATTTCAACAAAAATGTAAATTTTGAAAAATTATAATAATTTATTCGAAAATTGGAAAAACGAAGAAAATGACACTATTCACAAAATGAAGTAGGAATGATCTGATTGGCTAGTCAATGACCAGGAAATGATAAATGATTAAAAATTATTTAATATTTTGTGGCAAAGACTTTTGCATAAATTACTGCCTGGCAACGACGCGGCATGGAATCCAGTAGAGCATCCACGACGGAGAGTGGGATAGCCTTCTATCAAGCCTCCAATTGAGCGAATTAGTATGCATTCTGAATGAGCACGCATTCTGAACAGGTTCGTGTAGAGAGCACAATTCATGGAGGACCTGGAAAACCTAAGGATGTCGTTAGCTGCAATATTGTGCATCTTAATTGTAACACTGGTGCTTTTATGCCACGAGCTGAGACGGAGGGAAGTATAGGAACCAGAGAAATATGCTAAGATTCCCCATTTGAAGAATGGAAGTATTAGAGCGAGCTAGGGGCAAAGCGTTAACAAAATGAGATCCTAATTAAAGAGCAACTACAGAGTCACGCGAAAAATGTGTGATGTCGTCGACAAAAGCAAGTTAACAAAGATTAAGGAAGCAGGCTATCCAAGCGATGAAAATGATGAATAGAACATGACTTAACTCGTCGATACTCTGCTTATTCAACTTGAACCGATTTTTGACGGAAAAAAAATTCTGCTCCTTGGTTCCTTATGGTAGCATCGTTGAATGACAGATTGACAGCCGCCATTTTATTCTAAAATAGAATTAATAAATATTTCTGTTTCAGACAATTTTGAAAAATAAATGAAACAAATTTGCTGGGTTTGCGCACTTAGGAAAATTAAGAAAATCCCACATAGAGGGCAATGACTCTTCTATGTATAGTGAGAAAACGGAGGAGACGTTAAAGGGGTGTGATATTCATTAATTTATAATGTGAAACCGTAATAAAAATCAAAAGTAATAAGTTAAAATATTTAAAAAATATCACACTTTCAATAATTTTTTTTGGGAAACGTTGCTAGAAATCAATCAATTTCACCGCAATTCCATAGTGTAACCAATGAAAACATAAAGAGAGATTTGTATACCATATCACCCCTTTTAGCCATTCCAACAACATTTCTTGAGCAAGGAAAACTGGAAAACACGCTTCAGTGAGAGCTGGATTAATATCACACGAAAAAATTCAGAAAGTAGTCTGAAAGTGGTGGCGATGCTAATTACACTGCCCATTAATGTGCTTCTTACGACTAATGAATTTGTATTCCTTGATACAGTAGCGGCCACTGAAATATCACCTTTTTGTTTTTCGGTTATAACTTTTTTCAGAGAATAGATAGAAACTCAAGGTCTTCTGTGAAAATGTGTCAAATTGAACCAAAAAATATGATCCAAATCAATTTTTCTCGATAAAGAAGATATTTTCGGAAATATTTAAAATACTCGATTTTTCGGATTTTAGCTAATACTGGTTTATGGCAAGAACACACGGAAAAGAGCAACGAAAGAGACAAAAAATTGTAAAAGTTAGCTAGAAAGGATCAACATTTTGTTGCGAAGCATCTAGCATCAATGACGGCTTGCCATCTTCTCGGCATCACAGAAGCAGCTTGCCGAGCAGTTCAATACCCATCGTAGCACCGTTTCAATATTTCTAAAACGCTGGAAGACTCAAAATGGACAAGCAATCAAAAGAAAACACTTGGGGATTCGTGTTACGGTCCATCTGACAGAAAGAAACATCGTCCGGGCTTCCAGAACCAACCCAAGGCTGTCTGTCGCTGAAGTTCTCGAGCAAGTTTCTCATCGTGGATCGCTTGTAGCAAGCATCAGAACGATCAGACGCGTCTGAATGATGCCGGACTGTTTGGTAGGAGTCCTGTGAAGAAATCATTCATTTCAGACCGTAATCGAGCAGCCCGTGTGGCCTGGGCACGCGCTCATCTGCACTGGACTCAGAACCAATGGGAACGAGTATTATGGAGCGATGAGAGCAAGTTCATGCTGTTTGGTTCCGATGGAATTTCTTATGTCAGACGACCAGTGGAGGCCAGATTTGACCCAAAATATCAAACACCAACTGTCAAGCATGGTGGAGGCAACGTAATGGTGTGGTCCTGTTTCAGCAACCATGGAGTTGGACCTCTTCACCGAATCACAGGCATAATGGACAGATTTGTGTACGAACAAATCCTGGAAAAGTAATGCTCCCATTCGTTCCTGCTTCCCCAAGAGTTCGTTACTTGTTTCAACAAGATAATGACCCAAAACACACTTCCAAGCACATCAAAGTGAGTCAAACTACCATATCATTTCTTTAAGAATTGGTTTGCGACCAACCGTGTGAATGTGATGGAGTGACCCAGTCAAAGTCCAGACCTCAATCCCATTGAACATTTGTGGGAGGAGCTCGGAAGACGTGTTTCTGGTATCCGTGCTCGAAACGCCGACGAAAAATTCGCTCAATTGGAAGACGCATGGGCGAATATTCCCCAGTCTACTTTGAGCAACTTGATTCAGTCGATGCCGAGAAGATGGCAAGCCGTCATTGATGCTAGAGGCTTCGCAACAAAATATTGATCCTTTCCAGTTAACTTTTACAATTTTTTTTGTCTCTTTCCTTGCTGTTTTCCGTGTGTTCTTGTCATAAACCAGTAATAGCTAAAATCCGAAAAATCGAGTATTTCAAATTTTTCCGAAAATATTTTTTTTATCAAGAAAAATTGATTCGGATCATATTTCTGGTTCAATTTTACACATTTTCACAGAAGACCTTGAGTTTCTATCTATTCTCTGAAAAAAGTTATAGCCGAAAAACAAAAAGGTGATATTTCATTGGCCGCTACTGTATATTCAATTTTCGCCTTTCATCAAGCAATAGGTTTCATGAGAAGGAAAGGTACAGTCAGGGGGTCGGTCCGGCTCGCAGGTTTCGCCATGGGGAACGCCGAGCCAAGAAACATGCTTCGCTCTGTGCAAAAAAAATCCGGGAAGCGCCAAGCTATACGAAAAGTGAACAAGTCTTGGGTACAACTTATCCTAAACTTGTGGAAAGCTCGTGCTAGACATGTGAACCTTCAAAGTTTGGTCTAGATTTGTGTAAGAATTGTGCTAGATTTGTGGACTTTTAAAGTTTGGTCTAAATTTGTGTAAGAATTGTGCTAGACTTGTGAACCTTCTAAGCTTGGCCTAGATTTGTGTGAGAATTGTACTAGACTTGTGAACTTTCAAAGTTTGGTCTAGATTTGTAAAATTTTAAAATTTGGTCTAAATTTGTGTAAGAATTGTACTAGACTTGTGAACTTTTAAAGTTTGGTCTACATTTGTGAGAGAATTGTGCTATACTTGTAAAACTTCAAAGTTTGGTCTAGATTTGTGAAATTTCAAAATTTGGTCTAGATTTGTGTAAGAATTGTGCTAGATTTGTAAAATTTCAAAATTTTGTCGAAATTTGTGTAAGAATTGTGCTAGACTTGTGAACTTTCAAAGTTTGGTCTAGATCTGTGAAATTTCAAAATTTTGTCTAGATTTGTGTAAGAATTGTGCTAGATTTGTAAAATTTCAAAATTTTGTCGAAATTTGTGTAAGAATTGTGCTAGATTTGTGAACTTTCAAAGTTTGGTCAAGACTTGTAAACTTTCAAAGATTGGTCTAGATTTGTACAATTTTAAAATTTGGTCTAAAGTTGTGTAAGAATTGTGCTAGTTTGTGAACTTTTAAAGTTTGGTCTAAATTTGTGTAAAAATTGTGCTAGATTTGTGTGAGAATTGTACTAGACTTGTGAACTTTCAAAGTTTGGTCTAGATTTGTAAAATTTTAAAATTTGGTCTAAATTTGTGTAAGAATTGTGCTAGACTTGTGAACTTTCAAAGTTTGGTCTAGATCTGTGAGAGATTTGTACTATACTTATAAAACTTCAAAGCTTGGTCTAGATTTGTGTGAGAATTGTGCTAGACTTGTGAACTTTCAAAGTTTGGTCAAGAGTTGTAAACTTTCAAAGATTGGTCTAGATTTGTGTGAGAATTGTGCTAGATTTGTGAACTTTCAAAGTTTGGTCAAGACTTGTAAACTTTCAAAGATTGGTCTAGATTTGTACAATTTTGAAATTTGGTCTAAAGTTGTGTAAGAATTGTGCTAGTTTGTGAACTTTTAAAGTTTGGTCTAAATTTGTGTAAAAATTGTACTAGATTTGTGTGAGAATTGTACTAGACTTGTTAACTTTCAAAGTTTGGTCTAGATTTGTAAAATTTTAAAATTTGGTCTAAATTTGTGTAAGAATTGTGCTAGATTTGTGAACTTTCAAAGTTTGGTCAAGACTTGTAAACTTTCAAAGATTGGTCTAGATTTGTACAATTTTAAAATTTGGTCTAAAGTTGTGTAAGAATTGTGCTAGTTTGTGAACTTTTAAAGTTTGGTCTAAATTTGTGTAAAAATTGTGCTAGATTTGTGTGAGAATTGTACTAGACTTGTGAACTTTCAAAGTTTGGTCTAGATTTGTAAAATTTTAAAATTTGGTCTAAATTTGTGTAAGAATTGTGCTAGACTTGTGAACTTTCAAAGTTTGGTCTAGATCTGTGAGAGATTTGTACTATACTTATAAAACTTCAAAGCTTGGTCTAGATTTGTGTGAGAATTGTGCTAGACTTGTGAACTTTCAAAGTTTGGTCAAGAGTTGTAAACTTTCAAAGATTGGTCTAGATTTGTGTGAGAATTGTGCTAGATTTGTGAACTTTCAAAGTTTGGTCAAGACTTGTAAACTTTCAAAGATTGGTCTAGATTTGTACAATTTTGAAATTTGGTCTAAAGTTGTGTAAGAATTGTGCTAGTTTGTGAACTTTTAAAGTTTGGTCTAAATTTGTGTAAAAATTGTGCTAGATTTGTGTGAGAATTGTACTAGACTTGTTAACTTTCAAAGTTTGGTCTAGATTTGTAAAATTTTAAAATTTGGTCTAAATTTGTGTAAGAATTGTGCTAGATTTGTAAAATTTCAAAATTTTGTCGAAATTTGTGTAAGAATTGTGCTAGATTTGTGAACTTTCAAAGTTTGGTCAAGACTTGTAAACTTTCAAAGATTGGTCTAGATTTGTACAATTTTGAAATTTGGTCTAAAGTTGTGTAAGAATTGTGCTAGTTTGTGAACTTTTAAAGTTTGGTCTAAATTTGTGTAAAAATTGTGCTAGATTTGTGTGAGAATTGTACTAGACTTGTTAACTTTCAAAGTTTGGTCTAGATTTGTAAAATTTCAAAATTTTGTCTAGATTTGTGTAAGAATTGTGCTAGATTTGTAAAATTTCAAAATTTTGTCGAAATTTGTGTAAGAATTGTGCTAGATTTGTGAACTTTCAAAGTTTGGTCAAGACTTGTAAACTTTCAAAGATTGGTCTAGATTTGTACAATTTTAAAATTTGGTCTAAAGTTGTGTAAGAATTGTGCTAGTTTGTGAACTTTTAAAGTTTGGTCTAAATTTGTGTAAAAATTGTGCTAGATTTGTGTGAGAATTGTACTAGACTTGTGAACTTTCAAAGTTTGGTCTAGATTTGTAAAATTTTAAAATTTGGTCTAAATTTGTGTAAGAATTGTGCTAGACTTGTGAACTTTCAAAGTTTGGTCTAGATCTGTGAGAGATTTGTACTATACTTATAAAACTTCAAAGCTTGGTCTAGATTTGTGTGAGAATTGTGCTAGACTTGTGAACTTTCAAAGTTTGGTCAAGAGTTGTAAACTTTCAAAGATTGGTCTAGATTTGTGTGAGAATTGTGCTAGATTTGTGAACTTTCAAAGTTTGGTCAAGACTTGTAAACTTTCAAAGATTGGTCTAGATTTGTACAATTTTGAAATTTGGTCTAAAGTTGTGTAAGAATTGTGCTAGTTTGTGAACTTTTAAAGTTTGGTCTAAATTTGTGTAAAAATTGTGCTAGATTTGTGTGAGAATTGTACTAGACTTGTTAACTTTCAAAGTTTGGTCTAGATTTGTAAAATTTTAAAATTTGGTCTAAATTTGTGTAAGAATTGTGCTAGATTTGTGAACTTTCAAAGTTTGGTCAAGACTTGTAAACTTTCAAAGATTGGTCTAGATTTGTACAATTTTAAAATTTGGTCTAAAGTTGTGTAAGAATTGTGCTAGTTTGTGAACTTTTAAAGTTTGGTCTAAATTTGTGTAAAAATTGTGCTAGATTTGTGTGAGAATTGTACTAGACTTGTGAACTTTCAAAGTTTGGTCTAGATTTGTAAAATTTTAAAATTTGGTCTAAATTTGTGTAAGAATTGTGCTAGACTTGTGAACTTTCAAAGTTTGGTCTAGATCTGTGAGAGATTTGTACTATACTTATAAAACTTCAAAGCTTGGTCTAGATTTGTGTGAGAATTGTGCTAGACTTGTGAACTTTCAAAGTTTGGTCAAGAGTTGTAAACTTTCAAAGATTGGTCTAGATTTGTGTGAGAATTGTGCTAGATTTGTGAACTTTCAAAGTTTGGTCAAGACTTGTAAACTTTCAAAGATTGGTCTAGATTTGTACAATTTTGAAATTTGGTCTAAAGTTGTGTAAGAATTGTGCTAGTTTGTGAACTTTTAAAGTTTGGTCTAAATTTGTGTAAAAATTGTGCTAGATTTGTGTGAGAATTGTACTAGACTTGTTAACTTTCAAAGTTTGGTCTAGATTTGTAAAATTTTAAAATTTGGTCTAAATTTGTGTAAGAATTGTGCTAGACTTGTGAACTTTCAAAGTTTGGTCTAGATCTGTGAGAGATTTGTACTATACTTATAAAACTTCAAAGTTTGGTCTAGATTTGTGGGAAATTGGTGCTATATTGGTTTACCATGAAACCATTGCGAAAGTTGGCTAACTAATTGTCGCACGCTTTTCCACTTTTAAAAATTGATCGCAGCAAGCCATGGTTTGAAAGTCTTCTGAAATGCACTGGCATTTGTTATCAGTCTAGTTTACCCTAGTCTAGACGTTATATTGTCGTTAAAATTGATTAGTGAGAGAATTTTAACAGGTAATCGGACTCTGGAACGGATAGAGAGTTAAATACTAAAATAATGGATGATATTTCAATAGCTACGCTATTTTTGATTGAATGAAATGACAATTCGATCCCATTCATAAAGTTAATAATGACTTGAAGAGCTACAAAAAACTAACGAGCATCATACCTGCCAATTTCAGCGCCTACAGTGCGTTTCAATATTATACGTCCACTCTTGTTTTTGGCCGTAACTTGAGAACCGGTTGAGATATCAATCTAATTTTATTAAAATTGAATTCAGAGCAACAAATTACATCTAGAAAACTATTGTTGAGAAAAAATATTGAAAACTACTCGAGATACAGAGAAAAATCTGAAAATGTGACATTTGCAACCGTTTCAAAATTATACGTCCACTCTCAGAATCAATGCTAAAATAGAGAATAAAAAATATTTCAATACTTTGTGGATGAACCTTTAGCAGCAATGACATCGAAGAGACGATTTGGCATCGATTTGATAAGGTTTTGGATGTATTGGGTGCTCTTAGTCTTGAACTCCTGCTCCAGCAGACTCCACTCAGCAATCAGCGCATCCCGAAGCTCTCCAATACTAGCATACTTCTTTCCATGGCGGTAAAGACGACGAACCAGCTCGCCCCAAACATTTTCCATCGGATTCAGATCTGGAGAGCAAGCTGGCCATGGCAAGACATCGATGTTTTTCGATTGGAACCAGTCCAAAGTGGAGCGGCTGACATGGATTGCAGCATTATCTTGCTGAAAAATGAACTGGCGGCGACTGAATCGACGACGAAACGGGATAAGGTGGTTCTGGAGAACGTCTTGGTAGTCTGTGGAGTTCATTCGACAAGTGGTGAAAGCGAGCTCCAAGTATCCAGCCGAAGCAAATGCTCCCCATACCATCAAACTGCCTCCCCCGAAATTCCTTTTGGCAAAAACGGCTAGATCCTTCCGCAAGTCGTGCCAGTACGATTTGAATCCGTCGGGTCCATCAAGATTGAATTTTTTCTCGTCCGAAAAAATTACCTGTAAAAGATAAGATAATTTGGATAGATAATTTTAAATTTAATACCTTATCCCAGTTGGTTCCCATGTTTTTTCGAGCGAAGTCGAGACGGCGAGTTTTGTGATTGTCAGTGAGCTTCGGAGCAGGGCGCATGACTGCTCTTTTGATGTTTGGATCATCCTTAAGAGCCCTCCAGATTGTACACTTGCTCACTCCAAGATTCAGCTCTTTTTTGATATCATTACAAGACTTCATGGTGTTTGAAGCCACACGAACGATTGATCGTTTGGCTCTTGAATTGAGTTTTGGAGGACGTCCAGCCTTGTTGGGTTGATTGTTGCGGGTCCGGTTCGATACAAAACGATTAATGCAATCGTGGGAACGATTTAGATGTTTCGCGATAGCCCTGTTGGTCCAACCAGAGGTTTTGAACGCGTTGATGAAGGCTTTTTCAGCATCAGTGAGCAAATGGCCACGAGACATGTTGAAAAGTGGAGAAAAACAAGGAAAATCATAATGAAAAAAGTTTCTCACATTGGCAGCAAAAAACAAAACTAAATTCAAGCTTTTCCGGCTCCGCCAAAGGTCAAGATCGACATACCTTTGAAGTGGACGTATAATTTTGAAACGGTTGCAAATGTCACATTTTCAGAATTTTCTCTGTATCTCGAGTAGTTTTCAATATTTTTTCTCAAAAATGGTTTTCTAGATGTAATTTGTTGCTCTGAATTCAATTTTAATGAAATTAGATTGATATCTCAACCGGTTCTCAAGTTACGGCCAAAAACAAGAGTGGACGTATAATATTGAAACGCACTGTATTTATGTATGTGCAATGCTTTCGTAGAAGACGGGCTGCTAAACTAATTCTTCTGTCTCTATTCCCCACGATCAGTTTCTTGTTTTCTTTCAGACTCATATTTTCTGAAACTTCACATAAGAATTGACACATGATTGACGTATCTGTTTACATACTTCTTATCCACTTCCGGAGGTGGTCTCCGTGGTGTTCTCGGGTATTTCTCGTACTCCGATCCCTGTGAACTCAAAAAAATGGACTTGGAAGAGGCAGGTGAAAGCCGGCAGATGAAAAGAGTTGGCGGAGTCCAAGAAAATTTTACTGCTTGACGTCAGAGTCCTGTAGATTGCCATCTTCATACAGACACTTCCCGATTGGAATGTCACCGAAAAGCTGATTGGCAGAGCATTTGTCTTTTCTGTGGTATTCTTTTCATTCTTTTTGCATTACGATGTAAAATATTTTATTCAGTTTCTCTTCATTGCAAAACTTTAAAAGAGAAGGGAACTCATCATAACCGTCTGCAAACACTCCTTACCTAATATCTCACGCAAAACCACATACCCGTCCCCAAACATTGGGTCAATGATCAATGGTTTTTTCGACTTTTTTGGAGGTTTTAGCAATTTTTTTTGTTCACGCGTAGAGCTTACTCGTGGCGCGAAAACCACTTTAAACTGAATATAACCGTGCAGCACGCGCCGAGCATTCGACGATGATTATAGAGGGGATGAAACTGAAAAAATTTTTTGAAGAAAATTTAATCATAAATCTCTTAATACAATATTGAAATGGTGCTTTATGACACTTAAGAAGACAAGAACGCAGAAAATTCTTGAAATGCACTCAATCACTTTTGAAGAGCTTTCAAAATGTGGCTCGAATACAAGAATAAGAATTTCGCAAAACTGCCGTCAAGTTTGAGGCGCGGTGTGCATACACCATTCTTACATTATCTAACGTTACTGAGGACTAAGCCAGAAATGGGAAAACCGTTGTGTAAAATGCTTCAAAATGGTTTGTCACTCCGGCATCTTGCCCAATCCTCCCTGAATTCCGAAAGCCCTCAAAATTGTGCTATTTTCTTCACGACTATGCTCACTGCCATGTCTGGAGACTTTTAATGAGCTCTTCAAAAATGGAAATTCATCATCCAAAAGAATTTTAACTATTTCAAATTCTTCCGAGCGTCTTCTTTGTACAGTTTTCTAGGTTTTCACTAGAAATCTGCTAGCTTAGCGCTAAACAGTGTTCTGTTTCAGGAAAAATTGCCTTCTTTTGAGAAACCGCTTAAAAGAAGTTTTCTACTACAAAAATAAAACACTATCTGTAGAGAAATCGCTCAATTATTTCTGAAGCGATCAATTAAAGCCATAGATCAATAAAATGTCTCTTCTTTGTAGATTACCAAACTTATTCTAGAAAAATCAGAGAATCACCCTCACCCCCCCCCCCGGTGGGGAGCGATTGTTAGAGGGGGGGGGTAAAAGTTGAATGAGGATACCTAACAATTGTCCCACCCCCGTTGTTTCTGTCTGGAGGGGGGGGGGTGTACGAGAGAGAGAGAGGAGCAGACAGGAGAGAGTGGGAATTCTATGTACCATGATTTTTGGATTATACCCCATCTAAGAATTTGGTTCAGCTCAAAAAATGAATTTAGAAAAAAAAACCTGTTTCAAAAGGTTTATTTAACGAAATACATAGAGCATAGCTGGCCGCCAATGCTAATGCGCTGTGTTGAAAAGCGGGCTTGGCTTTAAATTTTAAGACATATCAGCTATTTTATGTAGCTCAGCATCAGAGGAACCAGCCAATATTTGAAGAGCAACAACTCTTCTAGTGCAGTTCATCGCAGTTAAGCATAGATGTATTCGTTCAACAGGGCACATTTGCGCCGTCCATAAATGGCAGCTTCCAATTTTGAAGGTTTTAAAAGCTAATTCGAAAAGAAAAATGGCGTTCCTTGACCTATGACGTCACTTGTTAGAATGCTCCTCGAATCAGTTATCATATTGAAGCAATTGTTTTGATAACCTGGTCTTACCGGCAGATACTCCTTTCTCGGGCATGAATTTCAAGCCGTTCCAGACTTACTAGAATGAACAAACCGTAGACTTGAGTTGGATGGCGAAAGAAGTGCCTTCTAGCAGAATTTATTCAAAATTCTTCTGAAACACAAGAAATGTATGTCTGAAACTTCAATCTCTCACAGTTTACTGTGAGTTTACGGTTTGGTGCAGAATTATATATATTCCATGTAACCGTGATTTTTTTTTGTTTCTTGTTCTCTCTAAGAACACCTGTCTTTCCTATTGTCCATGATTCAGATGCCACTTTTCTTCAATCAGTCAGCTATGTTTATTTGAATTTGAACCAATTTCTCACTTTTGCTCTCTATACTCTCTCACTCTTTTTGGATCTCTAGCTCCAGTTCCCCACCCTTTCCCCATTACATCAACACTAATACTCAGCTGTTCTCATTTGTTGTTCGTTTTTTTTTTCTTTTTCTATTTTTGTTTTGCTTTTTCACGTGTTCGCGCTCCTGCTCTCTTTCTCTCCCGCCTATTCTTTCTCGTTTCCCTTTATCTCTGGCCACCTGCGTCTCGCTAGTTTCTGTGTTTTTCCATTTAATCATAGTCATTTTGCAGACAGACGACGATGTAAAACGACAAATCAGTATGAAACTTAAAGTTTTCAAGTTTACTCTCCATTGACCGCTCGAAACTGCATTTCTTTTCATTTTTGATTCACATGCGAATCGCTATTTTAAGTTTTTCAGTCCATTTTCTCACGAAACGATGGGAAAAAAGTTTAGTTATTTTTAGTTTTTCCATATAATACTTTGTACAAGATGTATCTAGCTCATAGAAAAGTTTCCTTAATTTCCGTTTTCCGAATTAAAAAGAAATATATTTCTGTTTCAAGTGTCCTTTATAACCAGGCGAACATTACAGAATATTTTTTTGACGTCAAAATTCACCTGCATTAAATTAGACGAAACATGTGAATGTTTCCAGAATCCATACACATGGAAATGCAATTTTCGCAATTTGAGAATAAAAAATTTCAGATCAAACATGTGAAATGACGCAAAACACACGTGCTCCTCGTGCTTTAAAAACGATTACTTTTAAGTTTCAAAAACATTTGAAATAAAGTACAAAATAAATTTTTTTTTAATGCCATTTACTTCTTTAACAAGAAAAAAAAATAAATACATTAACTAATATAATGAGAAAATATCCAATAAAAAAGTTATTCTTAAATTTCGGAAAGAAAATTTCTCAAAAATTTCAAAAGCCTGGTGACCACGTGTTAAAAGTAATTATCTGTTTCAAAAAGAGCGTAAGGCACCGTTGGTTTTTCTTATTCTCAATTTTCCTACACTCCTGACACGTATTTCTAAATGTTCTAAATGTCACAGTTTTGGATTTTTCGAAACTTCCGGAAACTGTGCACAATTCTTTAGAAAAAGAAACTTGCAACGGTTTTCATAGACTTCAGATTAAATTCCAATCGTAAAAGTTCTAATATCTTAAATCAAAAAATATATATTTATTTTCTGTTTCAACGGTTTTTTAAATTCAAAAAATTCAAAAAATTCAAGGTCTATTGCACGAAAAAAGAGTGCTTCATGTTCGCCTAAAATTGACAGTTCTGCACTAAATGCTGACTTGTTGGTCACTTATTCCGAAATGCAACTATTTTTGAATGTTTCAAGCAGAGAAGGGCGGAATTCCGCATTCCAGATTCCGTCATTTTTCATTCCGTCTTCCGGATTCCAGATTCCGTGAAAAAATTTTTTTTCCGTTTTTCGTATTCCGGATTCCGAATTCCGCCCTACTCTGGTTTCAAGGTGAATCAAAAGGAATACGGTAGCTAGCTGTATGAGTTCAATGAGAAACAGTTAACTAAGGATTGGCATCCCTGACAAGAGATCACTTTGTTAGAGAGACTCTTTCACATTTTTAACTGGACAAGATGGCACTGTAACGAGTAGCCAATGCTCGCGTTTGCAATAAGGGCGGACGCGGGCCGATAACAGTTCGAACCATAACTTTCTTCAAACTGCTCTTTTCTGATGTTGATTTGCTCAATTCGCATTTAATCTCATGTTTCTACAGTTCAACTAACGACCTGCAATTTTCATTTGCGACCGATTTTGCGCTGTAACTTTAAAATTGAAAAGCTTCCATTGTGGCGAAATTTTTGCCGTCTCGTCTCGTCTTCTTCTTCGTCTTGAATTCGTCTGACGCATTGTGTTAACAACTTGTGTGAGACGAATGCAAAACGAACTGAAAGGCGAACGAAGACGATTTTTTGTCTTCGTCTTTCGTGGAAGCCTTATTAACAATTACGCCAAAGCCAGGTTACCCCATTTTGTGCTCGTGCTCATGCTCCAAAGTTAATCATAACTATTTGAAAACTTATTGAAATGGTCCGCATTAAATGGGAAATAGAAAGCGTTTTTCCAACGTTTGCAAATATTCCAAAGCATGAAAAAAGTCTGGAAAACGGCCACGTTTCTATATATTTTTTGCATTGGTTGCATAAATTTAATTTTAAAGCAAAGTCTATGAAATGTTATTTAGTCTTTCTGATTTCCCGTCAAAAAGATGGCAAAGCGTATGTACTATGTTTGCCAATGCTCAAAATCTAAAATACATACAGCCATACAGGTATACAGAAGGACGGACAGAAAACTGTGCGCTTTCCGAGTTATTTTTCCCGTGAACAGTTCATCTGTTTGCATAAGAAGTCATTGAAAAGGGAATTTGCGGCGAGCCACCGGCCGCGGTCAACCGTCCAACTGTTTGGGTTCTCTGGCGCCCTTTCTCTCTCTCTCTCTCTCACTCTTTGTACCTGTCCATCCACACGTGCCACAGAGTGTCACCGCGCAGCTCCCCAGCAGCTCCGATGGTGGTTGTCGAGCAGAGCTCGCGAGTAAGGCTTTCGGCAGTTTTCGAGTCTTCTTCTTGACGATGAATGAGCAGTTATTTATTTATACGCTCCCTGCCATTCCGTTCACACGTAAAAGCAGCCGCTATCTTCTTTTGAACTCAGCGAACACTCTAGAATTCCCCTTCTTTTTCGATGAATCAAAGCTTTACACCTAGGTTTACACAAATTTGTGTTTATTTAGAAGGCGCCAGAAAATGTAAAAAAGTTGAGTCTAAATCTAGTATTCAGTAAAGCGCATTTGCAAACGTTGTGCATCACTTGGTCTTCTATGCTTTTCGTTTCATTATTGAAAATCATAAAATCCTGAGAGAATCCATAATTTCAGACAATTCCTGATGCTTAAAACTAACTACTACATGCAAGTTTTAGAGAATTCAGAATGTCGTTTAGTATTGGGTTCCCTTGTGGGAATAAGACAAAAACCAATTTTTTTGCGATTTCCTCTCGAATTTTTATGAGAGTTTCTAGTGGAAGCTGAAATTCCCATATCTTGTCACGGAATAAAATGGAAGTTTCCGATTTCCGACTCCCCATGTTTCATTTTAAAACATCTTTTCAAGCTTTCTCTAGTCTCGTTGAAACAGTAATCTGAAAAAAACGCAGTTAAACTTTGAAAAGTGGCGCAGCTGAATTAGAATATTGAAGAAAACTCACACAAATCAAATTCAGTTCAAGTTTAAAAATTCGACGGGCAAATTATGGAAATTAAAATATTTCTCTTAATTTCCAATTTCCAAAATTTTACTGTTTTCCTCACAATTCTTAATTTTCATGTGAGCCAATTCCAGCATTTTCAACGAATTTTTTGGAATGTTTTTGCAGTCACTCTTTCTTTCTCCGTCTCTTCCTCACTTCTAGTGTCCAGTTTCTCTTCTAATGGTTTCTGATGCCCACCAAAAAGCATAGCAGATCATAGATTGTAGAGTCCTACACTTTGAAACCGAGACACACCGACACCGACGCAAGCGTGCATAGGGAAAAACGAAATCACACAAATTTCTCTCTAACACCAGCCAATCAGCATGAAAAGTGCGATGGCAATGTTTACTTCTATTGTTCAAGTTGTCTTCAATTACGCGGCCCAATAATATACTTACTTACTTCCTTGGATACTTGTACGCCCGGTAGTCGGCTGGGGATGTTCTTTCCATTTGTTTCGGACCTCTGCGGTATGAACTAGTTGCCGTCGGGAGCATCTTGTTGTGCGACGCCCCAATGCTCTTTTAACGTCCCTTGGATACCAGAAGGTGATTCGCGGTGGTTGTGTATTCCACAGCGTCTCGAATGCCAATAATATGTATGCTCAATGTCACGTCCAATAATATGTAAGGACAATACAAACACTAATATAACTAGCAGTTTCACACTTCTTTTATCAGCATTCTCGTAGATCAACAATGATGTCTATATGTGGTAAATTGTATCCCATTTATCCCTTGCGATGCTCGCTTAATTGTAGAAATCCCTTATTAGAGTTTGCAAACAGTTTACCACTTCGGGAAAATATCAATATACCCCCCCATCCTGTTTAAAGCCCCCACTACACGGATACCCCCCCCCCCACCGCCGTTGAAATTTGGGAAAGTTCGAAGAAGGGGGGCCTAATTGGAATGAAATATATCCCCCCACCGTTGCTTTGGGGGTGTATATTGAAATACCTGGAAATTTTTCAATTAGCCCCACCCCCCCCGACAGATTTCATTCTAGCCCCCCACCTAGGAGGTCATCTTAATATAGTGGGGGGGGGGGTCATATTTAAATGGTGGGGCTTCTATTTAAATAGTGGGGGTTCTATTTAAATGGGAGATATGACATTGGCGCTGATAAGCTCATTTTCAGGTGGGGGGGGGTTATCCGGTTTTTATAATTGGCGGGGGTTTATTGCAATGTTCCGGGGGGGGGGGGTTATTAAAATATACCCACCACTTCAATGCTTGATAAAAACTGAAAAAATATTTTTAATTATCACATTTCTCTGTTATTCAGAGTTCTACCGCTCAAAATGTGAAAAAAAATGAAAGTGAAAACTCCACGAAAAACAGATATTTGAGAGAATCACACTAAAAAGTGTGCGTTTCGGAATTACGGATTGTCGTTGCGGGTGCTTCAGGGGGAACGAAAATTACTGCCATCTACCGGAAACTATTCCTTTCCGAGCATTTTTTCATTGCTTTCCTCGAAATTCTTCACATACATATTTTTAGTGTTTACCTCATTCCAATTCTCCTATTTTCCGCCATAAATCCAAAATTGAAATATCTCTCCATCTCTTATGTTTGTTTTATTGATCTCGTTGTTCTGTTCGTGTTCCCGATGCACATTCAGGGCACAATACTCGTCCCTTCCCCCACAATTTTAATGTTCTTTCTTTTTTTTCTCATTTTTTTCCTTTTTCTTTTGGTTCGAGGAAAGATGATTCTTTTTTGATGTCCTTCACCTTTCGCCGATTCTAAAAGATGAATTTTTGGAATTGGAAAATTTTTGAAGGAGGCCATCAATCGTTTCCTTGTAAAATACATACATCGAGATTTATGATTTAAGACTTCCACGAAAGACGAAGACAAACAGTCATCTTCGTTCGTCTTGCATTCGTTTTACGCAATAAAAAAATTGCCAACACATTGCATCCGATTCAATGAATTAATTTCGGGTTTTTGCTCTGTTACTTATAAACATAATGAAACAGTGAAAGTTTTGGCAAATTTTCAAATTATTCTCCCAGACTTGTACTTTTTGGGAATATGAAAACCACGTGAACAGATTCTAAAGCAACGATGACTACAAAGTTTTCGCTGCCCACAAATCAAATATCATTGAGATTAAAGCTAAAACTCCACAAATTGTTAGAAACATGAGCAATTCTTTAAACTAGTTAAGCCGAAGATTAGCCACTTTTGCAGAAGAATCCAATATCCTAATTCTACCTCCAAAATGTTGAAGTTAGAGGAAGAACGAGGAGAAAAAGGTGTTCTAAGCGAATTGGAAATGTCTTATAGCAGAGTTGAAACAAGATCGACCGTAACATCAAGCTGTTCCGGTGGATTTAACGATTAATTTGTAGTGTAGAGTGATGATTTCAAGCTTTCAAACAATTATTGATTGAATTTACGCTGTTTTTTCTTTTCTACTATCAAAAAATTAGTGACTATCTAGAAAAATAGCACTTTTATATGCAAAAACTGAAAAAAAAGCAAGAATATATTAAATAATTCAATCATTTCCTAGTTTAGATATCTACACATTATTCTTCATTTAAAGAAATTAACTGAAAAAATCGTTTCCCTGTAGATCTGAGCTGGCTCTTCCACCGATTTGATGGTACGGTCGCACTTATTTCAGCTGTGCTTGAAGAGACTTCTCTTTCTTTGGACACGCTTGCTTCACATTTTTCATCCAATTTGGAAGCTGCATTAAAATTTTTGGAAAATCTTCGAAAGCACAGAAAAACGGACTCTTTTATAGTTTTTCGCATAGAAAACTTTTCTTATATTCCGTTAACCAATATAATTTTTTTTAATTCCTCAGCAATTTTTAACTGAGTTTTTGTTAGTTTCGGTTCTACATAGTCTTGGCTCCCCCCCCCCTTCCACCCCGCTGTAAGACCGGCGAGATTGCCAAAACTTGCCCGCAATTGAGATGCTCAAAGAGTTTACTGGAAAATGATCTGAAATTGTAGATTCCAATTGATTTATCCAGCAGTTTTGCAATTTTATGAAATAATTATTCCAATCTTCGAAGAATCCGCCTGAATCGGAGCCACCAATGTACCTGACTGAAAAATGCCAATGAAATGATATTTATTCAATTTGAATTGACAAATCAACGCGAATCAATCTCTACACATCGGGCTTATTCATGAACTTCTTCAGTGTTCAGCTCGCTTGAACCTCTGCGATCCTCCCACTGGTGCTGCGGGTCGATCCTTCACGATCCCTCTATAGAAGTCCTTTAAAATGAAATTTATAGTTGAATAAAGATAAATTTGAGACCTCGGTAAGACTGTGTGCTAATACTCCGATTAGAGCTCTCAAGTGATACGGTTGTAGATAGGATCAATGAAGCATCGCAGCCGCACAGACAAAAAACTACTCAAAGGCATCTTGTCTAATCCCAGATTGATGTTAGACAAGAATCCCTTAAGTCGCTAGTTCAATTTATGTCCTTCTTTGACCAGAGTGTCTTTCAATATGAAACAAGTTAGGGCCGGATTACAAGGATGGGGTGTACTCACCTCGACCAGTTCAGCAGATCGACAGTTTGCGAGGTCAAGAATGTCGTCCATTTTGCTCAACTCTGACAGTTTAATGTTGTGTTCATTGCCTTCTAATTAGCGGTCCGCGAGCCGCCCCATCTCTACCCGCGTGCAGCACATACTTCAACAATGAGCTGTACAGATGGAAGTGAATTTTGCTCAAATTCCAGCATATTGGCTTAGCTTTTTCAGCATTTTCCACTGTTCCTGGCGAGACCCTTGCTTCTAAGGACTACGGTAGTGACAGAAAATTGAAAAGCTTGACAAAAGTATGGAAACTAATCGAAATAACTTTCAACGAAGTTTTGTGCAACCGTAGTCCTTAGATACGCAAAGGTCTCATCGCCAATACAGCCTTCGAAAAAGTTTTTTTAGAATAAAAAATTCACCTCGAACTCTGCGTTATGAATTTCCATTCCCGCCCGCACGTGACACATATTTTCACCATTTTTTGTGCATAGACCTCTCTCACTTTTTTTTTCATTTTTTTTTAACATTTGCCTCCTCCCGCCTTTTGCCTATTTTCTAGTAGTTTTTCCTTGATTTTATATGCTCAAAAAAGAGAGCGTAGACACGTCAAAACTTTTTCTCTTCTTCTACTTCTACTCCCCCCCCCCTCGCTTCACCCCGCCCGCACTGCTCTTCTCTGCTCTCCCCGCCCATTTCTTCTTCTTTTGCCCATGGTTTTGCTGTGCCTCCTTTTTTGGGGGGCTCTCCTCTCCCCTCCCTCCCTCCCTTCTTCTTTTCACTGCTCAACATTTTCTTCTTTGGTTTGAGACACTGAAGAAGGAGCCAAAGAGCTCGGGGAGCCCATGATGCATGCATGCTCACACGTGCCAATTTTCAAGTAGTGTTTGAAAAGAGCAACGTTTTTTTCAAGTCCAAAAAGTATTTTGCTCAGACTTTCTGAAAGAGAAGGTGCCGTACGGATTTATACTTATTTTTGGAAACAGCCATCTTTGGCCCACTTTGGAAAACTAGCTTTACTATCTAAACTAAAGTATACTGTTTCAAGATTCTTTTATTTTTGCATCGTCATTTATCCGTTTTACTAGTCATCCTTGCTTCTTTCACACTATCCAACTTAAGGCTTCCACGAAAGACAAAGACAAAAAGTCGTCTTTCGTCTCATATTCGTTCGTCTTTCAGTTTGTCTTGCATTCGTCTTACGCAATAAAAAAAGTTGTCAACACGCTGTGTCAAACGAATTCAAGACGAAGACAAAGACGAAATGAGACGACCGAAATTTCTCTCAAATGGAAGCCTTAATCCATCTTTCCCGGTTTCCGTTTAGTGCTGTGTAATGGTCATGGTGAAGTGAAAAGTGTTCCAATTCGGTGGTTTACCCCCTCTCCCCGTACTATCCATCTGAGCCTACCAGATACCTCCTCAAAATTGAAAATGATCGCCGTAGATCTGAATTATAGCTAGCTGCCGTAATGCTAGATTCTGAATCACTATGTTTCAAAACTGTGTCGTCTGAACTATCTTCCATTTATATAAATCCATGAAACTAGCTGCCATCTAACGATTTTCACTATTTCTTAGCAACAATTTCAATTTTGAAAAACTCTCTGAACTCTGAACTCTGAAAAAAGCTCTAAGCCGACCCGTCTGTGCCCTTATCACAAGTGTGCTAAACGCGACGAAGCACGGCAACTTGCCGTTTTGAGCAAGATGACTAACTTACTTCGACGGCAACTCGATGCTTCTTACGGCAGCTTGCCGATTGAAGAGCCATATTGCCGGATGCTTGCCAAAAGTTATCCCATTATATGAATTCGAGATCACATATCTACCTATCTAGATGCTCTAGAAGTACGCGCGAGGGGTACAAGTGGTATTTTCAAGAATTCACAGGTTAGGTCATCCCGTTGTCATTCATGAAGCCGCGTTAAGTAGTGGGAAGCGCTGCTATGGCAACATTCCTTCTCAGTTACTTCATCCTATGGGACGTTCGATATGTGGCCTGCGGGTTAAGACGCATCCCAGGTCTCCTCCATCTGAAAATGGGGTCGCATGGCTCCTCATCTTGCATCAGCTATTTCGGCGATTAAAACGTTGTAAAATTTGGAAATTTGAAGAAACTTTAAGGAAATGATCAAAAACTAGATGTGAGAAACAATCGTTGTGAAAAACCACAAAAAGCGAGACACTCGCGAACAAAGAAGCCTGAATCTTTAATCTGAAAGCTGGTGAAATAGAATTTTTCCAATGAAAAAAGCGTCAGCACATCGTGCAAGAGATTCACTATTCTTTCGGATTTTTTCTCTTGTACGTGTGCATTGAATCGTTTCATTGAATTTCGCTTCACAGAGTTATTTCGAAGAAATCTCTCATCCCTTCAATTTCACACTTTTAGATGAAGAAAGGACTACCTAACTGGATCTTTTTACAGCACTTTTACCGAAAAACGGTCTTCTACTATTCCCGATTAGTCATTTTTAAAGTTCAGACTAATATAAGTGAAAGAAACAGAGTTTGCTCGATTTCGGATTGTTTTTTGGTGTCTCAGTGGCTTTGAAGGTATTATTTCCACAAGATCTGAGATCGCTTATATCCTCTGCAGCTATGAGAACCTTTAATCTTTATATCTTTATTCCTACGAAATTTAAAGCTGTAATTTTACATTCCGCAATTCCCCAGTTGTCGAGCCAGCCTTCGTATTACGATCCAACAGCCACAGCTGTACCCTATGGAAGTTTGCACCAAAAAGACGCAAATCTAGGTGTTCAATGGCGCAGGCGCAATCTCATCAATTTGGTTAAGACAATAAAGCAGCCGACACCTAAACGGGTTTGAGCAAAACGATAGTCAGAGACGCAGAGACACTTGTGAGGCTAGAGAAAATCGCCGAACTAGTCTCCTCAATTTCACATCAATTTTATGAAAGAAAGGAGAGAATTATTGTAGAAAATTGTGAATTTGCAGTTTTCCAAACAAAGCAAATGGTGAATGCTCATGATATTCTGAAAAAAAAGTGATCGGATGTTCAGAATTCCCATTCATCTTTCATTTTTAGCTATCAAAAAGTGCAAACAAGGAATCGCAAACCTCTGAGAACCTAGATTACAGTTAGAGCCCGTACCAGGTCCGAACACTCTCACATGCCTTACTGAGTCAAAATATGTCGGCTACCATGATTCCTCAAGTACATAGATACCAGCGGAAAGTTCGCGGCTACGCCGCGACTTCCACTGGCTTCCACTGGCTTTCGTTTAGAAATAATTGTATGCGTTCTATTTTTCCACTTGTTAGTAAAACAATTTATTAGCAAAACGTCAAAAACCAAATAAGATTAACATCCCGTGCCGTATCCCAACTACCCTACAACCTCCTAAATAAATTATTGTGAAGCGACCTCTTAAATATATGGTTTCGAAGCGCTCGGGTGGTCGTGACTCCATTCCTAATATCAAAGTAAACGACCCACGATCTTTTGAGTTATTCAAAAAAACGTCTTGGACAGAGTCACAGACAGACAGAACTATTCGCTTAATAATAAGTAGATAACCAAATTTCACAGATTCAAGCGCATTATAAGTATTTTTGATCTGAAAGAGAGAGCCAATCGAAGGGATTTTGCTCTACTTTTACCGAAAAAAATTGCTTTAGAAGTGTGTGAAAATGGTGAGATTAACAGAGTTACGGGCACTTTATTCTTTCTCATCTCAGTCAGCTATGTACCTCGTTACCTATCCATTACCCCCCCCTTTTCCACGCATTTTCGATTCAGCGGCAAATAATGGGCAAGCTGCGCAATATGCCGCGCTTTCAGTCCGTTTTAGCGCAGTGCTCAATTATTTCAGTACTAAATTCTATACGATCCGAATATCAGTCTAGCTATTGACTGTCAGTTCAGCGGCAGTCAATGCAACTGCACTATAATAATAAAGTTATTTGGCCCAAAAGGCTCGGCTTGTGACAATAATTGGTAGATAGAATGATACAGCTAAAATACACAAAGATCACTGATCACAAAGGTAAAATTTCGAAAAGAATTCTTACAAATCATTTTATCAATGAAGCGCACTTCCACTGTCCGTGCTGAGAATATTCCTCGCTTCAATGAATAATCAATGATTAAAAGGGTTCAGACAAGGAAAACTGACTGCCCTGCCTCAGTCTCCCTTTTGTTCTCTTTACTTTCATAGTCGTTGAGTAATGAGCTGGCACTGCTGCTGATTTTTTGGCTTCTGACAGCGCTTAGATAACAAGTGCTCAGAACAACAAATTGTTTTCTCGTTTTTATGATATTTGCTGAAATTTCATGGGATAACCACGCAAAGTGCAAAAGATTCGAAAAATTAATCTGTAAACAGCGCGTCAGCTTGTCGCTCACTTTCAGATTCTTGATCATTTTCAGAAATTTTTCGCTTTTTCAGATATTTTTAAATATTTTTCACTGTTTCTTGAAGTTTCGAAATGTTGCAGCTAGCCTCTATTTACTTGAAACAGTAAAGTTTTTATTCACTAAAAGTTCCTTCAAAAAAACTGTGAAAAACTTCTGAAAATGCTTTAACTGTTTCAAAAGTTTATGAGAAAACATATAATACCAAAGTTTGAAATTTAATAAACTGGAAAATTTTCAACCATTTCCGGCCATTTTCAGCCAAGTATTGAAAATTGATATTTTGTCACCAAACCTGAACTAAAATGCTAATCTGAAATTTTCTACATGTCTTCTAGGCGAGTAAAACCATTTTTCACGGGTTTTCAGAGTTTTTTTTCCGATTTTTTATTAATTTCCTCACATTTTTGTTGCACATTGAGTATTACTATTATTATTGTATATCTTTTGGATAAAGCTTCCACGAACGACGAAAACAAAAAGTAGGCTTTCGTCTCGTCTTCATTCGTCTTTCAGTTCGTTTTGTATTCGTCTTACGCAATAAAAAAGTTGTGCATCTGCGCCAAGCGAATCCAAGACAAAGACAAAGACGAGACAAGACGGTCTTACTTCGTCTTTCGTGGAAGTCTTACTTTTGGAAGTTTGTAGTTTCTTTGCGATAAATTCCTTAAGCGCTTCTCATAGGGGCTCCACTGATTCTATGTTAATTCACATTTCAATGGTTATTTTCATTAACGTGCTCGGTTTCTGATCAGTAAAAAATGTAGTGTAGACGTCTCATTATTTAAGCTATTTACCTTTTCTTTCCCTATAGATCAAAAATCTGAACGGCAAGAGAAAGCCTTGACTTTTATTATATGACTCTGTGTTATTTGCTGCTGTTATTTGGTACTGATTATCACTGTTATAGGTTAGAAATTTAAAGAAATCATTACGAAAATTCATAATATGTATGTTTTTTCACATTTAGCAAACTCCCAAAACCGCTTCATGTTCTCTTCAGCAAGTACTCGATAATCCGGTTCACAATGCTCTACTGCTTTTCTGCAATATCCATGCGAATTGAAACATTTCATGTAGTCTGTAAAAAAGTTAGAACGCGCACGTCCATCAAATCTACTCTTCTTTCTAATCTGAAACTAGCCCAATGTCCCTCTAATCTATTGTCTTGAAATAACACCCGCCCCCACCCCAACCATCATTCCCCACCGCTGTATATTACATTTTCACGATTCTGGAGCGATGGGGAGTGAGTGTTGGAGGGGTAAAAATGGTTTTTTGATTTCAGGTGTCCCCTTGTCCCTCTAAGCCGAACCGTTTGCGCCCGTATGCTAAACGCGACGGAACTTATATTTAACATGACTTCCAGAAGCAAAGTTTTGAGTTATCTGTACAAATACATGAATCAATTTCTTTTTTCTTTCTAGCTTGAAACAGTATTTTAATGAATCACGCTTGTGCATTTTTAAGAATTTATAAGCATTCTTGTTGTGATCTTGAACTTGTGGGGGGGGGATATACCGTAGTCTTCCGTGGGGGGTAATTCCTGAATGTTATGGGTATGATTTTTGGATTCTACCGAGAAACTAATCTACCTAGATAAATGTTGGATAAGAGTGCATGGCATTAGCCAATCTAAATATTAGTTTTTTAATGATCCTGAAATCATTAAAAAACAACACTCCGCTCACAGTTTTCCCTTTAACTAATGCCGCCAACTTGAAAAAAAAACACTGTTTCACCTGATCCTGGACAATAAAACTCATCCTTTATATGACATTTGCATCTTTTTCTCTCTTACAGCTGCTAGACTGTAGCTGCCGCTCTTCACCAGAGAAGGGCGGAATTCCGGATTCCGCATTCCGCATTCCGGATTCTGCCGTTTTTTACATTCCGTCTTCCGGATTCCAGATTCCGTGAAAAATTTTCCGGATTCCGAGTTCCCAAAATCCAATTCCGCCATACTCTGCTCTTCACTCTCTCTAAGCAACTCCGCCCCTCTTGAAATCAGAAAAGCGATGTTCGATCAGTTTCTGAACATCAGAACAGTGTTCCAACTGGCTTATATCAAATTCCAACACAGAGAAGGGAGGGTGGGATTGTTACAATGCTCCATAAACTCCATTTAGCTAGAGCCCCCCCCCCTTTGAATTGATTTTATTTTATTAAGCAACCTCACACATTAGATAATCCTGTCATCTCTCTTTGGAATTAAAATTTACCCGCATTCGTTCCTAATGAATTCAACTTTTTGTCTATGCAATTATATTTTTCTATTTCGAAACTCTTTAAACGGTGTCAGTGCTCGATGATCGTATAATGCGGAACTAGTTCCCTGTTCTTTAATTTTCGATAATGATAATCTGTGATAAGAGGCCACGAAAATGTTATTATTAAAATTCGAAATTCAATGTCTGCAGATTACTCGAAGGAAATAGAATGAAATGATTTCTGAACGTTCAATTTATTATAAATTTGACATTCGTGGATTCAAAGGTCTCCGAGAAACAACACCATGGTCTGAAATTGCAGAAATCAGCTGCTCGCGTACCGAGTATCTTCGAATAGTCGTATATCGGTTCAATTCTGTCGCAAGCTCTCCGTTCTTGTTCCATTCAACAGGCAATTGCAGCCCGCCCTGATCAATCAAGTCAGAAACTTTTGGGCAATCTGTATGGGTACGGTGCAGCCGATTTTGATGCTGCAAAAATATTTCCAATGATCACATACATAGGAAACGCTAACTATTAAAAACATATAGGACAACTATAGAATTCAAGGATTTCTGATTCATTTCTATATTACCAGATTGACATCTGTAGATTAACAATTGTCAGATAAATGCATTTTTATTTAGTGAAATTTGAAACAGTTGAAAATAGGCCCTCAAATGAGCTGAATGGGTCGCCCTCCCCTACTTTAAAGTGCACATTGGGTGTAGTTTTGTACATAAACATCATGTGCACACGAAACATTGGTAGAACCCACGCCCTCCCACAGTCCCTTAGAAGAACCAATGGTGCTCACAACGACGCTCCACTATCCCGCCTTACTAAAAAAACTGGCACATTTCTTTTTTTGGTTAAATTTTTTAAAAATTGATTTCAGTTTCACATTTTTTCTTTAATGAAAAGTTGAAAATTGAGATTTTCAAGACTATGAATAACAGCACTAATATCTCCAGAACCGTTTTCCTTACAAATAGAATCGAAAACACTGTAATGTACGCTCAATTGCACAGAAATTTGAATTTTCCACTCTTCTTTGTTTTCTAAACGATCATTTTTGTTAAGACTGTAACTGTACCGTTGATTGAATTACTGATTAAGTTATTTTATAGTTTTTATTTTAAGAAAATTTTGAAACACGATCATCTATTTTGGTACGGCAAGCGCTTACTCATTGTAGCATTGCAGCAATAGCTGTTTCAGATTTTCTATTCTCCTCCTTGTTTTCAGTGGCAAATTAGGACGAACGAGGCGTATATTTTTCCTTTAAACGTGCAATTTTCCAAAAACTTATATTTCCAAACGTGCGATATGATGCTCTGTTTCACTAGCTTTTACGCTGGCTAGTTTAGCAGTAGAGTTTGATCACAAGTGAGCAGCCGGATTACGCATTATTTCTGGCTGATTTCCTAGATGAGCAGCGCATGCGAATCTCATGCCGCTGCTCATCCCGAGCATATCGCACGTACCACCGGAAATTGAACCATTTTTAGAAGTGCGCTCTCCAGTTTTTTTTCCATATGAATATTTTGTTTCATTCGAATTTTCGCTCCTCTTTCCGCATGAATTTCGGTTTCCACAAACTATAATCACATGTTTCACATATCTGATGTTACATTTCTAATGCGCCGCTGAGAGGCCTCGACGAGCAAGGGAATACTCACATGTACGTGCGGATGAGTTCATTTCGCTGATCTATGAGTGAAAACATTGCTTATCCGCTTCGATGATATCAAGGAAGCATGCAAAATCTGTGAACTTCTGGACAGAAATCTCACAATTTCTGATCAGATATTCGCTAATCTTCAAATCTTTGAGGTCTTCACAATTTTCTAAACGTTTCTTCTGTAATTTTTAGTGAAAAATAACGAAAAAAAACGACATTCTCAATTTGATCGTTTTGATATTGACATTGCTAAAGAAGCGCATTTCCGTTTCTACTACACTTTATCTGTTTCTTTCCGTTTCTGACCTTTCTTAAAATTTGAGAAATCTCCTTCCCATGTGCGCATTTCGTCTGAGGATGGCAGAATTCCAGAGCTTTAATGAGCTCTGAGAGTTAGAGTAGTTCAGAAACCACCACTCATTAAAATTCACTTATTTTTCTTAATCCTTCGTGGAATTTACTATCTCAGTTTCAGAATATTTTAAACTGTAAATCACTTGCTCTCTCTCTCTCTCTCTTTCCGTTCTCCCTTTTAGTGTCGGTTCCTCAAGTATCATATGGCTCGGCTTGTAGCTTTAGTTTTGTTTTTAGTTTTTTATAAGTCCATCAGTTGACTTTCATTTCATATTCATTATTAATAGAATGACGAGAGCTTCTTTATTCTCTCTCTCTACCAAATTTGCATAACAATATGAACTTTTGAAACAGTAAAAAGTTTATTTTCAAAAAAAGTAAAGCATTTAAGAAATAACATTTAAAGGGATAATTTGAATGATTGGTATAACTTATTCTGATTCTGATTTAGATTTATTTTCGAAGTAAAATTTTTATTCTTTCTTAATTCTTTTTCTCAATCTCACTGTTTCTATTTTCATTTTTCAATATGCCCTCATTTTTTCTTTTTCTTCTCCTTCTTCATATTCTTTTTTCCAGCAACAACCAAACAACATTGAAAGACTACTCCAGAAGCCACGACGTCTTTTGCCGTTGCTCATCTACTCCCCCTCCCCATCCACACCCTCGCCTACTCCTTCACCATAAAAGAACTATGCTTTCCGCTTTGTAACATGCTTCATTCCGTCCCTTATTACGCCTCTTTTTGGATTCTTCTGTTATGCTTGGCTAGCCCACAAGCGGTGCGCACCGAGCCGTACAATTCGTCGTCCTCTCTGACATTGACCGATGACGTCATCCCATCAGATTTGTTGCTCCTGGCTTCTGAGGAAACACCGACGCGAGCGCCGACGCTGGTGACCAAACAGGGATATGCGAAGAAAGAAGGCAACGTGCAGAAGAGTGAGAATCCGATGGAGACAACAAAAGCGACTTCTGAGGATCCCGGATGGGTGACCGATTGCTCGGAGCCGTTAAACAAGGATATTTCTTGCTCAGTGAATATAAGTAAGTTAAAAAATGCATTGTGATGTGTGGGCAAAAATACTGTAACCGAGAAAAAATAAATATTTTGAAAAAATCATCGAAATCTCATCAAGTTCCACAAAAAACTTAGCAGAATAACAAAGAGCAAATTATCCTCTCACCTTCGTTCTTGATGATCTCTTTCAATCTATTCGGGTAGACTAGCAGTGACTTCTTGAGATTTCACATTCTTATCTCTTGTGGTGGTTCTATAGTGGAAATACCGGTACCTGATTGGAATCTGTTCAAGGGTTGTGGGAGAAGCACGAACATCGCCTATCTGAAGTCAAAGCCTAGAATGATGTAAAGAAACTTAGATTGATGAATTGATGTGAAAAGTTAGTGAGCTACAAGCTCAAAGATTTCCCTGCACCGAATAACCCTTCGGATTCAGCTCCGGGCTCCAGGAAGGCCTGTGAACTTCGGAAAATTACTCTGCCGTGAACTCGTGTCGCCTTACTCGTGTCGTCCAAGGAAGGACTCATAGTATAGTATTCTTTATTTTCTCTCAAACATTGATGTTAGCTTCTTGAGGATATTGAGCTAGCACACAATGCTTTCGAAAATAAGATTCTGTCTACAGCGTTAAGTGCTTCTCACCCCTGAAGAGGGTTATCAGGTATCACGACGTCATTGTCACGACGCGTGCCCGAAAGAAGTGACATGCATTTTTGGAGTTTCAGACCAAATTGTGTCTTCTCTCATTCGATATGCCTTTATTTTCAACGCGCTTCTCACAACTCTCCTAACAGATTTTAACCTCTCCAGCCATGCGGCTTCCTCGCTTCCTTGTTGATTCCGGGTGCAAAACATAAATTCTGAAATGAAACGTCTCTGCACAGATTGAGCTGCCATTACTATAAAAATGGAAGAAGTGAAATGAACTTTTTGAACGCCTGCTAGCGGCAAAGTTGGGTTACAGTACTTTTGTATACGGGAGAGAAAGAGAGATAGAAAAGGCAGGGAGAGAGGGTGAGAGAGACAGACAAATAAAGAAAGTTAAAGATAATTCTGAAACAAAAAATACGGTGAACTGTATTTTATTGCTGTTTTCAGAACATTTTATTAGTTCTCATTCGTAGAGATGATATTCTTAAAAACTAGTTAGTCAGTATTATTCTAAATGTTTCAATTGTTCTTCAGTCGGATGCTCGGACAACGTGTTCAAATACGTAGACACCAGCCAAGAGCCTCCGCGAGCCCACGATGTCAGAATAGCACCGACGACCAAAGTGGTGGGAGCGAATCGAATTGACAAGAGGAAGCATCGGCTGCATGTCGACGTGTCGTGGCAAATACCTCAATTGAACTCGTCCAGCCTTCTGAAGGCTTTCAAGCTCATCGTCAGTGGACCCGAAGGGAAGAACACTTGCTTTGTTTTCAATGTCACGCACGCTCATTTCGAGGATGATGATAGCATTTCGGTGAGAAAAAATTTGATATTAAATTCAACACCGAGAGAAGGTGTCAAATAACGTCATTGAAACAGTAGTTTTTGCACAATTAAAAATAAAATTTTAAAATATGTTTGTCTTTTTAAAACTAAATTCTCAGCCACGCTACCGTTTCTCATCAAACACACTGTTCGAATTCGGCCACAACTACACGGTCACCGTCCTCAGTCTGCCGTTAACCAGGAAACGTGCTCAAAAGGTGTCGGCAACAAGCTCGATGCCAGATGATCCGGATGAAATACACACCAAGTTCGCCAAAACGGATAAGACGATGTGTGAGGGGAAATGTAAGTGAGCTTCCAGTTTGCAGAGATCATTGCTACGAGATTTTCAGCCAATCCACAAGCTTCAAAGTGGGCAGCTAGCTTTCGGAAGATTTTCCTGTTCAGTGCGATTCGAATGATACAGATTGAGTTCTTGGCAGCTCCGCCGCAGTATTGCTTTGAGGAATATGAGGTAATCAATAAAATTCAACAAGAAAAGAAAATAATAAAACGGAAAATGAAAATAAATTTTATCAAATTTTCAAGAAACTTGAAAAAAAATCTTTGAAAAACCTATGTGATTCCCAAATTCGGGGAAACGTAAAATATTGCGCAAGTTGTGTATGCACACAAAGTGCCACATTTGACGAATGTTCGCAGAAACAAAACTTCTAGATTCGGCTGCTGGACACTTCCGGAATAGTGATGCTCGATCATGCTCTCATCAAAAAAGAGGATTTACGAACAGAAATTATCAACGGACATCCGGTTCAATTTGGAGAATACAACTTCACTGATATCGAACTGGACACTGACATAATTCCTTCAGTGATTCCCATTGAAACCGCCCACGATGGACGTTGCTTGTGTGAAACTGAAAATGGGTGCAGCTGTCTGGCAGCTGATTGGAAGCCCGTTAAATTGACTAGTGAGCGAATGAAACGCGTATTTCTCTGAAAAATGACAAAATTACTCCATTTCAGAGATCGAGAAACCACCGGCAGTCACAAATTCAACCGAAGAGAGTGATAAAAAAGCAGAGGAAAGTAAAGAGGCGACTAGCACATGGACATGGTTGGTTGCTCAGCTTCAATGCCTGAGCTCGACTCGATTTCTCATCAGAAAAACATTCCAGGCACATCTACGCTCTGTTTGGAAGTGTTAGCGTCGCGATAATATTCCTTATTTCAATTTGCTTCGGATGGAAATGCTACAAGCGTATTGATAAAACTAGGAAGGCGTCGAACATTTATCTGATGACTGAAAATCCGACGCATTCACATTCCAGTTCCATTCCGTTGATTATGAAACGTAAGTGAAGCACTGTTGTTTTTTAATACTGTTTCAAATTTTCTCAAAAAGAAACTCACTTCTAAAGGTCCACTTTCCAGAATCCATATCCGTCCTCATACTGTATAGTCATGATTCTGCGCAGCACGAGGCTGCAGTTCTAGCATTCGCAGAGCTTCTAAAAAATGTCTTTGATATGAAAGTTCATGTAAGTTTTATTAATAAATATCAAAAATCGTTGTTCTTTTCTATCTCAAATATAATGGCATTATCCCAGAAAAGTATTCGAAAACAAACTTTAAAAACTCAATTTTCTTAGATTTTATCCATCGAATTGAAACCGCAGAAAACAGAAACAAAATTGCAAACATTTTTGTAAAATCTTGAAAGCTCCAGTTTACATTTCGGTTTATGTTCAATGTAAAATTTAAAAAAGTGCAATGTTTGAAGATGTTTTTTCAGATATTTCCAGACAGACTTGAACTAAAATGTTATTATATTTAAAATGGATCAGACCAAATTCAACTTTTCCGGGGGATATTCAGAAATGCTTCCTGTTTTGTAGTTTTCGTGAAACACAAATCATTTTTTTCCAATTTCTTTAAATATTCAGCTAGACGAGTGGGACGAGGACGACATCGATGCGAACCGTGCAGAATACATCAATTCGAGTATAGTCCGTGCCAACAAAGTGATAATAATCAATTCGGTGGGAGCATACTTCCGAACCCTTTTCCGTCATCAAAGAGAGCCACCAATCGAGAGAATTGTTCCCGGCAGAAATGATATGTTGTTCGATTTGCAGTGTGAATTGGCATTACAGTAAGTTTCGAATCGTCGGTACCAGTGCGTCGCCCACGTCGTCTGCGCGGTCCCCATGTGGGGCTGGGAAAAGACGCGGTCAGGCATGCCGCACCCAGATCCGCGGATTGACTAATAGAGAGAGTAAGGCTTCCACGAAAGACGAAGACAAAAAGTCGTATTTCCTCTCGTCGTTCGTCTCCTCGTCTTCGTTCGTCTTTCAGTTCGTCTTGCATTCGTCTTGATCAATAAAGCAGTTGTGTACTGTGTACACAACTTCCTATCTCTGCGTCAAACGAATTCAAGACGAAGACGAAGACGAGACGAGCGGTCATATTTTGTTTTTCATGGAAGCCTTAAGAGATAGAACAGCAAGGGTGACATATTTTGGAGAGTATATGAGAGCAATAGTGCCCCAAACCCTCGCCTACCGTTCGCCTACGTGTTCATCCAACCGTTTTGGGTGTACTTGCCGTGTTTGCGTACTTTATTAAAAAACTCTATGAATTTCTGTAATTTTAAAAACCAGAATTAGGTTAAAAGTGATAAAAGTGCGTTCTACTACCAATTCTACGACCCAATTGCACAATTTAGAGAATAGAAGAGTGGCGGGCAAGGCTTACATGTAGAAATTCAATGTCGTGTCGTATCGATTTGAAAAGCCTTCCGCTCAAATTACTGTAGAGCGGTGGTTAGAACTGTACAGCGAATGATCTCTGGGATCTTAAATAATTCAGTAATTCACGTGAAATAGGAGGTATTCCATAATTCTATAACTCCATAATTGTGGTGAATTACACAAGCGTTCTCTTTATAATAACTTTGAAACATTAAAATTTTTTTAGACACCCGTGCGTCATCTCCTGTCACTTTAACTACACCAACCCGAAATACGTATTCTTCCCGGTTAACCGCCTCCTACAGTACTCCATCCCAGACAGTCTTTCTACTCTGACCACTGCATTAACTGGACAGACGGCAAGAGCCGAACAGCTTGCCGGTTTCAATCAAGTGTATGCCCGTCTGCAGGCAGCCATATCTAGAAAACTAAGCTTCATAGAAGGCGATCCGCAGTGGTTCGAGAATTCACATCATAGAGTGGCGCCGAGAGTCGAAGATCCTAATGTTATACCATTGCCAAAGGGATTGGAGATCAGAATCGATGAAAGTAAAAGTTCATTTGGGCAACTTGAGACTATTCCCATCGATGAAATGATGGAGAAATATGCAGTTGCAGAAGGTGTTGTCGCAGATGGCGCTCAACTTCTAGATGATGAAACTACGAACGTTATTCAAAAACTCCTGGTGAAACCGGAACCTCGAGAAGACGTCAAAAGCTTGGATATACCGTCCACTTCTCTAGAATCAGCAGCATCCGAAATAAGATCTCCGCGATCATCAGACGACGTGCATCTCGACGAAGAGATCGAAGAGGAGCTAGGAGATGATGAACTGGAAGACGACGTGGATTCGGTTGACGGGCAGACTGCTCGAATAGAAGAGCTCCACAGACTAATAGTCAATAAGGATATGAATCATGATTCAGGAAATCTGGATTCTGCATATGTCAGTGGATCCGATTTTTCAGCGGATATTCATAACGATGTAAGTAGATTTTCACACAAAGTAATAATTTTTGGTGAGGCTAATGACTGAAAATTGGATCATGGGTCTAGTTGTTCACTTTTTGAGAAACATTTGTCGAATATTTGATATAGAATGCGTTTATTTTGATATACTTAACTCTACAACAAAACAGAAATCTCGTTTAACAAAATTTAAAACAATCAGTTCGTGGTTTGGAGATCAGCAAAGAATCAATGAGAAAAAAACGAAAAAATCAAGGTTTCCTACTTTATTGCAAATCGTTTCGACCAAATAACAGCCTAACAGTAGCACGTCATAGATTCCAGAAGTCAGAAAGTCTTGTCAGAAAGTCGACGTTCGAGCGGGATTCTCCCAAGTGCAATTAATCAGATTTCCGTAAGAAAACTGGTTTGGTCGCTCCAGAACCACCATAAGACGACCATGAACGCGCCTAGGAACGGCACCGCATAGTGAAAATCAAATGCGCACCGCCGCTGCTGGCTTCAAGAATTTGCGAGCATTTCTCACTTTTTTACATCAACTTACGCTGAAAATTATTTTCAAAAATTGTAAGAGAAATCTAAAAAACCAACGAATTCCATAATGTATTCGCTTCAAGAGTTTCTCAAAAACCAAACGCCTCAAAAGTGAAATAATTGAGTGTCGGGACGGCTCACTTCTGCCTTAGATTTTGTAAGTATGATGAAACCGATTTCTTTCAGATTCTGGACAAACCTCGAATAAGTGCAGAAAAAGAGCGACGGAAATCAAATCGCGAAGACTCTGCGTTTCATGATGACATCATTGGGGTTCATTGATTACCAACTCTTCTTCTTTGCTCCCAAAACATTTCTTTAAAGTGGTTATTCATAAAAACAGCATAAAACGGCTTTAAAAGTGAAAATCAATAGAAAAAAGTCTTTAGGAATGCTGAAAATAGGTTAACAGGCTTGAAATTATAAGAAAATGAGTCAACTGCTCAAGCAAGAAAACAATACAAAGTTTGAAAACTTTCAGAATTCTAGATTTCCAGATTTCGCTAATTATCAATTCCCCAAAATTTCAAGCAGGTTGAACTGCTTTCAGCATTTTTCCAGACATTGATTTTCCCATTTTTGCTGTTTCTGCGAGTAGACTTATAGAATATTCCATTGTCTTCCGTGTGCCCATTGATCTCCCTTTACATTTGTCCGTCCCGGGTTGATTTGTCAAAGTGTAAATTGTAAATAGACCAGACCATTCACAAAACCAAGAAACAGAAAACTAGAATTCAGAATTCTCGTTGTGAAACTTCAACAAAATTTGTAAAAACAACGGGTGACTCTAACATTTTCCGTTAAATTTATGTATAAACGAAGTGACCGATGGGACTTGTTCATTCCTCTTACACGGTGCAGTAGTGACCTTGTATTTCAGACATATTCATTGTATTTAGAATTATTTATTGCAATAAATGTTTTATGACCTTCAATTGGGAAATCACAATTTGACAATTCTATACTACTGTTTCGCACAGTTTATTGAATGTCAAATGTTTTAGAAAGCTGCGTTACGCACTTCATATAATTCAGAAATTACCCTATGCTATTGAGGTTTGACCCCCCACGACGGGAAGACTATGGTATAGCCCCCCCCCCATCAGTTCAAAGTCACAACAAGAATCCTAGAATTCCTTAATTATAAATTTCCAAATATGAAAAAAAAGGAAATTTATTTCTGTATTTTCTGTCAGCGAGGGATGATAGTCGCACAGGTAATTCAAAACTGTGGGAAGGCATCAGATTGGCACTTCCCCCAGGCTTAACGCCCGAAACAGGGGGAATCCTGAAGACAAAGAAGCCGGGGAGCATTAAAAATCGGGGTAAAAAGTTGGTGAGGGGTTAATTTTTGGATCTTCAGGTGAGGGGGGGGGCTGGGCCGGATTTCGTATCTCATGGGTGGGGGTAGAGTTCTACGTTGTTGAGGGGACGGTTGGTTTTTGGATCTGCCTGTGGTGGGGGGAGATTTTGGATCTTATGGGGGGGGGGTGATTTTTGGAATATATGTACCTACTCTCGAACAATTGCCATCCAAAACAATGCGTGCAGGACGATGTTTGTACATCCTCATCCAATTTTTACCAAATCACTCCCTAACGTGAAAATGTACAGCTCCTCCTCTCCTTTACAACTCTTGAACTATTTATTTTTTTCCTTTTATATGTTTTTTTTTGAATGAACAACCAACTCAGCCTGTCTCGGGTATAGTGGGCAACAAAAACCTTTAAAGTAGCCGTTGCCTAAAATGCAAATCTGGAAAATAACTAGAAAATGTGCTAATACTCTTACTGTTTCAATATGCTGATAATTTTGTTTGCAATGAGCCCTAAACGATCGCAAATCGGCCTGTTGATTCGCCGAGAGCTTCCCTAATTCTTTCTACACATCTTTCTTTTTTTCATTTATCTTCATCATTTTGTACCTTTCGTAAGGATTTTGAAATGCAGGTCACGAGGATCCACCAGAGCATCAGTGGCTTCAAGTATGATTTCAAGTATCATCTCTGATTTCTCTGTGTATCGAAACTGTAATTTCCTATTTCATTTCTAGTAACCTATAATAAGTTTTTCAATGTTTTTTTCTTTGTTAGAACTGAAAATGGTGGTTTTTTTTTAAATAAGAATTTCGGCAATGAAATGAATTCTATCCGCTTCTTGATGACGAAATATTCCGGATCAACCACTTCGAGAGCCGTTTTTACATCCGCACAAGCAGTTCGTACATTAAAAATCCTTTAACAGAGAGGAATTGATGCTCCGAGACCCAGATGATTCATTGATCTCATAGTTCCAATTTTCGGTAATAGGGCTTGATCTCAGGTACTCCCATTCCGTTTTTTGGTCTCCCGAGAGACCAGTTGCCGTCGGGAGTTACCCTCCGTCCAAGTATCCAAGTAAGTAAGTATTCCCGATAGATCAATTGGAGAACTTTCGTGTTTCCACGAAGCTGAAGAATCCGCTACAAGGTGGCCGATCAGAACATTTTCACGCATTTTTCTATAATTTTCAGCTACTAACTGCGTGAATGTGGCCTAAGAAACAATTTCTTGAGAAATCTGCTGTACTATCTTCCAATTGTAATCCATTTTTGTAGGTTTCATAATAATAAATCAGGATTTTCTTCACAAATTTCTAATTTACAAAACGGAAACGGACTGCAAAGAATAAACAACTAGCACTACGACACTTCGTTTCTCAATTTGGTTGCAATTTGGTTACAGTTGGATCAAATTTTTTGGCACGGCCGAGTCTAATTCATCCAGTCCGGTGTAAGTCAGAGTAGGGCGGAATTGGATTTTGGGAACTCGGAATTCGGAAAACGGAAAACGGGAAAAAAATTTTCACGGAATCTGGAATCCGGAAGACGGAATGAAAAAACGGCGGAATGCGGAATGCGGAATGCGGAATCCAAAATTCCGCCCTTCTCTGCAGAGTAGGGCGGAATTGGATTTTAGAAACTCGGAATCCGGAAAACGGAAAACGGAAAAAAAAACATTTTTCACGGCATCTGGAATCCGGAAGACGGAATGAAAAAAACGGCGGAATCCGGAATGCGGAATGCGGAATCCGGAATTCCGCCCTTCTCTGCAGAGTAGGGCGGAATTGGATTTTAGAAACTCGGAATCCGGAAAACGGAAAACGGAAAAAAAACATTTTTCACGGAATCTGGAATCTGGAAAACGGAATGAAAAAAAAGGCGGAATCCGGAATTCCGCCGTAAGTGTGCTACGTTGGAGATTACACCAGGCCAATTAGACCAAAGCTCATTCCGATTAAGATCCAATTCGAGTTGTCTAAACAGAAATCTAACCAATTTGCCGTCAAACCGTGATCCCTTTCTGTTTCCTCGCCTCTTTCTTCTCACAACGCAAAAAAGGGTAATTGTGGGGGAGGGGGCACTTTGAAAAGAATCAGCCGGCTGTCGTTTCTTCTCTGTCTCTTCATGTTTTCCCTTGTTTTATTATCTTTAGACGCCCAGCCGACTGCAAAAGTGATTATGTACTTTGACGCACTTCAAAGTGCAATTTTTGACCAAAAAAGAAGAGAAAAGAAAAGAAATATGATAAGCGTGATCAATGATATTCGTTTGAATTGGAGTTTCTCTGCGTCTCCCTGTTCTGCGTTATCTGTGTCGCTCGTTTAGATAATGTACTGTTTTGGCAATTAGAACGAGTTTTAAGAGAAGAACGATTAAAACTTTCTGAAAAATTATTATTTATAGATATTTTTAGGTGGCAAATAATGCGTTATGCGAATATTCTTAGAGTGTTTTGAGAACATTTTGAGAATAATTCAAAGTCTTCCTCGGGAAACACCTGAGGAAGACTTTGAATTACTGATTTTTCGAAGGAATTTGAATCATTTAAATGCAACTAGTTTTAAAGCTTAATAAGTGGGTGGATAGAATAGCGTTGCAAACTCGCTCTGTCTCGACTCCTAATCCAAAGTGGCGGCCCCGCTGCAACAAAAATTTCGTTTTTCGTAACGTTTATGTATATTTCTCAGCAGAGCGCGTTTTCCCATGTACCTGGTACAAACACAATGTCGCCACGAATTAGACAATCGGGTTTAGGATGTTACAAGACAAATCGTTTTTTTTTGTTAAAATCACTTTTTTACTGTTTCATTGACGCAATGAAAAGGAAATCAAAGACTGCATTATCTAGTAAGTAATATAGATATATATTCGAATGGAAATTTAAAACCAGCGAGCTACATAGATTTAATGAAAATTCTTCAAAGGAAGCTGTCAGGTTCGGAAACTTCTTTTCAAATAAGGGGCAAGTTTAGAAAATGTGCTTTAATTGTAATTGTATACGGCCACATTCAAAAATTGCTGAAATTTCAAGCTTCCTGTTGCGAAAAAGCTTAAAAGAGTTTAGGAATGGAGTGGCCCTGATTTTCGCCGTACTTTGCTTAGAATGCATACTGTAAACTACCATTTAAAATACACACATCCCGTTAAAATGCATGAGAACAATGGAAAATCATTGAGAATGTCTCTCATTTTTACATGAAATTTACGTGACCTTCTCAATGGAGCGAGCTTACTAATTTAAGATTTCTTGTAGATCACGCTGAGATCTACTACTTGCAAGATTGGTAAAAGAAAATATACATATTGACGAAAACAATCGGCCGGCTTTAACTGTTTATGGCTTTGAGGGAATATTGATATAGCAGTGATGAAACAAAAAATATATATTAGAAATGTCACAAAATTATTTCACTGTTTCAAAGCCATAATCTTATGAAGAAATCATCGATAATAGCAAGCGTAACATATCCAAATCCAACTCCATGGGTCTACCGGAACGGGCATCGCCATCCAATGAAAAATCGCCATTTTCGAATCGATGGAACCAACGCCTAATGGTACTTTTAGATGGTTTCTCCTTGTCATAAACTTTCGTCATTCGGCCATTAATGTCGTATATTTTCAGATGAGATAGAAACAGAAATAAAATGACATTTCGAAAATGCAGTATAGTGGGGGCAAAAGCGAGAACCATTTCTCAGTGATGCGATCACTTGAAATAATACGAATTGTGTTGTCGATAGGGGTACGTTCAACCTCCCATGAGACAGAAAGACAGCTGTCTCCATCAAATTTCCACAGAAAAAAAAGCTAACAAAAAATTAATTTAAAAATCTGTCATTACTTATGAATCAACCTAATAATATCGTGCATAGCCGGGCGGTTTGCCTGGAGTTTTCAGCACAATCTGGTTTTCAAAATTGGAGAATATCTATTGTATACATATGTTTCTGGTGCCTTTCAACAAAAAATTGGTTTTTTTGAGGTGGCTGAAGTCGCAGATCTCGCGCACAATTCTCCTAAATTTCAATATGTGCCATGGAGCGATCCAAAACGTTTTATATGCTATTCCTCTATTAATTACAAAAATAAAATGAAAATTCCAGACAAAAATAGGTAGAATGCAGTAGGAAATAATTATGAAAACATCAAGAAAGTCCGATTTAAATTTTAAAAACCGTTCAGGTAAAATTGGTTTTTATAGAAGCTTCCCCTGAACTTTCAGCATTAGTTTTGCTTGACGCAGAAATTTGGAGCAATCTGGGATTCACAAAAGCTATTTATACTTTGCGAACGATCGCGAGTAGTAAGTTATCAATAATATATTTACGGAAATGCTAATAAGGGGAAACCGAAACAGTAAATTTTATAAATTTTTTCAATACAAATTTTTTAATGACATAACCACCTCGTATATAACGCACAAACTCGCCACTAATTGACGAGATAAAACAGATTTGTGTGCTCTCAGAATTTTCTGTAGCAAAACGTATGAGACACTGAAAAGCAAGTCGCACTAGAGACTTAACCACTATTTATTTTCTGAAATTCTGAAATAACTCATTAGATACTAAAGCTTGATAAACAGAAAAACGACCGAATGATGCTAAGAATCTTATGAAAGACCGCAAACTGCTAGGAAACAGCAGGCTGCTCCTCACCCTTATTGTTTTAGAAATATTCATTGAAACATTAAAAAAAAGTATTGACTCACTATGAAAGGAGGTCTCAATATATCAAGGAAATCGACAGACTACTTCATGGACAACCATCGCCCAAGATTGCAAAGCATGGTTAGCTGTGATCCGCGCCCACACAAGCGACTGACGGATCGACTAAGTATTATAACTAAGTATGTTTCATTTTCCGTAACATCTGTATTAGACTCCGGCACTCGGGTCGATAAGATAATCCAATTTTTTAAACAGCTTCCAACTCTCATTTAGATCGTCTTTAAGTCTACCGTCACGTCGGATGTGATGTCCGCGATCCTCCAAAGTGTAGCCATTAATGGCGTATTTCAGTTTGAACAGCTGACGAATTTCCAACCATTTCTTGACGATTTTCTCTGCTGAGAATTCACTGGCGTACTCTGAGTTGAGGCGCTTTTTATACCGAGGAAATCGACTAACTACTTCATGGACAACCATCGCCCAAGATCGCAAAGCATGGCTAGCTGTGATCCGCGCTCACACAAGCGAATGACGGATCGACTAAGTACAAAGTACTAAGTAAGTATCTGTATTAGACTATCGTCTTCAATGTGAATTTACATGAACTTTAGTTTCCCTCACTTTCAGGTAAGCGCAGGAAAAGCGAGTTGTATTACCTACAAATCAGACTCCTGCAGATCTCTTCCGCTTTAATACTTTATTTTTTGACTTTTCTCATTTTCTGTTATTTCCAGAAAATTGATTTGTTATGTATTCAGTGTGTATGAACCAAGCAGCTAAACTCTAGAGATATAAAGTTATGTTTCCAATCGTAATCTTCATTTCCAGTAAGGGGAAAGACACTATCTTCGTTTCCTGCGAGCCGAGTCGCAGTCGGTTGTATAGTGTATTCGCTAAAAATGATGATTCAGTTTTGGAGTAGAACACGCTAGATTGGCAGACCTTTCAATTGCAAATGTAACAAGGGATATGAAACAATTGAACCGGAATCGGAAGATCCGTTCTTTTGAAGTTTCTTCTTTATGGGATACCTAAAGAAGATCAATCTATCTCTATCAAAATGCTCATTTACAAAATGACAAATGCTAAAATGCGCAAGAACGCAAGAAAAATGAAAATCTGTAAAACTCCTTATCTGCAAAATCTGCAAAAGTCTTAAACTGAAATTTGAGAGATAAAGCAACCAGTGGCATATTCCCTAAAAAACAAATTTGACGCAGAGCAACTTGTTCGTGGCTAGCCTTGAGTTTCACGCTTTATGAAGAGTGGCGCTCAGGGGTCGCCGCGCAACGCCACCTAAGTATAGGGCAGAGTAAAGGCTAAGGTGTAGCTATCTTTCCTGGGGGGGGGGGTTATTGGGACTCATATGGTCGACCAACCACTGGGTTACCCGCCTTACAGAGCAAGTTTATGTAAAGATTATGAAACATGTTTTCAGTTTTCCGAAAGATTCCGTCCGTTACTTATCAAATGAAACCGCGGATGCATCAGCATGAAAATATGAAACGCCAACAATGAATTTGGTGCACTTACAACAAGCACTGAGCTAGCACAGTTTTTGACAAAAGCTTTTGAAATCTTTTAATCTCTGATTACGTAATTTGAAGAGAAACGTGCAGAATTAAACACATTGGGCGGAAAACGGAAATCGGAATTCCGCGTATCCTTGCTCCTAACCAGCATCCCACCCAGTTCATCGTTGTCGTCATTGCTTTGAGAACAGATGTGAGGGTCTCTCTCTCTCTCGTTTCTTCCTCTCAATTCTTGTTCTCTCTCTTCCATTATTGGTGACGTCCGTCTTGAAGCGGAAGAAAGTAAGGAGAACGTCGTAATGACGACAACTGTTCTAAATAATCGTCGAATTCCAGTTATTTCAAATTTATCTGTTTACCGAGCTCTCCTTCTTTTCTTTTAAGTGCGAAAATTGTTGAAAAGCTCACAGTTTTATCGAAATAAGTGAAACAGGAGACACTCAAAATGAAACCAATGACGAAGTGGAATACAAGAAAAGTTTGCTCCACTGTACACAGCTAAAAACAAATGTGAGGGCAGTGCTCCCGCTGAGCCAATTCTCTTAAGGTTTTTCGTCAATTGTCATTCCCAATTGTAGCGGAGAAAATGCTTTCTGTTCTTGAATTCCTTTTTATCACCACAGTACACCTGTTTCAGCATTTTAACCAGAAAGCGCGGAGCTTCGTTTGTTTCTATTACGTTTCACATCAGAGCGCATTAACTCGGCGTTTATAGAATTTTTTTTATGTTAATAGGAAAATGAATTTCAAACGTACAATATGACATGTATTTTCAGATATATTCTTTAATAATATTCAGCAAATATTGCATTTTTCTCTAAAAACGACAAAGCTTTCTAAAATACATGATGAAGCCGACACTTCGCAGGTTTAGAACAAGACGTTAGTCAGAGACGCACAGACACTTTTAAGTGTAGATATATCGCAAATTGCGCCAGCACAGGCTGTGAATTTGGAATACAGAGCACAACTTTCCTGGTCTGAGGTATGCGGAATATGGGCAGCAAATTCAAATTAAAAAAAATGATGGCAAAACTTAATCAGGGACGCAGAGACGCATGTTAAAATAGAGATATCGCCAAGTGCGCTAGCATGAGTTCTGCGCTTTCCATTTTCATGGCGTTTTTGACTTTTTGAATCTTTATTTCTTCTCTTCTGTTATCATCATGCAGTATTGCTCGAGGAGCTCGGGGATGCACCTCGGCCCTTTTGCAATTCTGACCAAGATCACTAACAAGGAAACCATTTTTAGCCTTCATCTCAGAATTTTTTCTAAATTTGCTCATTTATAGTTTCGAATACGGGCTTTATCGTGGTGTATTTGGTTTTCTGCACAAATTTCTAGAAGCCGTGAAAATTCCATCTGAAAATATGCTGTTTTTTGCTCTCCTCATCCTTTCCGTAAGAAGGGTGAAACTCATGGCTTGCTGAAGCCATTTGGGCATCGTCAATGCTATTTCTATAAGAAGATGTCGCGGGCACCTGTTAGCTTCTAGAGTTAATCTTCAGATCTCAATTTTCAGTTTGAAAACCTATGCAAAATGACTAGAACTTTGTAATTGTAGTTCACTGCATTTCATAGATTAAATAAACAATTTGAAACATTACAAAAATTATTTCTTAAGAAACACGAAATTCCGCTAGAATGAAGAATTCTTCACTTAATTTTCAGCCATCAGTCATTTCTTTTCCCTTGCAACTGAAAAAAAAACTAGAATATAAAACCAACAACTTTTTAAAGGAAGCCAGCTAGACCAAAAGGGCCGTGGGGGCCTCGGTTGCTTTTCTGATTTTCCGGCTCGCAGGCTAAACCACTTTTTAATTGATGCCGTTGAGCTCGGCAAATCTGCTCGTCGGTTTAATTGCATGTTTTAAGTCACTACTCTTAGCAATTCTCTCATCTTGAGTCAGTTTTGCTGCATCAATATGTAGAAAAGAAAGCGCTTCCCAGGCTCGGGCCTTAATATTAGAGCATCTTCATACATATTACATTTTCAATATATGATAAAAACTGAAATCCAGAAAATCAATATACCCGCCTAAAGCCTGTACTAGCGATGTACACCTATAAGAATGATATTATATATGTGTTTTTCTTCCAATCGTCATTCCAAGTGGGCGGAGTCGAATCAATCAATAAAAGCTAAAAACCGGATTACGGTAGATGGCAAGGAGACCGCGTGTCCCCCCTCTGCCTCTCGCCCATCGTCCTCTGCTTGACTAGCCACCCTCTAACATGTCCACCCTCTATCGCTGGAGACCTCTTGATTCAGAATAGCCTCTCGTCGTGCCTCCGTTTGTCTCAACCTCCGAACTCTGCCCATCTGCCTCTCCCCCTCCCCCCCGTCCTTCCCCCTTTTCCCGCTCGCCCGCTCGCCTCCCCTTTTATTTTCCTCCCCCCCCCTTTTCGTTCACTTATTCCACATATTTCTTATATTTTCGCTTACAAATAAATGCCTGAAAAAGTGAGTTTCCCCATGGAATATTTAGTTTTCTGGAATCCTCTCGAAATTCCGAACAGTTTCCTATAAAAATCGAATTAGATTTAGAGAGTTGGATTTTGACTCCTGAATTGCTGGAAGTCCCTGGATTTTTTCTGAAATTTTAGTGAATATCGACTGAATCGACGTTTACCAGAAAAAACTTGCAGAATCGTGCTATCTATGTATAGTGATTTTGAGTTCCAAGGATTCAAATATTTCACTGTTTCCATTTGTACTTATTTGAAAGTCAAAAAGTGATCTGGAGTAATTAATTAAGAAATAAGAAACACAATTATGTTCCAAAAATTTGTCTGAAATCCCCAAATTAAGCTGAAACAACTTTCGAGAAAATGGAACCTTTTGGAATATATAATCACTGTTTGCAATAAGTGAGATCACAAGAGCAAAGATTACCGAAATAACACAGAAATGCTGCTGAAATTGTACTTGGGCGGTTGAGAGCAGTGCGAACTCTTTCTCGTACTTTCTGCAATACTCAGCATTCAGTTTAGCCTTTAAAAACTTGTTTTAGATTTCCAATTTTCAGAATTTTTTCAGTTTTTATCGGAAGATGCACAACATTATTCCCATTTCTGACGCCTTTGATTGATTTCGCGGATATATCGAAAAAGCCGCATTAAAATGTTTTTTTGCGCAAAACAGAAAATCGAAAGAAAGAGAAATTCCGCTGAATTTCAATGTCCGATTTTCGGAAATTCTTTTAAAAATTGTTTACTGTATCTCATTGTTTTAATATTGTCACAATGCATCTAAGTTCTGATAATCAGGAATGCGTTTTTCGCTGAAATTTGAAACTTCTCAAGAATGTGAAACTGTCGAATTTTTCCATATTTCTCCAATCATTCCAAACATTTTAGTGATAATCACTGAACCCAGTTTTCCTGAATGACGCATTGCTGTCACTCTGTCCGTGTTTCTGTGTGATTCCTTTCTTTTCAGCTGTCTACCACGCTAATCACTTCCACTGGGAGTATAAAAACCCGTTGTAGCGTGCCGTTTACAAATTGTGTGTGTGTGTGTGTGTGTGTATGCCTGTGCGCGTTTTTGTGCGCGTTCGCACTCATTCTTTTGTGTTCCCTTCTCCATCACTCACTCATTTTTGGCCTTCGATGGAATGCGGGTCTTATCGATATTTCCAAAATAAATCGTTTCCTGTTTCATTATTTTGTCATCTGAAACAGTTGTCCCAAGCTTCCGTCTCTCCGAAATCCCTTCGCGACCCTCGTGGTCTGCACTCTGCCTAATGCGTGCGTCAGGGACGCCCTCTACTTGACCAGGAGAATAGCTGTGTATGCAGCGGGAAGTGTTCTGGTAGTGTGGAAGATAAACGCGGAAAAAAGTCGGCATTGAAAGAGATTGAAATGATTTTCGAAATTAGTTTTAATGCGTCACTTCATAGTGAAGACTCCCTCTATACACTTATAGACGCACAGTTGCTTCTCGTCTCTGTAAAGCTGAAAATGTTTGTCTTTAAATTTCAAAGTCTTTCATAGATAGCTTTTAGAAGAAATCAAATTTCATAAGGAAGCTATTTAATGCGATAACTTCCATGCAGCAGAGACTGAAACTTTCTGAAAACTTTTGTTTGTCGTCATCATCCTTAGAATTACATTTTTTAAGTTGACCTCTTCTATATAGTCTATGGGAAAACAGCAATTAATCGACTGGTTTCTTTTCTTCGTTGGGCTATAGAAGTGCTCTCAAGGACTGCAGTTATAGGCGTAGAAATGCCACAGAAACGTTTTCAAAGCATTTCTGTTTCTTCTTCTAACTCATATTCATAACTTCGAAGTTAGGCTTTTTCAACTGAAACCACAAGTTTCAGATTCTTTTTTCAACATTGCTCTGCGCCAATTTATATATTCCATTTTTCTTTCTATTATTTCAATTTCCAGGGAGATAAAAATGTCTAACACACACCCAGCGATGTACAACACTCCACCCAGGACAACAACCATTGAGCCCGAGGTGTACAATCCCGATGAGCTGATATTTGTCCCCAACATTATTCCAATTGTCCCAATACCAGAATCACAACACAGAAGGGCAAGCTCACAATATGAGCATCAACATTCAGCAAATGGGGCAGAATACGGGTGTCTATCATGAAGCTTTTGCACCCGAATTCCCGCACTGTCAACAAAATGGTTTGCTTTCTGACCAGCCGACTTCACAGAATCTGCAGAATTCACGGAATCAATACCGACGACGTTCGATGACTCCGATAGCAGTGATTACACTTTCGGCAAATGAAGATAAGGAGGAGATCCCACCAGCTCCATTTCCGCCGAAAAGAGCACGCTTTCAAATTGAGCAGTTTCAACATATTCGAATGGATCAGATACCGGATGAACTATTACCAAGCTCATCAGGACTTCAGACAGCAGAGCTGGATATAGTTCCAGATGATCCACATGTGTCTTCTGTTTCTTTAATGTTGACCACGCCCACTCTGAAAGCTACTGTCTCTGAAACAGTGACAGAGGTAGCAATACATCAGGAAGCAGCATATGTACCTCCTGAGCCGATGGAATCAACGCCAGTTTCAGACGAAAAAGAGACTACCGTTTTGAATCCGGAGGATCCCGGGTTAAATTCAGAAGCCTCACCTACTACATTCCAGGAAGAGCCTCCGTCAATGATAATTCCAGACGTAGCTGTGCTAACAGAAGCTGGAAATTCCAACTTTTCAATCACAACATCAGAGCAAGAGTCACAAGAAGACTCCAATTCATCTGTGCCAATCGCAAAGCCATCACAAAGCGCAAAGCAATATTTTTCCGATGGTTCGAAACCTCCACCAATTCTCTCCGCTCAAGCCTCTCCGGAACCAGAAGAATCCTCAGCTCAGACCCCGTCTCTTAGTGTTCAAGCTCCGCCCACGAGACCTGTTGTGGTGCCGCAAAAACCTGTCGTCCTGCCTGTCAGAAAGAGCAAGCGAATCAACAAGAATGAGAAGGAAGCGGAGGACAATGAGCTTATTTCGAATTTCCTTAATGGAATCGGAGTCCTCGGTAAGTTAGGGTATCTGAACTTTCTGTTTCTGGTAATCCTGAAGTTCATGGAGTAATTGGAAGTACACTGTCAAATAAGAGCCCATAGTTCGCTTCAGCAAAATTAACTGTTCTTGTAGCTTTTCAAAATGATATTCTTACGAAAAGAACATCATTTGTTGTCTCATACTTTTTTTCTAGTTTGATCCTTAATGATCGTTTTGATTTTTATTATATATCTGAAAAGGATTTCCGCGATTTATGTAGCAATGAGAGCTCTCAAGTGATACTGTTTTGAAATTAAAATGTGTCGGCCCGGCTACTTAACGGCAATAACTTCCATTTACATTTAAAATACAAAACCAACGTACGGAATCTGCAATTTTCGACTTTTCCTGAGCAGTGATTTTTACTTAGGAAGAAGTGGTGTATTGGCCCATTTTGACCCGTTTCGGCCCGTTTCGGCCCATCTCCTCCCGGATTGCAAGTACGGCTTTAAGTAAATAACGATGAAAATGTTTTAAATAATTAAACTTTTGATTTTGATAAGTGTATGAATACTAATGTAGTTCGGAGCTATTATTATTGCTCATTTTGGACTAGAGACTTCCATTGGGACTTTTTAATGCATGTAACTTCCAGATGATATGGCTTTTTAAGAAAAACAAAATTTGAAATGAAAGGTTATAACACTTTGTAACGTTTTTATCATTTTCAGATAGGGGTACAACGGTTCCGAAAGGTCTCCGCCGCATTCCGTTTCATTTCCAAAAGGAAACAACGGACGAGAAGGCTGGGAGGGTTAAGGATCAGTTGAAGATCGACATGCAGCCAGTGTTCACTCCTGCCGGAGCTCTGTCTCAAGGGTTCCCACCAGTTGCTCCTTTGAAGGCAGGAAAACGAAACTCTAGTGAACCATGCACCTCTGATAATAATCACCACTTCTTATCAACCGAAAAAGGAAGGATTCGGGTTGGCGTGAACTTCCAAGCAGAGCTCCCAGGTGAGCCTCAAGTGCCATTAAAAGAATATAAGGAGAGAGAAGATAAAGAAGAACATTTCTGGAAAGTTCTGAGTATTGATGAGGACAGGACGGTTGGCGACGTCATCACATTAGACGATTATAAAGACTCCATTTATTTCCATAACATGCTCAGAAATGTATACTGGAGAGCCATCTGGAGACAGTTCGAAAGCCACATACCATTTGAAACTGCATTAAAACATTTAATGGAAAATAACTGGGATTTCGCCAAAAGTTTGGACACAATCGATCAGACCTTGAAGGATCTTCCGCAGGTGTTCAAGCATCCTTGTGTAGCCCAGCTGAAAATGTTCAGTCATCTGCTGAAAGATAAGAAGACTACGCGACGACAATTGCAGGATAAAGCGGTGAGCGAAAAGACGAAAATGAAATATCAAACTTTTGGGAAAGAATGGGAAATTTCAATAGAGCCAAATAGCGTTAGATATGAACAATTTCATACTGTAGATGAAGGAACATTAGTTATCTGGAACAACTAGAACAGTTTAGCTGGAACAGAATCAAATAATGCTGATAATCAATAAGATTGGGTAATCGTAATGTTCCTTCTGATAATGTCAAGTCAGAATTTTCGGCTTTTCTAGGCCATCTGCGCGCTACGAAATGTGACAGTTTTAATCATTTGGTCAATGCCTATTCCTACTGTGGCTGTGAGATGGCCTAGAAACGCATAAATTACTTCTCGACGGCCATGGTCATTTTTTTCTTCGTGAAAAGCGAAAAGCTGCATATTTTAAAGTGTCTGTTTTTATAAAAAATAAAGAAATTTTATTCCAGATGCGAAATTATTATATTGGAGAAGTCCAGCAGTTTCATTATCGTTACCGTCGATTCTACAAATACCAGGAAAAGTTCGGAGTGGTTTGCAATTGCGGGGAGGAGATGTGCAAGGACATCGAGTTTGAGCCGAGATACGGATGCACCAACTGCACCAAAAGTCTTAGGATGCCTCCAGATGAAAATCCAGAATCTGAAGGGTCGGAACACAAAAGGAAACAAAAGCTCTGTCTTATTTGTATTACGTACCAGAAGCTCACTGGAACCATGCGTTCTGCCAACAATGTGATCTTTAGCGAAGATGAAATTTTAAAGATTCAACAATGGAATCAGAAGGAAAAAGAGTTCGGAATGCCGCTTACCAGGCAACAATTCGAAGATATTTTAAATCAGGAAAACACAGAAAGATGGAAGAAGAATGAAGTGTCAGTCGAAGAGAATTCAATGCTTAATTTCAAAGAGTTGAAAGTCCCCAATCGGAAGCACAAAACACAACTGACAGAGCAAGAGAAAGAAGCGAGAGGAGAGAAGATTGCTGCACAATTACAACCATTCGTCCTTCCTCACTTTACCAAGTGCAACTGTAATAAGATGGGCAGAATTCCATGGAGATCTCCCGACGAGCACAAATTCAGGTTCACAGATAAGGAAGTTTCCATGTACATTCATCAGCTGTCTCTGTGCAAAGGCAATATTCATAAAGTGGCGAGGAGACTGAAAGTTCAGCCGGAATTGGTCAGGAGATTCATTAATCTATTCGCATCCGAATACAATCTGGAACAGGTGTGTTTTACTATTAATAAATTGTATTTTGAGCAAATTTATGAGCCGTCCGGCAGTCGGCTTGATTTTTTCGGGTTCTGGCCGTATCATAAGTATAATTTTGAGCTGAAAAAGAAACAACCCCTTGTCTATAAATTTTTGGTTCTTCTATTCTTTTTTTTCAGTATTTCCCCAACAACTGTTTGCCTTCTCCTGTGCCCAACATCCAATATGTACCACCCAGTAACCTGCCTCCAGCCATCCCGGATACTGCGAACAACTCTAGAGATGGTAGTCCCTATGTTCCACCCGAGGAAGCAAGGAAGAAAAAGAAAAATTTTTGATGACGTCTATTTTTTACTGGTTTTTTTACAGTTGTTTCACTATCATTGTTCTTCATGTTGTTTTATTGCTCTGTTCATTGTTAAGATAGCAAGTTTCATGAAGACATTGGTTACTAAGCTCTCGAGAATACAAATGCAAAAAGAAAAGTTCCATTGAACTATCGTCAAGTCTGATGTCTAGTCTGCATACACCCTTTGCCTATATCTTACGCAGAATCACATTATTGTATCCTCTCTTTGACTATTCAGACCTCGTGTATTCAAGAGCCTGAAAAAGAGCTTCGATGTGAGTAGTGAATCGAGGCGTTTTGTGTGCACACCGCTTTTGCCCAATATCTTACAGAAAACCTCATCAGTATCCAAACGATAAGATGTCTAACCTGCTTTTGAAGGATTTTTCATTATCCTCTTTCCTCTAGTTCACTGTTTCGTTTTGTTTTTGTTTTTCTTTCTTATAATAAACGCACGTGACCCCTTGCGCTTTTGTTTAATATTCCGTCAACTCTAATAAACGTACACGTGTCTCTTTTCTTTATTTCTAGAAATGTCTCAAAGTTCAAGGAGTACTGGTGAGTTGGATAGAAGACTGCTGGCCGAGCTCGTCTCATTTGAATCGTCTTCTTGAAACAGTAGGAAAACAACCCAAACTATTTTTAGAATTTTCAGATTCTTACTATCATTTTAATGTTGTGGTTTCAGAATCTCGAAATAAAAACAACAAAACATGGAATCCACTTCTGAAGATGTTTTCAATGGTGACCAGAAGAACTAAGTCGTCTTCTGAGAGCTCCAGTTCTTCTGACGGGGAAAATGCGATTTTGAGGTAAAGAAAGCAGTTTCTGTCATTCTGTCATATTGAGAATATCATTGCATTCTAGGAAATCTGCCCATTTTATACTCCAGCAGTTTCCTTTAATTGACCGGTCATTATTTTGTTCTTTTAGATGGACCGCCGCCTGCATCAATGCAAGTTGTCCGATTTTTGCGAGGAATCCCCAATTTAACATGGTTCATAATTTTTCCAGCTCTCCACCATTCTCAATTTTCAGATCTACACTCCCATCTCCTCTTTATGGATGTATGTTATTGTGACATTTGCATCCGAGCACGCTATGACCGGGGCGCTACAAAGCCTTTTCGAATTGTGCGAAACAGATATTAAAGGTATTGGGTTTGTGGGGACTAAATCACAAAAACTGATTCCTCTGAAACTGATTCGGAAGTCGGCAAGTCTGCTTTAGCATGATGTTCTCTAATTAATTCCCAACCTTCAGTTCGGGTTTTATGCTTCATTGAAACCGAAAAAAATAACTTTTTTTTTCCAATTTTATTTTACCGCCATTTATAAGGCTTCCACGAAAGACGAAACAAGTCGGCCGTTTCTCGTCTTTCAGTTCGTCTTGCGTTCGTTTTACGTCGTCAATTAAAATACATGTGAACCAACACAATGTCTATCTCTGCGTCAGACGAATCCAAGACGAAGACGAAGACGAGACGAGACGATCTTATTTCGTCTTTCGTGGAAGCCTTAGCCATTTACATATTTTCAACCTTTAAATGAGTAGATAAAAAATAAATTCTCCGAATTTTTCTAGAAATCCGTGAGATAAGCCTAAAAATATCGAAGCTGTGGACTCCTTGCCAATTCAGTTGTTTTGTGCGTTTTCTTGTTGACGAAGAGAAGACAACTACTGTAAGCAAGGAGCTGATGATTCGGAGCAATGAGGTGACGAGTCAACAGGTGTTCGCATCTATTCGCCCGTCCAGAGTGATCAAATATCTTAGCTCATTGTCATTCGCCTCAGTCACTTTAAGCCGTCCCCCTTTACTCACAACTAATGGTTACGCATCTGCTGGTGTGAATGCCGTGTGGATGGGAAAGGTAAGGGGCGGTGTCAAAATTGTTCGGTATTGGATTTTCAGGCGAGAAAGGCTGGAATTCACAGGTTTGCATGTACATACAACAAAAAGAAATATGAAGTGTTTTTTGAAATTACAACAACTTATCGGACTGTCAATATGGAGCAATTTGAGGTTTGAAGTGTTCACTGTTTCATGTTTCAAACATTTTTCAGGTGTTCGAAATTCCTTTCAAGTTCTCCAAATCACTCTCTAAAACACCTGGAAGTCTTCTGATCCTCCGTCCCATTTTTATCGGCCATCTACCGTATGCCAATCATCAACTGAGCGCCGAGAGCATCGCGAAAATGCTCGACGATCTGCGTTCGTCAGAATGGATTCCGGATGGAAAAGTGCTGCTTCCGCAGTTCTCCGCGAGTTGTTGTCACGATTTGTGGAAGAACTTGACGAGGCACGGCATTCAACCAGATCTCGGGCAGAGTCAGAAAATGCCGCCCATCTCCTCACTTTGGCATTGGGCCAGTCTAAAAATTTCAGCAACGGGTTTAAGCGGGAGTGTGGCTGGTACGGATAAAAAGAAGGGGAGAAGATGACGGCAGAGGAGAAGGTAAGATAACGCCGACAGCGTACTTGACGACCGTTCAGGGACGGGCGGGTGCATCGCGTCTCAATTTTTAAAAAGTCGAAAAGTAGTGTCATTGATATATGTAGTTAGGAAAGAAAGCAGTTTTTTTTTAGAATTTTTCGAAACATTTCTTGAAAAATTTCCGAAAAATCAACGAGAAAAATTTCTCGAGAATTTCTCGAAAAAAATGTTTGATAAAAAAATAATAAACTAGTTCGAACGACACTCCGAAATAACGCAGAGCGCGTTGTTAATCGTATTTCCATTCACATCATTTTCGCGATTTCTCGAGAAATTTCCAAAAAATGTTTCGAGAAATTCTCGAAAAATTCTCGAGAAATCAACGAGAAAAATTTTTCGAAAATTTTTCGGAAATTTTTCGAAAAACGCATTTTTCGAGGAAACATTTTTTGAAACGACACACTGGTTGTAAGCTAGAAGAATATTCTGATAGAGCTTGGCGAGAAATGACGTTTTGAAATAGAAAATTGCTCTAAATGAGCTTTTACCTATTCGGCCCGCATCTCCTCGGCGGTACGGGTAGATGCGAAGAAGGCTTCCGGTTTGATTCTAGCTCGTTTAAACATTTTACATTTACTATACATATGTGCCCGCATTGGCTCCAATCCATCCAGCGACAACGAATACAATGAATATAATTTCCAGAAATCGCCCCAGAAATCGATTTCTAATTTAGATGCTTCAAAAATCGTTCCATGATCGCGTTTCTACGATGTCTCTTTTCGTCGATCATAAAGCCTACTCTGCCCGTATTGACTCTCCATTCACGTACATTGTAATGGTCCAAGGAATTCCAATTTTCGCTGGATCCTTTTTCGGGAGTCCTCCACCAAAGTCGCTGGACATCTTCATTAATGCTCCGGAGAGGCGCGTGCCAGTTTGTGTTTTTCTTTGTTTGAATGAGTCTGTTTTTCAGAATTCGCCATCATCGTACAACTATAAGTCAGAAACGGAAGGCGAAGGAAACTCGGAAGCAGAAGCTCATGAGGAAAGTTCGGAAGTTGGATGAGAAAGAGAAGGAGAAAGAGAGAAAGAGAAAAATCAAGGAAAGAAGCGCGTCCTCGTCAACGTCATCTGAATCAGACCATACAACAGAATCATCCGAGTTCTCTCCGTTGGCTCCAAAAGTCACCGTTATTCCGAAAAATGAAGAAAACGAGAAGAGCAAGTCGAGTAGATGGAGACGATTTACGAATCGCATTTTTCGAAGGAAAAGCTGACACCAGCTTATAACTAATTAAGATCATGACTATTACATATCTTCTAGAAACGGCCAATGAATGCATTGTTAGCAAAATCAGCTTTATATATTTTGAAAGGTTTCAAAACTTGAATGAAACTGTAATTTGATTTTTCTTGAATAGGTTTTGCCTTTCCATTTCTCACTCGGGAAAAGGATTTTCAGAATGTGTATTCGTATTTCAGTTTTCAAAGATGCGAAACTCTTGTCAAATCTGGCGGTTAGTGTGCCTTTTTCAGAGAAAAGCTGTTTTATTCAAACCAATTTTCAGAAAATTAAATTTAAGAAATCTAGAAAAATACAACTTTATTTCGGTAGAGCCCATTTAGAATTTAAGGAAGTCCAAATATTTATCAAATATTTCTTTAAATATTCCAATAAAAGTTAGCTATGCGCCTTTAATATACACAGTAATCATTAATCGTTTTTTTTTTCTGAATATCTCAATCGGGGCCTCATCTCGACAAGATCTTTGGAAGACCGCTTTTCTTTCACAATTTCTGAAAATTTTCCAACGCTTTTTGCTTCTTTTGACACGTAAAACGAAAAAAAAAACCCTATTCTATCAAATCTCTGAAAGTTAGCCAACAAAATAGAGTGAGAACTTTATAAGTAGCCATAGAAAGCGTGTTCGATAAACAGAAAATTACAATTTTGGTATAAAATCGGATGTCACATTTTCGGAAAAAAAATAAGATAAAGAGAACAAATATTACCGTTTCAAAGAACAATCATCATGTAGAAGTAGAGATGCTAAAGGCTATTAAGGTGTATAGGAAACCTGTGGCGGCATGCCATGCTACAGGGCAGGCAGTCTGTTTTGCTGTTTTATCCCGAGCAACACTATGTGGAAAAACTTGTTGGCCTCCTGTTGAAACTATTTTTTAAGCTTCAACCTCGCAACAAGAACGCATGGCCAAAGACCCTATTGCTCGCCCTACCAGTGGCTAGCCCTGGCAAGGCTGGGAAAGCGGCTTATATCAGAAACAGCATCTTTTACTGTTGTCATTCGATTGAAACGACAATATTCAATTTGAAGAAGACAAAAATCAAGTTAAAGCACTGGTAACAGGAATATTGAATAGAATAACAAGCTGGCGAATGAAACAATTGAAGACAAAAACTGTGAGCATTTCTTTCTCGGTTTCTACGAAGCCACCGGAAGCTCTTGAGCACCAATTGATGCATTCTAGGATTCGGAAGAACTGGGAGAACTTCTGAAAGTTTACAATTATTGGAATTCGGGTACGAACGAAACATGACATTCTTTTACGAGCCTCCATAATGAACACCAAGGGCAATGCGGGCGGCTAACGGGTAGGCTCAAAACATTCATTATTCATTGGTGGGGAGGAGGGGAAAGTGAGCTAATCACGAATTTCAAGGTTCGGCCGATTTGCATTTATATCAAGAATAGCTAATAAAGCTTCTGCAGGAAACAGAAATAAAAAAAATTAACTGCCGAGCCCTGAAATTCTTGATAAGCTCTCTCTATCTTTCCCCCCCCCCATGAATATTGAATGTTTTGAGTCTGCCAGTTTGCCGGCTGCCATGCCCTTGGTGCCCCTAATGGAGGCGCATTGAAAAAATAAGAAACCTTCCACCTGTGTATCTTTTTCATTTGGACTTGTGGGAATTCGTATTCCGTATTCCGCGTTACGTTTTGAAAACTTTTTCTATCTGTTGAAGAAGTCGGTAATTTCAAAGAATCGCCCCCCACACCTCTATCGGTCCCCCATAACCGGAATCCCCCCCCACAGTTATATTTTCGATCACTTTAGGATGTGGGGGTGATTGTGTGTGGGGGACTATTCAGTGAGGTATAAATATCCGAATTGCACCTCACCTTTTGATGTGGGGGGCGACTCCGGAAAAGAGGTAATCTTTCACAATGACTCCCACATTATATCTTTGTTATCCACCACTGGAATGAACCGGAATCACCCCCCCCCCCTCCCCACGATTCCAGAATCACCACGATTCCAGAATTACCCCCCACGATTCCAGAATTACCCCCCACGATTCCAGAATCACCACGATTCCAGAATTACCCCCCACGATTCCACAATTACCCCCCACGATTCCAGAATCACCCCCCCCACGATTCCAGAATCACCCCTCACGATTCCAGATTTCCAACGATTCCAACAAATTTTTCAAAATGAAAATGATTACATTTCACCGGGTTTCAATCGGATACCACGTCTCTGCAAAGTGGATGACCCGCAGGTGGTATGGGGTCGTTTCGACGTCATTTTTGGATGAATAAGGTAAAAATGGGGGGGGGGCGATTCCTGTTCATTCTAGTGTGTGGTAATACCGAGGTTTGTGGGGGGAAATACAGTTATAATACCAAGAAGTTCAATGCCTTCATGTAAATTTCAAAAACTTCTGATAATTCAGTTTTTCTGAATAAAATCAACAGTGTTGCGTGCGTGAATGTTTCAACAATAATCCTCAAAGAGCCAGAATTTGGATTTTGAAGAAAGTCATGCGCCGGCTTGGTACGCAATCATACCTAATCTCAACTCACTTCTCAATCTGCCTCTCCAAATAGTCTATGGCAAGGGCTTGCAACGAGAAATTAGCGCATAAGAAATGTAGACCTGCGGAATCGTTGAAATTTTTGAATCCGCTCCGTGCAAGCTGTTGGCGGCTCTCTGCGACTTTATCCAGACAAAGCGATATGGCCAATCTAGAAGCGCTACTGGAAGCCATGGAAGACATTGATGAGTAGTTGAAAGGAGCCGGTGGTGTAGAGACATTGAGGTGAGGAGAGAAATCATTTGATTGTATTAAAGCAGTTCTGCAACAGTTATTCTTGTGTAACTTTAAATAAAGTGCTAGAAAAATAGGAAAGAAAGCGAAATGTTTATGGGAGGGTGGGGGGGGGGGGTGTTGAATCACGAGAATCTTACGAAATATCCTTTCGGTTATTCCTTGCGCTGTCTTCCTCCCCTTTTCCTCTTTTCTTATATTTATTTTTTGACGATCCCATATTATCACTTGAATCTTCATTTTCAGTTCGTTTATCTTCCATCCAGAAATCAGCTTCTTTTAAAACAACACAGCAATAGGAGAAAAATTAGGAATGAAACGGAAAACAGGCAGAACGAGGCAGCGTCCTCTTCTGGCGCGAGAGCGGGGAGGGGGAGAGGGGGGAGAATGAGGAACGCAATGGAGCGGAAAAGTGGCAAATACAAGAACTGTTCAAATTTCGAGACGCACATTGAAACAGCGCCGTTCGTTCGGGCGAGATTGCACTTCATTATCAGTGTTATTATTAGAGCGTGCTTAGCAATCGTTTCACAGGTTTGAAGCGGGAGTCTACTCGGAACAAGAGCAGAATTTTGATGAGGTTTTCAGATTTTTTCATGGCATACAAAATAGAAGATTCATTGAAAAGTATCCGAAACCGAAAATAAAAGACGTATCGACCGCAACAGGTGCTCCTCGTGCTCAGCGCGCAGCGGCACAGATCAACCCAGCTGGACTGTTGCGCAGCACGACTAGTTTCCGTTACACTTCTATTGGTGAAGGGACAAAAACTTCAAAAAGGGCAAAACGATGTAAGTAGACGGAAAGTATTAGGTTGAGCGAAAAGTCTTCTTAGTTTTTTGTATCGTCATTGCTCAGTGTTAATTTAATTTTTTTTTCTGAATCTGTTTTTTTTTTCAAATATCAAAGTTTTTTCAAACATTATCTTTTTTAAAGCTTCTAATAATCCAATTAAACTTAAAAAAAAAGCAAAATCTGAAAAGCAAAAAAAGTGTGCCGTCGAGCGGAACTGAACCCACACTTCCAAGATTCCCTCCATCTTCCTCTCTCGGGCACCGCTTCTTGTTTTCTTCGCAGTGGAGAATGCACAGAGGAAAGAGGGGGAAGGAAAGGGCGCTGAGCTCCGTAGTTTCAGATCGAAATATCTCGATTTCCAGAATTTTGCGCAGATAGCCATCATGTGTACCGAATTCTCCGCAGTCGAAAGTACCTGTGATGGAATTTTTAGAATTTTTAGTTAAGAGGATTTCTGTTCGAGGTTCCCTAGTTATTATGTTGGACGACCGCCAAAACGGATCTCAAAGGAGAACTTCACGAGAAAAAAGTAATGCTGTCGATTTGGCGAGACAGTGAAGGCTTAATCTTTCGAGAGTTTCTTCCAAATGGCGCCACTCTCAACGCGGACCTATACTGCACTCAAATGAAAAAACTCCGCTTTGAAGACCCGCCAGAAGCTCCAGGAGCTCGGGGTCCAGGTCCTGTGTCATCCACCGTATTCCATAAACTTGTCCCCAGATGATTATCATCTTTTTCGTTCCCTGCTGAATCAACTTGGCGGACAGAAGTTCCGTGATAGAAAGGATGTCGAAAAGTGGTTGGACGACGTTTCCGGCTCGCAGTCATCCAGTCGGATTTTCAACTATTCTTGGCAATACTATGCAAAAGGTTTTTCAAATTTGCATTCAATTTACAATTCTGTGTAGTTACTTTTTGTATGTAAAGGGCACTTTGTGAAACAGAAAAAATAATTTGAATTATCATTTTAATGTTTCCCATTGTATTTCGAACCAAACTCCCACTTAATCTTAATTTTGAATATTTGTGACGTCGCAGATTAGGACCGTCCCACTACTTGATAATCACAGAGCGAGCCATCTCTTCAGAATTTTTAGAAATACAAATTCTGGTCTTCGAAAGGCTGGAGAATACAAGAAAATTTTGTTTACGGAATGCGGAATATGAAAAAAAAAAGTTTTTGAAGGAATACGGAATACGGAATTCTGAATATTGAAATCGGTGTTTCATAATGAAAAAACACTTAGGGACGTTTGGAGTGACTAAATCCTCTCTTTTTTGAATACCTTTTTGTTATCGCTCTTAAAATATCGGTTTGTCTTGTCCAATATCCTATAAAGTTTGGCTGGTCATAATCATATTCAGTTCAAGGAACCTGACAGATACCAGATAAAACGACAACAGATAAAACGACAAAAAGAAAAAAAATACTTTGTTTCGTACCCTTTGGAATCGATTACAGCCTGGCATCTTTGAAGCAAGGAATCCAGAAGTCTGACATCGGAATACTCTTCCAAGTAGCTTCAAACTTAGCGAATGTCTCGTCCGGATTGTTGACCAGCTGATCCCGAACCATTCTTTCCAGCTCCTCTCAAAGATGTTCGATTGGATTTAAGATAGGAGATTGCGATGGCCAATTTATAAGATCCACGTGGCTACATTGAATCCGATGTATACTTTGGAGCATACTCTTGTTGAAAAACAAAAAAATTGTCTATATTTTGAAGTACCCATGATTTCGTTGTGTTTTTCAGGATTTCCGCATATTATAAAGTATTCATGGCTCCAAGGATACGCCTCATAGTCCTTCCAACGAAGTCTTTCCGTTGTCCCAATCGCATTTCGGAAATAGACATTGAGTGTATCAGCAAGACGGTGCACATTCAAAATTGCTACAAGGCGACTATCAATTGCCCTAGTATTTTGGATCTCAAAACCTCTCTATTGAGAAGTTGGGATGAAATCGATGAGGAATACTTGCGTATTTGCGCGCCATTCGCATTCCACATTCCGCACTCCTAGCATAAATATTGCGAAACTCTGAAAACATCGGCTGCTCTCATTTTATGAAAAAGTGGAGAAGCCTAATCGGTCATCAGATCAATCTTTTAGTTCGTTTGAAATGCCAGTGCTAGACTTGAAGATATTGTGCATTTGTTCGTAGATTGCATTTTTTCATCTGTTCTTGTAAGATTGCATTTTTTCATCTGTTCTTGTAAGATTGCATTGTTTTCATCTGTTCTTGTAAGTTATGCTCCCCCCCCCCTTCACCACTGGGATGCAGGATCAATTATGGTGTCAAACAATCCGGATCTTTATCAGTAATACAAGCAGTAAGCAATTCAATTTCGAAGAACAACACTACCAATCTGACCACTACTGAAACGCGAAATTAAGCGACACAGCATAGTTGGAAACAGAGTATGAAGAAATCGTAATATTGGAGTACAACCTGGCAACCCTTGTTGCCAACCACCTCTCCCCTTCCCCCAGCGGCGCAGCGTGGGGGTTGTTTCTTACGTTCCACGCCGCCTCAACCATCTAGAATCGCCTTGGACTCCTCTAAATTTCAGTGTGGACGACACTCCCGGTGGCAATGCCATCCATTCTCTACTTCTAATGAAGTTCATAATGATTGACTTCCGTTCGAATTGAAGGTTAGAATCCATCTAGACTTCCGAATAAGACCACGACGAGAGCGTTGGCTTTGTTCTTTGAGTGAGAGCACCATTCCGGTTCCAATGCAGTCGAAGGGAGTACTTTTTTCTTTCTATTACATATTTGCGCTCTACTGTACTCGAAGCGTTCGCGATCTGTCATTAAGAACGAAGGATACAAACGTTAATGGCTCATTGGTCATTTATAATTCTCTTAAAAATTCATGCTTGATCTTCTAGATTTCGATCTAATTTATAATTAAGTAGTTTGTCACTGATCATTCAAATCAAAACCACCCGGATATTGGTGTTCTTTCAGCTGTATTGTTTAAATGTTATTCTCTTTAAGCACATTCATAAAACTTGCGAGATCTACTGTTGATGCTAGAGACACGGGCCAAAACGGGCGGGCAAATAACGTTCTTTAAAATTGAAACTATTGCTGGAAGAAGATGGCAAACTGCCGTTCTCTGTAAGCGCTACAGATGCATATAAATACATTCGAAGGATACAGTTTTCAAACATGCATTGGAACGGAATGAGAGCAACCAATGAATGGGTTTCGAATGGCTGCCAGCCCAGGAGCCTACGTGTTTTGTAGTCAAAATTCAGATTATTGCCTGTAATTTAAGTTGAATTCAGTAATTTTCTGTTTATTTATTCTACAAAATTAGAATTTTTGACAAATCGTTAGGTTTCTGAATCACAAGAACCGCCTCCAAAGCATAAAAACTACCGTAACACTTCAATATTCTGAGCCAACGGATCCCCTTGTTTCCTTCAAGAACACTCAAGACCGAGACCAAACAGAGATCCCTCAGTATATTCTATCAGAACAGCTCTGTTCTTCCTTGCCTTGAAATGATTTTTGTCTTTTTGATGCGTCCAAATATGTGCCTTTCCGTCAAATATTTCGATGTTTAATCGGTGAAAAACGAGCTGATAAGACGCAAAGGCGTCCAATGGCACAAGGAGCAAACTGGAAGTCCGGAAACTTTCCGAAAAACAATTTTTGATTTTTATTAGAATTGAACAAAGAACATATCACAGCTAGAAATACAACTTCAGCGTCGAATAAAGCATTGAAAATTTGATAGATAAGCAATACATATTGAGAGCGTTTCGTTGGGAATGGAGCACAAATTGGCGTAGGCGATATACATAGAACCGTGGCAAAAAAAGCAACAAAAAAACGTGAACCGAAAATAATTTTTAGAACTGTATGCTACAAAACCGATGAGATAGCAATATGATCTCACTTCTTCTTCTTCCTTGCTTCCTCGGGTGGAACATAGGGACTACCATCTCGAGAGTTGTTCGCAGTATCCGGGATGGCTGGAGGCAGGTTACTGGGAGGGACATATTGGATGTTGGGTACAGGAGAAGGCAAACAGTTGTTGGGGAAATACTGAAAAAAAGAATAGAAGAACCAATAATATATAGTCAAGTGTTTGTTTTTCTTCAACTCAAACTTTGATTTTAGCTTAAAACTATACTTAGAACTTGGCCGACCGGCCGACTGTCGGACATAACTTTGCTCAAAATACAATTTATTAATAGTAAAACACACCTGTTCCAGATTGTATTCGGATGCGAATAGGTTGATGAATCTCCTGACCAATTCCGGCTGAACTTTCAGTCTCCTCGCCACTTTATGAATATTGCCTTTGCACAGAGACAGCTGATGAATGTACATGGCAACTTCCTTATCTGTGAACCTGAATTTGTGCTCGTCGGGAGATCTCCATGGAATTCTGCCCATCTTATTACAGTTGCACTTGGTAAAGTGAGGAAGGACGAATGGCTGTAATTGTGCAGCAATCTTCTCTCCTCTCGCTTCTTTCTCTTGCTCTGTCAGCTGTGTTTTGTGCTTCCGATTGGGGACTTTCAACTCTTTGAAATTAAGCATTGAATTCTCTTCGACTGACACTTCATTCTTCTTCCATCTTTCTGTGTTTTCCTGATTTAAAATATCTTCGAATTGTTGCCTGGTAAGCGACATTCCGAGCTCTTTTTCCTTCTGATTCCATTGTTGAATCTTTAAAATTTCATCTTCGCTAAAGATCACATTGTTGGCCGAACGCATGGTTCCAGTGAGCTTCTGGTACGTAATACAAATAAGACAGAGCTTTTGTTTCCTTTTGTGTTCGGACCCTTCAGATTCTGGATTTTCATCTGGAGGCATCCTAAGACTTTTGGTGCAGTTGGTGCATCCGTATCTCGGCTCAAACTCGATGTCCTTGCACATCTCCTCCCCGCAATTGCAAACCACTCCGAACTTTTCCTGGTATTTGTAGAATCGACGGTAACGATAATGAAACTGCTGGACTTCTCCAATATAATAATTTCGCATCTGGAATAAAATTTCTTTAATTTTTATAAAAACAGATACTTTAAAATATGCAGATGTTCACTTTTTGCGATGAAAAAATGACCATGGCCGTCGAGAAGTAATTTATGCGTTTCTAGGCCATCTCACAGCCACAGTAGGAAGAGACGTTGACTACAGAAAGAAAGAAATATGAATAAATGAAAAAATGTATAAATGATCAAAACTGCCACTTTTCGTAGCGCACAAATGGCCGAGAAACCCCGAGAAAAACGGCTCGACAGCCACAACTATTCTACTTTCCTCAGCTTTCTAAAACTGAGAAAATAAAGAACCAACGCTCTCTTTGAGATCATGAATTGGTTTAATTGAGCTAAAAATAGACCTGAAACCTGAAAACATCAAAATTTCTGATTTGACATTATCAGAAGGAACATTACAATTACCCAATCTTAATGATTATCAGCATTATTTGATTCTGTTCCAGCTAAACTGTTCTAGTTGTACCAGATAACTAATGTTCCTTCATCTACAGTATGAAATTGTTTATATCTAGCGCTATTTGGCTCTATTGAAATTCCATATTCTTTCCCAAAAGTTTTATTTATATTTCATTTTCGCCTTTTCGCTCACCGCTTTATCCTGTAATTGTCGTCGCGTAGTCTTTTTATCTTTCAGCAGATGACTGAACATTTTCAGCTGGGCTACACAAGGATGCTTGAACACCTGCGGAAGATCCTTCAAAGTCTGATCGATTGTGTCCAAACTCTTTGCGAAATCCCAGTTATTTTCCATTAAATGTTTCAATGCAGTTTCAAATGGTATGTGACTTTCGAACTGTCTCCAGATGGCTCTCCAGTATACATTTCTGAGCATATTGTGGAAATAAATGGAGTCTTTAGAATCGTCTAATGTGATAAAGTCGCCAACCGTCCTGTCCTCGTCAATTTTCAGAACTTTCCAGAAATGTTCTTCTTTATCTTCTCTCTCCTTATATTCTTTTAGTGGCACTTGAGGCTCACCTGGGAGCTCTGCCTGGAAGTTTACGCCAACCCGAATCCTTCCTTTTTCTGTTGATAAGAAGTGGTGATTATTATCAGAGGTGCACGGTTCACTAGAGTTTCGTTTTCCTGCTTTCAAAGGAGCAACTGGTGGGAATCCTTGAGACAGAGCTCCGGCAGGAGTGAACACTGGCTGCATGTCGATCTTCAACTGATCCTTAACCCTCCCAGCTTTCTCGTCCGTTGTTTCCTTTTTGAAATGAAACGGAATGCGGCGGAGACCTTTCGGAACCGTTGTACCCCTGTCTGAAAGTTATAGAAACGTTACAAAGTGTTATAACTTTTAATTTCAAATTTTGTTTTTCTTAAAAAGCCATATCATCTGGAAAAAACTAAAAAACTGTTCTTTTCAAAATTCATTCATTTTGAAAACCTATAAGAACAGTTAATTTTGCTGGGCTCTTATTTGATTTCGTGTATTTCAAATTACTCCTTAAATTTCAGCGTTACAAATTTTCAGATACCCAACTTACCAATTACTCCGATTCCGTTAAGGAAATTCGAAATAAGCTCATTGTCCTCCGGTTTCAGCGTTCCTTCCTTCTCATTCTTGTTGATTCGCTTGCTCTTTCTGACCGGCAGGACGACAGGTTTTTGCGGCACCACAACGGGTCTCGTGGGCGGAGCTTGAACACTAAGAGACGGGGTCTGAGCTGAAGATTCTTCTGGTTCCGGAGAGGCTTGAGCGGAAAGAATTGGTGGAGGTTCCGAGCACTCGGAAGAGTCTTGCTCTGCCTTTTGTAATGATTTTGTGATTGGCACAGATGAATTGGAGTCTTCTTGTGATTCTTGCTCTGATTTTGAAATTGAAACTTGGGCATTCCCAGATACTGTTGGACCAGCTTCGTCTGGAATTATCATGGACGGAGGCTCTTCCTGGAATGTAGTAGGTGGTGCTTCTGAGTTTAACTCTGAATCCTCCTGATTTGAAACGATAGTCTCCCTTTCATCTGAAACTGGCGTTGATTCCATCGGCTCAGGAGGTACATAAGCTGCTTCCTGATGTATTGCTACCTCTTTCACTGTTTCAGAGACAGTAGCTTTCAGAGTGGGCGTGGTCAACATTAAAGAAACAGAAGACACATGTGGATCATCTGGAACTATATCCAGCTCTGCTGTCTGAAGTCCTGATGAGCTTGGTAATAGCTCCTCCGGTTTCTGATCCATTCGAATATTTGGAAACTGCTCAATTTGAATGCGTGCTCTTTTCGGCGGAAACGGAGCTGGTGGGATATCCTCCTCATCTTCATCTGATGAAAGTGTAATCACTGCTATCGGAGTCATCGAACGTCGTCGGTATTGATTCCGTGAGTTCTGCAGATTCTGCATGCTCTGCTGATTCTGTGAAGTCGGCTGGTGAGAAAGAAAACCATTTGGTTGGCAGTGCGGGAATTTGGGTGCAAGTGCTCCGTGATAGACACCCGTATTCTGTCCCATTTGCTGAATATGATGCTCATATTGTGGGCGTGGCCTTCTGTGTTGTAATTGTGGTATTGGTACAGTTGGGATAATGTTTGGGGCAAATATCAGCTCATCCGGATTGTACACCTCTGGCTCAAAGCTTGTTGTCCTGGGTGGAGTGTTGTACTGTCTGTTAGACATGTTTATTTCTGGAAATGAAATATTTCAGAATGAAAAAAATGTGATTAAAAACGTCGCATTTAATAAATGAGAAACAATGATTATAGATTGTGTGAGAGAGAGAGAGAGAAAGAGAGAAAGAGTGAGAGAGGGAGGGGGGGGGGAGAGAGAACATTAGAAACCGGTTGATCAAGAATAGTGAAGGACGGATTTGTGAACTAAGTTTTCTCGAAACTGCTAGACTGGGAAGCCGTCGAGAATGTAAAAAGTTTAGGCTCGCTTCTTCAAACAATATCAAGGTAGTGAGAAACAGAAATAAATATTTTGAATAAAATCTCGAAAATCTTGCTCAAAAAAGACTGTTACTCATAATCTGTGCAGTTCAGTTTCTTTCTAAAAAAACGCGCGACGGAATCTTATCAGTTATCAGTTCTTCTACAGTCTGTTAAAAAGACCTGACTACCGCGTTCCAAGCGTTTTCGGTCGTATTACAATGACAACGGTTTTCTGAAGTCGCTTTTCTAGTTCTTAATTGCTTTTGGAAAGAAGAACTTGAAGATAGACGCGCGAAATATTTAATGTCGCCTTTCTAAGGGCTCAGTTTACCGACCCCATGCAAAGCTCTGAGAAATGGAAGGAGATTAACTTCTTCTTTTTCTGAAAACGAGATTATTGAGAAAATGTTAAAGTGAAATCAAGGAAACAAAGTTCACTAAATCTATGAAAACTGAAACAGAAGAAGAAATGTTTCTTCGAATTCTTTCAGAACTAATGATTTCCCGAACTTCTGCCTGCACCTCAAAAGCAACGCAAACTTCTTTGATTTGCTTGACGTCATCAAATATCAAGAAGAGATTGTTTCTATCAATTTACGAAGGATTGAAATTCAACTATAATTGCAAACTGGTCGATGATGAAAGCATTTCTTTTGTCAGAGACTCCTTATCCATTCATTGAAAATGTGCACAATCTATACAGAGCAACTAGGTTATGAAAAGTTACGAAACTCTTCTACAACTCCCTGCAATGACGTGTTTCTCATCAAAACAAAAAATCAATAGCTTATCATCATTTTATCACTTCCTACACTCACTTTATGGTGCTATCCTAAACGCAGCATGCCCACGACCCCCCCCTCCCTTCCCAGAACACTACACGCGACATAAACACCTGGCTTGTTGTCCTGGTGTCAGGCAGAAGGCGTCCGTCTCATCGGCGCCGCCTTAGCCGGAATGCAGACGGCGAGAGAGCCGCTCAGAAGAAACGGGCCTGATGAATAAAACTGAAGAAAATAATTGACTGATTGACTAGAAAACAATCATATATGAATGGAAGGACTCTTCTTCTTCTAGCGATTCCGGCAAAAAAAATGTGAAACGGGAGCGGAAGAAGGAAAGGTAAATGTGTGGAAGAGTGAGTGAGCGCGCGCGCTCACTCACGCACGCTCATACCCCACTCAAACGCGGTGACGGGGACCTTATGCACCACTTGGTAGGCATTCAGTGAGGGTGCTGAAGCCGCAGCACAGAAGTGCATACACCACGGTCGTCATTTCTACTTGTTTATCAATGAGCCGCCTGCTTGCCGCATTACCCGCGATTCAATCTGAGCTGGTGCGCCTAAGGCGCAGCTATCGTCGCTTCGAGTCGAATTGAGAACACATCTTTCGTGGCTTATTAATACTCTTCAGTGAATTTCGAAATGGAAATGAGACTGCAAACAGCAAATGAAAAGACGGGTGGACAAACGAACAGACAAACAAACGGACAGAAGAAGAAAATTACTAAATAAGAAGACTGATAAGCAACTGATAGTGTGATTACATATAACACAATCAGTGCCATTTGTACTTTTACAGTTATCGCTAGTACTTGTTGAAACCAGAGTTTTTAGCAGTTTTTCTGCAATCAGAGCTTCACGGAATTCACATTCTGAAAAGCGGAATACGGAAACAATTTCTCCAAACGAAAAAGAAAAAATACGTTTTCTGACGGAATTCCGAACATTCCGAAACAAAACTTTCAGAGCGGAGTTCCTTTTTCCGAAAGTGTCGAAAGAAAAGTTTACGAATATTTCGTCGTTTCGAAAAGTTCCGAAATGTCCATTTCTCACTATCCTTCCTCGGAACACCGTAATAGCTGAGTATTCAAATGTGTTTTTTCCAATTTCCTATGAAAACCATTCCGTTGTTAAATCGAAAATTTCAGGGAATATTGAATGAATTTTTTCATGGATTACAGGGTACAGCCTGCGGAATACAGATTCTGTCATGCTCTACTGGAAATTACAGAGAGATACGTTTTTTTTTCAAGTCATAACTCGGAATTCGCCATAATTTTATAAAAAAATGTTTCAGTTGAACTATCAAAACTCTGTTTTCATTTGCTCACTATAAAAATAATTTAGATATTCTCAAGAAGAATGAAATAATTTTGAATATTCGAGTGCGTAATCTCTATAACTGAAACCTGAAGATGTCCACCACTTCCAGATACACTTGCTACCTTGGCTGATCTGGGCGGGCCTCGACCGGTTTATGACTTTAAAAAATGGAATTGATGATTCGAAAAAGGTAGAAAATGCATATTTCAATAAGTTCTAGAGTTTACCTTGATTGAAATGTAATTTAGACAATGCAGTTTCGGCAAATATACATAAAGTGTCCGGCCCGACAAACGTCGATCCGGAATGTTCTAATCTGAAGTTCAAGCCAAATTCTACAGTTTGCTACCAATTTGCGATCATAATTTCGATTTTAAAGGGAATTAGCTCAACGCAAATAGCTCGACGCAATTAGCTAATCTTGGGTTAAAGGAGCAGCTGTTGCCTTGAAACCCCTCCCCGCCCTTCCCCCCCCCCCTTGGCTTGCAGTACTTCAAGAAGGGACCAGACGGTAGGTACAAGACTCAAGAAGCCTATACTAGCTTACTTAGTTACTTAGCCGATTCGCAAGTGTTGGCGCGGATCAGAGCTAACCATCCCTTGCGATCGATGGTGGTCCATGAAGTAATCAGTCGATGTCCTCGATAAATTGATAATACTAGGCCTATACTGAACAATTGGAAAACGCAGGGTTTCAGGGAAAATAGAGAATACAGAAGATCTGAAAACAAAGGGAGACACTGCACTGCAACGGCAACCGATGAACAAAAATTTGGTATACCGTGGTAAATTCAAAAACTGTATGCATTTACGCGTAGAGAAAAGTGTTTTCTACGTGATTCTTAATGTTTCTTGAAGCCGTTAATGAAAAATAAGCAAAGAGCCAATTGGCTGAGAAAACACTCCATTTACGGAGCAACCTTCGGAGAATAATTCAAAGAAAATTACAAAAAAAGGATGAAATAGCTAAATAAGCAAAAGCAATTGAAATCTCCGAAATATTAAGAAATACAACACGTTGAAACAGTATAAAATGGGAGGCTCTTTAAAAGTTGAAACTGTTTTGTAAGTTGTCCAGGAATTCTAGAGTTCACGTTTTAAGAACAACGGAAACACATTAGAGAATTTCAAGGGCAAACTCTTTAATATTTTCTTTGGCATTTTTCAAAATCTTAAAACTTCCAGTTTCATAAAACAAATGAAAGGAAACTAGAGGCAAAGAAGAAAGAAAGAATCAGTCGGAGGGACCACCCGGCAATTATCGGCTAGTTTATTCCGGTCTGTTCTGAGTGACCCCGTTTCAGAAACTGAACTAAAAAAGACCTTGACTGTTTAAGAAAGACAAATGAGAACAAAGGGATAGGTGAAAACTCTTTTAGACAGCAATCTTAAAAAGCTTAAAACAACAGTAGAGAAATGTGAATTTTTACTCTATTCAGAAAAATTTCTGAAAAAAATCAGCTAGGAAAGCACTTTCTAAGAAACGCATTCTTATGCGATAACTGCATTTTTCAAAACCTTTTGAAACAGCAAAAAAATATGTTTCAGAATTTTCAGAATTTCATTAAATTATCATATATATTACAAATTTTTGGGAATTTTGAAAATTGTATTGTTAAATTTGAAACATTTGTCTTTAAATCAAAGAATACTCAAAGAAAAATTAAATATTTTCAGTTTCACAGATGTTATCTTTTTAAAAATTTGGAGAATTTCAAAAAAGAAAACGAAAACTATTTAATAAAATATTGGTAAAACTATTTTAAATTTTAAAAATTCACTGTGGCTCGCATTTAGAGAGCAGTTTCAGTTGAAATTTGGAAATTTCAGACTTTAAAATTTGAAACTGAAACAGTGAAAACGAGTTGTAAACTATAACTACACGCTCAAATTCGTTTAGGATCGATTTGGAAATTTGAAAATGTTTTAAATTTTCAGAATTTCAGAGCAAGCATTCAAAAAATAAAAGCGGTGAAGTATTTGGATCTCTGGATCTGAAAATCATTATAAATTGCTCGCGATTCTGTAAGTTTTCTCACGACAAGTGAACAGGGCACCGGTAAAAGTCGAATCAATCGATATTCACTGAAATTTCAGAAAAATTCTCGGAATTTCCAGCAATAAAGGGTCAAAATTTAACCACCTAATTCTGATTCGATTTTTATAGGAAACTGTTCGGAATTTCGAGAGGATTCCAGGAAACTAAATATTCCATGGGGAAACTCACTTTTTAAGACATTTATTTGTAAGCGAAAATATAAGAAATATGTGGAATAAGAGAACGAAAGGGGGGGGGAGGAAAATAAAAGGGGAGGCGAGCGGGCGAGCGGGAAAAGGGGGAAGGACGGGGGGGAGGGGGAGAGGCAGATGGGCAGAGTTCGGAGGTTGAGACAAACGGAGGCACGACGAGAGGCCATTCTGAATCAAGAGGTCTCCAGCGATAGAGGGTGGACATGTTAGAGGGTGGCTAGTCAAGCAGAGGGCGATGGGCGAGAGGCAGAGGGGGGACACGCGGTCTCCTTGCCATCTACCGTAATCCGGTTTTTAGCTTTTATTGATTGATTCGACTCCGCCCTCTTGGAACGGCGATTGGATGGAGATGAAGGCACAGAGAAAAGCCGGAAAACATGACATATTTTTGCGTGATGGAAGTGACCACAGCAGACAGAAGAGCCTTGCAGATACATTAACTTCTATTTGTTCGTTGTATTTCTGTGTGTAAAGATGTCCAACAACAAATTGTCACTTTAGGATTACGGTTTTTAAATCCGGAAGGCAATTCTCGAAACAAGTAGATATTTCAGAGCGTTCCATAGTTTTTTTTCCGCCAATTTGTCTTGTCACAGGATTGGAGAATTTGGGGGGGGGGAGCATGTTCTCTAGCATCTAGGAGTCTCCCCTGCCGAAAAAAGCAAAAAGTGAATGGGGGGCAAAGCTTTGGAGCACAATCGTAAAACTCCGAAATTTTCACAGTTTCAAATTTACATTTAAGTTTCTATGTTTCAGCTCGTTGTCAAAAATACATAGGATTTGAAATTTGGCTGAAAATTTGTGATTCTGAAACTTCACGTTTTTATGTAGGCATTGAACTAAGTTGTTTATTTCAGATTTTGAATATATTTCCCACATTTTACTCAATGTCAAACCCGTTTCCAAAAGAGCTCTATAAATATAGTCATCGAAAAAAAAAGTTGAAACTCACATCTCACGTCTACCTTCTATTGCCGCTCACAATTTCAGAAAACAGTTAATAAACAATAATAAAAGTATCCGTCTCAGTTACTCTACTAATATACAAGAGTTTTGCGCCTCCAGTTCATCTGAATTCTCTCTTCCCACAAGAAGAGGATTTGCGGGCAAGTTGTACCCCTCGCTGCGTGTCTGCCAGTTTAGTGCACTTGGCATCGAGCCAAGTGGTATTTTCAGAGGGGAAGACATTCTTAAGACTACAATAATCTTTCTAATATTTATTCTTCACCATACTAAAGTACTAAAAGATTTGCAAGGTTAAGGTATATTTTCAATTTCACCTAGTCGCAAATCATTTACAGCTCTGCAATTTCGCCATTTTAAGTCAGTCTGGAATTCGCTTTGCTTCCTTTTCTATAAAAATTTTGTTTTTTCCTCTGTTAATGTGTTACGCGAACGACCCCAAAACGGTGGCTTCATCCAGAGTACATCCATCTTTTTTCGTTAATAATTACATATTCACTCACAGAGAAACTCAGAGAAATGGGCGGAGAAAAAGAGTTATTTTCAAGAACGACGCCAAAAATAGTAGGAGAGAAAGAGAGATAGCAGACAGTCAGAGAAAAGAGAATAGGAGAAATATAGAAGGAAATATACAGGAAGTATGATATATAGAGAGAGAGAGAGACACAGAGAGAGAGAGAGAGAGAGAGTGGCCCTCGCACCTGTTCTCAAGATGATGACGAAAACGATGCATTTAATATATTGTTTGAGAGGCAGTGGTCAAGTAATGAAAAGGGAAGGGAGAAAGAATGTTGTTTTGAGATTACCGCTAATCAGTCTATTTTGGATTTTTTGAATCCATTCTTCATAAGATTTCGCGCGGAAGGTATTCATATCTTAAAATCTCATCGCCCAGTCGTTTCCAGAACGAATTCAATCGACAATGGCAATTTTTCCACTGTTTTGTGTCGGTGTTTTGTCTATTTTGTTCATGTTAACGATGCTATGTAATAACTTGTGCTGCACCCATGGAAAATTGCTGAATAGGTGATCAGAAACAGATATTTTTGTTTGGCTTTTCATTTTCATTGACTCACGAAGTTCCAGAGAGCTTTGAGATGAGCAAAATCCTCACATTTTTCCCTTGATGTTTCTACGAAAAGCTATGTTTCTTGAGATTTAAAGAACTGCGTTTCACTTTTGTAATTACAAAAACAACTGTTTCAATTCATTTTCAAATTGCGGCTCTCTTGTCTGCGCTTCAAGCTCGTCTTCCTTCCTTTCAATGTGTCGCTCTGTCTGTTTGTCCATCTGTCCGCATTTTATCTCGCAATGTACGAAACCAAGTCGAAATTGTAGTGAATCATCAGATGATGGTGTCCTCTATGTTTTCTAACTTCTCTCGTATCTCTTTTTCAGTTAGAGAGAGAGAGAGAGAGAGAGAGAGTAATAGAGAGAGAGACAGAGAAAGACAAAAAGAAAGAGAGAGACAGAGAGAGAGAGAAAGAGTCCCCTTTCCCCCTCTCAACGTGATACATTTTCTGTTTGTTCTGCTGAGCGGGGAGAGAAAAAAAAACGAGAATTGCTCTGCTGACGAACGCTTATTTTTTGGGGTTTGCTGAAATGAGTTTGTGTATACTGAAACGTACAGATATTGAATTTTTTGAAACAAACTTTTCAAAATATAATACAAAAATTCAACATTTGAATCATAAATTCAACTTACACTAGACTGCTTCAAGGCGATTTTGTTCATGGGCTCGTGGAATGATCTCTAACGGATTTTAGAAGCTTTATATCAATCAGCTATCATCAAAAATTCGTTGAATCATAGTTATTTCATTGATATAGAAGAGCGAAAGACTGTATTGCGCAAGCGATCAGCCGAAACAGGCAGACATTCACCCAGTATGAACCAAAATACATTGGGAATGAATGAACAATAGAAAATAAACAAAAACGAAGGAAATTACAGCACTATGGTTTTTAGTATTGCTGCACAAAAGACCAAGTGGGCCTGCCATGAGCTGACCCATAATGCGGTGGACAGCTAGGACACCTGCCCCCACGGCTCTTCTTCTCACATGCGTTGTTTGTTCTAAACTGAATAATTGCAGACAGACCCGAAAAATGGTGCCAGTTCCTTTTCAGCTAACAACACGAATCGTCTTATTTCGAATTTGGCGTGCTCTCTCTACCTTTCCCGGAAAATCTTTTTTCAGAATCTGGATTCCACTGGAAAAAAAATTGAATTGCTCACATCTCTGATGCTCATTTTCTGCACTTTCATTCATTTGAATTGTATCGAGCGCTAAAAATTAAGAATAGAGGAATGAAGTCGATCAATGAACCGATCTGAAGATGAGCTGGTTATTTAGCTTCATAAACAATTGAGAATGTATTAGAATAGGACATTATTTCTATTTCTGAACATATTCCATACTGCAACTTCATTCGAGAGCTCTCTTAAATACAGCATGCCTCCAAACTGTAGTCATGGTGGATCGTATTTATACATTTCAGCTTTAAATAAACTATTCCTGAGATTCGTTGTTTAATTATTTCTCTCGTATTTCTTTCCAATAAAGTTTAGAAGTCAAACTATCATAATTCCCTTCATCGCTTTCAACAATGCACGCAGCATATGGAAAATTAATTTTCTGATTCTTATTTTTCATACTAATTTTCAATGAATAGTTACATTTTTTATTTTACTTAATCTCTACGTGAAACAGCTTTTTGATGATGCATACGTACTTTATGCAGATTTTCAATAAATTGTTCTTCAATCAATTTGCGCATCAATTAAAAATCGCGATCATTTTCTGGTATCTCTCGCCCAAATGTGCAAATTGGCATCTTGCTGCAAGCTCAATCTTAGCTCTCAGTTTGAGCATCTCCTCCCAATAGTTTGTATAGCCGAAAATTCGTAAACGGTTATACTTCTCTTCAAAAAAAAATCAATGACTCCTGTTTCAAGTGGTTATAAAATGTCTTCGGAATACGTTAGCGCATGTTCTTAACGGATTCTAGACTTATTCCAATTCGTGGATCATTGGATTTGAATTATTACAAATTTATAGATTTGCTGATAATTTATGCAAAGGAGCATGCACGTTATAATAACAGCTTAGCAAGACGCCTGTTCTTACGCCTTTTGATTTCTTAGCAGTTTGAAACTGTAAAAATTCTGAAAACTGGGAACTTTCTGAAATTTTCTCTCGACGTGCTGGTGTCTTTATTACAGGGAATTCCATTGATCGCTGATACAATTAAAGTTCTTGTTTAGATGCTTTTATGGTTGTATTCATTCTAGAAAACCGGAACAATCGAGAGCCGTAATGCATTAATGAATCATCGGAAATGCCGTTTGAAAGAGCTTAACTTGAACTCGTCAACTTCTAGAACGCCTTCTAGAACGCATTGCCAAGAGCAAAAACGAGCGTTGCTAAAAGTGATTCGTGCTCGCATCCAATGGGCTGAAGATTAGATCAGCACAGCAAAATATTTTATTGCGAACTCGTCATGTGATTGTATCAATAAAGCGCGTTTTCTAATTTTTTGACCTAAATGATTAGATAAAGACAGACAAACCGATTTATATTCTTGATAAAGTCTACAGTACCTTCACGGTTTTTAGATGAGTGCAACAACATGTTTGAAGCTATAACATTTTTAAAAATTGAAATTAGTGATAGAAAAAAGTTCTCAGGAAAATTGTTTTTGCACCACTGCTGAGTGGCCTTGGCGCGATGAGCGGTGCGCCGTCTTGTTGGAAGCATCAGGTCGGTTTCAGTAATGCGATTTGGACCACGAAAACTGCAGCTCTAAAATGTGTTTTCTGTAGTAAGCTTGGTTCACCTTGGCTCCCAAATCAACAAAAATCAGCGGGGTTTTGCCATCGAGCAAATTCCACCAAAAACCATGACTGAAGACGGATGAGATGTCTTATTGAGAATTTTTCCGTTCTTATAGGCAGTTTGAAAGTCTTTTGCAATAAACCGATGGTTTTGGCCATTCTTATTAGCTTCGACGGTGAAAAATTTCTCGTCTGCGAACAGTGTCTAGAGGTGCGTGCCTGATGCGTGCCGTGAAGAAGTTTTTCGTGCTTTTTGCACTCGGAGAGCTTTGTTTTTCTCGGTGAGGAACGCGCCGTGTTGCATACGATACGAAGTCATCTTCAGCTTCTCTTTGACAATGAATGAATGTATATGAATAAACGGCAATTTGTACTATAAAATTTGGAAATATAATCAATAAAATAATCAATAAAGTGATCAATTCAGCGGGTCGTGTTGATTTATAGCTTCTACAGGTTCGTCGATTATGTATTCCTTGCAAAAACATTGGTTTGGTTTCGACGACTGCATTGAGGTTGAGGATTTGCGTAACATATTGGGTAGAGGATACTTGCATCCAAAGCGCCAGATTTTACGATATCCTCTCATTCTTGTTTTTCTGAAAACGAATGTTCTGAATCGATTTTCTAAAGTCAAATCAGGCCGGATCATAGATTAAAAACGGGCTAGCGCGGTCCACAGTTTGCAAGATTGTTCGAAGGAATGCATTGAAATTTTCAAATTTTTCAAAAAGTTATAACGGGCCCCACGTTTTGTCCAGGTTTCGCCCGCCAACAGCTCTGATTACTATATTCGGAATTCTCTTAAACAGTTTTCTACTCTGAAAAGTACTCCTACGTGGCGTCTGTTTCCAGATCTTCTTGTACTGGCTCACAATTCCCTAATGAGACTATTATGAAGATCTGAGAGACATGTGATTTTCACAATCGCCAGAAACTGCACTTTTTTTGTACACTGGCTAGCGCTGGCAATCAAAGCAGTGAAGCAAGGAAACATGTTTGCGTAGTATGGGCGGAGCCAAACAGGGAGAAATTCCGGAAAGTAGTGTAGTCGGAGCTTATCAGGTGTTTCCGAAGTCTTGGTATCCTTGAAATTTTTTATCGCTAAGAGTGTGCAACCTTATCAATTACGAGACACGGATCAAATTCTGAAGGAAAAATGAAGAACTATAGATTTTGCGATTTTAGTTATATCCGGTATAGTTATTTTAAAACATGAAAATTTACATTGGAAACTGAAAAAAAGTAGATATGAAACTGTAATTTCATTTTCTAATGCTAATTCTTGTACATGAGCAGAGGTAGGTCAACTAGACGAGTTTCTTGCTCATATTAGAAAGTAATATTTCCTGCACAATTGCCAGATCAATATCACTTAGTAAAGCCGAAAGCCGAGGGCTATGTGATTGTACTTGGCCAAGTTGCCCAGAGTCAGTCACTTACACCGAAGAAGGTGAGCGGAAATCGGAAATCATTGGACTGATGCTCGGCGTCGGCTTTATGAACTATGCGCATCACATGTCAGGTACGGCAGTCGCTTTTCACTGTTTTCCGTCTTCAGTGTCCACGAACCAAAGACTACCTTGCTCTCACCTCTCGAGAAGGCGCCTATCAAACCTGATAATTACAGATTTGGTGATAAGTCGCAAATAATTTGTCTCTCAATGCGTTTTGATGTTTGAATCACTAGTTGAACTTTCAAAATTTGCCGCATAGTGAATTTATGTGTAATGGGAAGGCTCTTTTCAAATTTATATAAACGCCAACTTCTGAATTCATAATAAAAATGAACCACTATAGTGTTATGAAGCATAATCTCAATACTCAGGATCGAATTCGGAGATGCTTATCATCTTACTGCGAAACAGTGAAAAACATAAAGGACTTATCTGAAAAAATAATTTTTCCAGGAATTCCGATAATTCCAGACGTTTCTCGTTTCTAGAAACCTTGTTTTTCTTCATTTGTGAAAACATAGGTCTTTGATAAAACATAGACATGAAAAAGCCACTCTGAGACATCTACAATGAGCTCCAGATGCCTGAGCCAAAGTAAAGTCTCTAATCGAGCATAATAAGTGAAAACCGACGAGATGCACGAGCTTTCTCAATTCAATTTGCCAAAAAATCCACATTTTGTGGTCGCAAAATATGAAGAAGCTATCAGATTTATCCAAAGTGTGTCCAAATTGTGTCCCAAGTGTTTCCAAAGTTGCCACAAAGCTTAAAGTGTAATTCTTTCAAACCGTGATATTATGACTGATAAATGAAACCGGTAAATTTCAGGAAATTCGGTGAGCGTACAAGAAAACCAGTAATTTCTAGAATTTTCAGTATTTCCAGGCTGGCTTACACTAATTTTTCAAAGTAAGCATATCTGAATGCTAGCCTAAATAACAAAAATCAACCGCATTCATTAATTCCGCTCACAAGACGCTCAAAATGCACTCACACACCCTTTTCTCCAATTTCTCTTTTGACCATCAGGCCGGCCCGCAAAAAAACTCCTTTTGTCATCCCTTCCTCTCTTCTTTGGGGCCACTGCCTCTCGCCCTTCCCCTATCGCAACCTTACGAGAGAGGAAGAAAGACAGAGAGAGAGAGAGAAAGAGAGAAGCCGCTAACTCTGCGTATCTTCTGTCCGCATGGTATCCTTTTGCCCGGCTCTCTGAACCCTCTTGATTTCGCTGATCTCTCATTCTTCACGGCTGATTTCGAATGTGTCTGTGTCTACATATGGGGGAAGCCCTCTATTCAGTAGAAATGACCAGCGAAGAGAAAAGGAATTCGCGAAATTGTAGGTCGGCGGGGACCGGAAAAAGACGCAAAGTCTGAAACTTTACATTTTGAGCTGAAATTTTCAGAAAGTGGTAAAAATTTAAAAGAAAGCAGGGCTATTCAACTTTGACAAAGTTTTAAAGAAGCCAAATGGATATCTCAAACTGAATTTTATTTCTGAAATTCTACTGTTATTGATCGTCAGAAATGAGAATTATAGTTTGATGGGGAGTTAGATACAGCAATAAAAGTGGGCGGGGAAATCCATCGAGACGGGACCGTAGTTTTCTTAGGATCCCGGAACAGTAATTCCGTGTCATGAGGTGTCGGCTCTATCGTTCAGAGCACCCTGCTCCCAAAAATCATAGAAGTCAAGTTTGTGAATCATAGGATCGGATATCTTACTATACAAGTAGGAAGGAAACTCAGCTGTACCATCTTCCAGGTGTGCGCACCTGTCGCTGAGGCCGATCCAAAAGAGCTAGCGGATTTCTCCGACAGCCTTCAAGACGCCATTAGCAATCTTTTGTGAATCAAATCGTTCATGGCTCATGAACTCGCAGACTATAATTTATAGTATAAAAAAAGACATAAATAGTTGTAAAACCGCGAGAAGCCAAAATATTTTTAAACTTTATCCCATCATAAAGTTTGAGATATTCACTTTTTCATTAACCCATTAAATACTTCTTTATGCCTTTTCAAAGCATTAGAAGTGAAAGATACTCAGCCCTTCCGAGGTTTCAGTTGATTGACAGTGATCTGCACTATAACAGGAGCAGTGAAATCGACTGTGATGTTTTTTCTGATGAAATAGGTGATAGGAAACAATTATTAAAGAAAATATTCAAATTTCAACGCAGTTAGTTAGTTATTCTCCCATGTCTTGAGCAGCGCCAGCTTCAGATACTTTTCAAATTCGGATGAGAGTGAGCCATGAGCTTCTACTCCAAAATTACCCGAGAAGTCGGACGGATTGAAATCCCCACGGCATTTTGGTACAACTGCGAGTGGACTTGGATTAAACTTTTGAAAGCAGATGACTTCTTTTGATTTTTTCGGTTAGTTTTTCTTGGACAGGTCTGACACAATATCGGAAGATCGGACTTCATCGGAAAGCAGCTTAGCGGGACTTATGAATAATGGGCGATGCACATAAAGTGATGATTATTTCCACAATGAAACAGTAAAATATATTTACTTATTTTGTTTAATCCGCGGTTTAGGCAGATGGCGCATGGACCGCATCTATCATAACATTTGAAATACATATATTATCAATATTATCAGTTGTCTCAACCCGGCCGTGTACCCAGCGCTCCCAACAAAAACATTGGGCAAGTTGTCATGTCATGCAAGGGTTGAAATGTGAAATGACACCCTCTCATTCGTTTTGTCTCGCTCTGTGCAGGTAGAAGTGAACGAGCAAAAAGACATTGGACAGAAGTCGAAAGAGGGTGTACACAATTTTCGCAATGAATAAATTAGAGAGACCCCTCGCCATATTTTGCGAGCTCCCTGAGCTACCTTTCTCTTTTCTGAGCTCCTTTCATATCTTGTTTTTCTCTTGTTCTAAGCAATTTCTCTCCTTTTTTCTAAATGAAAATAATGTTAAAATACTACAGATTAAACCAAATTACAAAGAAAAATTGTTTCAAAACGATCATAACATCACATGTTATTAGGCTCCGTCTAACACTTCAAGTAAGGCTTCCAAGAAAGACGAAGACAAAAAGTCATCTTCGTTCTTCTTTCGTCTTACGCAGTAAAAAAGTTGTCAACACACTGCGTCAGACGAATTGAAGATGAAGATGAAGACTAGACGAAGAAGGAAAAAAAACACGCTTTCAAACGGAAGCCTCAACTTCATGAACGGAGATCGGGCTATCTCTTGTTATTGGCGAATCATTTACGGATTTGTATTGATTCAAAAAATAATTAAGCGTGCCCAACCCCAACAAGATTTTGTAGTTTGTTTGAAACTGTGATATGCAAATCTCTTCGATACCTATTGCTCCTAGTGCAGAGAATATATTTTTTAGGATAATTGCAGATTACAAAGCGAAAGAGTTTCCATTCATTTTATCAACGAAACAATAGAACGATAGTCTATTTGAGTGTTTACTGCTTCGTATTAACACTTTATAAATATAGCGAGACTCTACTTTTGCTCCATTGTTGGAAGTAAAGGCAGGTAATGGAGCGTGAATAGAGTTTTCCCTGGCTGTTTTCGAGGAACTAGTAGGAAGTGTTTGAGGTCACTCGTTGTTGAGAGCATTTTAGAGCAATTTATTTCTGATTTTATGTATTGCCAAATACTGTTGCAACTATGTGACTTTAGCTTGAGGCGTTTTTAACAATTTAATGAATCAATAGATTATCTGTCACAAGGAAGAGACGATACAATCTAAGAAGTGCGCCCTTCCAAGGTTTTTCATCTTTCCGTTTATCCAAAGTTGTCTCCATAGCACGGGGTGCACTTCATAAAGAAAAACAGTCTTTAGAGTATCTGAAGGCGAAGTGAGAGCCACCATTCCATCCCCCACATGGACGGCATACATTTCAGAGCTCGTGGAGCAAAAGCTTTTTATTTTTAGAGAAGTCACAAGTTGTTAAGTTGATACTTTACTTGTAATCTCGCAAAAAAGGATTCGTCTCGTATGTCTCGTCTCGTCTCGTCTCGTCTTTGTCTTTGTCTTGGATTCGTCTAACGCAGAGATAGAAAGTTACGTACACAGTACACAACTTAAGACAAATTGATAGACGAACGGAGAGGAAGCGAAAGACGAGGAGACGAAAAGCAAGATGCGAGACGACTTTTTTTTCGCCTTTCGTGGAAGCCTTACTCAAAAACTTTAAAGATACTTCTACGAATTGGGTAACATCAAAGAAATACACAACTGCATTAGAACATCATGCCGTTTCCTCATTTTCCGAAACGCACATTAGTGGAGTACGGAATTGACGCAATTTTCAAAAATCCGGTACCCGTTCTGTTGGAAAACTTTATGATTTTAAAGGTGTCGTTCTATTAAGGGTTTTTTTTTTTAATATTTTGAGAGAGTGTTCATTAATTCCTTTTCTTTTGCTTAAGGCTTCCACGAAAGACGAAATAAGACCGTCTCGTCTCGTCTCGTCTTCGTCTTGGATTCGTCTGACGCAGAGATAGACATAGTGTGGGTACACATGCACAAGTTTTTATTGCATAAGACAAATGCAAGACGAACTGAAAGACGAACGAAGGCGAGACGAAAGACGACTTTCTGTTTTCGTCTTTTGTGGAAGCCTTATTTTTTTAATTGAAATTGTCTATGAGCTGTTAAGAACACTTGTATTTGATATGAAACAGTAAGTGGTTATAATTAATTTTTTGAAGCAAGTCTGAAACTTGCCACGGATTCGCTGAAACATTTTTTCAGTTTTTTTTTAAGTAGCCAAGTTTACCTGAAACTGTAAAGCACTATTTCAGAATTCTACTTTAATTCTTCTTCTTCTTCCAATGTTACTCAATTAATTAAATTTCCAAGTTTCTCGCTGCCAACCCACCATTAAAACTAGTCGTTGAAAAATGAATTGGCCTTCTTTAATTTATTCATTGAGACTAGCGCTGCCAATGGAGTGGGTTGGGGGAGAGGGGGTGACTTGCGGTAGAGAACAGCGAGCGCTCCCCCCGTCTCCATCCCTCAATTTATGACCCCCATTGAAACCTTCTCAGAGAAAGAATATTTAAATAAATTAAATTGAGGTTCGGTTAAAAAATGTTTGTAATGCCAGAAAACAAAAAAAAACAAAAATGATTTCTCGGAAAATGCGATTTTCGAAAAATTTTCGAAAAGTTCTCGAGAAAATTTTCTCGCTGATTTCTCGAGAATTTTTCGAGAATTTCTCTAAAATTTTTCGAAAAATTTCTCGAGAAAACGCGAAAAATGATTTGAATGGAAATACGATAAACAACGCGCTTTGCGTTATTTCGGAGTGTCGTTCAAACTAGTTTATTATTTTTTTATCGAATTTTTTTTCGAGAATTTCTCGAGAAATTTTTCTCGTTGATTTTTCGGAAAATTTTCGAGAATTTTTCGGAAAAATTTCTCGAAATTTCTTGCTTTCGAAACGACACACTGACAAGGGAACCTCGAATAGAAATCCTCCTAACGTTTTTTAAAAATTTGACCACAGGTACTTTCGACTAAGGGAAATTCAGTACACATAGTGGCTATCTGCGCAAACTTCTGGAAATCGAGATATTTCGATCTGAAAATGCAGAGCTCTGCGCCCTTTCTTCTCCTCCTACCTTTCCCTTCTTTCCTATATGCATTCCACGCAGAAGGAAAAACAAACAGCGGTGGCCGAGTGGTAAAGAGGGGGATGCGAGTATATTAAGCGTGGGTTCGGTTCCGCTCTTTTTCTTTTTTTGCCTTTGTTTTTTTTCGAGTTTTATCATGATAAAAAAAGATGAAACAAAATGCCGAAATTTCTGGAAATCGAGAAAAAATTAACAGGTTATACTAACTATATTTATTAAATAACCAGAACAAGAAAACAATATAGGAAAACAGAAAGAAATTAACAACATCTATGATTGACCAACACATAATGGAGAAAACAGAAATGATCCTCGCAATGAATGCACTTGATAAACGACGTTTTGAGACATCATTGTGATGGCATTCTCTTGCAACGTTCCTTGGGAAGAGGTGCTGGGATGGAGTTTGGAAGAAGGGTGGCTTGGGGACCTCATAACCGCAAGCATGCCAAGCATATTGAGCCCATGGTTTCAACTTGGGAGAACAGAGCTGCCACCGAGAACAGAGTTTTAGTGGCCTTTTTTGGGGAATTTTCCTCCTTTCTGTTTCAACGTCACGAACAACTTTGGATGAAGTGTCCCATCGGCAGAAATCAATGGAAGCACTGTATAAGAATTGGTCGTGGAAGACACATTCTGGACGACACAATTAATATCTTTCGATCCTGTGAAGGTCAAATTTCTTGCATTCATCTCCAGCTGAAATCCGCTTTGATCAGCGTTGAAGACGTTGAATTTGGAAATTTGGTCCGCATTATCCCTCCAGGATGCACGGGATTGGTTCAGCCTTGTGATCTTGGCATTTTTGGAGGATTCAAGAAAGTGATGAAAACAATCACTGGGCATGGACAACTCACCTATCCGACTCTCGATTTTCAGCTTGTGCCTCTCATCTGGTGGCAGCTCTGTTCTCCCAAGTTGAAACCATGGGCTCAATATGCTTGGCATGCTTGCGGTTATGAGGTCCCCAAGCCACCCTTCTTCCAAACTCCATCCCAGCACCTCTTCCCAAGGAACGTTGCAAGAGAATACCATCACAACGGATGTCTCAAAACGTCGTGTATCAAGTGCATTTATTGCGAGGATCATTTCTGTTTTCTCCATTATGTGTTGGTCAATCATAGATGTTGTTAATTTCTTTCTGGTAGGAGGAGAAGAAAGGGCGCAGAGCTCTGGATTTTCAGATCGAAATATCTCGATTTCCAGAAGTTTGCGCAGATAGCCACTATGTGTACTGAATTTCCCTTAGTCGAAAGTACCTGTGGTCAAATTTTTAAAAAAAGTTAGGAGGATTTCTATTCGAGGTTCCCTTGTGAGTGGAAGGTACCCAGCGTTGGCCAAACAGACACCATTGTCCCCTTCAACGAATTTTGAGATTTCTGATTAGATTTTCAGAGAAGTAACTGTGCTTCGGCTAGTTCAGATTATCAAATACAGTACCAGATTATAAAATACTAATGAGAATATCTGTTTATGTGCCAATGTGTTGCTTCTCACTAGAGCACATTTGCTTTCCCCCTTCTCTCTCCTTTTTCTCCTTTTCTTTTTTTGTTTTAGACTTTTTTATTTCTTCATTTTTCAAACCCTTCAAAGTGATGGGTGAGGTGATGTTCGCCTTTTTGCATAGTCCCCCCCGGGGACATTCTAAAACGTTTTGCGTGCCTACGGACTGCACTACTCTAAGACTGACAAATGCTCTGCGCCCCGAGAGTTTTGTAGACATGGCAATATAACTGCTCAAGACTCGCGGCAGGCTAGAAACGAGAACGCCAAAGAGCAGCGAGTTTTAAATTAAATTTTTCACCACTCTCCAAAGTTTTCATTTCCTTCGACCCTCTTTTTTTTCCGTCTGAATTCCTCTAAAATTTCCTCAGATAAGTGGAAGAAAATTGGCTCTTTGTTGTCCTTTTCCACCAATTTCATAATAGAACTTGGTCAAGGGTGAAAATGCAAAACGGAGCAGATATTTCCTTCTTTTGTTCTCAACTAGTTTCTTTTTTATTCACCCAAGCGTTTCTTTTAATTCATAGAAACTTTTGTTATAGTCAAAACTGTTCAAACTCTGCTCAAAAATGAGACTAAAACGGTACAACCGCCCACTTTAATATAGCGGTGGACTATTTTAGTAAATTGTATAAAGGAAAATGAGCTGGCTGCTTGTCTCATGACGTCTAATTAATATTCCTAAGGCGTCTCGTCTCATCTTCGTCTTTGTCTCGTCTTCTTCTTCGTCTTGAATTCATCTGACGCAGTATGTTGCCAACTTTTTTATTGCGTAAGACGAATGCAAGACGAACAAAGACGACTTTTTGCCTTCGTCTTTCGTGGAAACCTTAGATATTCCACTGGGGCGCAATTACCATGTTCTAATCTAGGAAATCTAGAGAAATAAAAATATTCAGAAACAGTGTTTTTATGATTTAATAAAAATGATTATTAAAAAGTTTTTACCATTTCATGAAATTAATGAAATAATGGTAACTTGAGCAAATTATTTAACAAAATCAAAAACTTTCCCATATTTTTATTAAAATCAAATCGAGTTGATCTGACGACGTCAAAAATTAAAAGAATTTTAAATTTCCCAGCGAAAAATGATATTTCTCTGTTTCATCTTACTGATATCTTCAATTGACGCATCCATGTCTCGTTCGCCTTGTTCAATTCAATTTGCTATCGATATTCTTGACAATTTAAAAATCGGTCAATAACTTGGCTGTAAAAAGCTGCTTAAAACGGAAAAATAACTTTTTTCCGTGAGTTTTTAAAATGAAAAATAGTAAGTTTTGTAGATAAGCCGTTTTCTCTGCCTTGAATCATTAAATATTGATATTTATTTAGTTAATTAGTCGATTCGTCATTTGCCTGGGTGGGCGCGAATGTGTGCCTGTGCCTTGCGGTCCAGGGCGATGGTGGTCTATTAAGTGGTACTTCTTTCCCATGACTTGGAAGGGTTTTTTCGGATGTCTTCGCGGTGTAAGTCTCGTTGGCGTTGTTCCGTGAGGGTCATTCCTATTACTCTTCTTTTTAGTGATGCATACGTCCCACGGAGTCTTTCAGCAAGAACCTGTGTAATAGTCCACGTTTCAGATCCGTATGTGAGCGCGCGAACAACGAAAAAAGCTAGTCATCGATCATGTCTCGCTTCAAAACATATTTGTTTTCATGCAAGATGCTCAATTGCGAAAAGCGTTCTTTTATTTTTGCCGTTTCCTAAGGCTTCCATTTGAGCGAAATTTCGGCCGTCTCGTCTCATTTTTTTCTTCGTCTTGAACTCATCTGACACAGTATGTTGACAACTTTTTTATTGCGTAAGACGAACGAAGACGACTCCACTTTTTGTCTTCGTCTTTCGTGGAAGCCTTAATGTTTCTCATGTTCTAGACGTCAGTTTTGTGTGGCGCAGAATCACATCGCTCCTCTCATTCTTTCAGAATTTCATTTGAAAGTCTCCGCATTTCTTTATTTACTATAAATGATCACATAATTTAATTCATTTTTATAAGAGCTGATTGAAACTGCCAAACATAGACAAATCGAAAATAATTTATTTAAAAAAACTAAGTTCACATGTACACAATCTAAATCGGGAACAATGAGAGCAGAAGGGAACAAACGAAATCAAGGGAAAGACAATTGTAACACCAATTGAGATCAATGCAAGACCATTACGTGGTTTTTCAAATTTCCGTAGGTTTTCTTTCCTATCTAGGCGCTTTAGTAGTTTTTGGTAAATAGTTAGAAGTTTGACGTTTCATTGCAGGCAGTTTCTCAGTATAGTTTTTTGATAAATTAGCCTTAAAAACTACTGGTTGCCAAACGTCATGTTGCGAAACAAAACGGTAAACTACAAAAACAAAATACAAAACCGAACACTTTGGTGTCTTCATTTAAAAGGATTAAACAGTTCGCATGCCGTGATATAAAAGGAAATACACAGAAATTCGAATACTCTCCTTTACTGTTTCAGTTATTTCAAATATAAAGCGAGGTGGACAACCACAACAATTATTAACGACCATTTTCTATTTTTTGCCAACTTCGAACTATTTAACAAAGCGCGATAAAATAACTGAGCCCGTCACGAAATCCCTGCTGCAGCTGGAACTGAGTAGATACAAAAAAGCGCCGGGGGCTCACAGGACCTGTTGTTGTCAGTGTGCTTTTCAGGAAAACAGCGAAGCGGGAAAAAATTCTGGAAATTCAGAAAGTAACTCAACCGAGTTTTTTTTTCCTATATCAAACTCACATGTTTCGAAAATTTCAATCATTTTCAGCAAGCGCATGAAGCTTGTTATTTCTGCATCAAGAAAAGCAGCTGAGACATCTGATTTAAGAAGTCTCCTCCGAGACAGGCGTGAGGTTTTGCGGGAGGTACTGTGCGATGAGTCAGACTTGACGCCAGTCCAATGGAACGTTCAATTATTGAAGAATCAGTATTTTTATTGAGTTGTTAATATTATTATTATTGCAAAAGTTGCACCGTGGGTCAATTGCGTACACACGCAAAGTTCCAGACCTGACGACAGTTCGGTTATAGTTCGGTTGTCAGTTAAGGTGTCAGTTGGAACCTTCCCTATTTCAGAATTTTCTCAGAAAAAAAATCACTTTTAACAGTAAACAGGAGTATGGAAGAAGTAAAAATAGGATAAAACGCTGTAATCCGCACACCAACGCACACGAGCCTTGTAAGGTAGCGCTAAAAAACATGTTTTTTTTCAAGAAATTGCACAGATTCAGAAGAAAAAACTGTTGGGAAAACGTCATTGGCAACCAAGAAATGTTGTTTCTTTCTATTCAATAGCGAAAGCGAGTATCAGTGCTTTCCCGCGTATTTTAAGATGATTTCAGCATATTCAATTTACATAGAAACAACAAAAATGAAGTAAAAACAAGAAATTTCGAAGTTTTTTTTTTCAAATTTTCATGCAATAATAAGCTTTCAAAATATTAAAAGAAATCTTTCAAAAACTTTCTAAACTCAAAAATGTTCGGATTCAGCATTTCCTGAAACAGTAATTTTTCCACATCGGTGTTTGCGTACTTCAAGAACCACTTGTCACGTCCACTTTCATTTTCCACGGTATCAAAAAAATAATGTTTTTTTTTCGAGTTTAATGTGCCAATTCTCAATTTTCCACGTTCTTTCCCCACGCGTTTCATCTTGCCTCTTTTCTATTTCAACCTCGCCCTCCCTCGCTACAACCCCCCCCCCCAAGCTTCAACTAATTGCCCGACTCCGACTCCGATTCGTATTGATTTGATTATATCTCAAAAACAACTTACCATTTCAGGACGTCCTTAAAATATCCCAATGGTATCCCTTTAAAGGATTTAAAAGAGCCGGGTGAATCCATGTCTCGTGGGCTCTTTTCCAATTTTGTGCCACTCGAGTCGAAAAAGATGCCGTATAGAGCGGTTGAAAAAAGGCGTGCTCATTAGGGTCATCGTTGTTTTCAATTTTCTCTCTACTTTCTCGCCATCACTTATTATTCGTTTTGCGGATGGTGGCAATGTGCTTCCTTTTTTTTTGAGATGTAGTAGTAGTATTCGATGCTATTCAATTTATTTTCAGCTAGGAAACTGAAAATTCTAGTCTCTAGAAGAACGAAAAAGATGCTATTCCTGCGAAAATTGCATTTTCAGTCATTTCTTAAAATTATTTTAAGTGAGATGGTTTCCACTCGCTAAATGCCCGCGAAGGATTCGATGAGATTCCGCAAAACATTTTTCAAAGTCTGTAATTATCTTGTCGTTTTCAAGTTTTTCGGAAATGTTTATAATAGAATGCTTACACGTATTCTGTAATTTTATAAGAAAATATTTGTGTTTCAAGGTACGAATATAGTCTCTTATAACGTTTTTTCTAGGTCTTTTCAATGTCAGTGGCTTCTTTGCTGCTTCAAATTACATTTTTGAACAGTTTTCAGCGCAAAAATGGTTGGGATAGATTTCCTTAGTTGGGTGGATTGAGCGCTGGTGATCACTGGTTGGCGATCAATGAACTAATTGCTCCTCTTTCCCGCGAATTGGAAGACCCACAATTTTGAATCTCCAAGTAATTTTCACTTAGCATTGAATCTGTAATTTTTATTTCTAAGTGAATAACAGTAAATGGTTTTCAATAATTAACTCCGGATTTTCAGATGGAAATATCTCGATTTCTAGAAGTTTGCGCAGATAGCCACTATGTGTACTGAATTTCCCGTAGTCGAAATGTGGTCAAATAAAAAAAAAAGTTAGGAGGATTTCCATTCGAGGTTCCATTGTATGTGTTTGCCGTATATATACTGAAAATGAAACAGTAGAAGAAAGGTAAAATCCAAGAATTGCCTCTCCCTATGCCGGATCTCAACCTCAAACTCAATCTTGGGTAATTAAACCGTTTATTTTAAAGTAAAGAAAAAGAAAAGGAAAAAGTTTTAGAAAATAAATTTAGGAACATAAAAATTGATTTTAAACACGCTATTCAAAAGAAAGTCTTTACAATAGTTGTTAGGAATAAGGCTTCCATGAAAGACGAAGACAAACTGCGTCAGACGAATTACAACACACTGCGTAAGACGAATTCAAGACGAAGAAGAAGACGAAAACCGAAAACAACTGACGTAATCACAGGCGGAGCAAACCAGCACGTTAGCGCGCATTTACATTAAAAAAAAACAGAAACATAAATTCCCGCTATCCCGGGCCAAACTATAAATTCGCGGCCTATATATAATCGTTAGTTTAACAAATCTGTGGTATTCAGAGTGAGCGAATACATTCCCCCCCCCCCAAACAGCTGTGCATTTTCTTTTTCCAAAGCGTTGGGCAGTGATTGTTAGAAGGGGATAAAAGTTTGATAGGAATATCCAATAATCGCCCTCCCCCCCCCAGTTCTTTTTAGGGAGGGGGGGGGGGTCGATTGTACGAGAGTATGAATACTCCAGCAACCACCCCCCCCCCCCCAAAATATTCAGCTTGTGGGGGTACTATACCATAGTGTTCCGGTAGGGGGTTATACCTAATTTCTTTGGAAAGATATTTTTAGATTTCACCATTTCACGGCTAAAAACTTCCATCATTGTTATTTAGAAAAACTATAATAAAACAGGTTCCCCGGTTTGATATTGTATACACGCCGCCCACTGCAGGCTTACTGGGGCTCACACAGATTTCTTCTAAATTAAAGTTTTCACTCTAAAATGGCTAAAAATTGTAGATATCGTCCAAGACATCGGTCAGGAATCAGTCGGCTTGACATTCTTAAGGATATTAGTCTGCTGCACAATTCAATTTTTCCATTTTTTTTTCTGAGTTAAAGCAATTTATATTTCGAAAAGAAATTCGGCCTGCACTCCACAATACGGATAAAAATGAAACCGATCTCAACATGCTCAATTCGTCGGAAGTATTAACAGTGTAACAGTAAAACTTTTTAAACAAGACAAATTTTCAGTAAACCATTTTTCCAATTCTTAAATATCTGAAATTTCAGACAGTTATTTGTTCTTACCTTTGTTCCATTCCTGTCAACCTGCGGAACTCTCTTTCTCCCACACACTTTCCTCTCGTCTACATCTCTCCAATTTTTCCGCCTCAACTCTCTCTTTTTCCTGAATAATTGAAGCGAACTGGTCGGCTTGGAGAGCCTCTCCATGCTCTGATCAGTTCTGTGTGAAAAGTTCCCTTTTATTATTTTTTTAGGGTTCTGAACTCTACAATGGTAAGGGTAGCTGAATGGCTAATGGCGGCAATTGTAGTGGTTTCCGGTTCAAGTAAGTTGTTTTATGATTGGATTTTGAAACAGAAAAATGAAATATCACTCGAAATTCTCAAATAATTGACGATTCAATAATTAGATATATATACATATATATTTATTTAAGAACTGAATAAATTGCTTCCTATACTCTGCCCAACCACAAAGCATACCGGGTGCTTTATACCTCTCAGAATGAAATTTTCGCTATACACCAAGAATTTAATGCTTTATCCAAATACATAGAATCTTGTAGATCACGCACAGCATTTTAATTGGAGCAATAAAGAAAGAATATCAATAAAATTGCTTGATCCGCCCTACTTTAACTTCGATGACAGTACGAAAACGACGTGAATGGACAAATTGTTCATTCCTTCGCTGAGCACGAACACTTCTTCAAATATTCTATGCGTGAGCTCTATGAATATGAGGTTTCTGAATCAGCATCGAATCTTTGAAGAGGCAATGCTCTATAAGCCAGAGCTCCGTCTTGTTGGAGATCGCAATAATGCTTCTTCAGGATCCTCCTGATTCTGGTGTTTTTGTTGATTTTTACATCATTTTCCACAATAATCAACAAAAAGCTGCCAGCAGCAAAAATTGCACAAATTTCATAACTCTAAACAAATTTCTGCTTTTTCTGACAGCTTCTTCGCAGTTTTTTGCAAGAAAACTGAGATTTTGGGCTGGAAATTTCTCATCCACAGTGCTTCTCATCCATGAGAAAGTGCCATTTCTCTGGGAAGAAAGATTGAACAATTATAGCTGATCAACAAACGGAATGCAAGATTCCTAGTATCTTCTTTTTGAGAATTTCTATAGAATTTCGTAGTTTTCCGCATCTCAAAATACTTAAATCATACTCCCGAAAATTGCTCTGGTGTCAGCCAAAAAAAAACTCGTCGGTTAGTGAAATCCAGAAGTGTAAAGCTTAATTCTGAGCAGTCCACTTCACTCAATATGCAATTGGGGCGGGGATATTGCTAAAAATTGCTTTCCGGTTTTCAACATTTACGAAAATCAACATTTTTCTGTTTCAAATTTGCTTAATAACAAAAGTAATAATTGAATTTTGCATTCAGCTGGTTTTTACGAAAATAGTTTTGCAAAGCTCTGCAGAATAAGCTCCAACATGTTCTGTAATTCAATAAATCCAGAAGTGTCTTAGTAAGATATTTCTCCAATTCAAATTCATTGAAAACTCGACTAAATCACATGAATGCTAAAATAGGCGAGGGTGGCTTCTGTGCTTTCGTGGTTTATACTCAGAAAAGGACAAACGCCAATTGTTTGGTTTTTTTGCAGGAGAGGCATTGATGGATGACTACGGCGAGTTCCTTCCACATATTCGGCTGGCAAAGGATTTGATGGATCCAAGGAGGTAAATGGGATGCTGGCTTATGATTGCTAGCAAGTAGATACACTTACTAAGGAAGGTTGTAAACTCACCATGGAGTTTCCATACCAGACCTATGCGAATCAATAGATTAGAACACGCTGATAAAGAATCCGTTTTCCGAATTTGCTGAACGCTTCAGCAAATCGAGTTATTTCGATCTGAAATTCAACAACCTTCCTCCTACTGTTCCTGCCTCTTACCACTCTGCCAACTTTCCACGGTTCAACTCACTAAAAATTAGCAGTCATATCGCGGAGGAACAAAAGATGGTGCTGGAATTTCAGATCGAAATATCTCGGTTCGCTGAAGCGTTCAGCAAATTCGGAAAACGGATTCTTTATCAGTGTGTTCTAATCTATCGATTCACATAGGTCTGGTATGGAAACTCCATGGTGAGTTAACAACCTTCCCTAGTGAGATAAAGCTAGAACGCAATCGTGTTGGCGACTGACGCACTCGTAGCATCAATTACTGTTTCATTGATTTATTATTTCATGCTCTCTGCTTTTTCCGAATTCAACTAGATCCGTATAGTTTCAGAGTATGAGGTATCAGGGGTCAGGGGTATTATAGGATTTTTCCCTGACTTTGTATGGTCTCAATTGGTCCAGCCTTGTCGGTATCTCAAACTTGGGTAATTAAACCATTTATGAGAATTATAAAGAGAACAAAAAAGTACAATACAAAAAATCAACAAAGAAATTAGAATGAAAAAAAGTAACAATAGAAGAATTAATTTCCTCAAACTATACGAAGAGAGGTTAATGAACAAAAACAACAGTATTTTCCTTGCGGGGTGAGATCCCACAGTCAACCGAGTGAGTGCGCCTTTAAGCAAATAAGGAATAGCAAGAAGTGGCGTGCCATTAGGGCGCGTTACAATATACCGTAAAAACTCAAATAGTGTTGCATGCAATACTATTGTTCAAGCTTGTCTCTGCGGGGCAATACTATTAGGGGCGCAAATCAATAAGGGGTGCAATACTATTGTTCAAAAGCTATTTTTCTCGCTGTTTTTTCCTGTCGACTTCTCAAAACAATAAGAATTTATTACGATTTTCAAAAAAGTTTCAGTCAGAAATGGCAAGACTTTCAGTAAGTTTCCAGTCAAAAAACAACAACATTTTGAACAAAAAATCGAAGCAAAAAGCAAACAAAATTTATGAAATAATACGAATGGAAGTGTTCAATTCATCATAATCTTTATTTTCTTCGTTTTCTTCGCCTTGTAAGTCAATGTCACCAATAAGATCGGCAACTGAACCTAAAGACAATGACTGGGCAGCTTCTTCTTTTTTTCGTTTCATCAATTCCAATTCCTCTGGTATTTCGCCGTCGTCTTTGAAACAATGAATCTTGAAACCTTCGGATCCGTCCGTAGCATTCTTCAACTCACATCCAGTGAAAGATTTTTGATCAAAGATTCTGATAGCTGTTTCCAAGCGTCCAAAATCCATTGTAACTAAATTTCCATTGGAGGAGGACGCATGTTTCATGAGTCTGTGTACGACTTGACTTCGTGAATCATCCAACTCTCATACTTTTAAACGGACTGTTCCAACACACATCTGGTGCCTATGATTGAAATTCTGTTGGAATGCTAGATATTCAACGTCTTCTACTTGAATGAATTTAGTGGTTCCTCCAGGAATCACAGCCATATCAACACGTAGGATTTACATCACTTTCTTGGTATCCGTGTTAATGTGGCAACGATAGGAACGATATTAATCTCAGACTAACAGTATTTTTCCAAACAAATTGGTTCCGATGATAGATTTAAGGAGATGCTCTACCGTTTTATCATTGAAAAAAGATTCTCTCTGACCATGACAGCTCCATCGAGGAACCAAATGTTTTAATAAACGATAAAAAAAATTTTTGACGTATTCATCAGGATGTCAAATACGTGATAGAGAAAAACATTTTAAAATTCAAAATTCAGATAATCAAACAAAAAGAAGAAAAAACAACAAAAAAAAGATGAAATAAGGAAAAAATAACAAATCTAAATTGGTTTGATCTCTTTTCACTATTGAAATGCGTATGGGTGGTTTACAGTTCTCAAACCTCAAACTTGGATTTAAAAAATCTGTCGTGGCGCCAATTGTGTCATCACTAAGGGGCAAGACAATTAGGGAGGCAATACTATTAGGGGCGCAAATCAATTAGGGGGTGCAATACTATTGTTCAAGCTTGTCTCTGCGGGGCAATACTATTAGGGGCGCAAATCAAATAGGGGTGCAAATCTATTAGAGGTTTTACGGTATTTAAATTGATGTACTTTCTCAGAGGAATTTATAAAGATCATCATAATTTCGTAGTGCTCGAATTCTCGAGTACAGGTATAGAGCAAAAAGCAAATTGAAAGGATTTTTGAAACGATTCGGAACATTGATGAAAACTGTCTACAAAGCTGTCATACTTATTGCCGATGTTGGGAGATCAACACTAATGTCTGTCACTATACAACTGGAAGCGAAAAAAGGGGGGGGGTGCGCTATACTTTTTTTCTGGAATCATTATTGAAATAAAATAATTTAAAAGTTATATTTGTGATAATTTCACTGTGTACAGCCATACTTTTGGCTCGAGCAAAAACGAGCAAGCCATCCGACCCAACGGATCATCACATCCACAAGGACATCTTAGTTCTCTGCTTTCTAGAAATTGTAGAAAGCCTTTAACGCTTGATAGACGTCTAATGTCTTCTCGATGAAGATGCTCCAGTCTTCGAGTGTCAGTCTTCTTTCTAGGGATGCGTGGGTACATCTAACTTTGTCTGCTGGGGTTTTTTGAATGTCTACACTTCTAAGGCGTAAGTGAAAGCGAGCAGAAAGATTTCGAAGAATATAATTAGAGAGCGTTGTATGCATCTCTCGTTATCAAGTTATGTTAATGTTGTTTTCTCACTGGAGCACATTTACTGATACTGCAAATAATGCAACTACAAGTCGATTTGGCTTTTCCTTCTATTAGAGATTGAGTTGCGAGTTTGAATCTGTACAACCGTTGCCTGAAAAACTGATTCACGTCATAATTGCGATCCGGGTTGGTTACGGGCCGATAACTTTCTTCAAAATTGAAATTGTGGCTCAAAAACGCAATCAAGTGTTGATCTTAGTGAGTTTTAAAAATTCCTATAAATATAAAGTTATCAGCCGGGTCACTTACCGACTGAACTTCCATCATCCTTACCTAAGAAATACTCGTGAAAACCAATTTTTTCAGATACGACAGCCGGGTCCGCCCAGTAATGAATCACTCTAAACCGACAACAGTTTCGTTCTCCATGAGTCTTTATCAGATTTTGTCCATCGTGAGTTTTCATTAGTGCAGAAAGGCCGTTGTTGATCTGTAGATTTTGTATGAACTGGGGGAGAGCGAGGTTTCCTCGCTACTAAGGCTTCCACGAAAGACGAAATAAGACCGTCTTTTCTCGTCTTCGTCTTCGTCTTGAATTCGTCTGACCCAGCGATAGACATTGTGTGGGTACACATGCACAAGTTTTTATTGCGTAAGATGAATGCAAGACAAACTGAAAGAAGAACGAAAACGAGACGAAAGACGGGGGGGGGGAGACGAAAGGAACGACGAAAGACGATTTTTTATTTTTGTCTTTCGTGGAAGCCTTTTTTTCATATAATATTGGTGTAGGCTTATAAAATGTTTATAAAATGAATATGGAACAGCAAAGTTTGAAAGCAGAGATAAGCGTTGTGTTGGTACACATGCACAACGTTTTTATTGCTTAAGACGAATGCAAGACGAACTGAAAGACGAACGAAGAGGAGACGAAAGACGAATTTTTGTTTTTCTTTTTAGTGGAAGCCTTACCTGCAGCTCTCCATAAGCAGTTTCGTATAATTTAAATAGCGGTAGCTGCAAAAACGCTAAAAGCTTCTTTTCCTGAAATTTCGGATAACGCCGCTGAAATGATCAAAGAAGATTCTGGGGGGAGAGACGAAAGGCACGACGAAAGACGACTTTTTATTTTTGTCTTTCGTGGAAGCCTTTTTTTCATATAATACCGGTGTAGGCGCAACAAGTTTATTAAATGAATATGGAACAGCAAAATTTGAAAGCAGAGATAAGAATTGTGTTGGTACACATGCACAAATTTTTTATTGCGTAAGACGAATGCAAGACGAACTGAAAGACGAACGAAGAGGAGACGAAAGACGAGACGAAAGACGAATTTTTGTTTTTCTTTTTAGTGAAAGCCTAACCTGCAGCTCTCCATAAGCAGTTTCGTATAACTGTAGCTGCAAAAACGTAAAAAACTTATTTTCCTGCAATCAAATTGGGCAATAGTCTAAACTTTTCCCAGTAAAAATATGCAAGACTATCCAGAAAACAAATATTCTTTTACCTAGAATGCACAACTCTTAATAACAGAACGAGAAACAGCAAAATGTGGATTTGAACGTGTGGGCGATTCAAAAATGGAACGACGATTTTCTGGGATGGAATCCGTATTTGTACGGAATGATCAACACCACCATTCTGCCTTTCGACACTATTTGGCTACCTGATACATATCTCTACAATAGGTTGGTAGACATCTTAAACATAATAAGATATTTTTATTGTAAGATGGGCTCGCATCTCCCCCCCCATTCTGATTTTTGGTACTTGTCCATGACCTAGATAAAAGGTCTTCATATCTTTGAACCAATTCTAGTCGTATTTTCTAGAGGCGTTCTGTGAACAGTGGAGTGTCGTTGTACTGTGCGAAAGATCTATGGAGAAGCTTAAATTGCTTGAAGCTTACGTTTCTTGAGTGTCGACGCTAGAAGTCATGTTAGATTTCCACGGTTTTTTTTTGAAGTTAACTGGACGCGAAAACCGATTAAGACAGCCGGGGCGGCCAAGCGGATCGAGAAAACCGAACAGGCCGCGCTGAATTTCTGGAATTATGTTGCGCAATTCTATTCATTCGCAGCTTGAAACTCTACTAAAAATCAAGTAATACAAATATAGAAACAGCAAACAATTATTGCCGATTGGCACTTTTTAAACTTACTTATTTCTCTAGTCAACACAATGAAGAATTTTCTAAAAAATTTCTGGAAATCTCGTTGTTTACCTTCAGCGTCGTGATGAATCGTGAGGAAACTGAAAGATATATCAATGTAGTCGTGACTACCAACTATTGGAAAGGAAAAAAAGGAGCGGAAGTTAAATTCATGTATCCGGCACTGTACAGGACAAGTTGTTTGCTGGATATCAGGTGAGAAAAGCTTTTGAAACACGAATTTACCTGTTTCAAGAAGTTTTTTTGCTTTACTTAACTTCACGTGCTTTCAGATTTTTCCCCTACGATCAACAAGCATGCAAGCTAACCATATCATCGTGGACCTCTTCAAAGTCAGATATTAACTATGAGCCCGAATACGAGTCGGTCAATATGGATAACTTTCTGCCCAGTGAAGAATGGGTTGTTGTCAGCTTCAACATCAGAAGAGTCGAGGAGAAATTCGTGTGCTGCCCGGAGCCCTGGGTGCTGCTGGAGGCTGTTTTAGTGGTCCGACGAAAGCCGTTGTATTACATTGTCAACTTGGTGATCCCGACGTCCGTTATCACTCTTGTGGCGGTCACTGGATTCTTCACAGCGGCTTCTACCAGCTCGGAAAGGTAGGAGCTCTCAACGAGCTGTTAAGTAGCTCTCTGTGAAATAGGAGTTTCCGAAAAGTCTGAAAATTGGTTTTCAGAACGGCTAACTTAAGCTTATGAAGTTTTCAGGATATTTTATCGACAAAGATTTAAGTGTAACTGAGAAACCCATTGGTCTTCCCAATGTTTAATTCCAGAATTACAGCAATTTATTAGATTTGCTCCTACTTGAAACAGATTTATTTTTTAATATTAAGCTTGATTCGTGTCAAATAATCTTGCTGTTTTGCAATTTTATTTAAAATTTTTAAGGCCACCATTTTAGCGAAATTTCGGTCATCTCGTCTCGTCTTCGTCTTCGTCCTGACTTGAGTAAGTCTTGCGTTTATACTTCGTTTAGTGAGTAAGACGAATGTAAGACGAACTGAAAGGTGAACGAAGACGAATTAAAGGACGAATATACGAACTATTCGTCTTTCGTGGAAGCCTTTTGCTACGGTTCCCCGTAAAATTGCATTATTTCTGATCAAAGGAATTGTGAATTTTATACTCAAATGCTCTTATTTCCACCTGAAACTGGATTCTCAATTTGTCGAAAAGTATGTCGAGGAACATAGAAATTATCGTCTTTACTTTAACTCTACGGCATCCTCTAAGAAGCCGGCAGGAAGGAGGCATTTCAACTTTTTAAATACACATTTACTCTCTGAAGGATAAGAGTTTAACTCAACATCCGTCAAATCCGACGTTTAATGTGCATACGCCCTTTGCCCTATATCTCACGCAAACCCTCACATCAATTCCCGAACCATAAGCTTCTTTAAATTTCAAATTCTTTTTTTCAAATTATTCATTTATCTCAATTAGACTTCGCAAGTTTGTGCTTCATTTGCCAGGGTTCACAAAACGAGGCCACAGATTTCAGAGATGCTACAAGTCCCGAACAAACTTCTGATAACTCTAGGTCAAAGCTTCCACAAGTCTAACCCCAATTTATGATCTGTGAAGTACAGCCGAGATTCTAATGCTAAAATCCGCTTTCAAAAATCTATGATGTTCCAGACGCGAAAAACTGTCCCTCGGAATCGACTCGCTCCTCGCCATGTCTATTTTAATGATGATGGTTTCGGAGCAAATGCCGACGTCGTCAGATTTTGTTCCTCTCTTTGGAATATTCTATCTCACAATCATTTTCATCATATTCATCGGAACACTATTCACGGCGTTTATATTGAACGTTCATCTGCAGAAAATGTACTCAAAACCAGTGTCGCCAATTGTTTCGTACATATTTTTTGGAAGGGTATGCTTTAATTTCAGTCAGAATTGTGAGAAAATGCAATACTATTTCAATATTGTGTGAAGTTACACCAATGTTTTTCAGTTTTAATAGTATTACTCAAGCTGTTAAATTCCTAAAAGCTATGCAAATCCAGATCGCCCACTGGCTTCGAATGCGTCCTCCAACAATGCTTTTGGAGCTGTGGAATGATACAGGAGTGAAGTTTGGAAAGAAGCATCAGAAAACTCCAAAACGGTTTGAGATGAAGAATCAGAAGGCTTCGAAAATATCGTCGTCGTCTTCTGGATTAAGCTTCATGAAAACGAAAAGTGGGAGTGGAAGAGCTCCGCTTGCAGCACCAATCAGCGCAAGAAGTTATACGTAAGTGCAGGGTAAAGAATGCTGAAAATTATAGAATATTCAGCTATTCCAAGTAGTTTTCCATAATTCTTAATGGGCCTTTTCAAATTGCTTCTTTTTTCACCAATTTTTTTAGTCACCCTCCCCCCCCCCTCCCCGGCTTTGGCAAGAATCTCTTCGGCATTTGGTGTGGGAGGAGGGATACAGAACTTTGATATAACAAAAGTAAGAGGCTAAAGCGTGGGGAATGCGTGGTGGTTTAAATACCCTATAGCCCCATTTTCGTCTGATCTTTCCTATTAAAACTGTAAGCTACCGTATTCCCTATGAGAACTATGATAAGCCGATACTGTATAAGCGATTTCTGGAAATTTTGCATTTATTCCGCTCCCCCCCCCCGTTTTCAACAGCGTGCCTATGCATGGGTTCTGCTTGAAAATTCTTATTAAACTATACATTTCAGCATGAATCCTTGAAAAATAAGCTGAAAAACGATAGAAAAAAGTACCGTTCCCACGAGACTACATAAGATGAATACTGTAAATTAGAAGGGTGAGATCAGACGGATTCAAGAGAGGCGTGGACTAGAGATAGGAGGATTTGGGGCGATACTTTCTTCCCCAAATTAAATCTAAGCCCATTCGAGCCAAATTGAATAGGATTGAATGTCTAAGTCAAAATGTGGGGAAGAAAGTGTCGCCCTTCCCGCCCTCGTCTCCAGCCCATTACGGTATTGTGTCCGGCTGAGACGAATGTTAAGTTTTATCCCATTTGTTTCTTTTGTATATTCACCTATTTACAGAAGTATGGACGACATGAAACGCGAAGCTGCAAGAAGAAATTGGAGGAGACTCGTCAATAAAGTCATTTCGAGTAAACAAAATGGAGTGAAAAGTAAGCTATGATAGCCATACGAGCCATGGGCACAACCGGGCGGTCTTATAATTTTCTTCAAAATTGAAATTATGGCCGGAAAAGAGAACAATTTGTGCAGTACCGGCCATAAAGGTTATATATTGTCGAAAAACCATAATATGATATCTTTATGGCCGGTACTGTATATATGTAGAATGAGCACCGGCAAGAAGAGCATTGCGGGATGGTGATTGTTTGGCAATGTTATCAGAAGCATGTAACTTATATGTCTGAAAGAGCTGAAAATGCACCTGGAGCAAGAAAGACTGTGGGCAGCGACACTGACTGTGTTTCGAATGAGAACCATATTATAATACCTCTATGGCCGGTACTGTAGATTTCGGTGAATTCAATGAGCAGATACCGGTTTAAAACTATTTAGGCGGTGCATTTCTGAAGTGAGATAATTAAAGTGGCAGGTCCGGCAACATCGACGAGGATCCAGCACGTTAAAGAAATTCTATTGTAGTCGGCAGTTCATTTAGTTCATACAGTGCGGTCAATATCTATAGGACCCCCCTCTCATTAGGGTCTATCCGGAGAACGGAAAAAGATATCAAAGTTCTGTAAGCGCCATTCGATTTCAAACACAAAAAAAAACCCTGGGGCCAAAATTTCATAAAGATACCACTTTCCAGAATTCTGTAACAACAAAAAGGTCCATCTGCAAGTGGTCAATATCTATAGGACCCCCCTTATTTTCTGCTGTTTGCAGATAGGAGGTCCTCCGGAACTTTAATCTTTTTTTTTTGATTTTGTTTTATTACACGTTTTTCAGTTTTCTACATTAATTTTACACTTCTAGAAACCTTCCCGCTTTTTGAAAAAGCCCAAATCCACTAAATTACACATTAAAAGACGTAGTTTATTGAAAACTGGAAAGGAATGGCGAGAAAAACATCAAAAACGAACAAAAATTCATTCTCGATGTGGTTCAGATCCGGACTGCAGGCGGGCCACTCCATCACATCGATCTTCTTGGCGGAAAACCAATCCATTGTAGACTTGCTGCGATGGGTTGATGCGTTATCTTGCTGGAAGGTGTGAGTACGGCGGCGGTTCTGCAAGAATGGAACGATAGTGTTCTGGAGGGTCAGCTGATACGAAGTGGACGTCTCGCGAGTAGTAATTAACTTGAGACCCAACTTCTTCTCGGCGCAGAATACTCCCCAAACCATCAAACGTCCACCGCCGAAATTGCGCTTCGAGAAGTACTTCGGATCCTTCCGAAGATCTCTCCAGTGTCCTCTGTATCTCTCCAGTAGCCATCGAGAATGTCTGAGGATACTTGGTTCGACGTGTGTACCACAATGGTCGTCAGTACAACACTGTACACGAGCTAAAGAGAGCTGTGAAATCGGAGTGAAACCTCATCAGCAGCGCTGTTCACAAGAATATGGTCGCCAGCATGCCGAATCGTTTGATTGAAGTGATCCAAAAGAATGGAGGAAAAACCAGTTAATGAATTTTTGATCGTTTTTGATGTTTTTCTCGCCATTCCTTTCCAGTTTTCAATAAACTACGTCTTTTAATGTGTAATTTAGTGGATTTGGGCTTTTTCAAAAAGCGGGAAGGTTTCTAGAAGTGTAAAATTAATGTAGAAAACTGAAAAACGTGTAATAAAACAAAATCAAAAAAAAAGATCAAAGTTCCGGAGGACCTCCTATCTGCAAACAGCAGAAAATGAGGGGAGTCCTATAAATATTAAACACTTGCAGATGCACCTTTTTGTTGTTACAGAATTCTGGAAAGTGGTATCTTTATGAAATTTTGGCCCCAGGGTTTTTTTGTGTTTGAAATCGAATGGCGCTTACAGAACTTTGATATCTTTTTCCGTCGGATGGCTTGCTCGTTTTTGCTCGAGCCAAAAGTATGGCTGTACACAGTGAAATTATCACAAATATAACTTTTAAATGATTTTATTTCAATAATGATTCCAGAAAAAAAGTATAGCGCACCCCCCCCCCCTTTTTTTCGCTTCCAATTGTATAGTGACAGACATTAGTGTTGATCTCCCACCATCGGCAATAAGCATGACAGCTTTGTAGACGGTTTTCATCAATGTTCCGAATCGCTTCAAGATGCTTTTTGCTCTATACCCCTGACCCCTGATACCTCATATTCTGAAACTATACGGATCTAGTTGAATTCGGAAAAAGCAGAGAGCATGAAATAATAAATCAATGAAACAGTAATTGATGCTACAAGTGCGTCAGTCGCCAACACCATTGCGTCCAAGCTTTATCTCACTAGGGAAGGTTGTAAACTCACCATAGAGTTTCCATACCAGACCTACGTGAACCGATAGATTAGAACACGCTGAGAAAAGGGACAGTGGGAGGAAGGTGTGGGGTTCGGTTTCGGCTGCGGTCAACTATTTTTATTTTATTTTACTATTTTTATTACCGAGCATGTATTCACTAAGTAAATTGCTATTCATTTAAGATCATAGAACTCACAGATATCTATTATTTGAGAGATTTTGCAGAAATTAATGAGCCGACTCGTTATTGATCCGATTCCAGTCGGATTAGAAGTGCTTTACCGTTTCCAAAGATTTTGATAAACAAATTGAACTAGAAACTTTCCTAGTGAACACAGACATAATTGCAAAAGAATTCTTTTTTTTTTCATTGATTTTTATCACAAGGAGAATTGTAGATGTGGGAGGCGGCGAACGTGGTCAGCTACGGCAAGCAGGTGATCGAAAGAAGGTGACTGCTCCTACTTCGCATGGAGACGCTGGCCCATTGGTGTTGAATTCATCAGCGATTTCAGCATTTTCAACTACTGGCGATTGTACTCTTCTGGATAGCAAATTGAAGCGGAGGTTAGTTATACATTTGTCCTATAAGGGAAAATTAGGTTTCTCTTTTAGTAAGCCAGTCCTACCCCCCTCCTGGCTGCTTAAAAGTGTGCGTCTGTATCAGCGGGGGGGGGGACTTATTTAGTTTTTTGGCTATAGTTTTGACCCTTTTCCCGCTAATTTAAAGTCGGCTGAACTACTTCCGTCTTCTTAAAACGTATTGCACTTTTTTTTCAATTTTCGTGAATAACCCCTTTACCAATAAAACTATAATAGAAACTAGTTGTGCTTCGCAACATTCCAGCTGGGTTGGTCTGTATTCCTGCGGGTTGCAAGCTCCCGGGGAGCACCTATCGCGGTCCATCCGTTCTCTGTGGGTTGGGGTGCTTCATAGATATGGGGAAGAGGTCGACTTCTAAGCGTTTGGGATACTTTTTACAGCTTTAAGTTTATTAAATGCACTTTTGTCTAAGGCTTTCATTTGGGCGAAATTTCGGCTGTCTTGTCTCGTCTTCGTCTTCGTCTTGAATTCGTCTGACGCAGTGTGCTGAAAACTTTTTTAATGCGTAAGACAAATGCAAGTCGAACTGAAAGACGAACGAAGACGAGGCGAAAGTCGACTTTTTGTCTTCGTCTTACGTGGAAGCCTTACTATTGTCAGCGTGAATCCCAGCTTTTTGAGGTAAGAACATTTATTTTTGGAGTCAAATTTAAGCTGGAGGAAGAAGTTTACATGAACAATGCAAATACGCTCTGTTAAATAACAGGTTAAGCTTTTTCGTTCGAATTTCCAGAATTTTCAGCTAATTAACGTTGCAACTAATACGCGCAATTTCAGAATAAAGCGATATGCTAATTCAGTGTACTATAGGCATATGCTGAAACTGTAAGGAGCCTTCAACAGAGCTCTTTTACAGTGACGCTCCTTGAACCACACTGTTATTGCAGATACGCTTTGGAATGGGAGTACCTTGCATCAGTGCTCGACCGTGTCCTTCTCATCGTATTCTCAATGGTCGTCTTCACCGTCACATCAGTCATGATCCTGGTAGGAGAAGCTATGCATTTGTCCTACGAGCTTGCCGCTAACGAGTTCTAACACCATCTTACACTCTTCAACACCACTCATTTTCATTTTGTCCATTTTTTGTCCTGTATTAGTCATTTTGTCGCTTCTTTCGTTTTTCAGCTTCTAACTTTGATTGATTTTTTTCATTTACATTCCTTTTTTCACTTTTGTACCTTCGTCCTAGTGCAGTGTGTGCTTTTTATTAAATTCATTGCTTTCCCTGCTTCAAATCTGACATTTTTGCCTGTTCTTGTGAAAATTGAAAATAAAAAGTGATTTTTCGGTGATTCGTTGACGTTATGTAGCTGTTGAACGTGCGATTTAAAGTGGAATGTGAAGTCATGTAGGTGAAATGAGTTTGTGAGCGTCTGCTAGTAGTAGAATAGACAGCAGAGTAAGTACGCTCTAATAGATTATTCGAAAATCGGTGGGGCCGCTTCCTCTAACTAAAAAAATTACTGTTTCTAAATAGAAAGAATGATCAATTTTAAATAAATCGCTAAAAATACAGCTTAAAGGCGAACATTGGCTCTAGGCAGAGATAGAGAGAGAGAGAGAGAGAGAGAGAGAGAGAGAGAGAGAGAGAGAGAGAGAGAGAGAGAGAGAGAGAGAGAGAGAGAGAGAGAGAGAGAGAGAGAGAGAGAGAGAGAGAGAGAGAGAGAGAGAGAGAGAGAGAGAGAGAGAGAGAAAGAGAGAGAGAGAGAGAGAGAGTGCGCTTCTGATTATCATTTAGTACAGTAGAGCAAACAAAGCCTGCGTTCATTCTCCCAATATTCAAAAAAAATTCTCAGAAAAATTCACAGGACCACACAAGTACCGGTACGCGAGCTAAATGAACTCATAACATTTGTGAAGCAGAAATTTTTTTTCTGTTTTTTTCGGCATAAAAATCCTTAAATATCAACAAAACTGGCTTGCACCATATGGCCGTGGTTGATTTTCCCGATTTTCAATTAGTGCAGTAGACCGAATGAGCTAATCTCCTGATAGTAAGGCTCAAGGCTCTAAAGGCTTTAAAAGATCTTGATGAAACATTAAATCAAATCTGCGATTAAAAAAATTAAAAAATTTGAGAAAATGGAATGGTTTTCTGTCGTTTCGCAGCTAATTCAATGGATTTGCTGAAAATTTTTTGGGAGCCAATCGACAGCATTTCCAGAATTTTTCAATTTATTTCTTAATGTTGTGAATTCTGGTGCCTATTTTGCATGCACCCTTTGCCCAATATCCGACGCAAAACCTCACAAAAGCTGCTCAAACTAAAATTCCCATTATTTCGCTCACATAAATATCTTTGATGCCGTGAACACATCTAGAATTCTGCAAAAGCGCACATGGTATTTCCTCGAGCAGTACACTCTAAGAAACCGGCAAGCGCTTAGTGTGCATACGTCTTTTGCACAATATCTTACGCAAAAACGCATATTAATGGTCAAACTATTAGATGTCTCAACTAGTGTGTCGTGTCGATTTTGGAATTGATCGATTGAATCCAATTATATCGATAATTTTTGAATCGATTCAATCGATTCAACATGATTCGAATCGCGATTGAATAAAAATCGAATCGTTCGATTCGATTCAATTCGATTCAGCTTGATTCAATTCGATAAAATCGAATTAAAAAAATAGTGCAAATGCGCTCTATCGATCAATGCCTTCGGCGGCGGTTTAAAATCGTATTTTTTAACTGTTTTTTAGTAAATTGTATTTTTCAAAGGAAAATACGATTTCAAACCGCCGCCGAAGGCATTGATCGGTAGAGCGCATTTGCACTGTTTTTGTTGATTCGATTTTATCGAATCGATTCAAATCGATTTGCCCGTTCAACAAATCGAATCAAAATTGATCGATTTTTGAATCGACACGACACACTAGTCTCAACTCCATTCATTTTTACCGTAATAAGCTCCCTGAAACTTGAAAAACGAGACAGTTCTGTCAGCGTTGTCAAAAAAATATTTTTTTTTAGATTTTAGAATATATATTAGCAATTTCAAATCAATTTTATGATTTGCAATTAATATGATTCCAGGATCTCAAACTCGTCCATCTCCTTATTTATGGGACAGTTGCTGAGCACAATGATGGGACGCAGTTTTTAAACTAATTGAGAAACAGAGTTATTAATTAATTTAATAATTATTTTTTATGGGTTCTGTTAATAAAAACTATAATCTTTTATGGTAGAAAACAATATAAAAGACAGTTTTCTAAAAAAAACAACTGAATTAGATTCTGTTTCAACGGAATTTGTAGAATATCATGTTGCTGCTTCTTATCTCTGAAATCCTGAATCAACCATTGCAGGAAAGAAAAATGAAGATAAAAACTGAATTTCACATCGTATTTAAACAAAAATCGCTTTGAAAATTAAATTTGGAAAATGTCGCAAATTGAAAATTGAGGGGAAATCTGTGAAGTAATGATTTGCAGACTTCTGGGTTCATCAACCTAACCGCTTCATTTCCAAAGCTGATCTTTTTAATTTTAGATGGATTCAAGTTCACAGATTTATTATAAAACTAACCGATATCTGCAATTTACGAAATTTATTAAGCAGTCATTTTCAAATTGAAAAAGGTGATGCTCCGGCCAGCCTGCCTGCCGGCGAGCACGTTTCGGTCCGAATTATAAGAATGCTCTTAACTTCTTTCAATTAATTCGTTTTACTCTATCAACTTGATAAATTGTAGATTGCGCTTTTGAAGAAATAATCTGGAAAACAGGGAATTCAGTTTATTAAAAGTATGTTAGACACAGACAGTAAAGCATGCGATCACTGATACGTGGTCCAGCCTATTTTACGCCGTCTAACACACCAGGCTGGCACACGTCGTTTTGTCCGAGTCACTGTTAAATACTTACAGAATTCACATAACTTATGAGGTTGCTAGTTTTAAGCCAAACATTTTAAAAGTAACGGATCCGTCCGCGACTATTAGTAGGAAAGAAATACATTTTTTTTCTGTTTCACTGCAGGAAATATTGGAAAAATTGAATAATAATTGGTTCGTTTCTCAATCTCGGAGTGTTTCTCGACTCTTGAGTGCAAAAAATATTTATCAAAAATAAATAGTTTACAAGAGAGTTCCCACAAAGCAAAGCATTCAACTCATGCTGCCGTCGTGGTTTTTTGATCTCCACAGGACTTTTAAGTGTTACGATGATCGTCAGCTTTCGCATTTTTATGGAACTACGGTAGATTCGAAAGTGCGCACGCACACCGAGGTTGGCGAACTTTTCTAGATACAGCTTTTAAGGAAGAGCTGTCAAAAATCGGCAAAGCCGCGGTGTTTCTGTTTGTTTGTTCCTAGAGCCCAACATTGATCCATGTTGGCACAGAATGTCTGCCACCGTTGACATATGACTGAAGTGAAGGCGGTATGTGAAATCGGAACAAAAAGAGAATAGAACTCGTTGGAAATCAGAACACGATGGAAATTGTTAAAAACTGTTAAAAAAGAAAACTGTATTGAATTGGAACTCGTAGGGAATTAGAACTGTTTTAAAGTACTCAGGTAATTTTTGGCACATGTGCCCCAGGTTGGGGGGCGGCTGCCGGTGTTACGGGTTAGCGTGCACAATTAACGCGTAGCACCGGCAACCGCGCCCCAACCTGGGGCACATGTGCCGCGTGGAAGCGGAACTGTATGGGATTGGAACTCTGTTCAATGGAGCGCGTTTGCTTTACCCAGAGTATTTTTTAGTTGATTTGTCGCTGAGAAAAATAAAAACTTCACAAAATTGTTATTTGTTTTCACATTTTTGTTCAATTTTGAAGTCTAATCACCGATTACTATTAAATTTTGCTATTTTTATACTTTTTTCTCTTTTAAGTTAAGTGGATCTGGTATGTTTGGGTCCGTGACTTGGGAGATTCAAATCTCGAAAAGGAGCTCGAAAAGGATCAGATCGTTCCTAAACACATGTTTAGTATTGATTTCTCTATGATCTGTAATGGTATCTGTGACGATAATAAGATGGATCAGGAGAATAAGAAACAGGTTTGGCTTACCGTGATGATATCATCACGAAATGGGAGATTTTCTGCATGTCTCGGATGTCGGATGCGACAGACCAAGATGGAGCTGTACCACCGCACACATCGCTTAATCAAGTACATAGGTGACAGTGGAATACCAGTTTTCGATTGGCCGTCTTGTTCTTCAGTCATAAACTTCAGAGTGCGAAAGTTTCGGGATTCATGGTGATGGAAATTTATGACGAAAACGAGAGCTACGGCTGTTCTCCGGCCCTAAAACAAGCATTAATCGAGTCATGTCTAATGGTGGTTTTTTCATTGATTTTCGTATTTTCGAGAGAAGGCAGAATTTTATAAGATTCGTATATTTGATGAAGTTTCCGGGTCTACACGAGTCGTTCTTTTTATTAAATAACAGAATGGTTTCCAAATATGAACAAGTGCTATGATCAGACAAATTTATTAAATAAATAAATGGAATATTAATTGTTGTGAATTGCGAATCAAAAAATTCAATGATAACGGGCCATGTAGACGTCCAATTCAGCATTTAACTCTTCAATTGTCTTCTTGGATTTATTCTCTCTCCTGGGCTTCCTTGGAACCTTTTCCTGGCCAGATGCCTTTGTCCTTTTCTGTTGCTTTTTTGGAGTTCTTGCTTTTCCATTTGAGATTCTTCTTGAAATTTCTGGGAATTTGACACGATTTGAAATGTTGGTTGTGTCAATAATTGCAAAATGCATTTCCTTTCCGTCCAGAGCAACTCCAGAAAACTTCTTCACGAGAAGATCGGCGTGTCGTTTGGAGAGAGTTATGTCGCCAGTTCCCACAGGTTTGCCATTTTCGTTAAAATTCACAGACACATTTCGAGGCTGAAATTCTTTAAACAGCTGACGAAGATCATCTGAGACCACTGTTGGAGCAAGATTTGATATATTGATACGCACTTTGCGGGAGCCTGAAAATGATCGAAAGTAGGAGACAATATTATATCTTGTTTCTCTCTTACCATTCAATGGAATTGATATTTTGTTTAATTTTTCCGTTTTCTGCAGACCTCCACTTTGACGTTTTCGAGTTCCAGAAGACGTGGCCTCTCCAAAAGACTTCTTTTTGATTCCATCTGACGTCTTCTTAATTGGGTTTTTCTTTACATTCTTGGATTTCCGAATTCCTGCGGATAGTGGGGCGTCAATATCGATTGTAACAGCCATTTTAACACGTTGATAAATCTGAAAAAAACAAAAAAAGGAATGTATTATGAGCAGATGAAGGAAATTAGAATAACCAACTAGCTGAGAAGAAAACAGGGACAATGAATGACAGGAGACTGTGCACGCTGACGCTCATCTAGAACTAGGTCATGAAAAGGCGGAGCGACTCGCAATCGATGAGAGATGGTTGTAACGCACTGCGTAACTGAACAGTCTCTAAACAAACGGATGTATCACCACATACCGTATATGACCCGACAACTTGCCACATAACATCTTTTTATACCTCAGTTCAGTGTTCAAAAGACGTTCCAAGTTTGGGGAAATTGAGAAATAACTCAGTTTCTTTCCAAAAACTCCTTACGGAAACGTGGCAAGCTGTTGCAGAAACTGAGAATTGCTTATTTATGTTGAAAGAAAACTATTTTTATAATAGCAAGCAATAGGTGTTTGACCAATATAAAGCGAGCAATCTCGATCTCAAATATGGGCATAGAGCACGGAAATGAAAACGGTTCCATCAACTTCGGCTTATAGAAATAAGTCTTGGGATGACATATAAGGTCCCATAATTTATTTTTTAACGATTTACTTTAGTATATCCAAGTTCCCTGCATTATTTTTCCCAAATAGCGGTAGTTTCAAATTGGTTACGAAAAGAAAGAAAAGAAGGATTGACAAGGCTTGATGGGTGCGGCATAAATAATAGGATGGATTTCAGACGTCATAACTTTTGCATAAAAAGTCGAATTGATATGAAATTTGGAGGAAAGTTCACTTAAACAATATTAAAAACAATCAAATTCAACATTTTGTCGAATCTTTCTCCTTTCGCCATGCTCCTTGCAGCATTTCTTCGAATCCTCGAACGTACCATTGTGACAGCTTCAGGAGTCGTGACAGTGACAGTAAACGAAGCTCTGTGATCACCGAATATAGATGTGGAATTTTGAGAAATAAATAATGAACTTTATATGAATTTCAACGCGATTCGATGATTTTTCTTGAAGTTACATTGTATCTATTCGGCTAAAGTACTTTTTCAACTCTCTGTAAACTGAGCATTCCGAAATGAAGCGATTGTCTCAATTCTATGAGCTCACAAAGTGCTGATAGAATGCACGAATCAACATTTTGTAAAACTTCGGTGTCCAAAATAAGATGGCGTACTTTGCACGGAGTCGAATGCTCAGGTATACGATATGGGTATACGGGTGTACAGGAAGTGCGCCGTTTAGGGTCATTTACAATGAGTTTACTGGCTAGATAGTGTAAAATCTCGTGGTGGTAAATAGACTAAGTCACTGATCTAATTAGAGTTGACAATGGCTCGCTGCCCCCCCCCCCACTGACTACCATAAGGATGTAGACCTTATTTTTTATTATGATGACAATTCAAATGGAAAGAGACTATTTCAAGTGACTGAAGAAAGAAAAGCTGAAAATCAGTTATAAAACTGTTTAAAAATGCTTTAAGAGCTTCGAAAAAGATGCCAAACTCGCAGTTCGTATAGTTGGCACATCTGGGTCAGTATACCTCATTGTAAATATCCGAAAATAAGTTATAAAAGATCATCGACTCAGGAGGGTCAGGAGGTAATCAGTGATAGCATTAACAATGGAATCTGATTGCACATGGCTATTTGAATTTTCTGAAAAAAGCTGCTACCCTTCACTTGTTCCACCCAACCCATACGACTATTGGAGCCAAACACCTGAGCATTTTTACAGCATTGCGCTCTTTCTAGTTGTTTCATAATTAACATGGAATTCTCCTTTTTGTAAATTTCAGTACTTTCCCAAATCCTTTATGTCTACATGTTGCTCTCCTTCCTCAATTACTAATTTCCAGACGACACCGCTCGATTTTAAATATTAATGTTTCAAAAGCTTTAATAATTAAGTGTGACTTCAGTAAAAGGATGTCATTCTTTTAGTTAGCAGGCTAACTCTCTTCATCGGGAAAAAGCATAGCGTTATTCAAACGGGAAGAATCGGTGCAGAGCCGGCACTAGTATTTCATCAACTGGCAAAATCGATGCGAGTTATCCATTCCGAATGAGCTGTGCAACAGCCGAAATTTCTGAGCATTGGCGAAGTTTCGAAAATGTAATCCAAAAATAATTTCGTAACCAATTTGAAACTACCGCTATTTGGGAAAAATAATGCAGGGAACTTGGATATACTAAAGTAAATCGTTAAAAAATAAATTATGGGACCTTATATGTCATCCCAAGACTTATTTCTATAAGCCGAAGTTGATGGAACCGTTTTCATTTCCGTGCTCTATGCCCATATTTGAGATCGAGATTGCTCGCTTTATATTGGTCAAACACCTATTGCTTGCTATTATAAAAATAGTTTTCTTTCAACATAAATAAGCAATTCTCAGTTTCTGCAACAGCTTGCCACGTTTCCGTAAGGAGTTTTTGGAAAGAAACTGAGTTATTTCTCAATTTCCCCAAACTTGGAACGTCTTTTGAACACTGAACTGAGGTATAAAAAGATGTTATGTGGCAAGTTGTCGGGTCATATACGGTATGTGGTGATACATCCGTTTGTTTAGAGACTGTTCAGTTACGCAGTGCGTTACAACCATCTCTCATCGATTGCGAGTCGCTCCGCCTTTTCATGACCTAGTTCTAGATGAGCGTCAGCGTGCACAGTCTCCTGTCATTCATTGTCCCTGTTTTCTTCTCAGCTAGTTGGTTATTCTAATTTCCTTCATCTGCTCATAATACATTCCTTTTTTTGTTTTTTTCAGATTTATCAACGTGTTAAAATGGCTGTTACAATCGATATTGACGCCCCACTATCCGCAGGAATTCGGAAATCCAAGAATGTAAAGAAAAACCCAATTAAGAAGACGTCAGATGGAATCAAAAAGAAGTCTTTTGGAGAGGCCACGTCTTCTGGAACTCGAAAACGTCAAAGTGGAGGTCTGCAGAAAACGGAAAAATTAAACAAAATATCAATTCCATTGAATGGTAAGAGAGAAACAAGATATAATATTGTCTCCTACTTTCGATCATTTTCAGGCTCCCGCAAAGTGCGTATCAATATATCAAATCTTGCTCCAACAGTGGTCTCAGATGATCTTCGTCAGCTGTTTAAAGAATTTCAGCCTCGAAATGTGTCTGTGAATTTTAACGAAAATGGCAAACCTGTGGGAACTGGCGACATAACTCTTTCCAAACGACACGCCGATCTTCTCGTGAAGAAGTTTTCTGGAGTTGCTCTGGACGGAAAGGAAATGCATTTTGCAATTATTGACACAGCCAACATTTCAAATCGTGTCAAATTCCCAGAAATTTCAAGAAGAATCTCAAATGGAAAAGCAAGAACTCCAAAGAAGCCACAGAAAAGAACAAAGGCATCTGGCCAGGAAAAGGTTCCAAGGAAGCCCAGGAGAGAGAATAAATCCAAGAAGACAATTGAAGAGTTAAATGCTGAATTGGACGTCTACATGGCCCGTTATCATTGAATTTTTTGATTCGCAATTCACAACAATTAATATTCCATTTATTTATTTAATAAATTTGTCTGATCATAGCACTTGTCCATATTTGGAAACCATTCTGTTATTTAATAAAAAGAACGACTCGTGTAGACCCGGAAACTTCATCAAATATACGAATTTTATAAAATTCTGCCTTTTCTCGAAAATACGAAAATCAATAAAAAGACCACCATTAGCCATGTTAGCCATTAGCCACTCGCTGAATGCCTGTTTTAGGGCAGGAGAACAGCCGTAGCTCTCGTTTTCGTCATAAATTTCCATCACCATGAACGGAATTTGATTGCACATGACTATTTGAATTTTCTGAAAAAAGCTGCTACCCTTCACTTGTTCCACCCAACTCATACGACTATTGGAGCCAAACACCTGAGCATTTTTACAGCATTGCGCTCTTTCTAGTTGTTTCATAATTAACATGGAATTCTCCTTTTTGTAAATTTCAGTACTTCCCCAAATCCTTTATGTCTACATGTTGCTCTCCTTCCTCAATTACTAATTTCCAGACGACACCGCTCGATTTTAAATATTAATGTTTCAAAAGCTTTAATAATTATGATCCCGCACTTCAGTAAAAGGATGTCGTTCTTTTAGTTAGCAGGCTAACTCTCTTCATCGGGAAAAAGCATAGCGTTATTCAAACGGGAAGAATCGGTGCAGAGCCGGCACTAGTATTTCATCAACTGGCAAAATCGATGCGAGTTATCCATTCCGAATGAGCTGTGCAACAGCCGAAATTTCTGAGCATTGGCGAAGTTTCGAAAATGTAATCCAAAAATAATTTCGTAACCAATTTGAAACTACCGCTATTTGGGAAAAATAATGCAGGGAACTTGGATATACTAAAGTAAATCGTTAAAAAATAAATTATGGGACCTTATATGTCATCCCAAGACTTATTTCTATAAGCCGAAGTTGATGGAACCGTTTTCATTTCCGTGCTCTATGCCCATATTTGAGATCCAGATTGCTCGCTTTATGTTGGTCAAACACCTATTGCTTGCTGTTACAAAAATAATTTTCTTTCAACATTGGTGATTTCGTATTACGGAATTGGCCTGCAGAAATAAGCTATTCTCAGTTTCTGCAACAGCTTGCCACGTTTCCGTAAGGAGTTTTTGGAAAGAAACTGAGTTATTTCTCAATTTCCCCAAACTTGGAACGTCTTTTGAACACTGAACTGAGGTATAAAAAGATGTTATGTGGCAAGTTGTCGGGTCATATACGGTATGTGGTGATACATCCGTTTGTTTAGAGACTGTTCAGTTACGCAGTGCGTTCCAACCATTTCTCATCGATTGCTACATTCGAACCGTAAATGAGCGTTGCTCCGCCTTTACATGACCTAGTTCTAGATGAGCGTCAGCGTGCACAGTCATTCATTGTCCCCGTTTTCTTCTCAGCTAGTTGGTTACTCTAACAAAACGGTTAAACCACTTTGCTCTTTCCCTTTATTTCCTTCATTTCCTTCGTGTTAAAATGGCTGTTACAATCGATATTGACGCCCCACTATCCGCAGGAATTCGGAAATCCAAGAATGTAAAGAAAAACCCAATTAAGAAGACGTCAGATGGAATCAAAAAGAAGTCTTTTGGAGAGGCCACGTCTTCTGGAACTCGAAAACGTCAAAGTGGAGGTCTGCAGAAAACGGAAAAATTAAACAAAATATCAATTCCATTGAATGGTAAGAGAGAAACAAGATATAATATTGTCTCCTACTTTCGATCATTTTCAGGCTCCCGCAAAGTGCGTATCAATATATCAAATCTTGCTCCAACAGTGGTCTCAGATGATCTTCGTCAGCTTTTTAAAGAATTTCAGCCTCGAAATGTGTCTGCGAATTTTAACGAAAATGGCAAACCTGTGGGAACTGGCGACATAACTCTCTCCAAACGACACGCCGATCTTCTCGTGAAGAAGTTTTCTGGAGTTGCTCTGGACGGAAAGGAAATGCATTTTGCAATTATTGACACAACCAACATTTCAAATCGTGTCAAATTCCCAGAAATTTCAAGAAGAATCTCAAATGGAAAAGCAAGAACTCCAAAGAAGCCACAGAAAAGAACAAAGGCATCTGGCCAGGAAAAGGTTCCAATTAAGCCCAGGAGAGAGAATAAACCCAAGAAGACAATTGAAGAGTTAAATGCTGAATTGGACGCCTACATGGCCCGTTACCATTGAATTTTTTGATTCGCAATTCACAACAATTAATATTCCATTTATTTATTTAATAAATTTGTCTGATCATATCACTTGTTCATATTTCGAAACCATTCTGTTATTTAATAAAAACAAGGGCTCGTGTAGACTCAGAAACTTCATCAAATATACGAATCTTATAAAATTCTGCCTTCTCTCGAAAATACGAAAATCAATGAAAAAACCACCATTAGACATGACTCGATTAATGCTTGTTTTAGGGCCGGAGAACAGCCGTAGCTCTCGTTTTCGTCATAAATTTCCATCACCATGAATCCCGAAACTTTCGCACTCTGAAGTTTATGACTGAAGAACAAGACGGCCAATCGAAAACTGGTATTCCACTGTCACCTATGTACTTGATTTAGCGATGTGTGCGGTGGTACAGCTCCATCTTGGTCTGTCGCATCCGACATCCGAGACATGCAGAAAATCTCCCATTTCGTGATGATATCATCACGGAAGCCAACCCTGTTTCTTGTTCTCCTGATCCATCTTATTATCGTCACAGATACCACAGAGAAATCAATACCAAACATGGATTTCGGAACGATCCGATCCTTTTCGAGCTTCTCTTCAGAAACTGCGGCTTCCATTTGTCCGAAAAGAGAAACACTCCAACTCCTACCTTAATTTATCTTCGATGCTTATGGCTCTTTTCATTGAGTTCGAACAACAGGACGAGAGACGGTATTCGCTTTATCCATAGTTGTGCAATGAGAGAAAGTGATTAGATTTGCGAGATTATTTATAAATTACTTTCGGCCAGCCTCTAAATAAAGTACCTGCACGCTGGATTGCTGAATATACCGGATTATAGCGCAAAAAGAAACAGGAAACTTAAATAATAAAATAATGGATATTATGAACAAGGCCCGGGGAAAACCGCGTATGCTTACGAAGGATATCACGGGGCCCATGCGTGATTTCATTATTAAATATGTCTTGATAGCCAACCAGCTTAATGCATACCTTCTCCCAATTCGTAGGCATGTGTTTGCGAGCAAACTGGAGTCTCTTTGCTTTGTGCTCGGGTTTCCGTCTTTGCGCCGACTTGATAGCTTCTTGGACTGTGTCCAGAAGAGTGCATGGCTCGGAAGACAGTGTTTTTCGACACCGGAAGCTGAAGATCAGTCTTTATGCTTTTGACTGACTTTGTGGAGTTGGACACAATGCGTTGAATGGCACTGTGTTCGCTACTGGAAGTTTCTTTGGTTTTCCGGAACGTTTAACAGGACCAAAAGTTGGGTTGCAAACAAAGGTCCGGACAGTTTTGAGATTCCTTCCTAGCAGGCGGGCGATCGAAGATCTTGAGATTCTTCTAGCGAACAGAATGTCGATTCGAGCTCGTTCGCTGGCGGGCAATTAGGAACCACCACATGGTATATTGTCAAATAGGGAAGAAAAAAAAAGATAACGAAGCAAAAATAAAGAAAAAAACGTCTGACTTTTATACTTATCTTTGGCCACCAGTGTAACAATACCAAAGATTTTCTATAATTTTGACACTGTTGATTTTTGAATTATCTGCTCTAGATCAAGTGCCGAACATCGGATCCAAACAAACGTTTTTAACTGTGAGTTTTCTTACACGCCTGTTCGAACTGCATTAGCCAATTTTTATACTTTTGAAGCACACTGTGCATTTTTTAAATATCGAACCGAGATTTGAAATAATTTTGAAGTAACACATGAGCCAACTGAATTATCTGCCAGAACACAGTCGGCTCGTCCCGCATTGTAGCGCTGACGAAAGGTGAAATCAATCAACTCAATTTTGAAACCGTTTTTAATAATTTAGAGATAAAAAACCATTCAAAAAAAAGGAAACGATTGTCTCGATGAGATGAGACAAGCTTGGAGTGTTTAAGAGACAATGTCTGAGGGGGTCGACCACCAGTAGTCACAGTCTAAAAAAGTTGTTTCAATTGATCCGATTTTTTATATAATGGGTACATGAGATGCCCTAAGTACAAAACCGTATTCAGAATTAGGCTCCGCCCCTTCGAGTTGAGATACGGTAGGGGTGTTTCGAAAAAATTTTTTTTTTCTTTTTTGAGATAACTTTGATTTCTTTTCTGGAATCGATAACCGGTCACTTATGAAGCATTTTTGTAGTGGAGAACATTTTTCTAGCTCTTCTCCTTCCTACCAAAAAATTGAATTTTCGGAAAAAAATAGTTTCGTTTCCGTATTGTGGAAAAACAATATATTACCGGAAGTGAGATCTTATTGGAACTTTATAGTTCAGAGTATGGGTTACAAGAATTCATAACTGATTGGCCGCAGTTTGGGTGCACAAGTTATTTTTTTCTCGATTTTTGTCATTTTTCTACTGTTTTGGTACCATTTTTGTCATTTTTTGAAAAAATAATTTTTTCAATTGATCTGGTTTTTTATACAGTGGGTACTTGTGATGCCCTAAGTACAAAACCGTATTCAGAATTAGGCTCCGCCCCCTTCGAGTTGAGATACGGTAGGGGTGTTTCGAAAAAAATTTTTTTTCTTTTTTGAGATAACTTCGATTTCTTTTCTGGAATCGATAACCAGTCACTCATGAAGCATTTTTGTAGTGGAGAACATTTTTCTAGCTCTTCTCCTTCCTACCAAAAAATTGAATTTTCGGAAAAAAATAGTTTCATTTCCGTATTGTGGAAAAACAATATATTACCGGAAGTGAGATCTTATTGGAACTTTATAGTTCAGAGTATGGGTTACAAGAATTCATAACTGATTGGCCGCGGTTTGGGTGCACAAGTCATTTTTTCCACGATTTTTGTCATTTTTCTACTGTTTTGGTATCTTTTTCCCATTTTTTGGAAAAAAAATATATTACCGGAAGTGAGATCTTATCGGAACTTTGTACATCAGAGTATGGGTTATAAGAATTCGTAACTGATTGGCCGCAGTTTGGGTGCACAAGTCATTTTTTCCACGATTTTTGTCATTTTTCTACTGTTTTGGTACCTTTTTCCCATTTTTTGGAAGAAAGGCGGCTGAACCGCGGCCAATCAGTTATGAATTCTTGTAACCCATACACTGAAATATAAAATTCTGATGAGAAGTCACGTGCCGTAATGAATTTTTTTTCGACAATACGGAAATGAAACCATTTTTTTCCGAAAATTAGATTTTTTGGTCGGAAAGAGAAAAGCTAGAAAAATGTTCTCCACTACAAAAATGCTTCATAAGTGACCGGTTATCGATTCCAGAAAAGAAATCGAAGTTATCTCAAAAAAGAAAAAAAAAATTTTTTCGAAACACCCTTACCGTATCTCAACTCGAAGGGGGTGCAGCCTAATTCTGAATACGGTTTTGTACTTAGGGCATCTCATGTACCCATTATATAAAAAATCAGATCAATTGAAACAACTTTTTTTCCAAAAAATGGGAAAAATGTTACCAAAACAGTAGAAAAATGACAAAAATCGTGAAAAAAATGACTTGTGCACCCAAACTGCGGCCAACCAGTTATGAATTCTTGTAACCCATACTCTGAAGTATAAAGTTCCAATAAGATCTCACTTCCGGTAATATATTGTTTTTCCACAATACGGAAACGAAACTATTTTTTTCCGAAAATTCGATTTTTTGGTCGGAAGGAGAAAAGCTAGAAAAATGTTCTCCACTACAAAAATGCTTCATAAGTGACCGGTTATCGATTCCAGAAAAGAAATCAAAGTTATCTCAAAAAAGAAAAAAAAATTTTCTTCGACACACCCCTACCGTATCTCAACTCGAAGGGGGCGGAGCCTAATTCTGAATACGGTTTTGTACTTAGGGCACCACAAGTACCCATTATATAAAAAATCGGATCAATTGAAACAACTTTTTTAGACTGTGACTATGGGCAGTTGAGCTGTGGTCGAATCTCTCAGACATTGTCTCTTAATAAGTCCTGTCCCACGAAGTTCTTTTGTAGACGTTTATTTTTCACGAACTTAAAATTGCAATTGAATTTAAAATTGCATTATAAATTAACACGAATCACTCCATAATCACTTTATTATCACAGAACACGACTGCGCAGCCAGTGAACCATTTTCCAAGCCATTCTCCACAATCGCTTCGTTCTGCAGACAGAACGATGGCTCGATCGCATGTAGCCTCAGTTGCGTGGTTTTCGCAAGTCACATTTTGGAATAAGGAATTCGGCCAGATTTTCTTTAAAAATTAGCGGGAAATGAATACGTTTATGCCTGTTTGTCTTCATTACCTGGACCCTTTCTTCGAGTTCTTTAGCAAAAGCATCGCGTTCTCTCGTGTCGAATTCAGAACGGAGGATTTTGCACTCTGATGAAGTCAAAAGATTCTGAATCTCCGAATATGGAAAGTTGTCGTCAGTATTGACATCCATAGATAACGGATTGTGATCATCGGCTTGTTCGGGCGGCAACTGAAATTTTAAAGCATTCAACATGTGCGGCCATACACAAACACTCACATCTCCATCTTTGACGACGAACCTCTTCTCCATGAACTCCAGATATCTAGATTCCAATTCTCGCATTTTGAAAATGTCCAACATTTCTTGATTTGGTATAAATAGCCCATCCTTCTTGTACTGTTTTCCATAGAAGTATTTATTTCTTCTCATTAATGGATTATCGTCAAACAGCAAATAGTTGGCCACAGCCTGAGCCGCTTCAGCTCCACGATGCACTGGAAAAACATATATTTTTTGAGTATTCAAATCAGCAAAAAAGGCTATTATTATGATATTAAAACTTAAATTTGTGATGATTCGCAAGAAAAGTTGCCAGGATTCTGTTAATTTAGAATTTTTACGCACTCTAATTAACTAGAAGAAATTTGACATCGTCAAGAGAGTATAGTGTCAAAAAGGACGGAATCTTTTTTTAAAATGTCTGGCTCCTGCTCTTTCAAATTGCCAAGAACTCACTTTTAAAATGGCAAAAATGCAGATACTCAAAGTGTGCCGCCAGCAGATTTCCAACATAATGACCATTGACTCTTGCCAGCTTGTAGAGACAATTGTGCTCGCAGCGAATCACAGACGCTCTCATACTTGCCAGAAGAACTTCGATTTCTGGATTCCCGTCCACCACACTCCAATCAATCTTGTCTTGACATAGAATTCTACATTTCTCATCTTGCACCATAGCTTTTTCCAGTGACGTCTCGAATTCGTGCACACATCGACCCCAGTCCTGCTGTTCGTAGGCTTCCACTCCATTTATGAATCTTGCCTGAAACCAGTATGTCCTTTCGAGCATATTTTAAGAAATTTTCGAATATTTGTCGAAAAAAGATTAGGAATTTTTTTTGAGTAAGTAATTTCGCATTTCTTTTTCTTATTTTTCTTTGAAATTCTAATAAGCTCTGCTCACTTTTGGCACTGCGGTGCACGTCAAAACTGAAGAACTGCGGTTCGTAGAACAATGAACCATGTTCTACGAACTCTCTTCCCTAGAACATGGCTGATACCGACTTTTTCAGACAGAAAGGCCATAAAATGTTTGTATTTCTGAATCGCACCTCATAATCTTTCCGCTCCATATCGATAAGCATCTGATCTGCGTACCCATCTCTGTTCATATACCAATTCAATGACTGCATTATATCCTTATCTTCCGGATTCGCCACCAGAAATGTGTACGCTGATTGCACAGCCATTGCCAGCTCGCCCTGGTGGTAATAGCAGATATGCATGTACTGGTACGGTTTGCGCTCTTCTAAATCGTGGTAAACCGACATTTTTTTGATATATTGATAATCTGAATGAAATAAAAATGTTTTTTAATATTTGACTTTCCGCCAAAATGCATTCTCAGAAATATAGCGATTCTAGCTTACCTCCAAACATATCCTTGCGGCATCTCAAAAGACACAAAGCAGTTTCACTTATTTTGTGGAAGTGTGCAATCTGAGGAGCTGCTGCCACGGTTGGCTTGATTTGACGTTGGCATTTTTTGCGGCAGCTCACAATATCGTTTTGGTACTGGCTGAAAATGTATCCTGATGAGAGTTCCGGAAAAAAAAAGACTATAACAATTCTAAACAGAAAATCAGCTCCTCAAAACTATTTTCAAAACAAGGTGGAAAACGTAGGTTCTGGAATTCTAATGCTTATTAATTTGTGAAACAGTAAATTTTCTTATGAGTTTTATAATTTTTAACCGAAAAGATTTGTTAAAAATTTTAATATTGCAGTTTTCTTAATTGAAAATTAGGTTAGGCTCTAATAGACAATCTTTGTATATCTAATACCAAAAATTAATTTTTAAAAGAATTCATTGGCGCATATTTACTTTCCGGAAGACCACAAGGGGTTGTTTCATTATTTAGAAAACGTGTGAGGCCTCCACCGAAAACCTGAAAATCTGCTGGCTCTCACGGGTGTTCCGGTGGATCGGGATTACTTGTATGTTTGCGCGATTTATAAAATCTTAAACGGTGATTTAAAAGCACTTTCATCTGTAACAAGTTAAACTTTTTCAGGCCGTGCCCTCTTTTTGAAATTAACAAAAACAAAACAGAAATCTGAATCACTACGCTTTCTGTAACAATTTTTTCCATTTTTTGTTTCTTCGAAGCTTTATCATTTAGGAATTTCACAAAGGAATGCAATTCTTGTTCAGTTTTATTTTCTTGAAAGTTTTCCAGAATAAAACTATACGAGCCTAAAATTTACCTAAAATCATCAATCGATCTCTTCATAAAAGCTACGCAATCTGGCCAATTTCTATCAGTATACTCATTTTTTCCAAATTGAAAATAGTCCTCAAATGTAACTTTTGGGTCCTGGCACGAACAATACGATAGGTAGTTGGAGAATAGTAAGATCAATAGATAATACTGCATTTAACTATCCTGAGCACTAAAATTCTGTCAGTGCTCCAAGTGGGTGACCGGCTGTTCTGTGGAAGCATCTGGTAGCGGAGTGTCTACCAGGGGGTTGAGAACAAGTGGGACAATGAGAGACGCAGAAAATTTACACTAGCATTGCGTAGAGGTCAGTTGTATAAAACAAAAACTAAGCGATTCATAAATATATGTATATCAAGTATTGCAATTATTTTAGGAAGAAAAAGGCACAAGAGGGAAAACCAGTGATTTGACACCCGAATCTCTTTTTAAGACTCGACGGAGAAACCAAGGAAATGAGCGTTGACATGAAAATGAATATTATAAGAAAAACGGTAAGAAATCAATGAGGTTTAGGTACATGGCCATCAACGTAAAAGTTTCGCCATCAACGTAAAACTAGTGATTTTACACCCGAATCTCGTTTTAAGACTCGACGGAGAAACCATGGAAATGAGCGTTGACAAGAAAAAGAATATTATAAGAAAAACGGTATGAAATTAATGAGGTTTAGGTACATGGCCATCAACGTAAAAGTTTCGAGTCACTGTTGGAAGAGTAACTGTAATTCCGTCGAGTTCTTTCGTTAGGATGATTTGACAGCCGAGACGTGAATTGTCCTTAAGAGCTGGGGCCTGAAAGAAATAATTTAAGGCGACGAATTTTGAAGTTCATTAAAGGAATTTTATGAAAACTGGGGCTGTAAACAATGAGTAAATTAAAAATAAAGATTTTGCATTCACGCAAGCTAATTGCTTGATTGGATTAACAAGGAGCTTCGATTTATTTTTGAAAAGAAACATTAGCTTAATTAAAAAAAAAAAACGGGAATTTATACAACAAAAATTTTTAAAAATGTATCGCTATGTCTCAATTCTCACCATATCTAGCATATCATCCTCCTCTTCTAAGGGCTCTGGAAGTTTATTTTTAAACGCTGGATCTACGTAGACATGGCACGTGGAACAGGCTAAAGACGCCTCGCAAGCACCCTCCATTTCGATGTCGTATCTGAGCAAATATAAACTATTAAGTAAATTAAGATTTTTCGAGGTTTTCCTTATTTTAAAGGGTTTTTTTAAAGATTAGAATAGTTTTCTTCAAAACCATTTACCTGTGCGCTAAAAACATGACACTGTCACCGACTTTTCCGCGAATTTTTCTCTCTGTTCCATCTCGTAGCACGTAGGTGATATTAACAACTTCGTCCTCACTTTTTGGGTCCTAAGAGTTCAAAAATTCAAAATTTACTCAATTTCAAACGATTTTTTTTACCTCATATTCATAATCGCCAATCTTCCGCACAGAAGTTGTTGTGAATTTTCTGACTTCTGACATTTTTAGAGAAAATGCCGTTTTTGTAGAATTTAAAGCTAATACTTTGCCAATGTTACCGATTTTTGAGCCTTTTAAAGCAAGCCGTAGAACAGAAAGCATTTTAAAACCAGAAAAATTAACAGTTTTTACTTTAAAGCAATAATAGCTCAAAAATGCAGAATAAATTACTGGAAAAGAAGACAGAAATTACGTCAGCGCGTTTAAAAAAACCCGCTTTCTCTGCGTCTAACAATTCTGCAAAGTACCAATGGGGCGCGCTTGCATTTCTCTCCTTTATTTGATTTTTTTTGCACGTTTTACATTGTCTCTCAAATACTCAAATAATATTTTAGGTCTGCTGATTTTTCACTAAATTGTTCGTTTTAAAAAAATTTGCAGAAAGGATGACAAGAAAGAAAGCCAAGAAAAACAACAAAGCTACTTCATCGTCAGTGGCGCCGAATGAATCGACAAAGAAAGAGAAAGAAGACGATCTTGATATGCTGGAGGATATAAAACGAGACGAAGATTTGTACATTTCAGAAAACGATGTGAATCACATAAAGAAGTATTTTTTTAAGAGAGACATATCTGAAAAAAGCAACTTTGCAAGCATTCATTCATTTTCTGCATTTACAGTTTTATCCGTACCACCAACAAGTCATTCAATTCCCTCGGCAACAGTTTTGTCGAAAAGTTCGCCAACCGCTGCTCCCTCGTATTCCTTCATGCTCTCAATGCCTGCTTTGATCCGGATTCAGAAGACCGCGATGACATTATAAGAAGACTCAACATCATTTACATTATCTGGAGGCTTCCAGAACTCGAACCTGAACTACGAATGAAACCACAGAAAAATATGAATGATGTGTACAATCACCCGTATTCTACGTTTCTTTTTTATGCAGAGCAACTGGAGAAACATAAAATTGAGGCGAAATTCGCTAGAATTATTGTCACTAATAATGTACACGTCATCGAAAAATTGACGGCGCCGGATTTTATTCAAAAGGCATATAGTCTGGATGTGAATAAAGTGGATTTGGATGCATTAGAAAAGTGGACGGAAGCGAATACAGACCATTGGCCAGAAGTTATTGAGCAATCTGTGCCGCTGGCGAAAGCGATGAGAGAAATTGGACTGTAAGTTTAAGAGAAACAAAATATCTTCTCGTGTATTAAAAATGCTCTGGTTTTATCAAAATAAAAGAGAATAGCTGAAAATTTACAGAAAGCAACTAATCCGTTGAATATTTAAAAATTCTGAGTGTTTTTGCTAAATAAAAAGCTGTTTTATAGTGATCGCCAAGACTACGAAGCAGGAATGGCCGAGACATTCTACCCAATACAGCACAATGCACCGACAATGTTGCCACCCAAAATGGAACCATTAGAAACGGAAGATCCCCTTATATACAACTACAGAAAAGATAAAAATCTTGAAAACAAGGAAATTGATGAGGTTGTATATTCACTGACAGCTGGAGACGATATGCAAGAGAAGTTGAAACAGGCATTTATGGATTTGGAGCAGTGTAAGTGACAAAAAATCATGTAGACAGACAGTTCGAAAACGCGGACTAACAAAAACACTTCTTTCCAGCTATCGTCGAGTACCAGTGTGAAGTTTTCAGTGGAATGACACCTGATGAGTGTAGGTTTTTGTCTTTTTTTAAACTATTGTTTCGACCATAAATTCCATTTTTTAAGTAGCTGAAGCGCAAAAAGAAATTGTCTACGATGGTCATATGTCAGAATCATCAGATTCAGAATTTGACGATTTGTCAGATTCCGAGGACTGCGACAGTGATTTAAGATCGTTCGCCATGACAGAGGACTGGGAAATTAACGATGAAGTGATTCAAGGATGTATCGATCGATTATTGGATGGCACTACTTTGACGTAAGGCTGATGACTTTAAGTTTTCCCGTACTTGGGAAATACTACATTTTTCAACTTCATAATAAGGAAAACAACATTTTCCCAAATTTTCATATTTCCAATTTTCAATTAAATTTTAATCATTTAAGCAAATCTTCTTTTAAATTTTTATTGTCATTTTCAGCTCTGCAAAAGTCGATCGTATGATACATTTCCTAAGAATCGCGAAAACAGACCATCCACAATTCCAGCGTCTTTTGCAAGAATCGGAAACGGATGCTAACATTGTAACCTTTATGAGAACGAACAAAATGTTTGCTGCAGCTTTTTTACAGAAAATGGCTCTTGATGATAGTTCAAGTCACGCTTTTAAAAGGTAATTTTAAAACAGTTATTAAAATAATTTTTTCAGTGTAAAAGTGATTTTTTCTTTATATCTAATTATTTGAATATTTGCAACTTGAAATATTTTTTTCAGATGCCTTCATATCGCCCAGACTATCGGACCAGTAGTCAGCGCCATTGAGTTGGTTCTGAAAATGGCCACCACTTTCATGACACACCGCAAAATGACACCGGAGCATCGGGAAGCTGTGTTGGATTACGTCAGACACACTGTAAAAGCGTGTGATGAAGATCAGTCGGCAAGAACGGTTCGACTCGTGGCCATGTTGGTGCAGAAATTACTAAATGAGCAAGTTGTGTCAGTTGAGGTGAGAATTTTGAGTTAGTTTTGATGCCTGGATCATATAATAACAAGCTAAAGCTAAAAGCCCTCACCCCTATCTTAGACGTTGCCTCTTTTTCTGACATTCAATATGTTTTTTGTTGCAGGAAATCGCCGCAGACGTGAAGCCTTTCACTCTGAAACACTCTGAAAATCGCGAGTGTACTGGTCTCTATCAATTGATGACTGGATCCCAGACAGGCGATAGAGAAACGACGACGACTACATCGAAGACTTCAAAGTCTTCAGCAACAACGACTACAACCACCACCTCTCAAACACCGAATGCCCTGTCGACAACCACAACAACTACGGTAGTGAAAAAGTGTGGCCCGGCCGTTATCAAACAGACATCGAGAAAAGTAGTACTTCAGGTATTTGAAATCGTCTTCCCTTTTTTTAGACCGCTACATTTTTCGTGTTTTATTTAAATTAAACATCGAAAATCAATCCCTTCCATTTCAGTTCAAAAATCCTTCGGCTGGCCCACATTTTAATTAATCCCTACAGTGAGTTTTAGTTCCACCCACTTGTATAATGTTGTTGTTCCTTTTGTGATTCACGTTGTGTTTATGCTCAGTTTCCACTCACCTCACCTCCACTTGATTTATTCTTTGATGTCATAGTCTTAAAAATTTACCTAGGGCAGTTCAGATCGAGACTCGAAAATCCATGAATAACTGAAAAAAACTAGGGAGTTAAACGAATTTGCTAACCGGTCTTTAAAACGTGGAATACGGTTCCATATTTAGAAAGGATCGCGCAATTAGACTCCGCTGTTTTCGATTTGATATCCATCAAAATAAATATGGCAGCATTTAAGAGACAATGTCTGAGAGATTCGACCATAGCCCAACTGCCCATAGTCACAGTCTAAAAAAGTTGTTTCAATTGGTCTGATTTTTTATATAATGGGTACATGTGAGGCCCTAAGTACAAAACCGTATTCAGAATTAGGCTCCGCCCCCTTCGAGTTGAGATACGGTAGGGGTGTTTCGAAAAAAATTTTTTTTTCTTTTTTGAGATAACTTCGATTTCTTTTCTGGAATCGATAACCGATCACTTATGAAGCATTTTTGTTGTAGAGAACATTTTTCTAGCTTTTCTCCTTCCGACCAAAAAATTGAATTTTCGGAAAAAAATTGTTTCATTTCCGCATTGTGGAAAAAAAATATATTACGGGAAGTGAGATCTCATCAGAACTTTATACTTCAGAGTATGAGCTACAAGAATTCATAACTAGTTGGCCGCGGTATGGGTGCGGCCGTCAGTTATTTCACGATTTTTGTCATTTTTCTACTGTTTTGGTACCATTTTTCTCATTAAAAAAAAAATAATTTTTTCAATTTGTCTGATTTTTTATATAATGGGTATTTATGATGCCCTAAGTACAAAACCGTATTCAGAATTAGGCTCCGCCCCCTTCGAGTTGAGATACGGTAGGGGTGTGTCGAAAAAAAATTTTTTTTCTTTTTTGAGATAACCTTGATTTCTTTTCTGGAACCGATAACCGGTCACTTATGAAGTATTTTTGTAGTGGAAAATATTTTTGTAGCTCTTCTCCTTCCGACCAAAAAATTGAATTTTCGGATAAAAATTGTTTCATTTCCGCATTGTGGAAAAAAAATATATCACGGGAAGTGAGATCTCATCAGAACTTTATACTTCAGAGTATGGGCTACAAGAATTCATAACTGGTTGGCCGCGGTTTGGGTGCGGCCGTCAGTTATTTCACGATTTTTGTCATTTTTCTACTGTTTTGGTACCACTTTTCCCATTTTTTGAAAATAAATATATTACGGGAAGTGAGATCTCATCAGAACTTTATACTTCAGAGTATGGGCTACAAGAATTCATAACTGGTTGGCCGCGGTTTGGGTGCGGCCGTCAGTTATTTCACGATTTTCATCATTTTTCTACTGTTTTGGTACCGTTTTTCTCATTTCTTGCTCTGGGTGATCCGATGGACACATCCATGGACACATTTCTTGTAACCCATACTCTGAAGTATAAAGTTCTGATGAGATCTCACTTCCCGTAATATATTTTTTTTCCACAATACGAAAATGAAACAATTTTTTTCCGAAAATTCAATTTTTTGGTCGGAAGGAGAAGAGCTACAAAAATATTTTCCACTACAAAAATACTTCATAAGTGACCGGTTATCGGTTCCAGAAAAGAAATCAAGGTTATCTCAAAAAAGAAAAAAAAGTTTTTTTCGACACACCCCTACCGTATCTCAACTCGAAGGGGGCGGAGCCTAATTCTGAATACGGTTTTGTACTTAGGGCATCACAAGTACCCATTATATAAAAAATCAGACCAATTGAAACAACTTTTTTTTCAAAAAATGAGAAAAATGGTACCAAAACAGTAGAAAAATGACAAAAATCGTGAAATAACTGACGGCCGCACCCAAACCGCGGCCAACGAGTTATGAATTCTTGTAGCACATACTCTGAAGTATAAAATTCTGATGAGATCTCACTTCCCGTAATATATTTTTTTTTCCACAATGCGGAAATGAAACAATTTTTTTCCGAAAATTCAATTTTTTGGTGGGAAGGAGAAGAGCTACAAAAATATTCTCCACTACAAAAATGCTTCATAAGTGACCAGTTATCGATTCCAGAAAAGAAATCGAAGTTATCTCAAAAAAGAAAAAAAAAATTTTTTCGACAGACCCTTACCGTATCTCAAATCGAAGGGGGCGGGGCCTAATTCTGAATACGGTTTTGTACTTAGGGCATCTCATGTACCCATTATATAAAAAATCAGACCAATTGAAACAACTTTTTTAGACTGTGACTACTGGTGGTCGACCCCCTCAGACATTGTCTCTTAACGGGGGTATGTGAAATCGGAACAAAATGAAAATAGAACTCGTAGGAAATCGGAACTTGATGAAAATAGAAATGTTATACAATAAAACTGTATTGAATTGGAACTGATAGGGAATCAGAACTGTTTTAAAGTAAAACCGCATGCAAGCTGAACTGTATGGAATTGGAACTCTCTTCAATGGAGCGCGTTTGCTTTACACAGAGTATTTTTCTCAGCGTTAAATCAACTAAAATACTCTGGGTAAAGCAAACGCGCTCCATTGAACAGAGTTCCAATTCCATACAGTTCCGCATCCCTGCGGTTTTACTTTAAAACAGTTCTAATTCCCTATCAGTTCCAATTCAATACAGTTTTATTTTATAACATTTCTATTTTCATCAAGTTCCGATTTCCTACGAGTTCCATTTTCATTTTGTTCCGATTTCACATACCCCCCTCTTAACCTCTTCCTGCATGATCACCATTAACCGAGAAATTTGAAATTTTTTTTCATTTATTTTTTGAAAATCCGCGAAAAATAATTTTTGCCGCAAGATGGTGCCCGTTGTCAAACTGTTATATTTCCTAATGCATCTAAATTTCTAATTGTAGGCTGAACTTTTCTTCCTAATCAAAATAGTGTTTTGTTGGTAAATAATTTAAATAAGACTTCGGAACAAATATAAAAAGGGAAAGTTTATTTAGTGTGATCCATCATATGCAACACCTTACAAAAAATTATGTGCCTTTTCTTTTTCTTTATGTTATGTTATAAATTATAAAGAGTTTCCTTAGTTTTGCTGGCATTTTTTATGTTTCTTCCCTTTTCTTCAATTTCAACATTTTTTTCAGTTCGAGACCACCGGAGAGCAAATACAAGGAAAAGCAATGGCGATGTTGGCGGCAATCGGCAGGCCCATCAGTTCTCCCAATCGAGAAAGGCTGGAACGGAGAGTTGGAACTGAAGCGGCGACGTCATCGAATTCGGCCATTTTATCAGTAAAAGGCCGTACTCAAGCATCGAAAAAATATCACAAGAAGAAGAAGAAGAAGAGGAAGTATTGACACCATGACACTGTTCCTTTCTGCTTCTTTTCTTTTTATTCTGATATTGGTCTCGAATATGTATCATGTTTTATCCCGTTTTCTGCGAATCTCTTCACTTTTCCCGCTACCATCATCCATTCTCCGACTCCAGTCGTCGTTTATATATGGCCCCGACAAACCTTCCTTGTATAGCCTTCCCCCCCCCCCTTCTCTGCACTCTTGTCTTCCTCTCTATTTCTCTCTATTTTCGTTTTGCTCTACGGAATATCGTCTAGCTCTACCTTGATATTTGTGTATGTGATGAAATGAATTTATTTATTTGCAGAATGAAAGCGTTAGTGTTTAAACATGAAAAAAGTTGTCTGAAAGCCTCGTTCTCATATCTAACAGATTCATAATTTTTCTGCAAACATTCCAAAATATCCCAGATGTCTGACCCATCAACCGCAAATCTGACTGGGGCTTCCTCCAAATATTCATGTCTTTTTTTGGATTTTCTAATCACTGTGCCGAAAAAAGACCGGCAACGATTGCTGCAAAAACCATCGTGTTGTGAGGGAAACTTCCCCCCAAAATGTTCTGAAAAACTCAATCTATTCAGCATTCTTCATCTACCGTATGCTTCCTCCAATTGCGCAACAAACCACTATACAACTCATTTGGAAAGGAAGCTTCCCGTAAGGATAGAGTATTTAAAAGTTTTGAAAAAAAAATATAATAGTAGGCGTATAAATCTACAGCCCTCCAAATAAACATAGGTTCACACGCAATAAGTGAATTTCAGAAAAAAAAGGTTGAAAAAAAAACGGTATTTATTTGAAAACTACTTTGAAAACGTTCCAAAAAAGATGGGCTCGCCAGGAAAAAAAAAACTAAAAACAACATTTAAAGAAAGAAACATGGAATATAAATGTTATTTAATGACGTGTGTGACCTCCATAGTTGGTAGTCAGAAGTCGAGGGAAAGGTAGTTGTCAATAAGCTTCTGGTACATAGTCAGCCACGCCACCCGCCGCCGCAATTTGCCTGTACGACATTTCCAGAGCAGATGACTCTTTGCCTGTAATCTGCCTGCTGTTTTCCTCTACCCATGGTTATAAAACAACCAAAAACGATGTCAGCAGCTATTTATTGAAATTGAAATTGAAACAATTGCGGAATTGAACTGAAACTGAAATTTATTTTTAATTTTAAAATTAAAAAACTAGTTTTTAAAACTCATTTTTCCAGAACAGCTAACGATGTGGAAGAGACAAAATTGATCGAAAGCCAAGTGCAGCTATTGGAAATTCTGGGAATTGTGCATCGGGAAGCCGACGGGAATCTAGTCATAGATGTAAGGGGCCCTTTGTAACGAAATAAATATACTGCAATGTCAAATATTTTCAATTAAAAAATCTACTTTCAGAACGACTACAAACGATCGTACATGTACGCTGCAATGTTAGGCGCCGCCCACATCTCGAGTTTGGCTCTCGTTACGGACGAAGGGAATCGAAAGGGAAAAGATGTGGAGAAAAAAGCTGTGGAAAGATGGGATTGCATTTTAAGGTAGGATGTACCAATGCTCAAGTAGACAATAATACACAATACTTTTTTTAGATATTTGGCTCTGCCATCAGAAGAAAACACGCAAGCTGTGTCTGAAACCACTCGGAATCTTTTCAAAAAAGCCAACTTTACGAGTGGCGATTCTCGTATAGAAATCACTACCACCGGTTTTCAATTCCTTTTGCTGAGCCCTGTCAAACAAATGTGGACATATGTCATAGAGTATCTGAAATTGGAAATGGGTCAAGGACAGGATATAGTGGAGGTCATCGAGCCGCTCATACAAATCGTTCTCCTTGCCAATCGAGGTACCGCCTAATTAATTAAATTCAGTGTTCCGCACAAAGATACGCCCCCTTGACATTAGGTTAGCACCTGCAAATTAAAAAAAACCGCATAATAGTACCCCAGACCATCATAAAAAAATAAGAAAAACTATTAACTACAAAGGAGGTTTAATATTCAATAAAGTGACTATTACTGCGATTTACATTTAAAAATGCCAGAATCCATGGAAAGGTAGAGGTAGTCCAGCAATGTTTAGTCAACCGGTAGCCAGATGATAATTATCACCTGTTTGAGAGCTGGGATACTGTCATAGATCTAATTTCCGTCGTATATTCTCCTCACCATGAATCCCAACGTGCATGGTGGCATAAAGCTCCATATTGTTAATATGTGTAGTTGAATCTGTTTAAGCGAACTAACTGATATCAGGCTTCTTGTTATCACGTATCTGCATTGAGATGACGGCAGCCCAAACCATTATTCCTTCCTTTGAAGATGCGGCGAATTGTTCTGATGTTCTGAATACAGATAGTTCTTTCAATGACCGCCGTTATCCTCATCGGACTACAATCAGTTTTTTAGTTGTCTCTTTCTAATTAACCATCGGTACCTTTCGCATTTTTTCTCCCTATGGTAAACTGGTTTTTGTATCTAACGACAGCTTCATACCGATTTCACCTTTTTTACAAAAATTATGACGTCTTAAACCCGTCCTATTATTTATGCCGCTCCATGTAAGTTTATTTTCGTTTTAAAACCCCTGTTACTTAAATATGCCGCAACGGATAAATTTGCAACACCAAAAATTTTCAAAAATTTTTTGAACATTTTCGGAAGTATTCCCGCTGAAATTACGAAATAAAAAATGCACCCCTAAAGGAGTTTATTTATATTTTTCCGTGTACATAAGCAAGGTAGATATTAAAGAGAATTGAAAGATGTGACTATTTTAGATCGATATTTCAAATTATTTATCTCCCCCAGTGAAAGTTGCAGGATTCAAAGCCGAAAAAGAGTGCTATCAAATCGACGCAAATTGGACAGAGCCGCAGCAAGAACTGCTCAATCATCTCAGAGAGCTCGGAGTAATTTTCATCAGAAAACGAAAAGACGGCGTCTTCTTTTTGACACACCTTCTGACTCATTTGGCCACCAACGAGACGATTGATGACACGTCAGCGGAGAAGGTGTCGAATGGAAAAGTGATTGTGGAGACGAATTTCAGAGTGTACGCATACACTTCATCACTTTTGCAGTTGGCTATTATTGCGCTATTTACGGAAATGACGTATAGGTAAGAAGGAAGACATCCGAATATTTATGTATACATGAAATTTGTAGATTTCAAAACATAATAGACTGGTAACTTGGAAGCATAGAATCTGAACTCCAGAATTTTGAAAAAGTCCGGAAATCTGGCTTGCATGCAAGGCATTTAATTCGGGGGGTACAATATTCGGGGGTACAACGGGGTACAAACGATTCGGGGGTACCAAATTCATGATTCGGGGGGTACTATTATTCGGGGGCACTATATTTTTAGGGTACAATGACAGAGGGGTACCATGACGCTATGATTCAGGGGGTACCAACGATATTATTTGGGAGTACCACAATTATGATTCGGGGGTACCACAAGTAGGCCTTAGGGTTTCAATTAATATGAACAAACAAGAGTTATTCATTCTTACGTTTACCAATCGTTGCTGCGAAGAATAGCAGAAAATGTAAATTTTAAGAAGTATTCATCTTTGAAACAGAAATAGTATTCGTTTTTGAATATGATTCGTTTAATATGTTTTTATCATATTAATTCTGTGTTTTTTCCGTTTAGCCTGAATACAAAACTGACCAGGATGAAAATTTAGATAGAACACCCACTGATTCAGAATCAATCATTGAATAGATTTTAAATGAAAGAATCAAAAGAAGTCCCTGTGTACTCTGTGAGTATGAAAAACGTTGCACCTCCAAAAAGACTCAAATTCTCTTGAAAAATAGTTTATAATTGCTCGATCTGTTGAACACTTATTGTTTAAAAAATACCAAGGCTAGATTTTACGTTTCGCATTATTTGTTTTGTTTGGTTTTCGTTAGTAATAACACAATAATTTCTGCCTGAAATAATTTTACTTTCTATGTTTTTTTGAAATTAAAATAATTAAAAACTTAACTTTTTAATAAACCATTTTATTAAATCATCATTCAATTGTTCACTTAGTTTTCTCTTCTGTCTTATGGACATTGCGGTTCCTTCGAGTCATCGAGTTTCTCGTCCTCTTGACACTCCTGCTTCGGTCTCTCTGTTTTTTTTTACAGTTTTCGTAGATATGAAAACTTTGTTTGGTTTTGATGAATCTTTAACAAAAACAAAGGCAATTCTTTGGTATTCAGGCTAAACGGAAAAAACACAGAATTAATATGATAAAAACATATTAAACGAATCATATTCAATCACGAATACTATTTCTGTTTCAAAGATGAATACTTCTTAAAATTTATATTTTCTGCTATTCTTCGCAGTAACGATTGATAAACGTAAGAATAAAAAACTCTTGCTTGTTCATATTAATTGAAACCCTAAGGCCTACTTGTGGTACCCCCAAATAATATCGTTGGTACCCCCTGAATCATAGCGTCATGGTACCCCTCTGTCATTGTACCCTAAAAATATAGTGCCCCCGAATAATAGTACCCCCCGAATAATTTGGTACCCCCGAATCGTTTGTACCCCGTTGTACCCCCGAATATTGTACCCCCCGAATTAAATGCCTGCATGCAAGTAATTAAAATTTATAAACAGTCAGCCCTCGAATCGCGTCGAAACAGACTATCATTCTTCAGATTCCATGACATGTCTGTCGGAATGATCACCCGTGAATCCGTGCGTGGAGCTCTTCAACACGGTATCACTGCTGCTCAGATCATCTCTTTCCTACGCGCCAACGCCCATCCACAGTGTATTGCCACGTCGGGACCAATCAATTGTCTGCCTATCACGGTAAGTCGGAAACGTTGCTAACAACTGGGCCATCTATAACATGGACAGATGAGATCACAACCTGTATTGTCTTTATATTAATAAAAATCTAATAGAAAAACGAAGCCCCCGTCTGTGAACTGCAAATCTACTCTTTATATCTTTCTAAGATACTTTCTGCGGTCGTCGATTATCTAGATTTCTAAAAATCTGAAAATTTCTCTCCAAAATGCAACCATTTTTCACCATTCACTTCTCCCGCACTTTGCTTACATTGTTTTCAGACCAACTAATAACAAAGAGCGGTCGCACGCTAGCCACTAAAGTGGCAAGTCTGTACAGAAGTTTTTTAGTTTTTTTTTAATCTCGATAGTTAGCGACTATACAGTCTTTTAATGGAGAACACTGAAAGCTTATAATAAACAGTACAACAATCGTGATTTCTACATTTTAAAAGGTGGCCGATCAAATTCGTCTTTGGGAAGATGAGCGTCGTCGGATGGACTTGAAAGACTCCTACATCTATTCACATTTCGAATCAGAAGAGGAGTTTCAAGGAGTCTGTGATTTTGCACAAAAGAAAAATATTCTCCTTTGGGCCAACAACGACCAGAAGCTGGTGATTGTGAATGAAGATGGACACGAACAAGTCAGGCAGTGGTACAAAAAGAGTAAGGGAGGAGGAGAGAATGGATCATCATCTAGTGCATGAAATTTGTCGGAGAAGTGTGAGGAAAATTATTTCCGAAATTTTAAATGCACTTTTTCATCATTTTCTATTGTTTCAATAGTAATGTTTTAATTTTTTCATGCATATTTTTCTATTGCTCCTTGCATACTCATCCTCAACGAACTCCAATATCATATCAATTCCTCGGTATGCGGAGAAGATTTCGGGACCCTTTTCAAAATTATCGTATCGATTAGATTATAAGGAGAAGCTCTGCTGTACTAGTTAAAAATGGGGAGCACGGCGCGCCGGAAAATGAGCAACGATCTCTACTGCAGCTATTTGTGTCGACCAACAGTTTTTTTTTTTCAATATTTTGATTATTGTTGAAAATAAACTATAAAAAGTAATAAAATAGCAACCATTTAGCAATATTGTTTTTAATATCAAAATCAACAGTATACGATGGCGTCTCGTCGCAGTAGATGGCGGCAGGACCATGGTTGATCGTCCGACTACCCAGCCCTCCCGATTCTTAATTAATATAGTACTAAAACGTCACTGTATTCTCCTGACAGCACATGTATTCATTTGCGGTGCTTTGTCTCCGTATCACCGAATGCATAAACTCTAAGTAGCAACGCAGCAAAATTCTTTCTGAAATTCGTTATGAAGGAGCGTTTCCCGGATCTTAGCAATTATTACCCTTATGCATGATCTCATTATTTTTTAAATGTTGTTGTTAATTTTTAATATTTATAAGATATATTATTCGTGTAAACTAGTAAAGAAACCAACTGATTCACTAAAGTGTGCCTAGAGTTCTGGGCACAGACCGAAGAAAAAAATACAAAAATTATTACAGAGAATGCCAATGCCGAATTCTGACATGACCACTCATGACACTCGCGCTGTTCTTTCCGAAAAGAAGGGATGAGCTGATCTTATACTTTTGTAAATTTGCCACAAAATAAAAAAATACCGAAAAATCTGTAAAATATATAGAAACTCCCAAAAATTGTGAAGGGGTTCAAAGCTTATTGGCAGGCGGAAAACGCATCCTTTTAGTGGCATACTGTAGTAAAACCATATACAAACCTGCTGATGTCCAAAGCTTGCTATATTTTCATATTCCACGAATCGTGCATAATGCAAAAACGAAACAAGACCGCCTTGTTTCGTCTTCGTCTTGGATTCGTCTGACGCAGAGATAGACAATTTGTTGGTACACATGCTCAATCAGCTCATCCCTTCTTTGCGTAAGACGAATACAAGACGAACGAAGACGAGACGAAAGACGACTTTTTCTTTTCCTCTTCCGTGGGAGCTCTAGTTGTGTCAATGGGAAAGAAGGCGATATGACTGCAACAAATCGGTTTCCTGTTCAACAAGAAAATACGAAGTGATAACAGATTTGCAGCTTTATTGAGGCCATTGGGACTAGGAGATCACCGAAAACCAACCACGAAAAGTGGTTTGTTCATCTCTAATTTCGAGCATCTTTAATCGGGAGCACCACGGGTCAAGTATTAACTTTCTACAATATTTAAGATTATTTTTTCTCGACCTTGCGATTCGAAGTTCTCGAGGTGTTTTACGGTGTTGGTTTGAAACAAAGTCTTCTCATCTCATAATGCCGTACCGCGGGCGATGATGGGCGGCCCGTCAGTATTATGGTCTCCAGCGAGATTTTAAGAAACAAAAGTGATTTTTTGGCAAGTTTGCGTCATAAAACATGAAATCTAGAATTTATGATGATCGAGAAAAAAATACTGAAATTGAAGAAAGAAAAGCTATGACCCATGGTCGTGCCCAGATTGCACCTGCTGACAACCAGGAGAGTGCGGAATGGACTTTATGGAATTTATCTGAATTCCCAAATCTTTTTCTTTGGGATCTTATCGATTTTACTATAAAAACTAGATTTTGACAATTTTCTTTCAAGTAATGAGTCCAACTGTGATTTAAAAAAATGGAATGTGAAATAGAGAAATACGGAATAAATCGTCTCGAGATGAAATACAAAATTTAGTTATGCGCCTTTAAAATATACTACAGTCTTCGTTGTTCCGAAATTTTCGGAATTCCTACTTCCGTTCCGCACACCACTGTCGACAACTATGCAAAATTAATAGATACTAGTCCGAATGTACCATTAAAAACATGATTTCAACGTCTAAAAAGATTATTCTTCTTTTTTATCGGCAATAGTGCCGATTGTCGGACGACGGGTCGCTTCACGATTGCGGACTTGATTGGAGAGAAGCGCCTGAAAGCTTGTCTTCTGAATTTTTGGCGTTGGTCAAGATTTTGGAGTGCGTTAAGCTATTAGCGTGACTTGATTCCTTCAAAAGAATGCTCCACTTACACTAAGATCCAACAAATTTCCACCATCTTGCTGTTGAACTCTCTGCTTCTCGATTTTCTGCAGAGTTGCGTTGACGCTCTCAATGCGGTCAACGATGTTGAACACGGACTCCTGCATTTGGTCAACACGGCGGTTCAAGCTGGAATAAAATGTGATTCCTGATGGGATTATTACCGCAATTTGCTGGAACAACGCAATAAAAACACTGTTAAACAGACTTGAGAAATTCGGATGATGGCTATAAAGCGTGCAATGAAACAGTCTATTTTAAGCTCGATGTCAAAAATGCTATTCTGATAATTTCGCTGAAATTGTCTAGAAATATTTAAGCCTCCTATTTGGCACTGGAAATGTACAAAAATGCCTCTTTAAGATCCCTATATTTGATGTCTGCTGAACCACTTTTCGCATATTTACAACATTTTTTGTCAATTTTTTTTGAAAGTTTTTTGAATATTTATTGAATAACTCAATTCGTGTATTCTGTAAAAATAAAGAAGCAAAACAAAAATAAAACTGAAGATGTGTATTACAATACAACAAATCCGCAGTCATTTATCAACTAGCGCTTTCAAGATGATCATTTTGCCTAAATTGACTCTTGGAGATATCTTTTTCGACGACGATTGAATGAGAGAGAAAAATATGAACATATAAATATCAATTTCTTGGTTAGTTCTGACGCATAAGCCTAAAAAAACTTGTTATTCTCAATTTATTTTGAACATTTATTTTCTGTTTCAGGTTTTTAACAAATGAAACACTAAATTTATAAATTTCGATCCTTCCCCTTCAAACTTATTTTTAAAAATGCTCCACACTCACACACACACACACACACACACACACACACTCACTTGGCGTAATCACGATGGTCCTGCATATAATTCCTTTTCTGCTCAGTTTTCCGTGCCACTTCATCAGCAATATCCTCAGCTACTTTCTCGGGAACGTGAACGGTCATCGAAGTCACATTGAAGCGAGTGAACGCCTCGTTTATATCGCTTTCGGCATATCCGGCACGATAAAGCATTAGCTTGTAGTCTTCGTAAGTGACGTCTTCTCCGGGCGCGTCGGGCTTCTTTCCACGTTTCGTCAGGCCACGCACTTTCTGGAAATCAGATATATTGTTCAGGTATAAGGAAAGCAGAAAGTGGGAAAAGTGAGCGCGCCTTTGACGTTTTCTGCCCTCGAAAATGCTACTGGTACGGTTTTCCGCTTCAGGAACATCCGGTGGACTCACATTCATAAACCAATCGAGAATGCCCTCGCCATCTTTTTTTCTCGCCAATTCAGCTTTCACCTCGACGTACGAATCGTTGATGATAGCCAAGAACATGTTGAGCAGAATGAAGGAGACAAAGAAGACGTACGCGATGAAAAACATGGGGCCGAAGAATCGGTTACACGATTCCAGCGCCGAGAAGTTGAAGTCGCCGAGAATCAGACGGAGGAGCGCGAATGCCGCATTGTAGAGGTTTGAGTAGTCGGCGATCTGGGTTTTACATATTTTCCGTGTCAAGATTTACTTTGAAAGCTTTGGAACCGTCACAATTTGAATTCACACCTAAATGTCGTTGGCTCTTTCCTTATTGTAACCCATCGAGTTGCAGGGAATATCAATCAAACCGATTTTGCGGTGCGCTCTATGGAGCACGGGCTGCACAGACCAGTGTAATTGGTTTTCAGAAGTTAAAATCCACTTCCCGAAGTGTTTGGTATTTCAAAAAAAATATTTTTTAATCTACTGTTTCTCATTTTATATAAAGCCGTATATTGAAGACAAACTCTTATAAATTATTTCCAGATATAAACGTTCAAACCTGTTCAAAGACACAATTTTTTACCAAAATTTTCAGATCAGTTTTTGCCGATTCCTTCGGAAATCTGATTAAGAGTTTCCTATTTCAGCAATTTTCTGCCACCAACCTTTCTTTTAGACAAAAATTCAATCAATACCTGAGTTCCAAAGCACAAATAGCCAAATTGTGCGAAGGCAAAGAAGAACACTGCAAACATGACTGCAAATCCTCCGATATCCTTAGCAGATCTCGTCAAGGTTGAAGACAATTGAGACATTGTCTTATTCACAGAAATAAATTTGAACACCTTTACCCACGCAATGAACACCACGCACGCTTTCATATTCAAGTACGCGTTTTCCGCGGTGGTGACGTCATCGAATGGCGCATTCGTCAGGCCGTTGCCGATGACCGTGTTGACGCGGTTCGTGCCAGTTCTTGTACGTTTAATTGATAAAATGATAGTGACGACGGAGAAGCCGAGCAGTGCTGCATCCGCCAGATTCCAGAACTCGGTGAAATAATGGAGACGATGGCGTCCGATGGCAAAGAGCTCTTCGAAAATGAAGAAGAGCACGAAGCCGCAGAAAATGCCCTCGAAGATGATCATTTTGGTACCTCCGGCGCTTTGATAGATCATCAGATTGTAGGTCATTATTTTTGGAGTAGTGATGACACCGCCCGAGGCTGGGAGCTCGAAGAGAAGTCTGGAAACAGCCGGTAAATTCGGGTTCTCACTTGATTAGTGTCAAGGCGCTATATGAATCAAATAAATTTTGGCCACTTTTCCAACACTAACAGTTACGAAAAAATGTGTTTTTCTAATAAATCCTCTTAAGCTTAACTTAAAAACGGGGAAAATTTGAGAAGAATTCAATGAGGTAGTTTGAGAAAATTGAAAAATTTGAGGCTTCCACGAAATATGAAATAAGACCGTTTTGTCTCGACTTCGTCTTGTCTTCGTCTTGGATTCGTCTGATGCAGAAATAAAAATTGCGTTGGTACACATGCGCAACTTTTTTATTGGGTAAGACGAATGCAAGACGAACTAAAAGTCGAACGAAAATGAGAAGACGTAAGACGTCTTCGTCTTTCGTGGATGCCTTAGAGGAATGTTTGAACTTCTAGAGAAACAGTGAATTTTTGAATTTCTATTTTATTCCATATGCGTCGTTTTCAGCAGAGTTGTTGGAAATAACCATATCGAATAAATGAAATATATAAATATATCAGACGTGTCCAAAGCAATATGCTTCAATACCAAAATGCATGAGGAAAACAAAAAATCGTATTTCGTCTCGTCTTCTTTCGTCTTTTAGTTCGTCTTAAGCAATAAAAAAGTTGTGCATGTGTACCAACACATTGTCTATCTCTGCGTCAGACGAATCCAAGACGAAGACGAAACAAGGCGGTCTTATTTCGTTTTTGCATTAGGCACGATTCGTGGAATATGAAAACATAGCAAGTTTTGGACATCCTCTCCTCGGTTTCGCGAGTTTCCAGAGAGCCAGTGCCGCTATAAAAAATCAGTGAATGCGGGGGGTGGGGGGGGGGGTCAAGTTGGCAGGTTTGTATATGGTTTTACTACAGTATGCCACTAAAAGATTCGTTTTCTGCCTGCCAATAAGCTTTGAACCCCTTCACAAATTTTGGAAGTTTCTATATATTATATAGATTTTTCGGTATTTTTTTATTTTGCGGCAAATTTACAAAAGTATAAGATCAGCTCATCCCTTCTTTTCGGAAAGAACAGCGCGAGTGTCATGAGTGGTCATGTCAGAATTCGGACTTTAATCCCATCGTTCATCTTCAGAAGAACTCGGGAGCTGTGTTTCTGAGACTCGTGCTCGAAATGCGGATCACAAATGTTCAGTTACAGGCAGTTTTTGTTTTAGGCTCGCCTTCGTCATCGTCTTCGTCTTGGTCTCGTCTGACGCAGAAATAAAAATTGCGTTGGTACACATGCGCAACTTTTTTATTGGGTAAGACGAATGCAAGACGAACTGAAAGTCGAACGAAAATGAGAAGACGAAAGACGTCTTCGTCTTTCGTGGATGCCTTAGAGGAATGTTTGAACTTCTAGAGAAACAGTGAATTTTTGAATTTCTATTTTATTCCATATGCGTCGTTTTCAGCAGAGTTGTTGGAAATAACCATATCGAATAAATGAAATATAGAAATATATCAGACGTGTCCAAAGCAATATGCTTCAATACCAAAATGCATGAAAATCATGACGATTCGAGACCGAGCAGTTTCAAAATGGAGTTACTTCAATGAAGTCATTTTCAGACTAGTGAGGTTAGAACACCTAGTATTTTCAGAATGTGCACAACTCAAAAACCGAGACGTTTTAAAACTGCGTCGTTTCAAAACCCAGCCGTTTCAAAATGGATTAGTATCCAAAACAGTGAAATACTGTTCGAAGTGTCTCCATCTCCTCCTTCAGCCTTGCACTCACTTCACCACGCAAAATAAATTGATATTTGCGTTGTACAATGCAAAATCCACGAAAATGGCTCTAGTCCCCCTATCGATCCATCTGGCAGCTTTCAACGTGGCGATTGCCGATTCTGCTTCAATGGATCCAGATACCGGAAGACGTTGCACAAAACCACCACCTCCATATGTAGCGATGGTGCCATCTGTCTCCGAGTTTTCCAGTTCCTTTGCGGTGGCGTAGATATATCTGAAAATGAAAAACGAACTGAGGAAGTTAAACATAATTATGAAGAGAAAGAATGTATCGAAATCAGATATGAAGCTTGAAACAGTATACATTTTTTTCACCGGTAGACATCCGAACATTCTCCCAGGTCAAGGACCCACTGAACTATACATCAAAAAGAAACAATTAGGATGGGCCGGGCACATAATGCAAAGAACTGACGGTCAAAAAAGCGATTAACGGATTACCTGAGTACATAACTAAGTGAGTAAGTAACCAAACTGAAAACTGTAAAATCTGAAATTTCAGCATGAGCCGGACTGTCTATGAGTTGAATACCTAAGATAGCAATAGAAACAGATTAGATAGAATGCTAACGAAATGTTAACTGAAATTTTAGAAATACTAAGATATACGTCGTCAGTGAATCATCAGAATCTACAGTCAGTAAAACAAGATTTCCGCGTTATCTTTTTAAAGTTTTTAATTGCAAGAGGGTAAATTTTCAAAAACAAAAAAATAAATAAAGAGAGTTGTCCAATTGAACTGTCACAAGAGCACAAATAAGATATTTCAAGTCAATATAAATGTTACAGTTTCTAGAAAGTTTCATAAATTTTATAACTGAGAACACAGACAATCCACCCGAGCTCCAAATATGTTCAAAAAGTAAACTAAATGCTAAAGTGGGCAAAATTTTGACTAAGGCTTCCACGAAAGTCGAAATGACCGTCTCGTCTTGTCTTCGTCTTAAATTCGTCAAACTTGCGTAAGTCTTGCACTTATGGCGAAAGACAAATGCAAGACGAACTGAAAGACAAACGAAGATGAGTCGAAAGGCGAGGAGACGAACGACGAGAGGAAAGACGACATTTTTGCCTTCGTCTTTCGTGGAAGCCTTAATTTTGACGCTCAATTTTCGCTTACGCATTCAGACTCCCATCGGCCACCATTTTCTGATCCTCGTATTTCTCTTCATAGTTCGCGAAGCACTCTTTTATTTCCCTCTGGAAGCTTTTCATCACAGTACACGAATCGTTTTTCACTTTCAGCATCCGAATCCGCGGCTCTCCCAACAAACGGTTTTCGTAATATATCATATTTTCATTATCCGTTGAATTTGAATTTTCCGTCCAATAAATACCGGGAATGAGCACGTGAGAGAACCACTGGAATTTGACAATGGTTTCAGCTTTATGAAGCAGATTAATTTAAAAAAGGTGAGACACTTTATCAATGATTATATCGCTGTTTCGTGGTTCAGAGTCATTGAATGAGAAATTCACAGAACTGTCGTCAAGTCTAGCGCTTTGTGTGCATGCACATTTTGCTCATTATCTTACGCGAAATCTCATGGAGTGAGAAGCGTTTCACCTATTTCAAAAAAGGTCTACAGAACTAAAAATGACACCTTACATCCCAAATATTATCCATAGAAGTGCATGATCCGAAGGCTGGCGTGTCGTTGGCGCCAGTGCTAGAGACGAAAAGGTCAGTCATGACTTTGGCGTAGTAGTAGGATTGGATGCTGTTCTGCGCGAAAGCCACTGGAATAAAAGACTGATTCAGATGATTTCAACGTTGTTGTCTGGAAACAAGCGCAAAACCAAGCAGAGTGGTGTACATTTTTTGAAACCGAATTTTTTCAAAAAAAAATGTAAAGTTTCAATTTCAAATGAATGATAGTATTTTTGAGAATATCCCGCATTTTTCTGATGAACATTGCAGCAAATCCATGCTGAAAAGTGTGGGAAACAACGGTTTTTGAACTTTATCCAGAACCTTATACACTTTCTAACTGTCCAACACGTCTTGATGCAAAACCCCAACGCTCCGCCACCGGGAATTGCGCGCGCTCTCACCATAAACCAATACAATCAAGAAGACCGCATAGGAGCCAACTTCCATGAACGAAGTAGCAGTCAGTTTTATCTTTCCATCCGATTTCTCATGTGCAGACGACATCAGTGCTTGGGTGAACGAGATGCCTTGCTTGGGAGCCGGATTCTTCTTCTTGTCATGCTCATATTCCTCACTAACCATCGAATGATCGAATGCCGGAGTGTTTTCCACTGCGGCAATCGGCTGCGGTGGGTTTGCCCACCGCTCGTCGCCAGCCGCGTAGTTCATTGCGTGGTGCTTCGGTCTTTCTGAAATCCTGAGGAGACAATCGCACAATAATTTTAACAATAATACTCCAAAACGTAGTAGTTCTAAGGAAAAATAGGAAACAATATGGCAAAGTGAAGTCGAAAGCGGGCTTGATGTTGCGGAGCCACATCGCCGTAGCTGCTGGAAACGTCGTATTGCTAGGAGACGTTCGTTTTCCGCCTAGCTTCCAGGTTTATGGGGCAGAGGGAGGGGGGGGGGTGGCTTCTTTCGCGTTTTCCATTTTTTTTAATGCCAAGGAAACGTCTTTAAAGCAATGGAGTTCGCAGTTGAAGCTCAAGCACTTCTGTAATTCATTTACCTAAATGGCAAAAATTTGTCGCTATAGAGTCTACAGAGCCGCTTATGATAAAAAAAATTTGAAACAGTTTTTTTGTGTGTGTTGAGTGGGGTGTTGTGAAATGAAAAAAACCAACCTTATGTCATTTACATTAAAGTTGCGGGTTTGTGTGTTTTGTGTGTGAATGCGTGTGTGTGAGTGTTTACGAAAATCACTTGCCTTTCCAGAACTTCGTAACAATTTTTTAAATTCCAGAAAATTCCACTTTCTGTTTTCAAATTCTATGTTTAAATGCACATTATTATAAACATTTTGTAGACCCTCTCGAGTAGCGCGGCTACATAAGCAGGGAAGAAGGCGCTCCCGCCTTGATAAACTTGCAGGAGGCGGTCGTACGACTAAAACCCAGTTTAGCAAAGTGGTGTAATATCTTCCGAACAGTCGGGGACATGACTTAGGCTTAGGCTTCCCCGAACCCTCTCTTGACTCGCTATAGCTAATAGAATCATTGAACGGCAAGGTGTACCGTTCTGTGCACTAATTTGCCGGCGGAGTTTTGCACATCAACTTGCTGCTGCTCACAGCAATTCAAAGATTATATGATAAAGCCGCAAGAAAGCCAGAAAGCGCGCTCTATTGCTGTTTTTGGGATACCACTGGTTTACAGTTTCAAGACAGCTTGAAGGTCTTTGTTAGGAGTGTGATACAAACAGTCCCAGTGCATATATGGCCTTCGCGGGTGAAGTTCGTTCTGATTTCACTATTTTTAAATTTCTACTAAGTAGACCTGGTCAATTCACAGTCAAAGTTCAATATTTCATTCATAAATTACGTTACATTTTCAGAATTCCACAAAAAATCTGAAAAGGTAAGGAATGAAGCATGTGAAGAATGAGCGATTGTTACACGTATGGCATCCATATTTCATCAAAAAAAAGGAAATAATCATTGAAAGAGTAAAAAAAAATTCAATTATTCCACCGGAATATTGGGAAATGGGTGCAGGATTTTAAAAATTGAGTAAATATTCTTAAGAAATAAAACTGTATTAATTGGCATATTGATTCTGAAAACTATGATTATGATGTGGATAATTTTGTGGCGTATTCTGAGAATACATGTTAAAGGAGGCCTGCGTTTCTTCAGAATACGGGTAGCACTGATCGCTTGCCCGTTGGTAATGAAGATCCGAGTATTGAAAATTCTGGTAACTTTGGAAGTACTGTGGCGCTTGATAGAGACTCGGGTAGTTGACGTTAGGAGTGTAGCCGGCGTTTAAAGGTGGGTAGCCGGGCGGCGGTGGAAAGTTGAAAAATGCGTCGTTAGATGAGGTCGAAGCTCCACCTGAAACGATGATGGTGAGCGGCAGAGTAGGGCGGAATTGGATTTTGGGAAGGAACGGAATCCGGAATCCGGAAAACGGAAAAAAATTTTTCACGGAATTTGGAATCCGGAAAACGGAAAAAATTTTTCACGGAATTTGGAATCCGGAAAACGGAAAAAATTTTTTTCACGGAAAACGGAAAAAAAAATTTTCATGGAATCTGGAATCCAGAAAACGGAATGAAAAAAATGGCGGAATCCGGAATTCCGCCCTTCTCTGGTGAGCGGTGAGGAACGAGTGATACGGTATTTATTACCATGATTGCTTTGATAGACGGCATTTTGGTCAGGCACTCTGATGGGCTCACTTTGCGATACATGCGCAGGTCCTGAAACGACGATAGATGCTCAGAAACACTGAAAAATTTAGATACCTTGTTCATTGGGTCTCGAAGTGACTGAAGTCGAAATGGTCGATGCGTCATAGCTTAAGCCCATCAAATGGTTTTCCGCGTGATTGTTCTGAAATGGGAGAGAATTTTCAATTGGGCTGAAAAACAATTTTCTACCATAAAATTATTAGGAGCAATGCAAGAATCAGTGGGATTGGAAATTCTCAAGAAATCAGGAGAAACAGGGGATGCGAACTGGAACAGAGTGCGTTTTCTATCTTGATTCTCGTGCATATACGAGAGATCAGGGTTGGCGGGAAGTGGGAATAATAGACAGGCAGCAATCACGGGGGTATGTGGAAAATAGACCTATTTTGTGATTCGGACGAAAGCGGGCAAGGGCCATTACATAAGTCTAACTTTAAATTACAGATCGCGGAGTTCTACTTTTTAATTTACGGGAAACAGCAAATTTTCGAGCAATATTTTCAATAATTCAAGGAAGGCTCGGAATTCAATTATTTCCGGTGGAGTCACGGTTTGCTAGTTTTGTACTATTACCAAGTTTAAGAAGCGGATAGCCTACCCTCAAATCATCGAGCATTTCAGTGATGTAAAAATTATTTGGTGGCTGCAGCAATCGGAAGTTCTGCCTGGCGGGTTCTTCACTATCCTCTTCAATGGTAGCCTGGCGCTTCTGAAAACCAAGATGTCCATTTGTGCGCTTTTTTGTTTCTCGGCCTCTTACCAAAAGTGCCCTCGGAGGTGGCACGCGATCAGTTTGAGTTGCCATCTCTCTTCTTTCAGACCTCGCTTTTTCCAAGCTCAACGCGGCCAGTTCATCAACCTCCTTGAAGAACGGCTCCACGGTGAAACAGCCGAAAAGATCAGTGAGCAGAGGGATTTCCCCTTGATTCGAAAACGTTTGAGCAAACTGCAGGTTCTCACTCATCGCGTTGGCGAGCTCCTGCGAATAGCTTTCATTTTCGGGGTTATTCATGAGAAATTCAAAAAAATATGCTGAAAGTGTTTCAACTTGACTTAAAATCAAGATTAATAGTTAAACAAATGACAAATTAAAATTTCATTTCAAATTTTAGCTGAAAATGACTAAAAACTTCCTATTTTATTTGCATAGTTTATGGTAAATCAGAACGGAATTCGGAATTCTGAATATTCCAGATCGGTTAATAAATGAGATTACGAAACAAATATTTCAGAATGAAGATTACGGTATTCCTTAAATAGCTGTGCTTACTTTCGCTCTGCATCCCATGAGGATGGAGAGCGTTTACTGACGTATATGTCCGCAGAATCGAGATAGAGCGAATATGCAGCGTTCTATCTCTCTCTCTCCATTTCCGCATTTTCCATTATCTCTCGCTATTGACGAGTTTTTCCATTGTTTTTTTTACTTTGAGCCTTTTTTGGGATTTTGCCGTTTCTTGGTCGTTTCAAAATAGTTATCCAAGATGTCATTTCATTTATCGTTGGAAAAATACGGTTTCTTATGTGTGAAAAAAGCAGTTAAAACATCCCTTTAAAGTTTTATAATTTTGAATATAATTAATCCTTTACAAAACTTACTGTTACAGTAGCCAATGATAACAAAATATGACCATAGCAAACATTCGGCGTAGGACTCAACCTCACTTCTTTCACAATTGAAAACAAGCAATCGGCTATTCTATTTCTCAGCTCCACTATTTTCTCGAAAAGCGAATCAGAAACATCTTTGGCCAGCGGATTCAAACAGATCATCGCGTTCACACAGACGATTTCTTCCTCTCTCATACCGTATTTCCGGTAAACCGCCACCAATTCGTTAAGCGCGCGTTCCACAAGTCCGTTTCCGAGGTGACTAGAATCAAGAAACAGTAGCATTAGTTGCGTTTGGTAAACGACTAACTACGTATCCTCGTACATCTTTGATATATTCCGGGGTACATACGCAAAATTGCACAAGCACAACACGTTTTCATCTTGGCAGGCTTCCGCGGTTCTCGCACAAAAGTTGAACACCATTAGAGGAGCAAATGAGGATTTGATGAGAGCAATCTGAATTTTTGCACATTTTTAAATAAAAAAGTTTTCGTTTGAGACACTCATTAAATTCCTTATGAAAACCGAGACATCAATTTTTAAAGTTATTTTTGGTTTAATTAAAAAATAGATATTTTTGACATTTGGCACTGTTTTGTTACAGTTTCATCGTTCCTTTGATCCAAAAATAGCAGTGTCAAAATAAAATTAAAAACGCTGTTTATCAAAGGATTTAGAAATTTAGAAAACTCCATTTTTACTTGTGATGCGGGTGATGCTAGGACGACACGATCTCACAATTGCCTTCAAAAGCAAAATTATTTTGGAGAAGGTCCGCAAATTGTAGATCTCTGCGAGTTTTCAGAACTTAAAGATCTTAAAAATCGATCTGAATCCTTCCTGGCCTTCTGTTTACAGGCTGGTATCCAATTTGGCAGGAGGAATTATTCTTCCAATTCTTCTTCCAGAAGCCAATGGACTCGGAAAGCTGAAAGAGTTAAAGCAAGCAGGAATAGTGGAATGACAATTCGTGGATTCCGGAGCAAGCAGCCCAGCTTTTCGGTTAGATAATTCAGATGTGTATTGCCTTCAAATGAAATAGTGTGTTCTTAGTGTTGCATAAACTTTTAAATAGGTTATTCTGCTGTTTCACATATGATTTATGCAACCCAGAAATCGCAATTTTACCAATGACTGCAACTTAAAAACCGAGATCTACAATTTCCGGACCATATTTGGGAGCCAGATCGCCCCGGATCACAAGGATAAGTAAATTTAAAATGAAAAAACCTTATCCTCGGAGTTCAAATGCCCGAGCAGCGGAGACAAGCTCTCTACCCAATCAATAGCAGCGATCAATCTTCGATAGGCAATTGCGCATAATTCATCATTTCCGGCCATCCGATATGCTTCGTATCTCATCTCGGTCCTCTTCCCCTTTAAGCTTAATGGAGTCTCAATGATATACTTTAATTTGTCAATTCCTTGAAGTGGATACAGTTTAGATGCTTCCTGTTGAGTGTCTCCCTTCATCACCTTCGTCTCAATGTTCAGTAGCGTCATGAGGATTGTTCTCATCTCAACCGTCATCTTTTTCATCCACTCTTCTCGACTTTTTGTAGTCCTGCCGCGATCTGCTAGCTCACAGGATGCGACGGAGGACGTTGCTTTCCGGGGTTTTGGCGGCGCGTCTCGGTTAGGGCGCACGTCTGGAAACTGTATTTTTTCACTTTGGATAGTTGAGATGTTTTATAAATGTCGTCGGTGACCTTTGACAAAGCTTAAAAGGATCTTTGCCAGACCTGGCCTAGTTTCGTCACCGCTTTTAGTAAAAATGCGTTTTAAATAAAGATTGGTGAAAAAATAAATTTTTTGAACATTTTCAGGCATTTTTCTCAATCTGTAACGTTTTAAGATTTTAATCTCAGACATTTCAAGCCAAGTGAATCACTTTCAGAAGTTCTACAGTGCTCTTTATTCTTTGTTTTCCAAAAAAATAGAGAATTTCAAAAATTTAGGCCATGCCCCTAATTTCAAGCTGTATTTATCGATTTTTGCTGAAACTTACACGCGGGATTCATCCCTTCTCTGAGGCATTTGTTGAATCGGCAACTTCGGCATTGATTTTTTTCTGAAATTCTCAAATTGATTGAGGACATTCTTACATAATTCTGCTGTTTCATCGTATAGATAATTAACTGATTTGCAAATTATCTCTAGCTAAGTATCTCTGTACTCTACACAAAAAAATTGAGAGCGAAGTGGGCCGATACGGGCCGATACGGACTGCCGTTTAAGATTGTGAACTATTGCTCTAAAAAAATTGCAAACATATCTCTGGGAGTTCTAGAAAGTTATCTTATTATATCAGGTTGCACATCTAAGGCTACCTCGAAAGACGAAAACAAAAATTCGTCTTTCGTCTCGTCTTCGTTCGTCTTTCAGTCTTACGCAAGTCAGACGAATTCAAGACGAAGACGAAGACGAGGCGGTCTTATTTCGTCTTTCGTGGAAACCTTATGCGCAGAAATGAAATAGAAGTAATCAAGCTGCCGCGTGATGCAGTTCGATAGAGAGGGCGGGGTGAAGCCACCCGCTACTGCAATGCCTTTCATGGAAGGCCTAGCCCGCCCGCTTATTTTTTGAATTCTCGGGAGATGCCATTTTATGTTCTATTCATTTTCAATTACTACAGGGTGGTTTTTAATTACGGAGACCACTTTGAAATGTAATAGCTCGTGAAGTAAGAAAGCAAAAGATCTGAAATCCGACAGAACATTTATTAATTCACAAAAATTGCATCATCAAAAAGAATTATTCAAGTCTGACTCTTTTGACGTCGATGACATCACGGGGAACGCATCGAGAATGGCGCGCAAGTAGTCGGTGGAAAGAAGGTTCCATTCCAAAAAAAGAGTCTTCTTAAGAGCTTCCAAACTTGAAAATAGTCACGCATAGACCTTTCCCTGCAACATTCCTTAAATAGAATAGTCAAAGGTGTTCAGATTGTGAGACGAGGCTGGCCAATGCTCCATGGTGATGAACGCGGGTAAATTGCTTCTGCACCACCCCTGAGTAAGTTTTGCTGTGTGAGCAAGTGCGCTGATCAGCTGGAAGAACCAATGTTGTTGCCCGAAGTGTGTGTTGGCTCTGAGGAAGGACGTGCTCTGCCAAAATACCATTTTGCTCCACTAAAACAAGAGGGCACTTTCCATCTGCACAAATCGCTCCGAACACCAACACTCTAGCCGGGTTACACACTGAAGCTCCTGGATATTCGATTGCTTTGACTAGATTGCTTTGTGAATTGAACTCAGCTTGTACTGTGATTAGTTTCTTATCAGGTTTCTTCGCAGCGTGCCAAGCAAGTTTTTTGTTTTTTCCAGATGTTTTTCTTCATTTTTCTTCGAAGTCGCTCGATAGATATTCAGTTTCAGCTTTTTCTTAACAATTGTTTTAGTGGAAAAACGAGACATTTTCATCTCTTCTGCCAGATTCCAGATCGATTTATATTGATCTCTTTGCACTCTTTCCCGAGCAACTTTGACCTTTGGTGGCGAAGTGACAGAAATTGGTATTTCATTCCCAAAAATGTTTCCTGCGCTATACCCCATCTTACAGAGTTCCATAACTGCAGGGCGGTGCTTGCTAGAAGCCGTCATTACTCTGAAACTCAACGGATCTAATTGAAATTTGGCAAAAACAGAAATAATAAATCTCTAAATCAAAAAAAAAACAACAACTTATGCACCGATAGTGCGTCAGTCGCCAACATCATCTTGCCTCCGTAATTGAAAGCCACCGTTTTCGGTAACTCGGAATGCGAATGTGCTATTCCGAAATACTAATTGTATTCCTTGACATTTGATTCAAACTTACGCAAAACACTAACTGCGCACTCTCCGTTGGCCACACATTCTAATTGATCTGCCTTCAGAAGAGCACGACGGAAGAATCCTTTACACCCGACACAACTTTGCGCTCCGTAGTGGAAAGCCGCTTTTTCAGATCCACAAACCTGAAAATCGTGAGTAAGATGCTGAAAATGTGAAAAATTTGATTCATTTTTCAAAGTTTAGCCGTTCGTCCATGAAACTCCGATGACTATATAACAATTATTTTCTGTTTCACCAATTTGATATAACAATTTAATACTTTCGTTTTTCTATTTTATTCCAATTCGTTTTAATATTACAATTATAATTACAGGTGAGCTATTATCGCCGTAAAAAAGTTCCGACATTTTTTCGAGCCCGCGAAAATCGGGATTTGAATTTAGAGGCTCCTTATTTTTTCTTCTGAATTTTCAGAATTAAACTGGATTAAAAAAACGAAATTGTATTAATCGTGAATTTTTTTACACGTTTCTTCGAATGTTTAATTATATCAATTTGCGTCATTTATTTATTTTTTTTCGTTTCTTCTGATAAAAATATATCGCGCATAGCAAATGCGCTGATGAAATGGGCGGAGCCTCTAAATTCAAATCCCGATTTTCGCGGGCTCGAAAAAATGTCGGAACTTTTTTACGGCGACAATACGCGTACTCCTAGAATTAAGGCTTCCACTAAAGACGAAATAAGGCCGTCTCGTTTCGTCTTCGTCTTGAATTCGTCTGAAGCAGAGATAGGCATTGTGTTGGTCAAGTAAAAATTGGGTACACAGTAGACAACTTTTTTATTGCGTAAGACGAATACAAGACGAACTGAAAGACGAACGAAGACGAGACGAAAGGCGAATTTTCGTTTTCGTCTTCGTTTTCGTCTTTCATATTCGAGGAGAGGGATAAAAAAAGGAGATCGCTGCTACTATGTTTCCTCGCTTTATGAAATGACTGAAACCGTAATCGAGACCGTTGTAAGATCATCATGCGGCATTTCCAAATAGACTTTTTAGAGCATTCCGTTTAGTAAACGGCCGTTTCGGAACTTGATGTTTCGCAGCCATTAGTTTCAAAACCGAAAAAATCGCAAAGCAATCGCTTACTTGCTCCTTCTCATTCTGACCAGACGGCCCAACTGACTTATATTTCTTATAAAAGGGGGCAATGAGATTTCCGTTTTCATTATTTCTTTTGCTAAGGCCAGGCACACGGGCAGCGTCTACAGGCGCTATGACGAACGTTGATTGGGCTGGTGTGCCTCCGACGCCGCTCTCGTGGTGCTGTTATCGCTGCTCAACCTGCGTGAAGTGAGAAGAGAAATCAATAAGTCACGCTCTCAATATTTTCTACGTGGATCTTTCCCAATATATGTATTATTCATCCGCGAGGACGTGAGCCTTCGTTTAAAGGCGCAACGAATTAACTGTTTGGGTCTCGTTAGGGGGTAGCGCGTTAAATTGTAAGAAAGCGCACACACTATCCGCTATTTAACGCTATTTAACGCGCTATCCCCTAACGAGACCCAAACAGTTAATTCGCTGCGCCTTTAAACGAAGGCTCACGCGATACGTGGCTTTTCCGGTATTTTTATTATAAAAAGACTGGCATCACATCATTATGACAGAATTTCCAATCTGCTAGCTCAGGATTAGTGAGGATTGATTTGGTAGGAAAGCCACTGGGGTCCGGTGAGCAATACACAGATTCTGCTAATCTTCCGAAGCATTTTTCTCCCCATAAAACTGTAAATCAGTACTAGCTGAATGCGTCCTCGTGCCATTTACCACAAAATATGTTTTATATCGGATTACGAATTGCGAATTAGAGAATCAGCCGGGAGAGGAGGTGTAGGAGGGGGGGAGGGAGGGGGGGAACGAATTTCGGAAGTTTGCAATTCGTTTTTCCAAATTGTCACATAGAGAGAGGTGTGTTTTGAACGGACATGAATTGTTGGGTGTTTTTAGTGATAGTGCTATTTTCACAGATTTCACGCCCACCTTGCAAAGATTCAAAGACGCACTGGAGCAGGAGCTTCTCAAATTGCTCTCTTCCGTTTCTTCCTCGGATTCTGAAGCATAAAAAACTTTATAAAAATTAACGGTTTCAAGAATTATTTTTTAATATCTTCAATACTGCGAAAGTTGGTAGTCTCTGTTTGGAATTTTTTTTTAAATATTTTTTAGCAATAAAAAACTAAGAAATGCTACTTTTCCTTCAATTTCTTTTCCAATAAAGTTGACTTACCATTAGATATGTTCATATTACTATGGGAAGCAGAATCTCCGGCCGCATTGCGACAAGAAGCCATAAGTACAAAGACACTTGAACAATTTTGGTGTTAATTATAAAATGGCTGAAAGACTTTCTGAAGATCTGAAAAAATAGTGGATTAGAAGAAAGAGAATGGAAATGGAAAAAATTACAAAATAAAGAAAGGACATTTCAAAGAAAGTAATTTGATTTCAAAAAAAAAATTATTTTACAGTTTCATTAATCTTTGTTAGCCGTGTGGGCTCACACGATCCATTCTTCGATCTCTTGTATAGCACAGGTAATAGCGCATCCTTTCTTTCATTTTCAGAGAGCAATTAGATAGCGACCGATCGAAAAAAAAAGAAGAGTGAATGTGAAATAAGTTTGCTTTAATTATTTATCTTTTTTTTTAAGATTAAACCATTTTATACAGCATTCCGCTTTACAAAATTTCGAGCTTTAAATGTGCATCAATGGAGAGGGGTAAGTCAGGTAAGTCAAGCCCTTTTCACAGTTTGCATGTTTCAGACTGAGTGAATTGTTAAAAAAGTTTCAAAGTTCTTCTTTCTTTTTACAGAAAATAAGGAAACAGAAGGACGGCTTTTTCAGAAATGGCAAACAAATGAAGGAAATGAAATTCAGATTCGCTGAACGCTCCCGCTGCAATATGAGAAATGATCGTGTGAAGAATCAGAATCAATATACAAAACACTGCAATGGGAGAGACGCTCACTCTATCACAAACAAGTCGCCGCCAAGTATGGTCATGAGTTTATCCCTTTTTCCGTCCGTGTGTCTGTCTCTCGTTCTCTATTAATAGAAGAGGTGACTACTAAGATGTCTACCGTCTCACGCCTCCACAAGCTATCTCATCGGAATATCTTCTAACTTTGAACTGTGTAGTTGATCGGTCACCTGCATGAAGAATGAGGGCAGGGAAAGGGGTGCCGTAATGAAAAGAACAGAGATTGATTCGGTCACAGTAGGTTGGTTGGAAGCGGGCGCGGCGGTGGGAGGTAACGAAACTTGAAATTTGACTAACTTCTATTCGACAGAATTCTCGAGAGAAGAAGACATAGATAAAGTAGTAGTTAATGGTAAATGGATGGGTGATCAAGAAGAATATAACGCATACAGACGAGCAGAGAAACTTTTTAGTTGGTGCTTCATTCCGGTCTGTGGGTGGGCCGACGCGACCTGTGTGCTTAGAGACATCCGAAAGGCCGGCGTGGTCGAACCGATATAGGATTCTGAATTATATTTACGCGCTCATTTGAACGTTGTGGACTGATACAGGCCGATCACAAGCAAGTTATGCCCACCCCCCCCCCTCCTCCCTTCCCCAGCACGTTCAAAAGAATGATAACTATTTTGCAAGAGAGGCCTCACATATTGAAAAAAACCGCGAAACGCTGAACTCTGAAAGAAATACAATGAAGTGTGCTCAGAATATTAACGCTAGCTGTGGATAGGACGGTTAGTATTGCTATCCTCACTTGCGTTGCCAAAAACGATGAATATAAAACACTAACCAATAAAACACTTTTAAAAGCAGCGCAAAGAGAAATCTGGCCTTTCGGTTTTTTTTTTCTGTTTCTCATTTTTCTGATATATCTATCAAAATGATAATATCTTCATCGCCACTTTGTCATCTTCTGATTATTTTCAATATCACGTTCTTGCAAAAATGCGGGAACTGGGTATGATTTATGTCGACAAGTAGCACCAAAGTACAGTAATTGCAGAGTAACACATTTAAACGAGTGAAGCACTGTTCAGAGCTATTTCTTGGATCGGGAACTCCCTTAAAATGCAACTTAGAATTGATCAGAGTTCTCCATCACCAGTCTCTACTCTCTTTGCGCGCTGAGATCGCAATATGCCCCATGTTCCCTGCTTCTTATCCTTCTTATGGTTTACGACGCAAAACAATAAAAGAGGAAGAAAACTGGAAAAACAGGTCATTATTATCAGAACTTTATGTTTAAGCAGCGCTATAAGTAAAGTCTACAGGCCGCAGACAATCAGGGTGGAATTTTTTATATCTACATATTATGAAACAGCTTTCATAGTTTCAAACGGAAAATAAGAATATTAAAAATGAGGTGCAAATGCATCACACCGCCATTGTATCACGTGAATTTCAGATTCTATTTTGAAGGAATAAGACAAAAACTAATCACTCTATAACGATTTAAGGCCAATGTTTGCGGGTTTGGATAAACAGAGACACTGGACTCTGCCAAACTTCACTATAAATCACATTTAGACAGAATTCGGTAGAAAAGCGAACGTTTAATTAGAATGAGCATGAATTTAAGAAACCGAACAGTCTGGAAGAGAGTTTAGAAGCGAACACGCGTTTTGTAGGATCCTTGTGAACTTGTAAACCTTCAACGTTTGGCGTTTGGCCTAGAATTGTGAGAGACTTGTGCTAGATTTGTGAACTTCCAAAGTTTGGCATAAAATTGAAGGAACCTTGGTCTACACTTGTGAATCTTGAAAGTTTGGTCTAGAATTGTGGGAGACTTGTGCTAGATATGTAAACTTCCAAAGTTTGCCATAAAAGTGAAGGAGACTTGGTCTACACTTGTAAACCTTCGAAGTTTGGCCTAGAATTGTGGGATACTTGTGCTAGATTTGTGAACCTTCAAAGTTTGACCTAGAATTGTGGGAGACTTGGTCTACACTTGTAAACCTTCAAAGTTTGGCCTAGAATTGTGGGATACTTGTGCTAGATTTGTGAACTTCCAAAGTTTGGCCTAGCTTTGTGGGAGACTTGGTCTACACTGGTGAACTTTCAAAGTTTGGCCTAGATTTGTGAAAAAATTGTGCTAGACTTGTGAACCTTCAAAGTTTGACCTAGAATTGTGGGAGACTTGGTCTACACTTGTGAACCTTCAAAGTTTGGCATTAATTTTTTGGAAAACTTGAAGTTTTTTCAGAGTAATTGACAGTCAATAATGAACTGAACCAAAGAATGAAACTGTGAATTCTGAAATAGTTTTCTATTTGCCAGAATTTCAGTATTTGAAGACTACTCCAAATAACAACTAGTTTTAAAGCAAAGAACACAGAATAATTTTTATCGAGAACAATACAACATACTCAAGTTTTTCACACGCTAAACGACAATTAGATAAGCGCGATTATTCCGTGTTAGAGAAAAAGCGTTTCAATATTCTCTTTTTCGCGGTCGTCACATGTTTCACCTGAAATTTATTAAATTTGGACTAAGTACAATTATTAAAAGACAGGTTTACAGCAAAAAAAAGACCGTCATATTGATTAATTCTTTAAACAAAAAATTCCGTTTCTATAAAAACTGAAATAAGAAAAACAAAGAGCGATTCAGAACCGTCAATGTGTTTATAGATCAAGGTAGAGCAGTACAAAAGTACAAATTGTTTAAACCGTAGAAAAAAGTAAGAATTCCATCGTCTTGTCTTCGTCTTGAATTCGTCTAGCATGCGTCAGTCTTGTGTTTATTGCGTAAGACGAATGCAAGACGAGGAGACGAACGACGAGAGGAAAGACGACTTTTTGCTTTCATCTTTCATAGAAGCCTTAGTAAATCTATTAGCATCAGACCAAAATGTCGTCAGCCCGCTTCAAAGCTGCCTTGTCTTCGACCTCGTCTTGAATTCGTCTGACTTGCGTTTATTGCGTAAGACTAATGCAAGACGAACTGAAAGGTGAACGAAGACGAGGAGACGAACAACGAGAGGAAAGGCGACTTTTGGTCTTCGTCTTTCATGAACGCCTTAAAAAAGGGAGAATTCCTGCGCGGGGCATCTACAGTTCGTCCAATAAGTCATTGGAAGATCTCGAGAATCATAAGATTTCGAGACAATTTACAGTTTTTTCACAACCTACCGTTTTGAAACAATCCGATTCAGACCGAGATGATGGCGAAACACAAAAAGGAAGATCGTTCGAAAAACACGAGATTTGGGTTTCTTTGGATTTCTCTAACGAATTCCACAGTTTTCAAACTTTTAAACTGATCGAAAGCTGCAAAAATCGAGACCTCATGTGATTCGATAACTACCAAAGCGATGCTTGAGGTGAGCAACTGAAAATAACTTTGATGAAACAGTACGTCACATTTTATCTAATGAACGGACAGTAGAGTTTCACTTTCGTCTTTCGACACTTCGAAAGACGAAACTTTGTGCTGCAGTTCATCTTATAAGCGAAGAATAAACAAGAATTTTATGGTTTCCACGTCAGTCCTGCATACGTGCAAATGAACAGCTTAATGTGGAACTATGAAGAACCGAAAGGCGATACGTCATCTTATCAATTCTTCTCAAAATATCGAGAGAAATAAACGACTAAAGGAATTAGAAAATGAACTGTACTATTGAGGAACGTGAGTCACGTTGTGAAAGCCGAGAAATAACTGTAAACCTGCGTTGATGACATACAAATACGGCGCTATCTTATAATAGTTGGGGGAGGGGCAATGATTTTTCGATTTTTCTTGGTTCAATTGTGAGTTGTTATTGTTAAAATATTTGTAAGTTTTTACACGCTTGGCGCTTACTCGTGGCGCGAAACTATCTGCTGAGATTTCTAGAAATTTCGATCTGAAAATCTGGAGCTCCGCGCCCATTCCTCGCCCCTTTCCTCTATGAAGAATGGGAATCTAGGGAGCGTGGGTTCAGTTCTTTGCCATGGTACACCTTTTTTGCTTTTTTGATTTTACTTTTTTAAAAAATTTAATTGGATCATGAGAAGCTTAAAAAAGATAAAACAAAATGCCGAAATTTCTTGGAGTCGAGAAAGAATTCACATATACTAAATAACTACAGAACCGGCCATAAAGGTATTAAATTGTCGAAAAATCATAATATGATACCTTTATGGCCGATGCTCTATGTAGAATGAGCACCGGCAAGAAGAAGAGCATTGCGGGATGGGGATTTTTAGGCAATGTAATCAATAAGAGCTGAAAATGCACTTGGAGCAAGAAAAACTGTGGGCAGCGACACTGACTGCGTTTCGAATGGCAACCATAATATTGGCCTTTATTTGGCCAGTAGCCATATGTAGTCATGGCATTAATAGTCATGGCACCATGGCCAACAGTAGCCATGGCCATAAAGGTCAATATTGGCCATAATATTGACCTTTATGGCCGGTACTGTATATGATGAAGCGAAAATTTTATGAGTTATGGACCGAATGGGCCGGGCCGGTCACCTAGTCATTTGTTTGTTTTCTTCTTTTTTTTGTCATTTTTTGTGCGTATTTTTGTTGTCTGTCAAAAAAATTTTTGTAAAAATTTCTAGTGTTACTTGAGTATATCTAATAACATTTTCAGACACAAAAAAATCCAAAAAAGTCGAAAAAACTTTGACCCCCCCAAACTAAGACTACTAAAATACAAAATACTAAAACAGTAAAAAATAGTTTCATATGGAGACCAGTTCTTATTAAATATGCAGCCGGAGCCTTTAATTCGGATACTGTCAAATGCAAAGTGCTCTATGAAAATAGCCAGTGCAAATGCGCTCTATAGGATAATTGATCTGGAATATTTTCTACTTAAAATTCAATTTTTTTCGAGTTCTGTGTGAATTTCGGAAAATTCTGGGTAGAAACAACACGCGCAACTACCACTCAAGCATATTGAAATTTCCGAAAATCCGCGCATTTTCACGGGAAAATCATGAAGCAAACAAAAACTAAAACGGCCATCAGAGTGTCGTTGTATTAAAGAGCATGATTATATTACAGGTTTTAACTTTGCTTTGCTTGTATGAAAGAATCAAACATTTACTCGGAAAATTCAATTAGTTCTCGCACTTCTCCAGAGATCAAGTGCGCTCCATTGAGCATCTGATTTTTCAAAAATTTTTGTTTTTTGTGTGCTATCAAAGAAACAAAATATGATTCGTTTGAAAATCTTAATATTTCACACATTTCATTTAAGATCTTGCATTGAATAAAACTGAAATTGTGAGAAACGCGGAGAAAGCAGAGCCGTTATCAAACAGAGCGCACTTGCATCAGCAATCTGGGAAACAGCGAATACCGTTTGAAAAAAACTTGAAAAGGCTGATTGTCAATTCTTTTTCATAAGCAGAGCAAATGAAAAATGTTTGCAAAAGTCTGAAACAGCAAATTCAATTTTGAAAATTTGTAATACAAAATTGAGAACGTAGCTATATTACTAAAGACAATTAAAACCTTTCTTTAAATAAAAAAATTATTGAAACGGCAATTAATATTATGATGACAAGTGGATTTGTCAATAAATCAAAAAAAATAGTTTGAAATTAAAGATAAACGATATATAACAAAGTACCAAGAACCTATTGAAGACGTCGTAATGAAACGGTAAAAAATTAAGACTTCATGTTCGTCTGACGCAGTGTGTTGACTACTTATTTATAGCGTAAGACGAATGCAAGACGAACTGAGAGATGAACGAAGACGACTTTTTGTCTTCGTCTTTCGTGGAAGTCTTAGTAAAAAAGATCATTAAAGCAACATTCAATGAGGTATTAAACTATAGATTCTTTTCTTCATATTTTAACATATGATATGATCGATAAAAAATTATATTTTCTCTGATGAAATGCAGTGTTAAAGAGACTTAATAGTACTAAAAATCAAGAGGACATAGAGGTGCACACAGAAAGTTTTGCGGTTCGGGGGAAATGCAATGATAAGAGCATAAAGTTCGAACTGTCTTCAAGACTTGGACAATTTAGATAGAAGATCACATTCGGGCTCAAAACTTCAAGAACTAGAAGACCTCATTAATTGAATGAGATCGGATGATAAATTTGAAAATGGTGAAAAACGGTAAATTTTTTGAAATCAAAATTGGTTTTTCTACAATTTTAAAAATCGAATTTCTGTTTTACCCTTTAAAGTAAACCATTTATTCTAATAATTTGTACAGCAGTTGTCCCAAAAAGCATTTTGAATATCCCAAAACTCCATAACAGAAAAAAAATCGGTATCAATCAATGAAAATGTGCGCTCCGTTGAGAACATTCTGATCGCATCGGGTTTCTACATATATTAAAGAAAAAATGAAACATAGATGCTGAAAATTGGAGAAAATATTGCGTAATTTTCACAAAAGGCACTGGCAATATATACGCAAAAATTGTACAGAGAGGAAGGTATTCGAAAAATGAGAAATTTCAAAAATAGAGAAAAAAAAACAATAAAAATGTATGTCTTTCAAAATGAAATATCATTTGGAGTCATCCAGAGTTAATGATCGCACTTCTCTTGACAAACGATGGTAGCTGAAAAAATTAACTATGCCACGTGGGGGGCCGCTATTTGAAAATTTTTGTTCAGTTTCTGCCCCTCCCCCCTCATCAGTACAAAGGGTGAGGTAATATCACAGAGCTTTAAAAGTTTGAGCCCCTCCACCATGCCTCTCTAAAAATAAACAGCTTAATTAAAAAATATTTCCCTAGGGGGGGGGGAGGGTCTTAAATTAAATACTGCCGAAAATGCGGAATAAATAATTGGATGAGATTTAGCGGCAGGTCGGGCGCCGGCGCACACAGTGATTTTTATTTATTTTTATTACACCTTTCTGTTTACATTTTTCAAGTTTTTCCTAAATTTCTTCCGAATTTCAGTCAATGGTGGCCAGTGTGTCGTTTCGAAAACATTTCGAGAAATTTTTCCGAGAAATTCTCGAAAAAAAATTTTGATAAAAAATAATAATAAACTAGTTAGAACGACACTCTGAAATAACGCAAAGCGCGCTGTTTATCGTATTTCCATTCAAATCATTTTTCGCGATATCTCGAAAAATTTTGAAAATTTTCGAAAAATTCTCGAAAATTTCTCGAGAAATCAACAAGAAAAATTTCTCGAGAATTTTTCGGAAATTTTTCGAAAAACGCATTTTTTCTCCGTATAGACTCCCGATCCTGGATTGCAAAAGAATTGGATTGGGATTGTCCAATTCTGAGATTGCAAAAAAGCTAAAAGTGCATCATTCTCTGGTCTATCGGTTGTTACCACCGTCTTGGAATATTGGAAAACATGCCTAGATGTGGTCAACTCACTACTATCACGACTCCTGAAGCTGTCAAAAAGGTACGTTCGAGGATTCGCGGAAATGCAGAAAGGAGCATGAGAAAAACGGCTAATGGGATGGATATGAGTGAAAAATCAATGAGAAGAATCGTCAAAAACAAACTAAAGATGACCCGTTAAAGATGAAAAAGGCTGTTTTCAGCCTTTTTAATGCTCGTTTTCGGCACTTTTTCAGCCTTTTTAAAGATCGTTTTTGGCTCGTTTTCTGCCTTTTTAATGCTCGCCGCATGCAAAAAGTACGACGTTTGAAACCCATCCTATTATTTATTCCGCACTCTGTTAGAGCTTTTAAATCAAATTCGGAATAACCGCTAGTCTTACGTTCGGTGTCAAAATATGAAGCTTGACAATTTTCAAACATTTTCAGCTATATTTATTTTCAGTAAGAATTCGAGAAATTTTAAGAATTTTTACTGAACAGCTGGGTAGAGCAGCGTTTTAATTTTCCCTACGAATGTAAAAACTGCTCGGAAAGGTGTATTTTATGAGATTATTCAAAAGAAACCGTCAAAACAAACTGAAATTCACTGAAAATGATACCGTTTGACAGGGACTTTCAACCGAAGTGCTCATCGCAGTTTTAGACTATTTCGTGCTTTTCATGAATAACCCCATAATAATTAAAATGAGAGGAAAAATGTCGCTTTCACGTACCCTCTACTGACTTGTTCTCCATTGCTGTTCGTTCTCATTCGTCCCTCCTCCTCGTTCTGTTGCCCGTGTGCTGCGCTGGACCGTCGACTACAGCTCGGAACCATCAGAAGGCTTCCTGCGCCGCCTTCATCTGATGCAGATTTGCCGGGAAGTACGTGATTTTGCATATAGAATGTGGAGCATTGCCATGGGATCTGCAATTTTGGGTTTTTTTTTTTGTAAATATTTTTCTAGACTTTGGACTTCAGAATTGCCACGTTTTGTTCGCTGACCTGCTGCAATGCTTTTTCCAGAAATGACGTTGCCATATCATTGTAGTTATCACATTCCAGACGGGTTTTTGTGGCGTTCACAAACTGAAAATTGTTGGATCCTATGGATTTCCGCCTATCAATTGTCATAGAGCATTAAAAAACACCGTTTCGCCTAATGAATTTGGTGATTCCCCAAAAGCCGCGCTCGAGCTAAAAAGAATACCTGCAAAATGTCCCGTTCACTTTTCCTCCCTTGAAACTCCAATCGCTTTCCGGCATTTCCCATTCTTTCGATTTCCTCGAGACCTTCGCAGCCAACACCTGGATGAAAAACTCCTTTAGAACATTGGAAGGGAGAGGAATTTAGACTATGACTCTTATGATGAAGCTTTTGAACGGTGGCTGGTACGCCGATTCAGAAATGTTGTTCAATGGAGCAAGATTGCATCAAAATCTGTTTTATTCGCTTAGAATTTACATTTTGGGGTTTTTAATTAATTTTTTAAAAGAATGATTCTATCCAAATTGATTGGCAGCTGGGGTGGGGCGGCGCATCACTTTCTAAACTATTCAAACAAACATTCAGACTATTGCCTTTAGTGGTTTTTCGCTGTTTAATGACATTTAATGAACTGGAAAAGAGACACATTATACAAATACAAAAACTATTATACAAAAAACTTTATTTCGAAATTTACTGTTTCAAAAATATGATGAATTAATCGTCAAAGCTGCGTGAGCAATCCTAAGGTCTTGTCGGTATTTTTCATTGTATACATTGGAAGGATATATGAAGCGCTTAGTTCGCTCTACCGTACTAATTAACATGCTCCTCTATACAAGTGCAAATTACCGTAAAATTCCAGCGAATCATTACACATATGGCAAGTTCCAGAGTAGGGCGGAATTGGGTTTTGGGAACTCGGAATCCGGAAAACGGAAAAAAATGTTTTTCACGGAATCTGGAATCCGGAAAACGGAATGAAAAAAACGGCGGAATCCGGAATTCCGACCTTCTCTGGCAAGTTCCCGTTCAAAAACGTTCGCATGCCGCTTTGTTTTCAAGAAGGCAGGTTGGCGTTTTCTAACTTTCACAAGCGAAATGCTCTCTGACTTTATAGCGAATCTTGAAAAACGGTGGCTGTCGTTTTAAGAAATAGAATTTTCCAGTCTCTTTGATCAGAGAAGAGGTTGCGAAGCGGCGTTGTGATGCAGTGGACCTATCTGACACACTGGAAAGAGGAAAGTGTGGACAATTCAGAAAGAGATTTGAAGCGGGCCTAGACTTATTTGTCAGATAGAGTGGTGCCTCTCGCGAGCATGTGTTATATGTACAGTACCGGCCATAAAGGTATACCTTTATGGCCGATACTGTGCACCGAAAGGCAAGAAAAGCATTGCAGGATGGGGATTTTTAGGCAATGTAATCAGAAAGAGCTGAAAATGCACTTGGAGCAAGAAGAAAGACTGTGGGCAGCGACACTCATTGTATTTCGTATGGCAACCATAATATAATACCTTTATGGCCGGTACTGTATCATCAAAAATTATTACCGTTTTCAGTAAAAAATGTAAAGCAAATACGATTTCCAACAGGTTACTGACAGTTTGAAAAAGTTGTTTCCAATGCAAAAAAACAAAGTGGCAGCTTACCAACGAAAACAATAGAAATTGGAGCTTTGGAGGCAAAAATGGCAGCCTGGACTGTCTCTTTAAGATCCTCAATGCTTCCACGTGTAATCACGAAAAGAACATAGTAATTGGACGGCTCACTGGCTCTGTTGAAATTGTTTTGAGCTTGTCTGAAAATCTTATTTTTAGAGAATCCACTGAAATTGAGCTATAAAGAAATTAATTTTAATCAAAAAACCAATATGAATCTCACTTTGCTAGATGGTAGATTATCTGCGAGAACTTCGCCCCTGCTAGTGGAAGCACATGCTTATGGCACTTTGCAAAGGCGTTCAGAATCCCATTCACTCCTTGACACGTCGCTTCCACATCCAACGACAGACAAAAGTTGTTGGAGTCCCTGTAGTGAGGGGGGATTTTCGCGCCGAAACCGTAAGAAAGCCAGGAGTTGGTGGCGTTGAACGGCTCCAGCGTTTCACTAATACATCGAACGACAAACTCAATGTCATTTGAATACTGTTGATGGTCGGTCTGCGTAAGGTTTTGAGGGTCCCGAATGGAAAAGTCGATGGCCACTGCAAATTTCAATGTGGTTCCGGACCGAATGTAGTCGAGCAATGAGCAGACGCGTAGTTGCTGGTAACGGCAGACACGTACTTCTCCAATTGGTTTACGCCCTTGTTTGTACGTTTCATTGTATATCTAAATATAAAAATAATTTTTCCACGCTGCAAGGCTAGGACTAGGCAGGCAACGCCTAAGCCTAGCCTCTGAGACGCGCCCTTGTGATATACCAAATCCGCCCATGCTACTAATCAATCTTAAAATTTGAAATCTAGCTTCATTTCCTTAATTTCCGTAGTATTAACAAATCCTAATAATTGTCTGAGATAATTTTTAAGAAACGTAATTTTACAGTTTCAACGAGCATACTTCATATTGATGAGAACGCGCTCTACATCGAATTTTGCTATATGAAATGCTTTATTTATAAAACTTTACCCTCAGATTCTAATTAAAAAAAAACATTTTTCCTTACACTACTGTTCCAGGCTATTCCGAACAAAGTAGTGGCGGAATTGGATTTTGGGAACTCGGAATCCGGAAAACGGAAAACATTTTTTTCACGGAATCTGGAATCCGGAAGACGGAATGAAAAAACGGCGGAATCCGGAATGCGGAATCCGGAATTCCGCCCTTCTCTGATTCCGGCTAGATCCATACCGGCTCGGAACTTTCTTGGCACTCCATATCACATACAAAGGAATTTTTTCGGAAAACTCATTTAATAAACGAATTTTTGCATAGAGAGAACACTGAATTGTATAATACTTATAGCATACGTCATTGTAATCCTGAAAAACCAAAAAGGAATGCTAAATTTTCAGCTAAATATAACAAAGACTGATAAATTGGATATTAAAAAAAAACTGTTTCAGAAGCTTTTCATTAGAATAATTTAATTATGAATTTTCAGAAGGAGAAAAACGGCGAATTGCTGGGTTTTTTTTTAGAAATTTATAAGAAAAATGTTAACTTTTCATTAAAGGAAAAATGGACTTTGAAATAGAAAGCGTTAAACAGCAGATTCCGGATCAATGTGGTTGGTCAACCCACTTAATAAGTTCTATTTCCAAATGTTATTGTCGGGATGGGGATGTTTTGCTATTTCGATACCTAAATAGAGCTCACCAATCTCTAAAAGTTGTTTATTTTTAATAATATAACTTTGGGTTTGAGGAAAGTTAAGGGCTCTCGCGGAGTCAACTCGGATCGAGCCTTGAACTCACAGGAATGCTCTCCATTGCTTTCGCCACTTCCATGGACACCACCGCCTGGCCGATGAAGCCCTCTTTTTCATCTTCACTGATACAAGATATTTCAATTTGACAGCTAAAAAACACATTTATTCGTCTGTTGTGGAAAAAAAAGTATGCGTACTCTATGCCATCGCTGCCATATAAATCATCCGACTGAACTGTGAATGGCCGACATGTCATTTTGGCTTGCTTCATTACTTCACTACGGTAGAGCATTCGTCGTTGGCCTTCTTCAAGTCGGTACACTTCTATGTAAACCTGTAATAATGCATGCTTCAAAAATTTTTTTTTGCTGTTTCAAAGAAAAACTTATTTTTAACAAAGAGTTCACAAATCTTGCAATATTGGAGGGCTAGAGGCTCATTTAGGAAGCAAATTTGAGTACAATCACATGTTCCACAATAATCGCATTTCAAATAAAACCGCGTTCTTCAAACTTCAAATTACCATTTGAAATATGACATTTTGTCCAATATAAAGTACACAACCGTATTTTACATTTTCCAATAAATTCCTTAAAGAAATACTGTTTCACATACTTTTAAAATGTCATTTAGATGTTTGGTTCTATGATGAGTACAACGAAAATAAAAAAAAAACAAAGCAAAAATCAACGAACGTCACTGTTATGTTCCTAAGGTGTGGCTAAAGTTATGGTTTTATTGATAATAAAAATGCCAACTCACATTAGAATTAGACGATATCAGCTTGGTAGACAAGTTTTTTGCTTCCAATTGCATAGCAATTGGCTGTGGGCGTTCTCGTAATTGACTCCAGATTTCCACCTCTGACAAATGATAGCCGGACGCATCACTGAAACAAAAAATTGGTAGGCGATAAAATGCATTTAGAATTTGAGAAATCTTTGAAACTGTAATTTATTGAAGCATTTGAAATTTGCAGATCTGCCAGTTATTTCGATTTTAAATCTGAAAATACGCGTTGAAACCTACACGAGAAGAAGTCTAACTGGCGCTGCACAAATTTGAGCAATTGTGAAACTCTCCGACGCTTTGACAACTTTCAGCCCATTTTCTGATGGCTCTGATCTTGAATATTATTACAGATGAAATTGCATCGGATTTAGATCTTACATCTCTATCCTAAACCATTGAAGTCTCTCGAAACAAAATTCAATTGCAAGCAAATCTTCCAATACTGCCACGCCATCAATTCCGAGCCGATCTGTTTCAGTGATCTGGAATTACAGTAATCCACTTTGCTAGTAAAGTGGACCGAGAATATTAAAATTGTGTCTACTTTCGTGCTTGTGATACTCCTTACGGCAACTGGTCCCAAGAAACGTAGGACCGAAACAAAAGGAAAGAGACGTTTTCCCAGCGCTGAGAACATCTCCAGCCGACTACCTGGCGTCCAAGTATCCATGTAAGTCTACTTTTGAAGTCTTAAAATAAATTCTAACACATTTTCAATTAGAAACTGAAAGCCAAACATGGACGGGTCTGTCTGAGCCATAGTAAATTGTCTCAAAGACATTGACTCACATACTTTTTGAGTATTCTGGAGAAGTTTTTTCCTTACATTTCGGCAATCTTTGAGCTTTTTAGAAAACTCTGAGTGAAAATTAAGTTTGAAAATTGAGTTTTGCAAAAAAAATGAATATACTGTTTCATGCACTATGGATAATGAAATTTGTGATCCTGGAATGCTCGATTGGCTCCAGTTCGGAATCTATCAACAACCTAAAAAAATCTATGTAATTTCCGCTCGAGAATCGCTGTAAATGGAACAATTCGATGCATTCTATAGGGAAAATGTTGAATGTCACCTGGATATCTTTTGGGATAGAAGCACTTCAGCATATGGATTCAAGGTAAAGCATTTTTCAAGCCATAAATTTGATTTTGGAGGTTATAAAACAGCTTACTGAACTAACTGTATGCTACAACATAATAATATTAATGAACAATAAAACTTTTCCAGGAATATATGAAACAGCAATAATATTATCGACGCGCTGAGAGAACATCATGCAATTGGAAAAACAAAAGAAACGAAAAGCGAATTCTCCGAACTAGTCAGATATTTATGAATGTTTCGATTATTCCAAGCAGTTGTCATAAGAAAAATGTTTGTTCTGAACAAAAAGAAAAGAAAAAATAGTGAAAAAATGAAAAAAATGAAAAACAAAAACTTTTGTAGATCAAGACATTTTTTTACTGTTTCAAAATAATTTGATATTTATGAAGACACTGGAGAGGGAGAGTTGCTATGTTTGTTAGGCTGGAATCTGGCAGCTCGGTATAAGTATAAGCGCTTCTAATCCGGTAGGCATTTAATTCGGGGGTACAATGAATCGGGGGGTACAAACGATTCGGGGGGTACAAACGATTCGGGGGTACCAAGTTCATGACAGATCTCAAAGCAAAAATCGTGTTCCGGAGTTCAATATGAGTACTGAATCATCTAATTCTTTGTCTCCCCAAGTACCACAAACTGCAAAAAAACAGAAGAAGCGTCCCCGAATCATTGTACCCCCCCCCCCCAATTAAATACCAATCCGGTATGCTGACAACAAACATGAAGATGTACACCTTGCAGCATTTTTCAGAGTATGATTTGTATTTTCAAGAAGGTTAGAAGAATGAGCAAAGGCATTATGAACATTTAAAGCCAAATGAATAGCGACTCACCAAATTCCATGGGCCTTCTGAGGAACAATGACTTTCATAGAGATGCAGATAAAAGCTATGAGTTGGGAATCGCTCTGGCATCAGTGTGCTGACACGAAACGTCAAATCCAGCACGTCCTTCACACCACGACGATCCGAGCTTTCTGATCCTTCTCTAAAGTGCGAAAAAAACGTGATTCGGATAGATCAGATAGGCATCAAATGAAAAGCTCACTTCCTCAATTTCGGCGGGAGAAGGGGAGCAGCCTTACAGGCTCGCCGTATTTCCATAATGTGTCGGATCCTGACCATATTCATTTTCTCTTCCTCTTCTGAGATCTTTAGCGTTGCGGTTGGTCGGTTTTAACCTGTGATTCAAAATTTATTGACTTGAAATGCTCAACATGGGTTTTTCTTGAAATTAGAGACATTAAGAGGAAGAAATGAAGAAAATAAATCTCGAATATATGTATTGTCAAAATAGTAAAAAACTCATAGCTTTGTGATCTGAATCCACAAAAAAAGCTTCACTAACCAAAGACATCTAGGGACGATATTATTCAGGCTTTTGAATGGAGTATTTCAGAGAACATGAATTGAAAGCGAAACTAAACTTTTTTAAAATTCCAGATTGGTTATGTGTCAGATGAAACATTTAAAGTATACAAATTGCGCAACAAATAGAGGCTGAAAGTGATGAAAAAGCTGAAAAATTGGTTCAGAGACGTTTCCCCGAGTACTGTAGCTGCTTGAACGATTGTTCCTAAGAAACATACAAATAATATGGTGCAGCAGCTCTTGAAGGAACTAAACAAAATCGAAAATTTCACATTGGACTCTCCATTGTTTTCTCTGTGCTCCCTTCAAATTTGCAGAGAGCCAACCGTTTCAGAGTCACCGATTTCGTAATCGTTCCGATTCGCAACCTGTCTGTTCTGATAAGGCCGACACTTTTGAAAAAGAACATTGCCAAATGTACGGTTGCGAAGCGGCCGAATTTTACAAAATGAAAACTTTGTATTGCTATAATAGCGTGAAAGTGCGGAAGTGCTTCCAAAACTGCTTTAAACTGCTTCCAGCCCATAAATGTTGATGAAAATTCCTCTCAGTTCAATAAATCCATTTTTTTAAAGCTGAAAATCGATACAAACATATAAGGCTTTCACGAAAAACGAAGACAAAAAGTCGTCTTTTCTCTCGTCCTTCGTCTCCTTGTCTTCGTTCGTCTTGTATTCGTCTTACGCAATAAACGAAAGTATAAACGCAAGACTTACGCAAGTCAGACGAATTCAAGACGAAAACGAAGACGAGACGAGACGGTCATATTTCGTCTTTCGTAGAAGCCTTACAAATATACCTGTTTGTTTTGAATAACAGGACCGATGTGAATAAACAAATAAATAAAGTTTACGAAACGGGTGAAAATTGTGAAAACTAGTTAAGAATTTTTACAAGATTATCAACTTTAAATGAAAGAAAACCCGCGAAAACGATTTTCAAAAAACAAAAAAACTTGTAAAAAAAAGTGTTGCCAGAAGTAACAATGCCAGTAGTCGTTGCGTATTTTATGCAGGAACCTCATGCATTTTTTAGCGCTTTCCCCTCATTTTGAAGCATAAGATGGTGATCAGCATGCTGATGATGATATGACTTCTTAAGCATAAAGGAATCATCAAAGAGTTTCAGTTTAAAGGATGAGGGGGGAGGGGGTGGCCAACGAGTTGGGAGTTGGGGAAGCTTTGGAAAATACTTGGTCTTGGTTGGGCTCTACTTTGACCAGAATTTGGACACAAGAACAAAGCATACAATGAAGTGTTAACACATCTTTTCAGAAATTGAGAATTTCTATATTTCATTTTCAGGGAATAGGAAATAGGAATTTACAGAAGTTGAAGAGTTCAATAACAGTTTGCTTTTCCACATTTTTTTTCCAGTTCCTCCTTTTTTCACATTCATTTCGAAAATTCTAGTTGTCGATAGTCGCATTTCGGAATTCAACAGCGAAAAGATTTTTAAAGCTTTTTTAGGCCACCGGAATGAGCTGAAATGCCAGTTTCCTCTCGTGCTCGTCAATTGCGCTCCGGGGGGTGAGGAGAGGGTCCCCCTCTTATTATTCCCCCCCCCCAACTCCACCAAAATAAGAAGGGAGGGATGGTGGTGGTGGGGAATGGTAGATAACCGGTTACAGATATTTCCGAAATTCCTACAGGGGGGGGGGTGATAAATAGTGTTACACAACATTGGGTGCCGTGGTGGACGCTTACCTGAAGAGGTTGAGAGCGGTGGTGAAGGCCAAAGGAGGGCGATTTGAAATTTATTGTTAAAACTTGTTTTTGTACAATTTCAATAAACTTTTGTCCAATTTTGGTGAAAATTGAACTTGTTTAAAGACATTTATAACGTTTCTAACATGTAACACTATTTATCACCCACCTTGTATCTAACGAAAGGTCGCGTCAAAACCAACCGTTTCATAAATGAGGTTCCCAAGGCAGCCGGTTACGAAACGACTGGGTGTGAAACTGCCATATTCGAATGATCACTTATTTAGCAAAAAATAAATTTACAGTTATCAAAAACTTTCAAGTTCCAATGGTCTTGAAACGATCTCTATTGGAGCCAGAGTGTTAATGTGCAGTGAGTTTTAAGAATTATCGTAACAAAGAATTAAGTTATACCGATTTCGAAGATATTTCAAAAATTATCTTTTCATTTTTCATTTTTAAAGTACGATTTTCAAGTATGCGGTCTGTTTCGTTGCGTGATTTCGCTACCTTGACTACTTCCACGTCAAAATTTGAAAAGGATGCTCCTGAAGCTCCAGAAACCGTTTTCATATATTGTTTCCTCTAAAATAGAAAGTTTCAAAGAAAATAAATGAGCATCTAATGAGCTTAAAATAGACAAAAAGCTGCAAATTATACTTTTTTTTCAAAAAAAAAAGAAGAATGAGCAGAAGAAAATGTTGTTGTTGATGATCTCTTTGACTAATAGGCTAATTTCAACTTTCTAAGGAGAAATATCGGTTTCAAATGGAGTGAGGCGAAGAGGGCAAAGGTTATTGAGCAATGGCTAGAGACAGGGAAAATGACGGGTTTCGATTGGGAAACTCAATTAAAATTACTGTTTCGGTAATATTATCAATTTATGCATAAAAGTGAACAAATTCGTTGTTTGTTCTTTTTACTAAGGCTTCCACGAAAGACGAAGACAAAAATTCGTCTTCGTTCGTTTTTCAGTTCGTCTTGCATTCGTCTTAAAAAGGTGTCAACACACTGCGTCAGACGGATTCAAGACGAAGAAGAAGACGAGAGGAAGACGAGAGGAAGATGAAAGCAGTATCACTGCACACCTATCGTAGACACATAGCCTTACAGAACTGGCAAAGATCATCAATTTAAGACTTTTTTCGCAATCATTACTTTTCATTATTAGGAAGTTATGAGCGGAACCGTGGTCGGCCTGCAGTTCTGTCTGTGTGTCTGTATGTCTGTCCAGGACCTTTTTTTTGAATAACTCGAAAGAACGGGATCCTCCTACTTTGATATGAAGGATGGAGTCATGGCCATCTGAGCGCTTCGCAACCATATCTTAGTCATTGCTTTCCAACGTTTCTAAGACATTCCAGAATGTTCGAAAAAGTTTTAGAACAGCGGTGTACCCGCGAGATTTCCACTGGTAATTGATTACGCGGAGAGCCGGCACAACGGAAGTTCAATTGTTTTTTTTTCAACGTTATTCATTGATTTTTGATGGAAATTTCGAAATAAGCAATGATTCACATAAAATAGCAGAAAAAATTGATAAAGCAAACTAAAAATATCTATGGAAGGATTTCTGGATCAAAAAAAAACTGAAATTTTTCTGTTTCAAATTTTATTAATATTGAAATTATTTGAGTTCAAATTTAGTTTGCTTTGAAGTTATCTCATATTAATGATTGAGTAATTGAAAAATAAGAAGACAGTGAAAAACGAAGCCGTGGGTATCGTTTCGGAATCGCTTATAATTTGCAATTTTCTTTGAAAATTTTACAGTTTCAGATTATATTATAGACGTTCAAGGTTTGAAATCGTAGTAATCTTATCAAGGTGGCTAGAAAGAGCCTCAAAAAAGTGAAACGCACTACCTTCTATTTTATTTGTGCTTTCCTAGACAAGCTTTTATAAAATTTTACTCCGATACGGATACTCACTCTCTCTCTCTCTCTCTGTCTCTCTCTCAGGCCTTGTCTCTTTCTTTTCGGCCAGAAATAAAGTGGAATCCAAAAAAAAAAACATATTTTGAACTTCAACGATAATATTGGCGCAAGCACTTAACCAAAAAAGTATCGAATTTCTAGGTCTGCTCGGTTCACGGAGCCGAGAAGCCGAAAACATGATTTCTAAAAAGTGTAGGTCTGGAAATTCCAGGAGAAAACAGCTGGTTTCTGGTTTCTTCCAAACAAAAATCGCTGATGCCGATGAACTCAGCTTTTCACCAAACTATGCAAAACCACCGAAGGACGCCAAAGAGATATGAAACGCAGACGAAATGCTAAAAAATGGTCTCGCCACGATTTCTATATATATATTTTAACTTTTTTCTATTGAAAATAAATAAATTTATATTAATTTAAACTATTTCTTCTGAGAAATACACAAAAATGTACGATACAAAAGAAAAAAAAATGAGGCGAGAAAACGGGAAATTCAATAAATTTAGCCATCTATCGTAAATCGACACTACTTTCGTGGCGAGACCATCATTCTTTAGCTATTTTTTCAATTTCATGAATAGGTCTACAGCATTCGAAACGGAAACAAATTTTAGTTTGCAACTGCAAGTATGTGAAACCCTGTTTCACTCATGCTCCTGAAGTTTTTGATAGTTTTCAAGCAGTTTTGAATTGAAAGAGTTGGGATATCCCACAGTTGGGATATCACAAGCTTGGCTTGAGACCCGCATACCATTCTCCTCCCACCCACACGCATTCCGCTTTCACCAGAGTACGGCGGAATTGGATTTTGGGAACTCGGAATCCGGAAAACGGAAAACGGAAAAAACATTTTTTTACGGAATCTGGAATCGGATTGCCGAATCCGGAATTCCGCCCTTCTCTGGCTTTCACTCGTCTATACAATAAGGCTTCCACGAAAACCGAAATTCCATGAAATGAATTCCATGAAAAGCTTCCACGAAACCTTACTATACAACTGAAAAGCGTTTTTGAAGAATTACTAATTGTCGTTCTAATGGTATTAATGAAAACCACTTGAAACAGAGAAAAAAAATGAAATTTGATTCGGAAAGCAATTATTTGAGAAAACAGAAATATGGAATTCTAAAAAACCGGAAATTCGCCAAATTCTAGCCTTCTTAATCAAACGCTTTCAGAGTAGTGATTTTCAGAACAACTGCTCGGTAATTTCCAAGAATCGCCCCCCCCCACTTCCAATATTTCCATGAGATTCAGACAAAATGAAATGAAAAAATGAAAATGAAACTAGTTCATGATGCCACATAGAAATCGAATTTAATTATGAAAATTGTGAATATTGGTGGAAAAAACTGACGTTAAGGGAAGGGGTGGGGGGTCATTCCACAGTCTTCCACCGGGGGGTCACTCTTATATTAAACGGGGGGGAGGAGTTATTGTATTATACCAACTCCTCGAATGAAATCTCTGCCTATCTATTTTTCCGGTTCACATTTTAATCTTTGATGCTCCCCTCATCCCACCACATTTTTTGCTTCCAAAATACTTCGAACAAACTTCAAGAGCATGTCGGAAATTTTATTTTAAATAGTTCTTTTTCAGCTTGTTTCAAAGAAACTGTATAATTTATTATTTAATTTAATTTAAATTAAATTAAATTAAATTAAATTGAATTTGTATAATTTAAACTTGTTTCGAAACAGAAAAAAAAAGTTTCCGAAATAAAAAACAAAAGTAAAAACAAAATGTACGAAATTGAAATCAGGAATGAACAAAATGAAATCCCTGAATCTGAATGCATCTTAAAAATGGACAGCATAACTCTTAAAAGGGCTCTGCGAGCTCTCCTCCTCTATTTTCTCATTTTCCATCATTTTGTTGGCCTTTTAGCCCAAGTCTTCCCAATTTACGAGCTAATAAAGCGTGTAGCACACATTCATCCGTATTTTGCATGTTTTTTTTTCTGTTTTGACCTTTTCTTTCTGGAGGAAAAACAATCAAAAAGCCTGCAAAAGTCTATTAAAAAGGAAAAATTGTAGGAAAATACAAATGAAAAGCGAATATTTTTATGAGGATTCGTAAAAAAATCAAGAAATACTACGAAATGCTCCAGAAAACACTCAGTTTCTTCGAGGCTTCGCCCATATTTTTAAAGCTACAAATAGATTCTAATATACAGTCCAAAAACGTTGGAAAGATGGTTCGGAACACTACAAAAGCCAAATGAGCTATTCAATTATAAAACTCTTGAAACAGCAATTTTTTTTGAGAATTCAGCTATGTATTTCGTAGCTGGATTGAGCTGAAAAGGACGCAAAAATGGAGTAAAAAATGCTGAAAACCACTGAACTGGCCAGCAAATTGGGGACAGCTCAGTAAACAACTGAAGAAAAAAGGTCAGTGTCATAACAGAAAGCTTGAAATTTTTGGCTGAAAATTCATCATTCTTTGTTAAGGACTTTTCAATTGAAATACCTTCAAGTCTATAAGAAATTATAAATAAATGCTCTTTTACAGAATTTCAACGCTGGATTTCTTGTTTCTGAATAAATCATTGTAATTGATCATTGATTGCTCATTTGTTGATACGAATTTGATCAATTTTCAGAGTGACTTGACTATTTTAAAGATAGTAACACTATGCTTCCTTTGCGCCTCTATTTATAGAATAAAGATGTAATAAAAAAACGAGAAATGAGGGAATCTTCTTTCTAGTTATCAGATGACTGCCAATGAGACGAAACTAGCTCATTAACATTGAATAAATTCAGAGGTGAAATCGCATTAATGAATCGGAATTTGTTTTTAAAGGATTCGACGTGTTACTCGGTTTAAGAAGCGGAGACAACACATTGCTCGGGTACTGACAGAGCAGCGCGGGGTCCCTATTCCGTGTTCCGCATTTCAGATTCCAGAATCTTTTACCGTGCTCCATTGAATATCCTTTCTATATCCAAATTCCAATTTCATCACTCGTATTCCGCGTTCCGTGGTTGTTTTTCTTCGATTTCCGTAATTCAGAATAGAAATTCCATATCACGCTTTCTTCCTTATTCCAGATTTCCGATGCCATAATTCGTATGTCCTGTTCTGTGGTTTTCATTCCATTTTCCGACTTCCGGATTGAATATTTCGTATTTAATGCTACATAAACAGAAAGCTTCCTACCTTCTTCTAGATTTCGAATTCAGCGATTTCAGTTCTTAGTTCCGTGGTTCTATCGCCGTTTTCCGGTTACATATCAACTTAGTTACTCAGCCGATCCATCCGTTATCCGTGATCACCGCTAACCATAACTTGCGATCTTTGGCGTTGGTGGTTAATGAAGTACTCAGTTGACTTCCTGGTGTCTCTTTCAATGTGTACGAAGATTTGGAAGATGCCGAGAATCAAAAAAGTCGAAAGGAAGGGTGAAGGGCGTTTATATAGGCGGGTGAAAACAGGATGCGTGTGGGTGCGAGGGGAATGGTATGCGGGTCTCAAGCCAATCGTTATGACGATGCTGATGAGCAAGGGACGGTATTGATTAGCTTGATGGTGATATCCGGCTGAAATGTGGTCTCGAGGAATATCAGTTTCGTCCGCCTTCCTTCAGTTCTAAACCATGATTCCGTCTGCAGTTCCTGGCTGCTATCCTGAGATCAAATCACCAAGTGAAGGATGAAGAGACTTTTGAAGAAGGCTAGAATTTGGCGAATTTCCGATTTTTTAGAATTCCATATTTCTGTTTTCTCGTCGTTCGTTTCCTCGTCTTTCGTCTCCTCGTCTTCGCTCGTCTTTCAGTTCGTCTTGCATTCGTCTTACGTAATAAACGCAAGACTTACGCAAGTCAGACGAATTCAAGACGAAGACGAGGTTTCGTGGAAGCGTTTCATGGTAGTTTCATGGAATTTCGGTTTTCGTGGAAGCCTTATTGTATAGGCGGGTGAAAGCGGAATGCGTGTGGGTGGGAGGAGAGTGGTATGCGGGTCTCAAGCCAATCGTTATGACGATGCTGATGAGCAAGGGACGGTATTGATTGGTTTGAAGGTGATATCCGGCTGACAGCTCTTCGACTATGGTGTTGCTTAGTTACATAGTTAATCGATCCGTCATTTGCTTGTGTGGGTGCGGATCACAGCTATGTCTTGCGATCTTGGGCGATTGTGGTCCACGAAGAAGTCAGTCGATTTCCTCGATATATTGAGACTACTTTTCGTAGTGAGTCGGACCATCTCATGGGGGGGGGGTCGTCCGATAGGTCCTTTTTGATCTCGAGGAATCCATTCTTGTATCAGTTTCATTCATCTTCCGTCAGTTCTACGCATAACGTGTCCGGCCCATCCTAATTTTTTTGATGTATTTAGGTGGGTCCGTGACCTGAAACAAATTGAATTTTTGCAGTGAGTCCAAGCAGTCCAGTCCAGCGGTGTACAACAGCTGTTGAATTGCTCCTCTTCAAATTATAGAATTTCTTGTGCATGAAATTAAGAAGTCACTGTCAACGGTTTTTAATATTTTTAACTTACAGTGATGTTGTGCTGTCCAAGCATTTTGAAGAACTTCGAAACAAATCGAGCAGTGTCTACTCATATTGAGTGTACAGTAGCTGTTGAATTGCTCCTCTTCTCACTTACTTAGTTAGTTACTTGGTCGATCCGTCAATCGCTTATGTGGGTGCGGATCACAGCTATGTCTTGCGATCTTGGGCGATTGTGGTCCACGAAGAAGTCAATCGATTTCCTCGATATATTGAGACTACTTTTCGTAGTGAGTCGGACCATCTCATGGGGGGGGGTCGTCCTTTTTTTTTTTTTAATTTTTGATCTCGAGGAATCCATTCTCGTATCCGTTTTTGTCCATCTTCCGTCAGTTCTTCGCATAATGTGCCCGGCCCATCCTAATTTTTTCTTTTTGATGTATTTGAGTGGGTCCGTGACTTGGGAGATCTTTCGGATGTCTTCGCGGTGTAAGTATCGTTGATTTTATTAAAATTGTTTACGTATTTCAGTTCTTACAAATAGCCTTTATTGCAACAGAATCAAATTTGGGAATTCATAATTCACGGTTAGTAAGTTGCAAGAATCGCCCCCCCCCCCTCCACCGCTGTACATCTTCAAGTTTCCGAAGCTCTGGGGATGTTGGGACGGGATAAAACTTGAGGATGTCAAGTAGTCATCCGCTTTTCGGGAGGGGTGCGATTGTATGATTGTACTTATAATGCAACAATCACCCCCCCCCCAACCACTTTCTTGAGTTTTCGGTGGAGCGCACTTACTTTTATGGACTATTGTAGAGCCTTTGCGCCCTCCAATAAGTGAAAGAAATCCGCAGAATTTAAGATTCTCATTTGAATATTATCAATTGCAGTTTCACTAAAGTCTTACTAAAAGTTTTCTTACTTTAAATGAGCCACAGATACATTTCAATAGAGCGCGCTTGCAATTATCCAAGTGCTGGGGATGGAGGCGCCGTGCTTGAATATGAAGCGCTTTATCGATTTGATGACTAGTGAGGTTTTGCGTGAGGTATTGGACAAAAGCAAAGTATGACCACACTATTCACCTTGACGTAACGCATGTAAACGATCTAGAAGATCTGTAAAAACCAATAAAAATCCGTTGTTCATGAAAGTGTGAGAAAGTGAAATGTGGCTTGAAAAATGGTGAGCAATCGGGGAAAAGAGAGCAAGAAAATAACTTCCAGATGGTTGGAACACCGGGTATTCAGTGGAATATGAAAAAAAAAGAAATTGTGAAATGGGAATAGGAGAAAGATGGTAAATTTTGTTGGCAAAAATGTGAAATTCAGATTTTAATTACGTTATCCGATGAAACAACACATCTCGTTATATAGAAAGAGCAGGATTCCTTTTTTAATGCACTCAAACTCTCAATGTGGAGCAGCTTACCTATTCTAGTGAAGCTAATGGTGATAATGTCGGGTTATTGCCCGGTTTGTAGACCAAAGGCATCAAAATCCTCAAAGCCAAAGTCAGTGTTGACCTGTCGATCTCCTTGATCTACATGTTGCAGTTGGCGCTAAGGGCGCGATACTGACGTGTTTTTGGACTCAGGGTGGCGCGAAAAAAACACAAAGGAGGAAGTTATATAAGTTTTTATAAGTTACCTAAGTTTTCATTCTTGGCTTTAGGATTTTTGAGTTGCCTTGTGTTAATTTTTCTTATTTTTCTCTGTTCGTTGACTGCCTTCTTTTAATAAATCCTTAACATCAAAAGCAGTGAGGAGTCAACCTACAACTATAAAAACAATTTGAAACAGCATAAAATAACAAAATAAAAAAATAGTTTCGCAGGAGACTTTTTTGCGAGTACTCTTGGCACGCTGTCAATTGCGAATTTTGGAAACTTTTCAATAATTTCAAAAGTGGATTCTTTGCGTGCATCCCTCATTATGCGAGCTTCTCCGCATCGATCCCTAATTGCCGAACTGTTTCCCGATGGAGTCCGAGTAAAACACCGACGGAAAAAAGTCAAAGAAGTTGCTCACAGCTCTCAAGGTGCGCGGCTTCTCCGATGTCATCTGGGACGACGAAAATATCTTCACTATCAGACAGATTACGATCCGCTAGAACCAGCCTGATATTCAAAAGTTGCCTGCCATTTAACCAGCCAGATGTTTCCACAATCGGCCATGGTGTGGGCTTCACTGATAAAAGATCAACTCGCAGATGTACCAAAATACTGTGTTGAAGGGTGTCTCACTTCCGAGATTCAATAGCTACTTTGGCCAGCGACCATTCATCCTTCAACAAAATTGGGCTCCTTCGCATGACTCCAAATCTACCAATGCGGTGTTCGACGCCATTTCCAAGGATATCTGAACCTGCTTCCTAGCCGGATCTCAATCCACTCGACCTCTCAGTATGGAACAAAAGGTCATAGCTCACTCTCATTCAAATTTTAAGTCTCTGAACCTGGAGCTGCTCAAGGGGTGAATTTGCCGACTCGTTTGAAGTGGTGCATCGAGGCTGAAGACTAGCCAGTATTCATTAAATCAATGTTCTTATTAGAAAACCGTTATAAACCAACAAAAAAAAGAGACACCGTCACCGTTTCAGTTAGACAGTGAAATACAAAGACCGATAATAAAAGAAGCAAACACTCTCCCATTTCCCCGCTTGTTTTTTTTTGTGCACAAAGCTCTAAAAAACGGCAAGGAGGCAATAACTCATTTGGCATGTGTTCTAATGTGAATATATGTATTCATAAACGAGAAGACGACAAGCAGGAGGCCCGGCCGGAAGGATGTTTACAATGAATGTTCAAAACTGGCGGGCAGAGGGTGGAGCAATGAACCACCACCCGTCAGTTTACCATACATTTTTGATGTGGTTGCCGAGAATTCGGACAAATAGGGGGGGGGGGAAAGGACACAAACCAACTTCTGGGTGGCTGCTTTGTAAGATGGAAATCAAGGAAATAGAGAGCGCATAATGCTTGTTCGACATTTTCCAACTTTGCCTGTTTCAAAAACTCAAAAATAAAAGAATTTCGAAAAACCAAGAACTACAGAATATCGTGGCTATTTTCATCTAGCTGGAGGTAAGAATTTCTGAATAGAATTTTTAGTTATTTCATCTTGTTTTTTTCCACCAAAAATCTGATACCCAAGAAATATAATCTGAAAATACATAATATATTAGGGGAAATAGAATTCTGACGAAGTGGCGTGAATGCCGTAATCGCGGTCGTACTATTCAGGCAAAAGGTACACAACTTGAATTTGATGATGCTTTCATGTCAAATGAGTTTGATTACCGGCTTTGGCTTTCTTAACACAAAAGTTACTCCGCCAAATTCCACAAGTATCCCACAAGTTCAAAACTTAAAGCTTCCATTTGGCCGAAATTTCGGCCGTCTCTTCTTGTCTTCGTCTTGAATTCGTCTGACGCAATGTGTTGACAACTTTTTTATTGCGTAAGACAAATGCAAGACGAACGAAGACGATTTTTTGTCTTCGTCTTTTGTGGAAGCCTTTCCTAAACTTGGGGGGGGCTTTGTTGAGTAGTTTTGCAGTTTTGAAACAGAAATCGGCTCTGGAGAACAGAAAAATATATTGAAAACTTCTTCAAAATTGAGCAATCAGTCGCCTTGGATTCTGAATTTAAGAAAACCAACGTAATATCAATAAAATGTTTACTGTTTATAAGTTTATTTAAAATAAAGGAGCAAGAGAAGGAAATTAATTGTGTGATTAGGTTTTAAGAGTTGGAAACTCTTGAATTTTGAAAAAAATGAAAACGAAAGTAACTGTAATTTTAGTTTGCAATTTTAGAAATCATTACATGAAAAAAACGGAAAATTATAGATTTTGATGTATTTTGTAAGGAAAACACCGAATTATAAAAATAAACTAAAATTTGATTTCTTTTTCGACTCGCAATTTCAATTTTTGAAAAGTTGTCAATCAGCCCGGATTGGACCATATAGAAGTCAAAAACTGTTGGGGTCGGCAAGCTCGTAAGAGGACCTCTAATCCACCACCCTGGTAAAATGAAGCATACTATCGGAGGATATCAGGAAGATCTTTTTCGTGGTTTCGACACGAATTTTTCTGTCATCGTCTCCACAGAATCCTTCGCACGCCGATGTGTATCTCAGCAGCGAAAATTGAGAAATCGAAACTGGTTATGACACTCTGAAATGTGCTGACGGAGAGTGTTCACAAGTTTAACCTAATATCAAGCATAGAAATGCAACATAGAAAATGAGTTACAGAAACAGAAAACCACGGATTTCTCCTGAATATTGCTTAAAATCACATTTGAGCCCACCAGCGATCCTGACTCCTGTCTTTCTTCGAAATGAAAAAATATTATTTGAATCGAACACAGGCTGCAGATTTCCATTATGTATGAATGCACATTGACTTCAAACTTTTCAAAAAGTCATCAAATTTGCCACTCAAAGAGACGTCTCCCAGAATCTTCAGGTACTCCCCGACTTCTGACCATTTGCGAATGGGCATTTGAATAGGTTTTCAAAGCTGATAAATATCTATAATTTATAGACTTTTCAATGTGAAAATCACTGTTTTTAAATGGTTACTAATTGAAAAGTTTGCGTTCATTGGGGTAATATTTCGATGTCGACATCCAGCCAGAAATACGGCATCCACGAAAGACGAAAACAAAAACTCGTCTTTCCTCTCGTCTTGGTTCGTATTTCAGTTCGTCTTGTATTTGTCTTAAGCAATAAAACAAATACTTACGCCAGTCAGAACAATTCAAGACGAAGAAGAAGACGAAACGAGACGGTCATATTTTGTCTTTCGTGGAACCTTTAGGATTTACACTCAGTTTAATATAAAACGAAATAAAACAATATCCAGGAGCTCGTGGTGGCTCGAAGTGAATGCTACACATGTTACATGTTTCACAAATGTTACACAAATTATAATTTGTTACAAGTTGTATAATTTGTGTTCTTGTTGAAACGGTAATTTTTTTTTCGTTTTTGAAGAAAGTCGCGAGTTTTTAAGTTTTCTGAAAAAGAATATTATATATTAGTGTAGGTTTAAAAACCAGTAGTTTCTCGAATTAATTTAAATCATGAAGTTTCATTCACACGATTTTGAGAAAAAAGAGCACAGGTAATTCAAAATACAGAGAGAGAGAGAGCGCTTTGTGTTCATTTGCGCGTGATATACAGCGTTTTCTCCCGTTTTCGCGTCTGCTCACCTGTTCTGTTTTCTGGAATCGTAACGCCTGCAAATTCTCTACAATGAACCGTAGCAAAATACTCGAGTTACTCGGGAAGGAAACAATGCCGCGAAATCGAAGCTAAAAGTTCGAGTGGCCGGAAAATCTAGAAGAAAGACAAAAAGTCAATCCGTCCTCCTGAAATTCTATGCACATCATCATTTGAGCACACCTTCTTCTGTTCTCTGAAATTCGATCCGTCCATTTTAAAACATTGCAAAAAGAAAAACACAAAAACCACCCTCATGCTCAGAACAAGGGCGACCGACGAAGAATAGCACGTGCTCATCCGAGGAAACGTGGAAACATTCAAAGAATGGAAAATAATAATCGAAAAATCAAGTTTCTCTCAAGAAACGAATCGAATGGTATCCCATGGATACGACAACCCTCATTATTGCCGATCTCCATGTAGACTCCGCCCATAGTCCGCTTGAAGGAGGGGGGGGGGAGAAGGCCTTATGGTGGGCTCCGAAATAAAAGGAAGAAGAAGCACAAACTGTGAAATGCATAAGCTCCGCGGAGAGAGGAATACTAGAGAATAATCGGCGGAAAGAGAAGGTGTTTCGCTGAGTAAAATACACAATATGTTGGTAAGTGGTTTCACTATGTGATGGGCTCAAAGGCCACCAAAATTCCTCAATTCTCGACTGAAAACGTCTTTTTTTTGGACAGCTGTTGTGAAGACGACAGTGCTGTTTCAGAGGAAGTAGAACACGCGTCGAGTACTCCTTTCTTGAATTTTCATTAGGAAAAACAAAGAAACAGAAATTAAATTCTAATGAAACATCTGCTTTATGGCTTCCAATTTGGAAATGAATCAGTAAATTATGAAGTTCGAAGCCTTGAATTTCACTGGGAACGGGGCTCAATGTCACCCGAAGTTCTTGGCTCACAGCTTGACAGCGTCCTTGTACCTTACCATTCGTACACGGCCTTTACAACCATCTAACTGTAATCGTTTCGGGTTAATTAATGTTCATTATTGCTACCTTAGTGTTTAAAGGCGCATGCGATATTTCTGATCTTGATGTAGCTTGACGCAAATTAAAAAAAAGCTTAATTTTCATCGCTATTCCGGCGCTAAACAAACCAATTCAAATAATGGAGTTTTTCGCTCCAAGCTAATTCCCGCTTTCAAATTTGCCGGCCGTCAAAAAAGCGGGAGGGTGGAGTGTCGTTGCGGCGATAAGGAAACAGTACTTGGAAAGCAAAACTGAATTTTGCGTGTCAAGGGTGTCCTGTAAGGAAGAAGCCTCATCTTTCAAAGACTGGCTCCTATTGTTGATACGAGGTTTCGCCAAGGGTGTATGCACACTAAGCCGCAGACTTGACGACAGTGTTGTTCAATCCGCGAGCCAAAAATTGTCTGTAGAGCAGGTTCCCTGAAAGATAAAAAGAAAATGCTATTGATTGAGAGATCTGAGTGCCATGAATCTTGAAAATTATACACTATTAACGTCCAATTTCACCATTTTTAAGTTCCGAATTTATTCAGAATATCGGATGACGTAGCAACGTCACTCTAATGTTCGATGGCACATGGTAAGCCATGTAAATGTATGCATAGTATTCCGAATAAAACAATGTAAACTTTTGGAAAAGAACTCGTTAGCAACGAAAATAACTATGACTAAGAAAAAAAAGAAAGCATAATAATTCGGAAAATCGGGAATTCGTCTATTATTTCGAAGCGTCAGGGCGGAAGGTCGTGGAAGACGAGAATGTCTGGAGCAACATGTTTTATTTAGTACGAATCTTTTGTTTTCCTGAAATCGGGGAACTTTTTTAACGAAAATTTGAAACTCTGGTCTTCTTTTGTTTCTGGAATGATTGGCTAATGAAGCGTATAGTTTTTCCCAACTGCTTATTTTTTTGAAACAGAAAAAAAAACCGGATCGAGAACAATTGTGATACGAGTAAGGAAGAGAGAGAATCTAAAAATGTTGCTTTCAATTAAATACTTAAAATAAACTCCTAACAACCACAACTTTTTGAATATGATCCTTACCAGCCTTTTCGGCTGGTGCGCCCTCGGCTTTTTCGATTAGTTTTCAAATCTTTCAATCATAAAAGAGGCAGCTGTTAAGCATTGATGCGTGTTTTAGGTTTTTGGAGTACATTTCCAGTTTTTCAATGAAGAAAAAATGATTTCAAATCACAAATTCCAGATTTAAGAAGATGGATCAGAAAAATAGTTTCATAGAAGCTGTAAAATACTGTAAAGTGAAGCAGATGCTCTGATTTCATTGCCAGTCTGGAAAACTTCGAAAGCTTTTGGTCTGAACGGTTTTGTATTTCTTGGAAAAGCATGTAATCAGAGTTTTTTCAGAGAGAAACTCCAGCTTTTAACAAAAGCTTCGTGATTTAAGAATACAGAAAATGAAAATAAGATTTCAGAATACACATCATACTAAATTTGTAAAGAAGAAAGTAACCAGAGAAGAGTGGAATTCCGGATTCCGGATTCCGCCGTTTTTTTTCATTCCGTTTTCCGTGAAAACATTTTTTTTCCGTTTTCCGTTTTCCGGATTCCGTGAAAATTTTTTTCCGTTTTCCGTTTTCCGGATTCCGAGTTCCCAAAATTCAATTTCGCCCAACTATGAGTTTTGATACTTTATTCTCAATTGTTGTGAAAAGCATACTTTTTTGAACTCCCGCAAAAATTTTTGCGAACAGAGCGCATTTACATCATTTGATTCCTTCATTAATGGTTGAAATTCCGTTTTCCGCATTTCGCGTTCCGGATTCCGCCGTTTTTTAAATTCCGTATTCCGGATTCCAGTTTCCATGCAATTTTTTTTCCGTTTTCCGGATTCCAGATTCCGTGAAAAAATTCTTTTTCCGTTTTCCGGATCCCAGATTTCGTGAAAAATTTTTTTTCCGTTTTCCGGATTCCGGATTCCGAGTTCCCAAAATCCAATTCCGCCCTACTCTGAAAGTAACTACTGTCCGCTTCTCTTATTTACCTCTCATTGTCAGACGATGTTCATTTTCTCAACAGAGCACGTTTCCTGAGAGCACGCCTGCGACAAAAAGTTGCGCCGAATGGACTTGTCGGGTGTTATCTGAATGCCGGAATATTCGGATTTTGAGAATTTTGCCTTTTCGAAAGTTAGTAATCCTCATTACCTCAAATCAGTTTTGGCTGATATCGATCGGAATTCCATTCCGGAATGATATATCCGAAGTTCCGAGTTTCATTCCGCACACCGCTGAGTTGGAAAGAGACTTTTGGATAGTATCAAAGGAAACAAGAAAATTATGAATCTTAACTCCAATCTCGCATGGCTTATGTGATGCCAGTTCTGAATAGAGCTGCCTAATGTCAAAATGGCAAGATGCCCCAACCTATCTTCTAATTTGTTGCCTAACTGCCTAGCTGCTGCCCATTATCAGCCTGATTACATAGTTTCTGATTGAGATGTCCAGAAGCTTAAGATGGGCACGTTGCCCAAACTGCTTTCATGAAAAATGCTCAATTAAAGCATCGGTTTCCTGATTGAACTTGATTTTCATTGCATTCCATGCACCTTTAGTATTGTGAAAAACGAGCTATATCTCCTGATTTACTTTTCGAATATCAACTGGATAACAATGAAAGTAAAGTGGCGAACAGATTAAAAAGATTAGAAATTATTGCTCTGAAACAGCAAGAAACTTTGTCTTTCCGAGTTTGCCGGGTTTTGCCTTAAAGAAAATCATAGAATGCCATCCTTAGACATTCCGTAACATCATTGATATTCAAATTGTCTGGCGTTGCCTATAAATTCTTCCGGCAACAACCATTTCGCATATCACTTCTGGTGGCATTCCGTTTTAAGCGGCATCCATTCAATTGCGTCACATTTGCTTCTTTTCGTATTCACATTTTCTTGTTCGGCAAAAATGTTTCTTATTTTTCTATTTTCAGAAGCATTTTCAGATAATTTCACAAGAAATTAGTTATAGAGAGAGAGAGAGAGAGAGAGAGAGAAAGAGAGAGAGAGAAGAGCTATAGAGATGGGAGTGGAGAACGGAAATCGGAACTCCGAAAATTTTGAGCATTTCCGTTAATCTTGAAGGCGCGGCGCATTATCAGAATTTTTTTCGCATTTTCGTTAAAGAATTAAAGGTATATAAGAAGTGAGAGCTCCTGTAAAGTAGTCACCCTCCACCGTCTCACTTTATCGCTACCATAATCCGTTTGTTCAATAGCTGTTACGCCTCTGATCGACCAAAAGCCGATGGTCGATCATAGTCGTTGACTTTCCCACCTGCTTCAAAAAATGTATATAATGAAAAGCCTCAAAGTTTCAAAATTTCAGTGACATGCAAATATTCCTCTCCTCCGTGCTATTCTTTTCCATGCTGATGCCCTGCTTGGCGTTCTCCATTCTGTCTACAGTGGCTCCAAATAGAGTTATGATTCATATTAACCAGGCTATAGCAGTCTACTTGTACATCGCCGAGTGCTGGTTCTCATGGAAACGGTATCTCAACTGGACGACCTATTTCAAGCATTCCGTGAGCTTTTAATGTTTTTTTTTCCAATTTGAAACTGTGAAATTTCGAAAATAAAAAGAGCACAGAAAATGTTTTTTTTTCTCGCTTAAATTACGACGGTGAGTACTATGAATTCTTCTATTTTAAAATTAATTATTGCTAGATATCAGCTGTATTTAATTTGGGCGTACGGCGTAAAATGGAACCAAAAATGAACAAGGTAAGAACAACTATTATTCATTAAGCTTTCAGGCAGTCCATAGAAATATTAAGGAAAACTAGACCACCATTTCAGCTTTTTTCTTCTGAATTCATCCCTTTTTCTTCAATTCTCAGTTCGACTGAAAATTGAATCAAGAAAACTATATTTTCTCTTTAGTGTGGCAAATGGTTTTGGGTCGGCCCGCTTCTAAGTTAGGTAAAGTGAGAACTGATTCTGGTCCTCTGACGCTCATTGGAAACTCAGAAATGTACCCCAATCTCAAGAAAAGTTACACCTCCCGTTTGCAGCGTAACTGTAATTCAAGCTCGCCACGGGTCGGCTCAAAACTTTCGAAGGAGCGGACTAGAAGCCCCTTCGCTACAGGGCAGGCAGATCGAATACATACATAGATGTTGTCATTTCATTTGTTCTGTTTCAAAACTCTTTTTTCTACATTCTCAGATATGTGGGTCTTACTGACAGTTTCAATTTTGTTGATAGATTTGATTTGTACCAAATAGTGTGCTTCACCGTTAAAATTTCCATGAGATTTCGGTTAATTAATCAGTGAATTAACCGTTAAAAATTCACCGCTTTTCACGGGTAATTAACCGAGTAAAAAAATTTTAACCGGTTAATTAGCTCGAAATTAACCGGTTAACCGCAGGTGAAACGGTTAACCGATGAAAAGTTTTGCTAAACAACGCGCGCGCGTATAATTGGAGTGTCGTTGTTGATTTTTTTCCTTTTTCAATATTTTTGTTGGTTTTCCCGGAATTCACTTTTATGGCCTAAAATTTAATTTTGGATTATGTGCTTTCTCGGTTAACCGAAGGTGAATTTCCCGGTTAATTACCCGGTTAATTAACCGGGGAATTAACCGGTCGATTAACCGGTCAAAGCATTTTTCACCGGTTAATTCACCGGTTAATTCCCCGGTTAACCGTCGGTTAATTAACCGGTCAATTAGCCTTTAGCTTTCACCTCTTAATCGGGAAATTTTTAGCCGATGAAGCACACTGGTACCAAAGAAATGAGCCGGCCGGTGGGATTACAAGTATGCTTGCAACGGGATACATCGATATGCGACTATGTTCACAGTGTGCTAGGACTCCTCACGGAATCTGAAGCCGGGATCGTCTAGTCCGCCCTACAGCGCTATTTCCATCTGAGTCGTTGTTCTATATTGATTTGTTAAAGGGACAACATTGGAGCTTAAGGAGAACTACCTCAACTAGCTCTTTCCAGACTGTGATGCTCGGCTTCTCACTTCTTTTGCTCCTTATTTGTGTTCACTCAACGTGATGTATCAGCTGTTCAGGGCTCTTGGATGTTCAGAATTCAGAGGCAATTGATTTTCAGCCTTCAAAAATCAAAAGAAAGGAATGGAAAGTCGGTAATCAAACTCCTTATTACTCCAAATCAGAAGTCGAAAAAAAGAAATTTCAAGAAAACAATTCAAAATTGCTGAAAATGATCGTTTCAGACTATCTCAGTTTGTTGCTTCTCCCCTCTTATTCATCATTTGAATTCCTTTCTAATTCTTCCAGTCATCATGGCTCATCTTCTGATTGTGGCGCTCTACTTCAAGTACAATGCAATGTACACTGCTCTTCAAGAAAAGAAATATTCGGTGCAAGACGTCATGCTGGTGTAACTAAGCTTCATGTTGAATTTCTTGTTCGGTCTTTCTAAAGTAAAGTTTTTCAATTATTAATAGTGCATATTGATTGAAAACGTTTGCTTCAACTTTTAAATATTCTCAAAACCCAAAGTGCTGCGGAATTACCGATTTTTACACTGCAAAAAGATAGAGCAGCGTGTGGGTATGGTAGGTTCTAGCCTGAAATCAGAGTAGGGCGGAATTAGATTTTGGGAACTCGGAATCCGGAAAACGGGAAACGGAGAAAAATTTTTTCACGGAATCTGGAATCCGGGATTCCGCCCTTCTCTGCCTGAAATAAGGCCCGCAGTGACCGTAGTTTAGGTGTCGAATTGTATAATTCTTAAGACGTATTTCCGTTGTAGGGTAAGGAATGATCATGTACAAGAAAAATGAAGATTAGGGAGACAATCAAAATGCGAACCAGAAGAAGCCGAGAGGAAGGGTGAAGGGCGTACATACATACAGGGTGGCCGGCGGCCGCTAATTACCCGCACACTATAGAACGGCTACGGCTATGAAACCGTAACCAAAAATCAAAGAGACTTGGGAATTAACAAAAAGTTTATTGAAATGATAACAAAAAACATAAATTAATCTGTTCCATGCGGTCACCTCGCTTGCGAATGACAGCCCGAAGACGTCGCGGGTAAGCTTCAACTGTAGCACGCAGGTAATCGGCTCACAATTTGTCCCATTCCTTGAGCAAAGTCTTCTTCAGAGCAGCCACACATGAATGGGGTTGAGCACTGACCTTGCTCTGCATGACCCCCCACACGGAGTAGTCCAAGGGAATCAGATCTGGCGAAGATTCCGAGCTGTTTAGCAATCGTTCCTCCACTGATTCCGGACTTGAACATATGGATAATGGTAGCACGGTGGGGAGAAGCACGTATCATTTGGCTAAAACATAACTTATGAAGCTGAAACTTGGGAAAATAGTGAATAAAACAATTGAATTTTTCCGCCCCACTGATGCGTCAATTTTGGCCTGCTTGGCGCGGAACCCGTGTGCGGGTAATTAGCGGCCACTCTGTACAGGCGGCTGAAAATGGAATGTGTGCGGGCGCTGGGTCTCAAGCCAAAAGTTATGACGACGCTGATGAACAAGGGACGGTATTGATTGGCTTGATGGTGATTTCCGGCTGAAATCTGGTATCGAGGAATATCAGTTTCGTCTGCCTTCCTTCAGTTCTAAACCATGATTCCGTCTACAGTTCCTGGCTTCTCTCCTGAGATCAAATCACCAAGTGAAGGAAGCGTTGGCCAATATTCAATGGCTACCTAATCTTTGGCTACTTGATCAATGGCTACCTGATATTCTTTGGCTACTTTTTCCTTCGATTATCAATGGCTACTTATTTTCAATGGCTACCTAGTTTCAATGACTCCCTAGTTTCAATGACTCCCTAGTTTCAATGATTACCTATTTTCAATGGCTACATAGTTTGTAGCCATTGATTTAATAATACGATTTCCACGCAAAAATGATCTAAAAGTCGAAAACTATTCAGAAAATGAGCAAAATTTAATTTAATTTTCAAAATTTTCAAAAAATTCTAAAGATTCAAAAAATTCAAAAGGTAGCCATTAATCAAGTAGCCAAAGATTAGGTAGCCATTGAATATTGGCCGAGGAAGCTTTCAGTAAATTCTGAAAACGGATTCTTTATCAGTGTGTTCTAATCTATCGATTCACAAAGGTAACTCCGGAAACTCCATTGTGGGTTTACAACCTTTCCTAGTTAGAGATATGTGGAACTATTCCGGAAGCCAAGCCTACGGTGGCGTCATTATCATACAGTAACGGTATAGCTTCTCCCTTAAACGCTGAATTTCGGAAGCATTTCCTCATAGTTAAAATCATATCATAATTATCACAATCAGAAGTTTCAGAACCGGACGCTTAGCAACAGGTCATTTCAATCCGCTTGGAGCTTTCCGCAATGTTTATTTCTGAAACGTCCGGTTTTGAAGCGGCCTGTTGCGAAACAGTCAAGATTCGGCGCATTTTGACGTTGTATTCGGAAGATTCAGAAGGAATATATATTTTTTTATATTTCGAAATTCTGAATGCAAAGATGCGGAGTATTCCGATATTCCGAAAAGTTCCTTTTGTCGTAGAAGTGCATAGAAGGACGGAAGCACCGTTTTTCCAATGGCTCATGTACTTCGTGAAGATAAGTGAAATGCCTTTGGCGTTTTTTCCTTTTTCTGTCTTTTTCACTCTCTCTATTTACTCAGTTCTCAAGTATTCAAATGTACAGCTAAGAATGTCATTGAATTGTCGTCAGGACTGGTGTTCAGTGTGAATAATACACCATTTGTCCAATATCTTACGCAAAACCTCAGACCAGCTCGTGAACGACGACTTGCCTTGCCTTCTTTAATACATTATTTTTAAGTGACTAATCTAGAAATTGCTAATGAGCCTCTATTCGATTTTTAGATCTACTTCACCCCTTGTTCCTTTTAGTAGCGGTAGGGTGGAGTGTCGTTGCGGCGATAAGGAAACAGTATTTGGAAGGAAAGACTGAATTTTTAAACTCATAGTAGGCGGAATTGGATTTTAGGAACTCGGAATCCGGAAAACGGAAAACGGAAAAAAATTTTTCACGGAATCCGGAAAACGGAAAACGTAATAAAAAAAACGGTGGAATCCGGAATCCGGAATTCCACTCTTCTCTGGTTACTTTCTTCTTTACAAATTTAGTATGATGTGTATTCTGAAGTCTTATTTTCATTTTCTGTATTCTCAAATCACGAAGCTTTTGTTAAAAGCTGGAGTTTCTCTCTGAAAAAAACTCTGATTACATGCTTTTCCAAGAAATACAAAACCGTTCAGACCAAAAGCAAAATTGCCCATTTTTTCGAAGTTTTCCAGACTGACAATGAAATCAGAGAATATGCTTCACTTTACAGTATTCTACAGCTTCTATGAAACTATTTTTCTTACCCATCTTCTTAAATCTGGAAGTTGAGATTTGAAATCCTTTTTTCTTCATTGAAAAACTGGAAATGAACTCCAAAAACCTAAAACACGCATCAATGCTTAATAGATAATGGCAAACTGAAAAACAACGAAACGTTTCCGATTCTTAAGAAATCCAAGTGTTTCTTTCTGATGCTGCGAAAATAGAAGTCGTTATATTGGAGCATTTTAAGGAGTTGAAGAAGCATTGGGGGTCCCTCCAGCGTGCTTAAACGGGCGCACCATATGGAGCACTTTGCCAAACGGGTGCTTCTTACGTGTGATTGCAACTGCCGTCGGAAGAGCTTGAGAGGCGTTTTTCTTGGGGCTAAAACAATAATTTTGGAACATGAAAGTGCAGAAAGATAGTAACATTCTGAAATGAAAGAAAGATAAAACTTACTGGGACCAATACATATTTCCAGAATCATCATCTGGCTCATCGAGCTTCAGTTCTGGATAGGAATCATGATACGTGTCAACTATTTCGATGCCCGTTGCCATATTTCTGTCGATCAGCCAGTTGCATTCGAAATCGTCGTCATCCTCGCCGAGAGGATTCAGAAGGCGTTCGGCAACCTGGAATATGGGCGTGCCGATGCTTAATCATGGAGCAAAATAAGTCGACTTACTTTCATCCATCCAACGAAAAACATGAACTCCAATATTGTCAAAATTGGGAAAACAGACTGAACTTCTGTTGATCGACCCGACAAAAGGTATTGTCGAGAAATCAGGCAGATCGCGAAGTACACGCGTACTGCGAGGAACACAACCTGAAAAACTCAAAATCGTTACTGTTACGTTTCTTCTAGAAATTACCACTTTTCATTATTTCTTTATCTATCATCATATAAATAAACCGATGAATTTTTGCAAGCTTCATAGTTTGCGCTGATTGAAAACTTTCAGCTCCGGAACACAGAGTACGGAAAGCGGAAGTTTGAACGGATGTCGAAAGTCGGAAAAAAGAAAGGAAACAAAAGTTGGCTTGGCACCCCAATTTTTGTAATATTTTATAGGATAATGTTCATAGAAAGATTGCTGTTTCACAAAAGTAATTTGAACAGTTCAAATTGTTCCTTACTAGTTCTTTATCCTTTCCATGGCGGTGTGTTTCATTTATATAAGATTTCAATGAGCTCTACACAATTTCAGTCGAAAAATTTCGAGAAGTTGCCGAATATCAGCAGAATTTTATTGATTGTTGTTCAAGAACCCTTCCAGATAAATTCAAACAAAAAACGCAAATGGTGTCAATATTGTTACAATAATTATCACCAAATTTTGAGCTTTTTCTTTCGGAAAATCAAAAAAAAAACAATTAAATTCAAGAAATATCAAAGATATTTCAGCTCGATAACATTGAATCTCTTGTTTTTCAGCATCAACTGCGTTCTGGAAGCCATTCTAAGGCTTGAACAGTGTTTTCCTGCAAAGTAAGAATTACTGTTTCTAAAGATTGCAAAATGGGAAAATCATTTGAAAATTTGACTTTGCATTTCATTTTTGAATTTTTTTGAATTTTTGAATTTTTTGCTAAAAAGGGACTGGATTTTCAAAATCGCTATACAGTTTTTCTATAAATTTACAAAATGATTCATTTAGGTTTCGTCAGGACATTGCTGAAATTACTGTTTTTAAAACGCTGTTGGTGCTGGAAAACAATGCAAATTTTTCTGAAAAATACTCGATTTCCAGCTCTCTTGCCCATTCCTTAAACTGCTCAGGAAGATTTTTCGTTTTTTTTAAGTGAGCTGCGGCTGAAGTTCGCGGAGCTCTGAAATCTTCAAAAGACATCATGCCAAACGTGAATACAAATAATACTAGCGAATCCCGCGGAAAATAAGAAATTTGGGGGAAAACGCGTTTTCCGAGCATTCTTTCTGAAAAACGACACCAGTTTTTCGCAGTGGCTGAATCTGGATTTTCAGAATGTTCCACCAATTTGTATGCAACTAAAAACAACGGTGAAACTGCGAAAATTTTTGTTTAAATTGTCAAATTTTTCAGAAAATTGATAAAATGTTTCTTAACAATCAATTGTTGTAAAATATTTTTTTTCTGTTTCACAGTGTTATTATTAATAAAAAGTCGAATGGTTCAGTTGTGCTTAAGATCGTTAAGACCAAAGACCTTTGTTAGCGAAAAAGACCCTCATGGAGGGGAATCACTCTTTTTATAGGGGAAATGAAGACACGTTAATGGGGGCGTGAAACGTTTGGGGAAGAGAAGGGCGGAGTTCCGGATTCCGGATTCCGCCGTTTTTTACATTCCGTTTTCCGGGTTCCAGATTCCGTGAAACATTTTTTTTTCCGTTTTCCGTTTTCCGGATTCCGAGTTCCCAAAATCCAATTCCGCCCTACTCTGATTTCAGTGAAACCGTAACAGATTTCTTTCTAAGGCGTCTTCATTTTTACTTCACGACTTTTTTAAAAGTATTCTGATATCTATGGAAAATTTCAAGGAATCACAAAATGGGAAAACCCTGCATTACACGCGCAAATACACATAATACTCAAAGTTCAAAGTACAATGTTCAAAGTTTACAGTGCTTCCTCCGTATTTTAAAACCGTCTGATGAGGAAGCGGATGACTAAAACTGATCTAAAATTGCGCAAATTCACCGCGCAACGCTACGAACAAATGTACACGCTTAACGTCTATTTTTCGTGCCTTCTGAATAATTTCTAAATTCGTACGCCCTGAGAAGTTAATAGGAAAACAACAATTTTGAGCCAAGCCCCACCGTATTCCCAACTTGCCAAAATTCAATTTTCAAAATGCAAATGTTTCTCGCTTTCTTTCTTTCCCTTCAAAACCGACCTGTGGATAAGCGATCGGAATTGGAACCCAATCGTATTTGGTGAGCATCTCCATTGATTGCCGGAATTCTTTGATATTCTGAAAATTTTCGTTTTATTTTGAAACGCTGTATCCAACGAAAGCTGCTCTAATTCCCTTGCATCTTAGCTGATCCAGTTTTTCAGCTTTTCACTCTTTCCTACTGTTTTTTTTGGGGGGGGGGCTTATTTATAGAATATCACTCAAAAAGAGTGAGTTAAATTGATCAATTTAAATCGAAATTTAGAATTTAGAAAGAAAAATATACGTTATAGGCCGAAAAATAAGTCTACATCAAATCGAAGGAATCGGGAAATAAAGCGGCATGCCTCACTATCAGAGTAGCATAGATTGTTCCTTACCATAATCTTCTTATTAGTGATTCAAAAAGAACTTGACTCTTCTTTTATTTAAAAAAAATTTCCTGGAATAAAAAAGGATTTATAATTATGTGGTTAGCTACGCAATGTTATTGAATATTGACAAAAACAGTAAAAAAATAATTTAAATAATTTTTTTTAAATTTTCAACTGATTTAATCTATAATATTAATGAGAGATTATTTTCTTTGAGGTCTACCGTTATCAAGAATCAATGAGCAACAAGATCAATAATCACCATTAAAACTGCATTCATACTGGGCGGCGAATCAACAGTTTTCGTCTTTATCGTCGCATCGTGAACCAGTTGATTTGCCCAATGCGTTGGCAGCCAAGCCCTGGTATACAAGGCCTTGCAGTTGCGCAACTTCTCTAACTCATCATTATACAAAAATCCCTCGGTGACCAGCGACTGCAATTTCGGGAACCTTCTTCTAACTCCCACTGAAATGTCGCGGAGCACTAGAATTTGCGAGATCACCAAGTAGCGGATGATTGTGCGGCGGAGCACCCTTGCTGTGTGATCAGCTCCAGTGACCAACGCGCCGACGCAGAGCGCGACGCTGAAAGTTCCAGAAGTTGGTTGGAGAAGGATCACCGACGTAACAAGGTGGCCTACCTATCAATAAACGCAATGTTTAAGAAAATCGTTCTCCATCGATCGATCACGATGGTAACGAAGAATCCGAGCATGAACGTCAGTGGGATATGGACCAATCCGGCATTCAGATGAATGGCAGTATCCTCGAAAGCACTGGAAATACATCTTCATTATTTCCGAAAGCGTGCCACTCACTTCTGCTGATTCTCGCTCAACAAATATCGATAGACACATTGAATTATTGCAAATGCAATGAGCCACATCACCAATTCCCATTTTATTGATTTCCAGATAGAACCGCGCCATCTGAAACCTATCTGTTCGTTTAAGACTCTGTAACTGTTCTGAAAACTTTAATAAGATTCTGGAATTATGGAAAATCAGCAAAAATTTACTGTTATGTTATATTCTCGAAGCAGCTTTGGCTTCTTTCTTTTTTTTTTTTTTGATCTTCTACCATTTTCTTCCAGAAACCAGTAGATTCGAATTTTAAGATTTAGCAGTTTCTCATTATCTATTTCAAACTTAGAGTAGTTTCAGATGAGCTCATCAAATTTATATTGCAGGCACTCTCATCCGTTTCAGCTAGCTTTCGGTTGTTGCTCTCCAATTTTGAAGTTCTCGAGCAATCAAATGCAAGAATATAAACCTTCAACTGTCGTCAAGTCAGATGTTTAGTGTGCACAACACGATTTGCCCAATATCTTACACAAAACCTCATCCATTTCTCCTCCCAGAAAATGAAGTATATACCCATTATTCCCGCCCCTTCCAGAGAAAAAAAAGCTCATTTTCAGAACCACTTTCTCGAAAAACCAACCGAACAAAGACGTTTAGGGAAGCCCCGTAAATCTACACTTTAAAGGTGCATGCACTTTTTTTTTATAGTGATATCAGAAGCTCACTTTTATTGGAAAAATTGCGCCTTTTTGCACTCAATTTTTCCGGCATTACCTTCTTTGGCAAGACTATGGAATCGTCCATAACGCCTTCTCTTCTGAATAAGTTTTTATGTTGGAGATGGAATCAAGAGGCTCATTAAGCAAAGTCAACAAACCCTCGCCCCCCCCCCCAAACCTTCAAGTTCTAATGGGGTGCTTCTTCAGACTACTACAGAATAGTACAGAGAGTACAGACTTTCAGCCCCCTTCGTCTATATAAACCCCCCCCATCCCTGGTGAATGACGGAAGCTCTTTTTCTGGAATTTTCTTGAATACATGAATCCTCCATTGTCTTTCTGTGACGTCACAAAAACGATCTTTAAATGTTCTATGGAGTTCAAAAAATAAATTTTCAAAGTTCCCAATGACATATGATTCTTTGTTTGACAAAAACGTTTGTGAATCATTGGTTGAAAATTACGGCCTTGAACGCCCGCGGCGCCCCTCTAATGTTTTGGCTTTCTTTGCCACAGACCCCGCCCACTTTCCTGCAGAGAATTGGGGTCAGTGATTCAACAGACAAGGAACAAAAACAATTCAGTTTTTAAAAATTCTATTCTATATACGCCGCACGGACCGAGAGTGTGCTATTATTCGAGACTCTAGAAACCGAACACTGATTCCCAATTACACTAAACTGTTTAAGGCCGCTGAAAAAGTTTTCAGTAACGTAAAACAAACTGGAAGTGCCGCTGAAACACTCTTATTTCCACTACCAAAATAAGAATTGCATCTTATACACTCCTCAAAATTATACATAGTTTCCACATTTTATGTGAGAAGTGAATTAGCTCAACCAATCAGGTGTGCCAAAAAACATACCAAAACATACTTTTAAAGAGATCGGGCAACTTTCCCTTGATCTAGAACTCAAATCTAATCAGGAGAATGCGACAGTGCGCTACCAGTTTTCATTAATTTGGTTGAAATAAATTTACTGTTTCACAAGAGGTTATTGAGTTTTAGAACTTTTTGACGCTTATTTTGTAAAAGACAACTGAACAGCGTCAACAATGCAGAAACCTATCACAAAATCAGAGCACAGAAGTATCAAATTCAAAGAAATTAATCAGTTTTGCTAAAATTTGAGTTTCAACTGACTCAGTTTATAGTTGACAGCGGACTGAAACCGACCCTAGCACGTGCCTCTTCATAACTTTCATGAAATTCAATATTGTCATTCGAAAGAGCATCGTAAATCGTAAATCTCAGTGAGTTGGATGGTATTGTCTAGGGAAAAAACGTTATTTTAGTCATCGGAGTCTATAGATGCTCTGTAGTAAAACCAAAGAGTTCCGGAAATTCCGAAAGTAACGTTTCGGAATATTCCGGAATTCCGAGATAATCAAAGTTCCGATGATAGCTATCAAGTGATACAGTGTTTTTTTAATAGGATTGACAAAGAAACACTGCTTTGAACCATTCTGACGCAATATTTAAAAGTATTCAAACGATTTTTCAATTTTTTTTTTGAAATTTCTTACTGAAACTTGCTAATGCAAAGTGGAAGGGGGCGTTGTATCGGAAGTCGTGATACTTACGTCGCGAGCAACTTCAAAAAAGTAAACGAATTGACAGATGACACTTCCTTGTTGTAATTGACGGTCATTGCCGGTGAGCGATGGTTTAGAAAGAAAAGAAGATAAAATGGAAGGGCATCCACTTCAAGGTGGCGCGGTGGGGCGGCGAGGAACACAGTTTTCTTATTTCGCTTATTCTCTCTATAGGAAAAAAAATGAAAAAACTAATTGAAAACAAGTTTTTTTTCCGATAAAAAAATTCGCAGAATTCGGCATTGATATTGTTTGTTTTCATAACTGGGGTTATTGTATTTGTGTAGTTAAAGTGTAACAACAATACGCTAAATCATATGAATTCTCTTTTCAACGCAAAAACTGCGCGAATTGGATAGTTTATGATTGCTATCTCTGAAAATGAATTGTTAGTCTTAAAATATTGCTACAAACAATTCTAATAATAGATTTTGAACAAATGTTTCAAAAAAAAAACAGTACTGCTTCAGTTGTTACTCTTATTTGTGGTGAGCTGTCGAGTACTGATACTTGATACTTTGATGATATTAATACCAGATCAATAAAATCAATTTTACATGCTGTGACATCGTCCACTTGTTCCTCAAAATTGCAGGTAAAGTTGTGACCAACCCGTTCTAGGATTCCGTGCGCGTCGTTTCTAAACTGAACCAACTCTGAATGCCAAATTTTTTCGGAATTCCGGATTCCGCATTCCGGATTCCGTCGTTTTTTTTTCATTCCGCCTTCCGGATTCCAGATTCCGTGAAGAAAATGTTTTTCCGTTTTCCGAATTCCGAGTTCCCAAAATCCAATTCCGCCCTACTCTACTTTATGGTCTTTGTGAGATCAAATTTTATTTTCCCAATATCATGAATTAGTAGATTTTTGAATTTCTGCATTTTACTGTTATACATAAAATATATTATTAAAACGGGTTCCTTTATTTCTTTCCGTGAAATTCGGTGTGGGCTTGACGAACCAGCAAACGGATCTGTAAAAGGAAAGTTAATGCATTGGGGGAATATCAAAATGTTCTTTCAAATCAAATACATATGTTCCAATCCGGGCCGATTGACAACTTTTCAAAAATTGAAATTGCGAGTCGAAAAAGAAATCAAATTTTAGTGTATAGTGTTATACAAGCCGGCTGCCAAATAGTGCTACGCAACTTTGCGTGGATTCTGGCGCATGAACACAAGTCGCTACCGTACCAATTTTATTTGTTATTGATTATTACATATTTATTACTATGTTTTTCAATTTTCTGGTAGCTTACTTACTTACTTAGTTACTTAGTCGATCCGTCATTCGCTTGTGTGAGCGCGGATCACAGCTAACCATGCCTTGCGGTCTTGGGCGATGGTTGTCCATGAAGTAGTCAATCGATTTCCTCGGTATATTGAGACTTCTTTACGAAGTGAGTCGGACCATCTCATGGGGGGTCGTCCGACAGGTCGTTTTTGATCTCGAGGAATCCATTCTTGTATCAGTTTTGTCCATCTTTCGTCATTTCTTCGCATAATGTGCCCGGCCCATCCTAATTTCTTCTTTTTGATGTATTTGAGTGGGTCCGTGACTTGGGAGATTTTTCGGATGTCTTCGCGGTGTAAGTCTCGTTGGCGTTGTTCCGTGAGGGTCATTCCAATTAATCTTCTTTCTAGTGATGCATGCGTCACACGGAGTCTTTCAGCGAGATTCTGTGTAAGGGTCCACGTTTCAGATCCATATGTGAGCGCGGGAAGAACGATGGTATCGAAAAGTTGAGCTCGAATTCGGGGACAGGTGAGAGCGTCGGTGGTATTTTTGATGTTGTTGAACGCGGCCCAGGCTGCCCGTCTTCTTCTGTGGAGTTCAGGTTCTAGCTCATTTCGTGGGTTGAGTAGCCTGCCAAGGTAGACGTACTCATCCACGTCTTCGATTGTTGTGATGGTTGTGTTGTTACTGATGATCACCGGATGTGTGGTGGCGTACGTGTTTCTCAACACTTTGGTTTTGTTAGTATTGATTTGGAGTCCTACTTTTTTGCACCTTTCTGTGAATTCTTGGATCATCTGGCTGGCAGTTCGTGGGTCGTTTGCGACAAGAATGATGTCGTCTGCGAATCTCAAATGGGTGAGATTTCTGCCATTGATCCTTATTCCTGGCACGTGAGCGTAGTCATCGTCGTGTCCTTTTAGGTGGTTCCAAGACAATTTTCCGAGAACGAGCTCTAGACAAGCTGAGAAGAGGTTTGGTGATATTGGATCACCTTGACGTACACCTCTTGTGATGGGTACCTCAACTTGTCTATGGAATGGTGTGAAGGTGGTTGTGCAGTTTGCATAGCACTCTTTGAGCAGGTTAATATAGACTGCTTCTACTCCTTGTGCTCGAAGGCTTTCCCATATCGCTTTTGGTTCCACACTGTCAAATGCCTTGTGGAAGTCAATGAAGACAAGTGTGAGCGGGATTTGGTACTCGCGGCCAACCTCGAGCAAGCGTTGTACTGAGTGTATGTGGTCGATCGTTGAGAATGATCGACGGAATCCTGCTTGCTCGACAGGCTGGGCTTCTTCTAGTGTTTTTCGTACTCTATTTAATAGACATTTTGAGAATGTCTTATAGAGTACTGATAGAAGGCAGATAGGCCTATAATTCTCCAAATTTTCTCTGTCTCCTTTTTTGAAGATCAGAGTAGTGTTCGAGTTTTTCCATTTCAATGGAACTTTTCCGCTTTCTAAATACTTCGAGAATCGTCGTGCGATCAGGCTAATGACATTGTCATGACAGCTCTTGAGAAAATCTGCCGTGATTTTGTCATCACCTGCTGCCTTCCCGTTTGGGAATGAATTGAGGGCAGTTCGCACTTCTTCTGGGAGGAACGGTGGTGCTGGTGGTGGTGTTTCCGTTCTGATGGGGGTGTTGGTTGATGTGGGAGAAGAGAAGTTGCTGCTGAATAGTTTCGAGTAGAACTTCTGAATCTCCTGTTCCATCTTTGTCCTAGAAGTGATTCTTTCGCCGCTCGCTGGAGACTTAAGGCAAGGTATTTGAGATTTATACTCTGTGATGTCTCTCGCTACCTTCTTAAGACTCCTTCGTTGATTAGCGGCATTCAGTAGGCGGGTTCTGGCGAATTCTTCATGGTCTTTCTCGACGGCTTCTCGGCATTCTTGAGACAGTGACTTGAAGTTTGGGTCTGATCTGTCTGTGAAACGCCGTTTGGTTAGAAGCTGACGAGTTGCTTCCGAGATTCTTCTGTGTGCGTGGTTGGATGGCCTTGTTATTGCTTTGTCCTGTAGATCCTTGAGTACGTCGATTAGATTTTGATAATCTTGATCAATGTCCGTATTGGAATCTATTGCGACTGTGGCACTGAGCGTGTGCGCAGTGTTCGGGTCCAACTCTCTCTTTGGAAGCTTTCTTCGCTTGACCTGCTCGTATCTTGCGATGTTGGTGTTGAAGTGCAGGTGGCTGCGAAGTAGACGGTGGTCACTACCATTTGTGAATGATGGGAGCACCGACACATCCGTCACAAATTTTCCATTTCCCAGTATATGGTCGATTTCATGTTTGTGCTTCTGGTCGGGGCTGATGTGTGTCCATCGTCTATGCATTGACTTTTTGAATTGCGAGTTCATGTGCCATAGACGATTTGATTCACAAAAGGTAGCTAGTAATTCGCCACTTTCGTTTCTTGGTTCCATTGAATTCGTGCCAATGTATCGTTCCGTGTCTTTTCTTGTACCCAATCTAGCGTTAAAGTCGCCTATGATGAGCTTGTACCTGCTACGGCAGGTTAGATAGGCGTCTTGAAGGCTGTCATAGAAGTCAGCGAGTTCCTCTGGATCGGTATCAGCGACAGGTGCGTACACCTGGAAGATGGTACAGCTGAGTTTCCTTCCTACTTGTAGAGTAAGGTAGCCGATCCTATGGTTGAGGAACTTGACTTCTATGATTTTTGGGAGGAGGGTGCTCTTAACGATAAAGCCGATCCCTCCTGACACGGAACTACTGTTCCGAGATCCTAAGAAAACTCCGGTCCCGTCTCGATGGGTTTTGTGCTCTTCTGCTTCTCGTTTTGTTTCCGATAGTCCGATGATATCGTACTTTATTCGTTTTGTTTCTTCGAGAAGCTCTGCAAGTCTGCTTTCGGTTGCGACAGACCTGCAGTTGAAGGTGCACACTCTTAAATCGATTCTTCTTGTTTTGGGCCGTGTTTTCTTCTTTTCCTTTTCCGATTGGTAAGTTGCCCACGTATAGTACGGGGTATTAGGTCCACAAATAAAAAAAGAAGAAAATATACACACCAAAGAAGAACTTTATTCCAAATTAACTTTGGAATCAAATAAAATAAATGATATTTACTCGGTGTTAGAGGAAATTACAGGAAAACGACCAAACAACAAGTATCCAAGCCAAACAGTTCAAAACAAAACTAAAACTCACTCGCGGGAGATCTTTTAAATCAGAACTCTCTTTAAAAAAAATGTTCCGCCACGCTTTAGCTGCAGAACGTGTGTCCCGTTTGGTGGAGCGTCGTGGCGAAGTACACGTGATTATTGTGGCAGCGTGTAGGACGGTAGGGAGTTCTGCCACCGGCAACTTCCCCCCTTACACCAAACCGGGCTCCGACCGGTGCCAAGAGCATCACCAACCTCGACTTACATTCGTCTCCCCTATGGCGACAGCACAACTCTAGCTGCTTCAGCTAACGGGTACAAAAAAACTACCGTAGACCTCTATTAGACCTTAACTACGGAACACATACTAACTTGTCTTTTCTAGACCTACATTACTGGGGGGGGGCAAGCATAACACAATTATAAATTTAAAGAAAAATTTTTAATCTTGCCGTTACATTCGCCGCTTGGGCCTCGGCTCTCCGCTGTCCTTTTCTGCGTGCAACACGTCCAAAATCGGGTGATTATCCAAAGCCAGCTTCAGGAACTCCAACAGTTGCTCGTTAGACGTAAACTTTTCGCATCCCATAACGATCAGGGGCATTTGCTTAGTTCCCACCGGCGTTGATGGATCGATCCACTTCACGTTAACCGCCGTTTGCAAACTTTGTCGCCATTCTTCCGAAACGTCCTGCACTTCAGAGTAAGTGCAGTTCATGCAAAACGGGACAACTGTCACTTTTTTAACTTCCTTAGCCACTTCTCTCAGAATTTTTGCCATGGTGTTGTTGTAATTATTACTCTTTGACAATTTCAACAAAAATATCACCGTCTCTACCTCGGACCATTGAAATTTTTCCGCCCAGCCTTCTACACTATTCTCTCTCCACTCGTAAATGAGTCGGCTCGCCAACCCCAACCTCGGCGTCACAATGACGTTTTTCTCTTTTACCACTATTTTTCGTGGCTCATTACGTTTCATCACTTGGTTCTTCACCTCCTTCATCACGTTCTTCCAGCCTTCCTCGCGACATTTTTCAGCAAGTCTCTGTACCGTTACTCTCTTCACCCCTCGCTTGCTGCGCTTCGCCTTTGTCTTGATTACTATTTCGGGAACTTCTTTTGGGACTCTTCTAACTTGCTCCCACGGAACCGAAATCTTCCGTCCTCCCAAAATTTCCATCACCTCGGCTGAGTTCTCTGTCGTTTTGCAAACCCGATATGGTCCTTGCCAATTATTCACCAATTTTGGATTTCTTGCCCCAAGTTTCTCTGCTTGAATTTTGATGTTCACTCTTTCCCCAGCAGCTGGAATATCCTTCCTGTCTACTCTGAACTTCTTATCAATCTTCTTTCTCGCCTTCCATTTCAATTGAACGCCAATACTTTGGAATGCATTTGTTCCTAGCAAGAAAACTTCAGCTTCGTTTTCCACTAACTGGAATACCACTACCGCATCCCTTTCTCTCACTTTGATTGGAATTTGCAACTGTGTCTTCACTGGTATTATTCTTTTCGAGGCATCAACAATTGGGAATTTCGGTGTACCCAACACCTTCACCACATGTTCCCAACTTGGACACCCTTTCTTCAATCTTTCCCAAGCGCCCGTCGACACGACCGACACTACCGCTCCACTATCAATGACTACTCTACGCTTCTGGCCTAGCATCTCTACCGTTTCAACCACTTCTTCCCTGGCTTCTTTTATTTTGTTCTTGGCTTCGATATTTTGAACTGGCCTAGACGTACATTGTCGTGCCATGTGTCCAGTACCTCCACATCGGAAACATCTTTGCCGGTCAAATCGCTTTTCTTGGCTTCCTTCTGACTTCGTCGAGCCTCCTCCCATGCTTTTGCGATCTTCTATTTCAGCCGTTCTATGTCTTCCTTCTCCTTCATCATTCTCCTTGTATCCGGTTACATTGACTTTTCTGAAGTTATCCCGGTATTTTTCGTTTTCCTGCTGAAGAGCAATGTCTTTCAGCCCGTCATACTGTTCCTCCGGCGTCAAATCGAATCTCTTCATGACCAGCATTCGATGCAGCGTCACATCTTCCCTTACTGCTATCATTAACTTGGTTACGCGCATCTGAGACAACGTCTTTTCTCTTACCTCCGGGTAAGCTTTCCGGGACCATTGCTCTACCAATCCCAAGTATTCCCACAGTTTCTGGTGTGGCCGCCTTCTTAATTCTTCGAACACTGTCAAAGCTTCGGCTTGACCATCCCCTCTTCTTTTCTTCAGCTTCCGTTCGAATTCATCAAACAAATCTTTGATGGTTCGTGCATCTCTTCTTGGCAATGACTTGAACAGCGACTTTGCTTCTCCTCTGAGAAACTTCTCTTCTAGAATTGCCACTAACTCCTCATCACCATCCGCGACGTTGTTGTATTTCAAAAGAAATGATCTTTTGAAATCCTTGAACTCGCCAGTGCCATCAAAAGGTTTTGGTTCTGGCAGGGCGTTCGCTTTCATCATTCTGGTCATGCAGTCCACTATCTGCGTAATCCTACTACCCGCCGAACTTTTCTTACTGCCCCGCTGCGATCTCCTATCCCATGAATCTACTTCTACATCGGTTCGGTCCATGTCCCAGTAGTCAACCTTCGCGCGCCATCTCTCACTTTCTACTAACTTTTCCCGCTCACCTTGCATCTGCCTTAGTCTTCCATTGGTCTTGCTTCCGTGGCTTGAGCTGCTCGACGAATGCTCGGCATTCCGCAAGTGCCCCTGAATTTTGCTTGGACTATTTCTGTCACCTCTTTCTCTTGCCTTACCTGATGCATGAATCAGGTTTCCTTTCAAAGCTTCCGATACTTTCTTCTCTTCTTTTAACCTCTTTTCCAACATTCTTACTTTCTGCTCGCTTTCTCTCTTTTCCTTTTGGAGCCGCTCGATCTCCCACTGCAGAGTATCCTTTTCTGCATCCCACTGCTTCTGTAACAAATTATATTCATTACTCAGCCTTTCCAATCGCATTTTCCCCAAACTGCCCATTCCTTCTTCTTGCTCACCACCTAGCGCGCCACTGCACACAGTTTTCAACTCTTCTACTGAGTCTATCCCGCATTCTTTCATTACGCGGATCACTCTCCTCGTCCATCGATCTCCGCCCATTTCCTCATATCTTTCCACCAACTCCATGTGGAATTTTTTAATTGGCGCCATAACGACTTTCTTTTGCCGCTCACTGCATTTCGTGATCCGTTCGAACTGTTTCGACATTTCTTCCTCTACCGCGGTGACAGTGTAGAGGAACCGCCCGAACCCTATCGTTCGTTTCCTCTGCTCCTTGATACCCACCTCTTCTACTTCAATTTCTTCGGCTTTCGTCGATCCATTGGTCGACTTTTTTTTTCGCGATGGTCCTTCTGCGCGGCTCTCAACCCCCTCATCCTGTCCGCTCCTAACACCAAATTCTTCCATTGCCCGGCGTGTGTATACAATACTTTTATTCAAAAGTATCTTTTTTTTAACGATTATTCAATCGAAAAAATCTTCTTTTACTCTGGACAATTATTCAATCGTCCAGAGATTTCTCGTATCGTTTTTGCCGATTATTCAATCGACAAAATTTTCTTTTACCCTGGCCAATTATTCAATCGACCAGAGATTTCTCCTCACGTATTTGACGATTATTCAATCGACAAATTCTCCTTTCACCCTGGCAAATTATTCAATCGACCAGGGGAGACACAAGAAGGGCAAGAAAAACGGCAAAAGGGAAAAAAATTATACGATACGAAACGGTTTGGTTCGGCCCCCAAGTTGCCCACGTATAGTACGGGGTATTAGGTCCACAAATAAAAAAAGAAGAAAATATACACACCAAAGAAGAACTTTATTCCAAATTAACTTTGGAATCAAATAAAATAAATGATATTTACTCGGTGTTAGAGGAAATTACAGGAAAACGACCAAACAACAAGTATCCAAGCCAAACAGTTCAAAACAAAACTAAAACTCACTCGCGGGAGATCTTTTAAATCAGAACTCTCTTTAAAAAAAATGTTCCGCCACGCTTTAGCTGCAGAACGTGTGTCCCGTTTGGTGGAGCGTCGTGGCGAAGTACACGTGATTATTGTGGCAGCGTGTAGGACGGTAGGGAGTTCTGCCACCGGCAACTGGTAGACGATCGGTACTCCGAGATTTGATCGCCTCTCCCGACTTACTTCTGAATCTACCGTATCAGAAGCAGAGGCCGGGTGCGGAGGACTGAGGCAGTTTTGGTTGCTGTTTTTAGCAATTATTGTGTGCCTGTTTACTCTATTATGACCTGCTAAGCCAGAGTTAGAGCTACCGGGACAAAGAGTATTGGGCGCTACCTTCGACCCGATATGACACGTTTCTACCCATTGGCCAACTGAGACTCTGCCGGGGTGCCGAACTCCTCCGGATATGTAGAAGAGAGTCAGTTGTTGATCTTCTACGCCACGTAGAGGCTGAGTAAAATGTAGAAGAATTGGATAGTTTATAATTGCTAACTCTGAAAATGAATTGTTAGTCTTAAAAGATTGCTATAAACAATTCTAATAGATTTTGAACAAATGTTTCAAAAAAAACAGTACTGCTTCAGTTGTTACTCTTATTTGTGGTGAGCTGTCGAGTACTGATACTTGATACTTTGATGATATTAATACCAGATCAATAAAATCCATATTACATGCTGTGACATCGTCCACTTGTTCCTCAAAATTGCAGTTAAAGTTGTGACCAACCCGTTCTAGGATTCCGTGCGCGTCGCTTCTAAACTGAACGAACTCTGAATGCCAAATTTTTTCGGGATTCCGGATTCCGCATTCCGGATTCCGCCGCTTTTTTTCATTTCGTCTTCCGGATTCCAGATTCCGTGAAGAAAATGTTTTTCCGTTTTCCGAATTCCGAGTTCCCAAAATCCAATTCCGCCCTACTCTACTTTATGGTCTTTGTGAGATCAAATTTTATTTTCCCAATATCATGAATTAGTAGATTTTTGAATTTCTGCATTTTACTGTTATACATAAAATATATTATTAAAACGGGTTCCTTTATTTCTTTCCGTGAAATTCGGTGTGGGCTTGACGAACCAGCAAACGGATCTGTAAAAGGAAAGTTAATGCATTGGGGGAATATCAAAATGTTCTTTCAAATCAAATACATATGTTCCAATCCGGGCCGATTGACAACTTTTCAAAAATTGAAATTGCGAGTCGAAAAAGAAATCAAATTTTAGTGTATAGTGTTATACAAGCCGGCTGCCAAATAGTGCTACGCAACTTTGCGTGGATTCTGGCGCATGAACACAAGTCGCTACCGTACCAATTTTATTTGTTATTGATTATTACATATTTATTACTATGTTTTTCAATTTTCTGGTAGCAACTTCCATTTTTAAGGTAATTACGGCTGCTTCACCCTATCGTGGTTCTATTATTCAACTGATGCAGCAGGGTGTGTCGAATTGGGAGATCGCTAAGCGGTTGAACATCAACCGAATGCTAGTTCGTCGGACTGTTACTCGCTTCCACCGTCTTCGTACACCTGATGACCATCCAAGATCGAGTCGTCCTGTCACTTTAACGACGCCAAAAGCGTTCGGGAAAGAATCCGAAGAAATCCGGAGCGAAACATGAGGAAGCTTGCTAAAGACTTCAAAAAGTGCCGATATTCTATGGGAATCATTGTCAAAGAGAAGCTGAAGATGACTCCGTATTGTATGCAAAATAGCGCATTCCTGACCGAGAAAATCAAAGCTCTCCGAATGCAAAAAGCAGGAAAGCTTCTTCAAGGGATGCGCTCAGGCACGCATCTCTCTACACTGTTCACAGACGAGAAAATTTTCACCGTCGAAGCTAATAAGAATGGCCAAAACCATCGGGTTATTGCAAAAGACTTTGAAACTGCCTGTAAGAACGGAACAATTCTCAATAAGACATCTCATCCGTTTTCAGTCATGGTTTTTGGTGGAATTTGCTCCGATGGCAAAACCCCGCTGATTTTTGTTGATTTGGGAGCCAATGTGAACCAAACCTACTACAGAGAAAACATTTTAGATGCTGCAGTTCTTCCGTGGTCAAAATCGCATTGCGGGAACCGATCCTGGTGCTTCCAACAAGACGGCGCACCGGCTCATCGCGCCAAGGCCACTCAGCAGTGGTGCAAAAACAATTTTCCTGAGTTCTTCTCCTCGTCAGAATGGCCAGCGTCGTCACCCGACCTGAATCCTATGGACTACGCCGTTTGGGGATATTTAACCCAGAAGGTTTCCACCAAAAACTACGCTAGTTTGAGCGCTCTGAAGGTCGCACTTGTGAAAGCCTGAGACGATATGGATGCCAACTACCTGCGTGCCATGGTGGACGCTTACCCGAAGAGATTGAGAGCGGTGGTGAAGGCCAAAGAAGGGCTATTTGAAAACTATTGTTAACACTTGTTTTTGTATCATTTCAATAAACTTTTGTCCAATTCTGGTGAAAATTGAACTTGTTTGAAGACATTTATAACGTTTCAAGCGTGTAACGCTATTTGGCAGCCATCCTGTAAGACCCTAAAAATGCGTACATGCACCTTTTGAAACGAATCACCGAAGGCAATAAATGAGCAGTGAGAAGTCCCACCTTTAAAAAAAAAGTGAATTTAATGATTTTCAGAAACAGAAAATTTTATAAAATTTGAATAAAGCCTCACATCCTGCCAGTCAATCAGGAACTGGAACTAGAAAATTTGATATTATTCTCACAATCAGTTTCAAAAGAATTTCAATAGTTTATTGGAACGATCAATTCCAGTTGAAACCTCCTTAATTACAGATTTTTCATTGTATGCTCATCAAATATTAGTTTTTTCGTTGTCAAGAAGCTAAAATTCAGAAGAAAATTAACTATTTACCCATTCAATCGGAAAAGCTTCTCTTCTCGAAATCAATCGCGCCATTTCGTCATCGATTATAGCAACGCCCCTTTTTTGGAACATCTTGTTAGCTTCGTCCATTTTCAGAGATGACAGTCCTTTGCTGGAATTTGGATTAGTATTATAAAAATAGCTTATTTTTTAATATATGCTGCAATGATTAATCAATACAATACAAAAGAATGAGCCAATGAAACACAAAGCTACATAGTGACATCATAAGCCCACGACAGAGACCAGGGGAATTCTGCTCTCCGCCTTCTGAATTCCGCTGATCTCTGATCCACGAACTCCCACAGAAAGAGTACCTCCCACTTTTGACGATGCATGACAGAAATCCGCGTTTCGATGCGTCTTTCAATGTGTGCATCACACAAATATCATAAGCCAACCCACAACCAATCACTGCGTTTATATCGTTCTTGCGGAGCAGCATCTCCAGCTCAGATCTGAAAATATAGCAGAGAAATGCGCCTGTTAATCCGCGTCCAATAATACTGCTTAATTCCACAGTTGTCACTGAAAGCACTGTAGGCATCGACATACACATCAGCTCCCTTCTTAATGTAGTGAGCGCCGTCGACTCTCTGAAATTGAGCGTTTCTGTGAATTCATACTGGAAATATAAATGAATTGAAACACGGCGACAAATATTAAAATATATAGCAGATATGTGCAATTTAAAAATTATAAATATTTTTTTACGGTTTCACAAAGTTTTGAAAAAAGTAGCTTTAGAAACTTGGGTTTCCACGAAAGACGACATAATACCGTCTCGTCCTCGTCATCGTCTAGAATTCGTCGGACGCAGAGATCGACATTGTGTTGGTACACAAGCACACCTATTGTGCAAGACGAATACAAGAGACGAACGAAGACGAGACGAAAGGATTCCACGAAGAACGACCGCTTTGTTTTGTCTTTCGAAGAAGCTTTAGATGCAATAGCCTTTTTCAAATTATTGAACATTTTGGGACTCAGCTCGATTTTTACAAAATAGGAACGTTAAACCTATCGAAAACAACCAAGACTGACAGATTCCTGACTGATTTCACAAGTTCTGCCACTTCACAGATCTTGTTAGAAAACTAGAGTGTTTATTAGAAAAACAAAGATCTACACTTTACCAACAATAGTTTTAATTTTGAAAACCATGTGATGAGCTTGATCGTCACTTATGAAATTTGCAAATATTCTTGAAGAACGTCAATAACCAATTTACAGCGTACGGTACCAAACTGGTTTCAGATTTGAAAAAAGAAAGCTCACGCGAAGCTATTAGCGTTGAATTGCACAAATCTGTACACCGTGATCTATCATTTTCGATGTTATTTCTGGTGTCGACTACAGATTTTGAATCTAGCCCGGTTAGAAGTATGCGCCTAACGGTCAGTGCCTTTTCAACTGGAACGCGGGAGGACCAGAGAAGGGCGGAACTCCGCATTCCGCATTCCGGATTCCACCGTTTTTTTTCATTCCGTCTTCCGGATTTCAGATTCCGTGAAAAAATTTTTTTCCGTTTTTCGGATTCCGAGTTCCCAAAATCCAATTCGGTCCTACTCTGGCGAGGACCCATCTAAACCTGAATACAGTGGAGATGAGCGGAAATCTGATTTCCGCCAAGAAAGTAGTTTCTACATTGTTCCACATAATGCTCTGAAACCATAGACAGTTGAAACGCAAACTTGTGGTGTGGATCTTTGAAAAACTCGTCGAACCTTCATTCCACCTCTACGAACGGAATTCTGATTTTTCCTTAAGGTTAACTAATATAATTTCTAACTAAAATCTTTTTATTTTTAATAGCGACAAATCACTCTCCGCCTTCCGCCGGAAAAATGATAACTCAGCTCAGTTCCGCCTAGTTCCACCAGTTCTCGTTCATGCTGTGCAGCTGTATTACTGACAATACAGTTCGCAAGTTGTTTGTATGAAACATAAACAAATTTCGGTAATTTCCAAGAATCGCCCCCCACCCTACAACCGCCCCCCCACCATCGATAATAGCCCCCCAACCAACGTTATTCATTAACAAAATTGATGTGTGGGATAATTAATGTTGGGGGGCTTCTATACGAAGTCGATATCCAATATTAATCCCCCGCCAGTTGAAATGGGGGGTAATATTTGAATCCTAGGTAATCTACAATAATCAACCCCCAACAAACAGTACTAATCCCCCCCACCGGAAGACCCAGGAATGATCCCCCCCCCCTTCCAATATTTCCATGAGATTCAGACGAAATGAAATGAAAATATGAAAATGAAACTAGTTCATGATGCCACGTAAAAATTAAGAAAAATTTTTTTTAATTATGAAACAAATTTTTACAATTGTGAAAATTGTAAAAATTGGTGGAAAAAACTGACGTTATGGGAAGGGGTGGGGGTCATTCCACAGTCTTCCACCGGGGGGTCACTCTTATATCAAGCGGGGGGGGGGGGGAATTATTGTATTATACCCAAATTTCTTCTTTCAAAACAGTGTTTTCAAGAACTTTGAGCGACTGTCAAATTTTCGAAATATTCTGAAACTTTCTTGTCATTTCTTATCTCTCATTGAGCCGATTCTAAAAAATTTCATTTCCCGTTGTAATTAAACTCGATGATAATCTAAAAATGGGAAAAATAAAAATCACTGTTTCAAATTGTGTATATAGTCGGACTGCTTCGTTGGAAACGTATTCTTAGATTTACAAAAAATGTAAACTACCTCAAGATCCAAATGCAACTGTGATCCCCATCCTCCTTGAATGCAATGACTTGGGTATAGCACCTGTAAATTGCCAGGTTTAGCGCTGTAAAACGCGTTGCCATGAGTAGAAGACCAAATCTCAAGGCCGGGAATCGAGCTATCTGAACCCTGGTGTCATAAGCTAGATATTGGTTTTGAGATTAGATAAAAACTTGTTTCAATCAAAAAAAAACAAGAAAGGTCCGATTGAGATCCGATGAACTCAAAATGCTCATCATTTTTTAAAATCAGCCCCAGAATAAGGACGCAAAGACATGAAAAAACACTTTAATCTAATGGAAATGCACAGAAACTTTCAATTCTACTACTGGAAAACAAGTTGTTTCCTTGTTTCCTTCTGTTGTCGCATTTCCTGATCTTTCGGGCCATTCATTTCATACTTGTGCTCCATCACGCAATAAATGTATGCACGCTCCACAGGAAAGATCATCGTGTTACAATTCTTAAAACTGTAGAATCAGTAAACGCGCTCCATGATGAAAAACATAGCGTGAAAATTTTTTACTGTTTCTTGCAAATTTGAAATTCGAGCCCCTCTCCCTCCCTCATTTTTATCAAATTCGCTAAAGTTATACAGCATTTTAGAGCAAAAAACAATTAAATTCTTTCAAAATATCATTAGTACTGCTTCCGCAATTGTTACTCAATTGGAACGTAAAGGAAAAAGCGGCTCGCCTGAATAGTGGAAACCGGCTTCACAAAGCGCACGATGTCGAATGGCCTCAACTTGCGGCTTTTGTCTTCCGGGGCCAACTCCCTATCGGGATTCCGTGCATGTTCAAAGAACGAAATATGGTTGGACGGGTGCCAATCTTGCGTGTAGACTATCATATTCCAATTGAGATTCTGGAGCAGGTTATTGACATGAGGAACAGCTTCCAGTGGATCTTGCTCGGCGTCTCCTTCCTAGTAAATGGTCGAAATTTGTTGAGGAATGCGAAATTAGTATGTAATAGTCTATGTGGAAATATATAAAAATTTAAAAATGAACTGTTTCTCTTTCGTAATTCCAAATCTTAATACTGTTCCTTTCAACCTATATATCTCGGTTGCTAATGGAGACATTAAGAAACAGTCAATTAATGAACTATTCATGGGAAAATTCTGCACATTTTATTAGTCTGTTACTTTCTGATATCTCATTTCGCAACCGAGATAGACCAGTTTAAAGATATGGTATGAAAGCGGTTCGACCTGCAAAAAACGGATTACCTTAATACTAAGACTTCCGGAAACAAAGTCATTTTGAAAATCAACAACCAGCAGCGCAGTTCTCAGTGTTTTAAACGGTTTCAGAACGACTCGAGTGAACAGTTCTTGAGAGTCCTCGTTCCACTTTTTATCCTGGAATGAAACAATGATTCGGACAACACAAATTTGCAGATACAAGGGACAGCAGAAGCGTGAGTCTCGATTTTTTTAAACATTAAAGCAACAATTTTTGAAGGATCTTGACTTTTTAGACAGAATTGGAAGTGTGCAGTGAAACCTATGTCATTGCGGGTCGTCCACACTAACGGGTCCCAGTGTACCCGGCCAACTGAATTTTAGAGTTGTAACTAACCCCCTAACATAAATGTGATTAGGCTGGAATCATACTGTCTAAAATCAAAAAAAAAACAGTAAATTATGGATCTTAGTCTACTTCATCTGGAAACCGTTGAATTTTGGTTATGAAACGGGCGAGCATCAGCTTAGAAGCCCTAGAGCAATAGTACGCGCTTAAATTGATACGCATTTGGAAGGTGTCGGCTACTTCCTTGAGCAATGAATTCGCAGAAATGGACTACCCATGAAAAAGATTTCATGTACTCCTACTCCGCAAGCCTCCACAAGTCTTGGGAAAAACTAGTTTTAAACTTGAAGGGAACTTGTCTTACACTTTTGGTGCTAGACTTGTGAACCTTCAAACATAGGGGTTGCGGCCTGTATGCAGCAGAGAAGGGCGGTATTCCGGTTTCCGCTTTCCGGATTCCGCCGCTTTTTTCATTCCGTTTTCCGGATTCTTCTGCATATTCTCGCAAGATTTGCGCACAATTTACTAATGCTTCCACGAACTTTTTTCCGTTTTCCGGATTCCGAGTTCCCAAAATCCGATTCCGCACAACTATGAGTTTTAATACTTTATTCTCAATTGTTGTGAAAAGTACACTTTTTTGAACTCCCCCAAAAATTTTTGCGAACAGAGCGCATTTACATCATTTGATTCCCTCATTAATGGTTAAAATTCCGTTTTCCGCATTCCGCATTCCGGATTCCGCCGTTTTTTACATTCCGTATTCCGGATTCCAGATTCCGTGAAAAAATATTTTTCCGTATTCCGGATTCCAGATTCCGTGAAAAATGTTTTTTTTTCCGTTTTCCGGATTCCGGATTCCGAGTTCCCAAAATTCAATTCCGCCCTACTCTGGTATGCAGTCCGTATGACCTCACCATGATCCGTATTCCATCAGTAGTGTTTTACGGGCAACACACGGACTGCAGACTGGCCGCATCCGTACATGGACCACGAGTATTTCAACTGTGGGTAGGGTCCACACTACACAGTTTTCTTCCAGATTTTTCAGATTTTTCTAGGAATAATTTCTAGAAATGGACACATTTCAGCTATGGTCGCAACTAGCAAGATTAGGAGTTTGTCTAAACATGCCAAATCTGGCGATTAGAGTGCATATACGGGCTCTGAGTGGGCTGGATGCTATAAATCAAAAGTGGATACACTTGCATTCCATCGCGCGCTTAGACATTCGAGTGAACCCACAGCCCGATTCCAGCGACGCGGATCGATCCGCTGCACGCACGGGCCCCAGAAATGAGCGGAATTCCGCGTTCCCCATTCCACTCTTGGATTTCCGAAATAATTTTTAACATCGCTGATCTCTGTCGTCCTGCACAAAGAGCCATCCAAATTTGGTATTTTTCACAATTTTACCAAAATCGCTTAAAGAGTCACTGAAATGAGAGACGCGGTATGGCTAGTGGTAGCCAACGAACGCACTATGATCCCTGCGTTGTCACAACGAGAAAACAATATCAATGCACAACTAAGCCCAATTATCCTATTAAAATTCATTTGAAACTAATAGGAAACAGTGAAAATGTTTGCTTACCGCAATAAAATCATCCAACATTTGATTCAATTCAGGAATCAAATCCACTTCATTAACCAGTGAAGTCAGCTCACGTTTCATTTGCTCCCTGATTTCCTCCTCATTCTGAACAACTCCCATTTTGCTGAGCGACGCCGCCAGTGACAGCTTGTGGACTAGACGAAAAATTTTCGAAAATTTTGAGAAACGAAATGAAATGCGACTGAACTACTATGGGGCTGGCGGCCCCAATATATCCGGTTTGTCGCGGGATTTCCTGAAATTCGCATGTTTTCCACAAAATTTCAATGTTGGTACGGTCCACTGAACATTATTTATGACGTATTTCGCGATTCTCGTTGCGAAATTCGAGGTGAAATGTAATTTTGAAACGAAAAAATGAGATTTTGAAAATATCGATTAGCTGATATCTCGGATCAATCTCAAAAAAAAAGGCATAAAACTACCCGAAAATTGGAATTAAAAAACAAAAAATCATTTTAGGAGCAAATACTATTTCAATTGGTGAAACGCAATTCTAGTTTTCATAAATTCCTGTTTTAGCTGCATTTCATAAATATCCATTTCATGTGCACATGTTCTGACTTCGTAAATGATCTGAAAGCAAAAGAAAGTTGAAGGTTTTACCTTGAGGAAGTGGGTAATGACCAAAGAAGGGCGGAATTTCGCATTCCGGATTCCGCCGTTTTTTTCATTCCGTATTCCGGATTCTAGATTCCGAGAAAATTGTTTTTTTCCGTTTTCCGTTTTCCGTATTCCGAGTTCCCAAAATCCAATTCCGCCCAACTAGTTTTAATACTTTATTCTCAATTGTTGTGAAAAGTATACTTTTTTGAACTCCCGCAAACATTTTTGCGAACAGAGCGCATTTACATCATTTGATTCCCTCATCAATGGTTAAAATACCGTTTTCCGCATTCCGCATTCCAGATTCCGCCGTTTTTTTACATTCCGTATTCCGGATTCCAGATTCCGTGAAAAAAATATTTTTTCCGTATTCCGGATTCCAGATTCCGCGAAAATTTTCTTTTCCTTTTTGCGGATTCCGGATTCCGAGTTCCCAAAATCCAATTCCGCCCTACTCTGGTAATGACAGCCCTACATGATGTCGCACTAGTTTCATCAAAGTTCCAATAACTGCTCAGAAAAAGAGGTGCGAACTGTACTGGGTGACTTTTGATTACAGAGAAAAAACGCAATGGCACTGGCGACTGACGCACTTTCGGTGCATCAATTACTGTTTTATTGATTTATTTTTTCATTTTTTCTGTTTTTGCCAAATTTCAAGCACTGCTTCTAGCGTGCACCGCTCTGCAATTGTGGAACTCCATAAGAAGATCCATATTGATCAGAAAGCATCCTATGATAACAATGAGCATCGATAAAGGCTGTCTACAGAGCTGTTAATCGATACAAGAAGTCATGCTTTTTGAAGACGTTGGGAGAGAGATCAAAGAGCTTCCGTGTCTAACCCAGTTGGAGTGATGTTGTTCGGAGCGATTTGTGCAGATTGAAAGTCCCTTGTTTTTGTGGAACGGAAGGAGAAAATCATTCTTTTTTCTTTGGATATATTCGCTAAAATTGCTCCGATCGGCCTAACTCTTTTAGCAGTGTTGACACTGGCCTGAATAACGCATTCAGTAAGTTGCCGCTCGTAAATATAGATAGTTTTGGAAAAAAATCCAAAATTTGAGGAATTCGTGAACTTCCATTTATAATAAAATTTTTCATCAAGTCAAATCGGCGAATTTCATCTGAAAATATCTGAAAACTCGTGTTTCAGAAAGCTTGGCACATTGTGTATGTTGGGAATCTCAATTGAAGGCTTTCTTGTTAACTTCCGTGTGTGAGAGGAAGAAAGTTACTCCGTTTTTTAAACTCATCCAGACGAGAATAAACCGGAAATGACGGCGACCACTGTCTAAAAATACCAAGAAAAACGTCATTTTATTTTTATTTTTTATAGCATACGTATTTCAATAAATATTTTCTACTGTTTCAATATGTTTATAAGTATGTTGTTCAGTATGGGGAGACTCGAGAAATAGGATTGAGAGCCTGAGCGGAGAGCTTTTATTGAAGCATTAGCTGAATAGCGGTAATACATTTATTACAGTTTTCACATTTTTATTCCCGTTTTTGTGAATTTCTGGAATATTCAGCATAATTTTTGTTTTCTTTGATAAATTATTCAATATTTTCACTGTAAAAAACTACTGTCGCGATTAAAAACGAAGCTTGCACCTTTAACATATACCGTAATCCGGTTTAGTTTTGTTTCACATGAATTTTCCGAGATTCCCCTCAGAATCCCATTACGAAAATGGTTGGAATATGTGGAATTTTGTTCCACATACGTCGTTACCCAGCTTATATAGTTTTATGATTCATAGGTTTGTAGAAACGTGAGCAATTTTCAAGTTTCGAGGGGTGGGGGTTGTGCTTTTTGTGCAAGACCAGACCAGAGACATTGGCAAATGCTAATTGTTACCGGCGGCCGACAACGGCGTAAGGCTTCCACGAAAGACGAAACAAGCCCGTCTCGTCTCGTCTTCGTCATCGTCTAGAAATCGTCTGACGCAGAGATAGACATAGTGTTTGTACATATGCACGACGCAAAACAAACGCAAGACGAACTGAATTCTACGAAAGACGACCGACTTGTTTCGTCTTTGGTGGAAACATTAGTAAATTGAGCGCAAATCTTGCGTGAATGAGTAGAATTTGCACCGAAATGCACCACGTGGCAGCATTGCTCTAAATACGGCGACGGAGAGCTAAAAATGAGTGGAATTGAGGCTCGCTTAACATTTTGAGCCACCATCTTAATTTCAGCGAGGGAAACTCAAAGATTCAGAAAAAAAAATCACAAAGAAGCGTTGAAATATTTGGAAAACATGCATACGAGAAGGTTAGGCCAAATGCAGCAAAAGCTAGAAACAGAACTTAACACTTTATAAAAGCAGAAAAATTATTTTTTTAATAAATATTTTCCCCCGAATTCCATTTTCTGTTTCTAATAAAATGATTCATTTCATAAGATCAACGAAGTGTATTTCCGCGTTTTTTAATTTCCAAAAGAAGGCGTTCTATTCGAAATTGATTTCCTGCCCTTCCTTGATAAAATCACCAAAGTCCAAAACGAACACCACATATTCAGCGCTGAAATTTATTGTGATTCCTTCTTTTTCAAGCCTGAAAGCAATGAATCTTACACTTGCGGAAAGTGAAACAACGACAGATTCGCGAATTCCTTTTTGCGGACTCGACGAACTCGTCGCGTCCAATTTGACTGCAGCTCTACTATGTACAGTACTCCAAAGTGCTGACGTGGCAGCTTTCCGTATCTTTGCAGGAGAAGGGCAGTCACCACTTTATTGATTCTGGTATCCGATTCAATTTCCAGTTCGGTCACGCTGCTGGAGTAACTGCAAAACGACAGAAACCACATTGTAGAGAAGCTAAACACTGTTGCAAATTTGAAAATTTATTAAAGTAGAACAGTGTCGTTTTAACAAAAAAAATGCGGAAAATAACTCACTGCACAGTCCCCATTATCTCGAGTGGCTCCAAAATGAGCAATTTCACTCCGATTAATTCTTGATCCGATGGGTAAACCAATTGAAATTTGGATGATTTGCCACAATGTGGCGAAATGGAGCAATTCGTCTGCTTTATCGATTTTTTCGAATTTTGCGAGTTTTCTCGGGAAGTTTTCTCGGATACACTATGAGATCTCGATGACGCAGGCTTCACATCGAATCCACGCGACTTCATTTCACGGGCCCGGGCGCGTTGCTTACGGCACACCTTCAAAAACACATTGGTCTTTTGTATAATATAAAAGTATGGCCCCTACCTCCTTCTCAAAATATAGTTTCGCCTCCTTCCTATTCACCCCCTTCCAATTGCAATGCAAAGCGCTACACCCATTGGTACCATCGGAGTTCTTGACAATGCCATAGCAGGCAGCACACAGGTAGTGCCCACATCTTCCAATTGTATTCAGCGTATTCGATGGAAACGATTTCTTGCAAGGGCCATCGCAAACCGCACTGACCGGTGTAACGCCACTAGTAGAATCAGCGGCGGTAATGTCATCGACAGTGGCAGTAGCAGTTGGCGCGGAGAGTAGTTCTGCATGAGGTTGCCGCTCATCGATTCGTGTGCCCGAGCACACGTCGACTTGCGCCTCCATTAGGGGAGCAACCACGAGTCCAAAATGGGCTTACGGATGCTTCCCCTTGGGGTTTTCACTGTTCTTCAGTATCATTTGAAAAAAAAAACGGAAGTAAGGTTGTTTAATATGGTAATGGCTTCTACATAGCTTCTCAAAAAAGTTCAAAAATTCTGTAACTTTCGTTTCATAGCTCTTACCGTATTATTTAGCGATGCAAATTATTTAGACATTCCAACCCTGTTTCAAAAAATACATATATAAAGCTTTCCAATGAATGAGAGCCCATATCGCTGGTTTTCAGCCAGTTTCATGCCCACTGCTCCCCAACTTATTTTCACATTCTTTTAAAATTGCTCACAAATGAGCAAGTTGTGCAGGTAGGACATGCGGTGGGCAGAGCCTTCGACCTCGGCCAAACCGAAGGCTTCGTATAGTAAAGCTTCAAGATACATACCATTGCAAGACATCTTTGTCTCCTCCTTCAGTTTCAGTCTTCTCGATTTTTCCGTATCCGTGGCACTCTCGCTCTTTCTCATAACCTGTTGATAAATTTTCTCCGATTTCTCTTTATCGTCGTCATCGTCCCAGGTGATTGAGTAAGTGTAGGTAGATCTGATCGTACAATGGTGAGTTTTAGAAGCATTCCAAACAGAAAATGCTCCACTTACTGTAATGTTGGAGCGTCATAGGTGACTCTCATCTCGACGGATTTCGGTTCTTTGCAGATATCACGAACGAATGGGGGAATCAAATTAGGATTTTCTGATATCGGCTGGAAGAGTAGAACTTTTAACTTTGAAATTTATCTATGGAACTTTGAAAATTTAATAAAAATCTGTCAAAAATATCAAGGTTTTCCACTACTAATAAAGTTTCGTTGATTTAAAATGCTCAGGACAATTGATTGATTGGGAAGGAGATCTGTCACTTCAATATCTTTTGAACGCGCTATCTTAGTTGGGAGGGGGCAATGATTTTTAGTCATTTTTGGAGGTTTTTGCAAATTTTTTTTCTGAAAATGCTTGCTGTTATACCCATAATAAATCCTGTTGAAAAAGAATTCAATTAGAGGAACTTAAAAGTTAACGCGTTATGGGGCGGGGCTACACTAGGCTATGGAGCCTACCCGCCTTACATCGCTATGCCGGAGCAGATCTGCTGGACTTTAAAACAACGCCGACATCCACAAAACTCGCCTGATCAGATGAAGCAGCTTCGGATGAGTTGCCAGAGAGAAATGAATTGATACTTTCACTCAATTTGAAGTCATTCATCATTCTGAGTCGTTCGTGTTGCTTTTAATTCACAAAAAATGAGGAACGGACAGTGCAATCAAATCACAGATGACAAATAAGGAATAACAATGGATGAGAAATCAATCGATTCGAAGGGAATTCCGAAAAAAAATCAGGGGCGGCACGTGGATAAAACGAGAGATGTGAAGATGTCACGTTTTCAGAAGTTTTGAATAATATCTGTTTCAAATTGAGTCAAAAAGCTGCATCATGAGAGGTGGTTGAAAGCTTGAGGGTTTTCGTCGTGACTTTCTGGATGACTTTCTTGCGTCTTGGCATTTTCGAATTCACCATTTCATCGTGAGCAAGCGAGGGGCTAAGAAAGTGAAACGTTTCACCATACTTTTGGCGCAGCACTGCAAGTTTTTTGTGTTCACTTAAGTAGATGCTCCAAAGCTCCTTTCCCCGATCTAGCGTTGTTACTGTAGTTTTGGCACCTCGAAAAAGCCCTAGGGTCAGTTCATTCAATTTGTATTCAAGGTGTAGATCCGTGGTTAGAGTTGTGAACTCTATCATGAGAGGAACACGGCGATTCTGTCGGATATCACTTGTAAGGGTCTCTTTCGCCGCGTCAAGCGCTGCTAAGGGTTCTTTGAGACAGCGGTATAAGCGGACTGGCAGAGCGGTATAAGCCCACAGATTGAGAAGTTGCTTAGACATCTAGAGAAGCTTTCGCTAAAGGCGATTCACCAAGTCTATGTCAGGACGCTAGATCCCTTGCTTACGACTTGGTCTCTTGGTCAAGGTGTTGTATTCAGTAGAGCAGTTTGGTTTTTTTGCTTGTCTACCTTATTTTTTAGTTTTGAGATGAGCTCTGTGAACTACGAAGAAGTAAACATTTGGTTAATCTTCAGCTTTCAAGAAATTAGGTCGTATGGTACAGGATTAACGGAAAAAATGTTTTTAAAGATGCAAATTAACTTTTGGGGAAAGCTCTTGTTTTTCTGATTTAGAATTTTAGAATTGGACGGCATCACTTTTGCAATTTTAATTGTATCGTACGATCTACAAAGAAAGGTCAAGCGAAGAAAGATCTTTTCTATCTGGATTACTGTAGATACAGTAAGTTGCACTATTTACCAGTGTAGGGCGGAATTGGCTTTTGGAAACTCGGAATCCGGAAAACGGAAAACGGAAAAAAAATTTTTCACAGAATCTGGAATCCGGAAGACGGAATGAAAAAAATGACCGAATCCGGAATTCCGCCTTCTCTGCTACTTGCTTACTTACATAGCCGATCCGTCATTCGCCTGTGTGTGCGCGGATCACAGCTAAAGATCTAAGATATTTGGATTACTGTAGATACAGTAAGTTGCACTATTTACCAGAGTAGGCCCGGAATTGGATTTTGGAACTCGGAATCCGGAAAACGGAAAACGGAAATTTGTTTTTCACGGAATCTGGAATCCGGAAGACGGAATGAAAAAAACGGCCGAATCCGGAATTCCGCCCTTCTCTGCTACTTACTTACTTACATAGCCGATCCGTCATTCGCCTGTGTGTGCGCGGATCCCAGCTAAAGATCTAAGATATTTGGATTACTGTAACTACAGTAAGTTTCAAAGTGTTGGAATTTAATGCTCGGAACATGGATATATGTCAACAAGTATTTCTTTTTTCCATAGATCCGAATATTCGATATTTTAAACAAAAGGAGCTGCAATGTTGCCTCGTTGAAAAACATTCGCTTAGTCATTTTTCTGAAGACATCAACTAGTCATTTCAGTATTCTTTTGTTGGTATTCAGAAGAATATAATGAAAATAAAGGTCTTAAATTAATGACGAATAATATTTTTCACTTCAAGCTAGCATTCGACGGTTTTTGAATTGTATCGTGCTTAGATTAGCCGAGACTTCTAATCCTTTCGCTGCAATCTTAAGCGAATGTTATTCTTGTTCTAAGAAACGATTAGAGGAATCGGTTCCTTATCGAAGTATCCAGATGTGACGCATCGACGAACCTTCCTATATAAAAACCCTTATCACAGTGGTTTTCATCACTTTTCCTCAAAGAAATGAACCGTATCATAACGTACGGGAGTGTGGAGGCTATACCATTCTACAACTGTTCACGAAAGACGTTTGCGGAGTGGGAGACGACTGGAACCAAGCGTCAATACTTTGGATATCCGCTAGTCGTTTTCGGAATTTTCATCGAGCTGCTGTACATTCCAGTCATCTACATCATCTTCAAGACGAAGCTTATCAGACATGCCTGCTACAAAATTATGGTTTTCCTGGCGTTCATCGACATGAGTGCCACTTGCTGCAGTTGCCTGGTTACTGGACCTCTGCTCATTTTGGGATCCGTGTTTTGTATGTACCCAACGTTCACTTATATCGCTGGAGGATTCGTTTTCAGTGAGTCTATAATGAGCAATGCCGAGCCTGTACAATGATCAATGTTTTGCATACGATCTTTGTTAGGGATCTTCCTTCTGCTGAAAATGCACAATTTCTAGATTGCTTAAAGGTTCTGAAATGTTTTTTTTTGTGAAATCTTTAAGTGGAAAACCAAATTTTTATGTTGCCAGCTTTCATCTACAGTTTCAGTCAAGACATATCACTAGTTAACAGAAGGGAACGGTACTTAACAACTTGTATTTCAGTGTAAAAAGTGTGAAATTGAGCTCAATGAGCAATAGCAGGATTCCCAGAGACTGTAGAAGAAAGTTACCGACTTCAAAAATGTAGATTTAGGACTGAAGGTTCCAGAAAAAAATGAATGGCAAAGCATTTCAAGCAGCGTTCCAACGCATTTAAAGTTAAGCACTTTCAACTGAAACAACTCCTATTCTGTTCCTCATTTCTGGCTACTTTGAATCTTCGTTGATTCCACACAAAAAGCGCCCCATCGCATCCCAATTTTTTGTTGCAGACACTTGGTGCATGGCATCTGCCACCACCGTATCACTATTTATCAACCGCATCATAAGTATCAGCTTCCGTAAATACGGAGATATGATCGAGAAGAAGCTCGCGTACTTTTCCATCGCCCTGGTGATTTTCTATGGATTCTACACTTACTGTTTCACACCCACCATTTGCTATAATTCTGAAATCATGGCTTGGATTGCTGATCCCTTGTCTGAAGCAACTCCCAGCAACGAAGCGGCCGCAATGGTTTGTGACAGAAATGCCTTGTTTTCGTCATTTTTCAGCTTTTTATTCGTTGCTTTAATTTGATTTTTCCAGTACAAAAACACAGTCCAGGCATGGAATAATTGGGTTTTCGTGATCTGCATGTTTTTTCTGTTTTCCTTGTATTACATATTGATTAAAAAACTGGCAAAAGGACAGAAATCGAAGGCTTCAAAAGCAGTAAGTTGTTATGTATTAAAACATAAAAAAAACAACAAGCTATAGCAAAAATCAGCTTTTAGAATGTAATGAATCAACGTCATCTTGCTTGCTTACATACAAAAAAAATTTTACTTTTTCACCACTTCTATTAATTTTTTAGATGAAGTTCAAACGATCAGTACGGAAATTTCCCATAAATACAAAGTTTGCCTTTTTGTTTCAAGTAGGAACACCTGCGCTGTACATGAGAATCAGGCAAAAATAAGTTCAGGGCAGCTGAAACTTGAGAAAACTAACTATAAAACCCACAATTTTCTAAGAAAGTTCAACGCGAATTATGAATTTTGTTTCAAAAACTTTGATTAAAAATACTGTTTCAGAGAACAATTATTAATTGTTAGATGACGTGCGAAACTAAAAAAAAACTCCAAGATTTCAGATAGGCTTTCCTGCAAGTTTCAACTTTTATGCCATATAACGGTTGGTTCCACAAAAAACGAAAACAAAAAGTCGTCTTTCGTCTCGTCTTTATTCGTCTTTCAGTTCGTCTTGCATTCGTCTTTTCAATCGAAATACATGTGTACCAACACAATTTCTATCTCTGCGCCAGACGAATTCTAGACGATGACGAAGACGAGACGAGACGGTCTTATTTCGTCTTTCGTGGAAACCTTAATGCCATAAGTAGGGGTCTTTTCTTAAAATTGAAACTTTGGCTGTCAAGTCTCCCAATTTCCAACACAAGTTTCGAGTAGAAATAAGCGAAATCATCTAGTTATATGCTCCAGATCTTCCTGCAATGCTCCCTAATCTGCTTCTTCAACACCGTCATTGCTCTCGTCTACAATGCGTTGGCAATCGTCACTCCTGCTCCGTGGATTCTGGCGTTCACACAGATCTGTTGGGCCTGCAATCACGCGTGCCCAGCTATTATATATGTCACAATGAATGGCACGATAAGAAAGGAATTCCTTCAATTGTTATTAAGAGTGCCACCGACACATGTAACGGATTTGTTTAAAGGAAGCGGATCTTTGAATATTTCAATTCAAAAAGTGGACGACAATTCTAGTGCATCAACTGCGAAGCGCTCCACTCTGACAAAAGTGTGAACTTCGAAATTTCTTCGAAATCAAATTCACCCGAGAAGGCTTGCGAATTTCAGTGGATATTCATTTATGCCAATATCCTCCACTGTTTTTATATTTTAAAGTGCAATACAAATAAGTTTACTGTTACAGTAAAAAATATTTTTTCCAAGAAACGTGAAAATATGCGCGTATCCGGGTTTCTTGCTAAAATAAACTGAAAATAATCTCTTCTCGTTGGCAGAAACGGAAACAAGCATTATGTTTTTGAATTATGACTTTTCATGATTTCATGAATTTTAGTCGTGAATAGTGTGTCGTGTCGATTCAAAAATCGATCAATTTTGATTTGATTTGTTGAACGGGCAAATCGATTTGAATCGATTCGATTTCGCGAATGAATCGACTTGAATCGATTCGATTTTGAATCGATTTAGTTCGATTCGATTCGATAAAATCGAATCAACAAAAATAGTGCAAATGCGCTCTATGATTTTAAACCGCCGCCGAAGGCATTGATCGGTAGAGCGCATTTTCTTTATTTTTGCATTATTTTTGTTGATTCGATTTAATCGAATCGAATTGAATCGAATCGAATCAATTCCAATTCGAATCAAATCGAATCGATTCAATTATAAAATCGAATCGAATAGAATCGATTCGAATCATGTTGAATAGATTGAATCGATTCAAAAATTGTCGATTTAATTCAATTCAATCGATCAATTCCAAAATCGACACGACACACTAGTCGTGAACCGCCACAAAAACATTTTCTGAAAAGAAAGCAATTGGTAATCTGTTCTCTGAAAACAAAAAAAAGTTTATTTAGAATTCATGAAACAGTAATCAAGAGAAGACAGTTTCTAGCTGTCATATTACAGACAATACGCCTCAACGAAGGCGGTGAATTTGACGTTCTGAATCGATGATAAGAGTCACCTAGAAACAAAATATTAACCTTAAAAACCCTCTAAAGCTGACCTTCTGAATCTCTGCACTCCCTCCAACTTTCTCTCCAATACCCGCTTCCTTGATCGTCATTTTTCCGTCCGTCGGTATTTTTTCGTACTTGTACTTCCCCTTTTTCTCAGTGCACGCTTTCCTCAGGTAAACGTCAAGAGAGGAAAGAGATTTCGAGCTGGAAACTCTCAATAATTGCACGATGGCGGTGATGGCGTCAACGACAGTGATGGCTTTTGGAAGAACGATGGTCTTCATGTTATTCTCATTTGTATATAAATAGCATTCAATTAACACTTCGGTTTCGTTCGGACGTTTTTCGCACGGTATTACAAAGGGGATTTGCTGTTTCTGACCAAGCGTGTGGATACGGTTGAATTGATTCGTGTGGCACGCCATCGCCTGGATCTGAAAGGGATTATACATAAAATCATTCAATTTCACTAAATTTTTACTAAATCAACATAATAGTTGAAGATATTCGCGTGTTATGTATATGGCATTTTAGGCTTCCACGAAAGACGAAATAATTCTCGTCTCGTCTCCGTCTTCGTCTTGAATTCGTCTGACGCACAGATAGACATTGTGTTGGTCAATTAAAATACATTGTGTATGCAGTATAAAACTGTATTATTGTGTAAGACGAATGCAAGACGAAACGAAAGAAGACTTTTCGTTCTCATCTTTTGTGGAATCCTTAATGGAATTTCCTTGAAAAGAGTAGAAATTTATTTTCACTGTTTCAAACTGATTCAAAAGGCGTGATGGTCGTGATTGATGGCCCATCCTTAGCCCGGCTACTGTAACAAGACTACTGGCAGGATTCTGACGAATCGGGTGGGCTTCTTATTCATAGTATAAGCGGTAAAACACTCGGAGACATGGGAGAAAAGTTTGAAATTAAAGGGGGATCTTGAAACTCTCTTCAACACTGAAATTATGAAAAGAAAAACGAATCGAATTGAACAATTTGACGCATTTTATTTTCAAAAAAGTGTTGAATTGAAAATGGAAATCAAGATAAAAGCTCTGAAATAATGATTCCTGTTTTGAAGCAGAACCTTATTGGTTCTGCTTCAAAACTTTACTGTCCTTCTCTATTTCGACAAATTTATAAAGCTTGCCCGGATCTAGCATTCGCAATCTTTTCTCAGCATTAATTTTTTATTGAAGCCCGCATTGATTCCAAGGACCGCCAGCCGCAAGCATAAAGTATTACAACGTGATCTTCTACGCAACGAGCGCTGCGCATGAAAGTAGTTCAATAATATCATTATTTCGAAACCGCAACGTGTTTTTTTTTTAATTTTGAAGTCAACCAATTTTTAGAATACTCACTCATATCTTTTTTAAGTGTAAATTTTGCTCAGCAAATGTTTATAGATCTAAAAAATTGAAATTTCACATAAGCGAAAGTGCTCAAAAGAGTTGACAAACCAAGACATGGGCTGATAGCAGAGAAGGGCGGAATTCCGAACATTCCGCATTCCGGATTCCGCCATTTTTTGATTCCGTCTTCCGGATTTCAGATTACGTATAAAAATATGTTTCCGTTTTTCGCATTCCGGATTCCGCGATATACCGTTTTTATTCCGTTTTAATTCTTAATTCTCAATTGTTGTGAAAAGTATACTTTTTTGAACTCCCCCAAAAATTTTTGCGAACAGAGCGCATTTACATCATTTGATTCCCTCATTAATGGTTAAAATTCCGTTTTCCGCATTCCGCATTCCGGATTCCACCGTTTTTTACATTCCGTTTTCTGGATTCCAGATTCCGTGAACAAATATTTCTCCGTATTCCGGATTCCAGATTCCGTGAAAAAATATTTTTTCCGTATTCCGTTTTCCGGATTCCGAGTTCCCAAAATCCAATTCCGCCCTACTCTGGCTGACAGGATACTTGGTATTACTATTGAAAATTCGCAAAATTCTTTCAGCTACTTACCTCGGACCAGGATAGTGTGTTGGCGCATCTGCTGATGGCACATCTTGGAGGGAACTCTACAAAAACGCGTGGTGTGATCTTTCATGTTAAAATGGAAACTGAAATGACGATTGGCTCTTCATGGCTCCGAGAATCCAATTCTAGCTTAATCTTCAATTACCTATGGTTTACTCTTGTTTTACAACGTTTAAATTTAAACAACATTTTTCTTCATTTTTCAAAACTTCACTGTTTCGCAACAACTTCTTATATTCACTAACTTTCTTCCAATGCAAATACTACTCTGATCGACATGCAATCGTAACAGAGGCGGTGTCGACAATGAGTGAGCACCATTCGAGCAATATTCTCACATGGATGCCCTCCTTTACGTGCTTCGCATCTGGAAATTATAAATGGAAGTTGAGTTTGTTTCAGCGAAAATAAGATTTAAATCGTCTAAATAACATTTCCGTACTTTATTTTTTCTCCCATGTCAATTTTGAACAACGTCGATGTGGCAGCTCCAAATGAGATCTGTGACCCACTTTTGCCCTCCATCTCATCAACAATCACGTCGGTGGAGCGAGTGCCTTCACAGAACCGCACCGGGCAGAGGATCCCTTGATAAACAGTCATGCAGAGATTGCAGAAGGTGTGGTGGCAATTAAGCTCCTAGAATATAGTAGAAGGAAAAGGCCAGAGCACCAAGGAGAACGTCAGAGAAGCCTGAGTGCTCTCGCTGTCTGCGTCCATGCCTACCTGTACATCGTCTTCATTAATCTCTTCATTGCAAATACGGCATTTTGTGGTCGACATATTGAATTATTATGAATACAAAATGAAATGCTAATAAAGTAGTTCAGTGAAACCGAGAGGTCACGGTCCACGAAATTCTGATAACTGGCAGTCATTATAGCAGTTTTTCACAATTTTGTTGTAGTAGTGTATCTTACTGTAGCTCTCTGCATCATACTGTATCTGTACCAGGAGAGCTCTTTCTTACCTTTTCCCGTTTTGTTTCCCTGCCACCGCCCGTCGTCTACCCACATTATTCCACAATCGGAGTATTTTCCGTATTTCATTATTCTCCTGCTATCCCGCAATAATATCTCAACTCGGTGGTGACCCGAGAGGAGCACGATGGATGAGCATCAACCTCGCCCCGCATACAAGTATCCTCTTTTCATCTCCGCCCTATCCGCCCCATCCAGATATTATCAGGCAACTTCTGTCCATTTTCGTAACAGCTTTGCGCTTTGCATAGTCTCCTCTGGTTCATGGGTAACCTGTATTAGCAGTATTCCACCCAAAGCAATCAAGTTTTGCGCAATATTCTTTAATTGAAAACGATAATTTATACTTATGTATATTACGCTGAAAACAGTGAATATATATTGTTTGAGAGTAGTTATTATCAATGTTAATGTGTTCTGGTAACAGTCGCAATTCTCGTATTATCGGTCGAATTCGTTCCTTCCACTTTACTCGTGGAAAATTTAAAGATTAGTTGTTTGAATTCCCGTCGAATGGTGTCGTTCATGGTGACATAGATCAAGGCAGGACATCCATGGTTAATGGACCAGCACAGTTGTCCAAAAATTAAGATCATCGCGGAAGGGGTGACCACTGCCAAGGCGTTGTAGACTAGTGCGGTGCAGGTATTGAAAAAGCAAATGATACAACATTGGATGAAAATCTGAAAGCACGTAGTGCAACGCTGTTGGAAGTGGAATGAGGAGGCCCACTAAAGCCCACTCACCGCTCTGGACGCCTTGGACTTCTGACCATGTGCCAGTTTATGGATTAATGCGCAGTACATCGTGAACAGCGTCATCATTGTGATGATGAAAATCCAATTGTTCCAAGTTTGAACGTTATTTCGGTACTGGAAATGCTCAATATTTTTGATATCGTCGGGAAATTATAGGGAAAACAGGGAATTTTCTGAAATACTGATCTCTGCTTCATGCTTTCTACAAAATAAAACTGTTTCCAAAGAAAGCTATGCAATTTCCAATTAATTCTGCAGTGCTAAGTTGGGATATGCCGAGCAGGTGTTGACGGCAATTTTTAGTTCAAAATGGCAAATAGCCGTCGATTTATGTAAGTGACTGATAAGCAGATTTGGAGACTTTCAATCCGGTCGATAACGTAGCTGAGACAACGAAATTGACAACGATGGAAATCAACCGTTGCTTAACGGCTTTGTCTGGTGTTGAACTGAGACTGACGCCAATTTTCTCAATGGATTGGTACTTTAACTCTATAACGGACCAAGATCTAAAATTTCCAACTAATTTTAAGCAGTAATTAGCTGCATGCGGCCAGCATGGACCCGCTTCGACTCTGGTAACTAGTAATGGCTTCATTCTTGTAATCTGCAACCCTAGACGATCCGGGTAGTTTCATAGCTTTTTTCGATAATAAATTTGTCTTTAGGAAAACAAACTAAAATTCTTTGTTAGTTATATGTATAATCTATACTAACAGAAAATTGTTCAAAGGATTCCGTTTTGAAACAAAAAACTTCTGTCGGTCAGGCTGGACTCCTAGTTAATGGGCTCCTAGTCTGATGTCCGTTAGCTCATATTGTCATAACTTTTTGCTTTTGAAGAAAAGCTTAAACCGGTACGCTATAAACCCGTATTTAAGCAATCGTTTCCACCAATACCTACATAATTGGCGGCTTCTTCACTCGGCTCCTTCTCTGACATTGGATCCAATGGCCAAGCCATAATCACCGAGTTGAAGCAAACGGGAGATGTGAAGTAGATAATGAATAGCAAGTAGGCCACGCTTAGCACCATCGAGACATAAGCCAATGGCTTCTCAATGCTACCCGCATAATCTCTCAGACCAATACTGACAACTCGATTGAAGAAGAGCGATAGAGTAATTGCACAGGCTCCACACCAGCCGCTTAGGGCAACTCCCCCGGAAATGTAGATAAACGTTGGGTAGACACAGAAGACAGCTCCCTGGATAAATAGAATTCCAGATATGATACAACTGACGACTGAAAATACAATTTATTTGAGAAATTGAAAAAACTGGGGTAATGCGATGGTTGTCAGCGGGCTAAAATTCGATCGATCCATAACTTTCTAAGTTGTATTTATTTCTAAGGCTTCCACGAAAGACGAAGACAGAAAGTAGTCTTTGTTCGTCTTTCAGTTCGCCTTGCATTCGTCTTATTACGCAATAAAAAGTTGTCAACACACTGCTTCAGAGGAATTCAAGACGAAGAAGAAGACGAGACGAGACGGTCGAAATTTCGCCCAAACGGAAGCCTTATTTATTTGAACGTATTCATGTTTGCAGACTAGAAGCATTTAAAAAGGCGGGTCAATTTTAAGTCAACATGTTGTCATGGAAAACACTGAAAACCTTTTCCTTCCTTTGGAAAGCTAAGAAGAAGTCCGTACGCGGAGATCCATACGCGGAGATGCGCTAGCCGAAAAGTTTCAAATTATGCTCGTTCAGAACTGTCATTTTGAAGTCTGTACTATAGGGTGCGCCTTATGCGTTGAGTAGACTACAGTGTACTTAATCCTTTCTTGTTCTTCGAACTTTTGTATTATCTCTTTGCTTTGCCTAATCTGAAGATTAGAGGCTTAGCATCTTTTTGAAGGAACGTTTTGATCTGAGTTTAAAGAAAAGGGGGTTATCAAGTGATAGCTGGGCTGGAAATACAGTTCTCTAACTTCATTAACTCTATATTGCAAAGGGCATAGCGGTAAATCAAAAATTAATTTTTAGCATTACTTGGCCAAGCTCTTTTTTGCTTTTTTACTGTTTCAAGTAAATCTTAATCCTTCCTTTTCTTATAAAAATATCAAAAATGATCATGATGTCACTTCGTGTGAAGTTTTGCGTAAGGTATTAGGCAAAAGGTTCTGTGGCTACGCAGAGTCGCATTTCTATGAAGTATAGCTCCCTGGTCCTTGGGTACAGGGTATGTAAAATGAACTTTTCGAAATTTTTTCCGAATTGTTTGCAGATTATGAGATGGGAGCGGAGAATGGAAAATACTATCAAAAAGTGCAAAAAAAAACAATATTTTGAGATAGTTGAATACAAAAAAGTACAGTCGCGATTCAAAAGAAAACTCAGTTATGCACCTTTAAGATATACCGTAATTCGGTTTAGTTTTATTTCAAATGAATTTTCCGAAATTACCCTTTGAATTTCTTTACGAAAATGGTTGGATTATGTGGAATTTCGTTCCACAAATCGTTACTCAGCTTACTTGCATAGTCTTATGAGTCATAGTTTTGTAGAAACATAAGCAAAATTTTCAGGTTTCAAATTATTTCAAATAGCGAATTTCGTCTCGCCCGCCACTGCAAAAGATGGCTAAAAGATTTAAAATGCTCCGGATGCTCATTAATCCCAATGAGCACACTGTGAATGATGGCGAAAACCATGCTCATCTCTCACCCGTAGCGCACATGTCGACGGCAGCCAACAGCACGATGATCTTGTAGCACGGATGACGAATCAGATTCGCTTTGAAGATGATGTAGATGATAGGAATATACAACAATTCTATGAATACGCCAAAGACTGCAATCGGATATCCGAGCCATGGGCGTTTAAGTCCAGTTTCCCACCAACTGTCAGTCGATTTCCACGTGCAATTATAGAATGGAATAGAGTCGACACTGCCGTAGTGGATGAGACGATTCATTGGCTGAAAATTGAGTTTTTAATAATTATCTGCAAAATGCAAAACGTGTAGACTATTGGGGAAACTCAAAAAACAAAAGAATCAAATGGATATAAAGTTACCCTTCAGTTAAGCTGGTAGTAAATCACGCTGCGTTGTTTGTCTTATATAGGCCTGCTCAGCCTATATCCTTTGTCATATAATTAGCTTCATGAAGATTAGTTTTTTTGAGAATTTTGCAGCTACTTTCCAATGTACTTTTTTAAAAAGAAATGTGATAGTGATTAGGTACACATTGTTCAATTTGTTCATGGCTCTTTATTCCGGTTGCATTGTCTTGAAATTTGCAGAAAGAACCAATATGAAGCCACAATCCCGGCTATTTTAATAAGGAAAACAAATACTTCTTTATTCTGAAAATTATGAACTTTGAATCAAAAAACCCTAAAAAACCGGATGTTCTTCTTCAATTCTTCTCCTCGATGATTTCAAGAATTCTAAGAGAGGGGAGGCTTGATAAACGGACACGTTCCGAGAAGCCCATACACATGTACCCGAGGATTAACTGCAGATTGCAGAAAACCCAGTGAGCTTTACTTTATAAAAGTGCTGCTCTGAGGACGCACAGACTTTTTGCGTAATAGATCAATCGAATCTATTCGTCATATGATATTCGGCAATTTTTAGAATTTTTATCAAAAAATGAATGTTTAGTGTTCACTTGAAACAGGAAAGTTATAGCATTTTTATTTACAGCAAAAGGTCTCGGTATTACACTTTACAGCTTCTTTACTGTCCTCGCTTCCTTTTTGTACCTTTCAGCTCTACATAGATGTAAATGGAAAAGAGTTGTGAGCTAGTTCTACGGCTCATCCTTCTACATTTTTGAAAAAAAGTCAAAAGAGAGGTAACGGTCCACGAAATGCTGATAACTGGCAGTCTTCAAATCATAGCAGTTTTTCACAATTTTGCTGTATCAGTGTATCTTACTGTATCTGTATCAAGAGAGCTCTTTTCACCAACCGCACTATTAACAACCGCAGCTTACCTTTTCCCGTTTCGTTTCCCCGCCACCGCCCGTCGTCTACCCACATTATTCCACAATCAGAGTATTTTCTGTATTTCATTATTCTCTTACAATCCCGCAATAAGATCTCGACTCGGTGGTGATCGGAGAGGAGCATCCTTCACTTCACACGGGCGCTGTCGCATCGACCTCGTCCCACTTACGAGCGTCACCTTTTCATCTCGGCTCTGTTATGCATTCCGGCATTGTGGGACAACTTCTGTCGATTTTCGCAACAGCTTTACCCTTCGCATGCTCTCCGCTTGTTCATGGATGAACTACGTTATCATTAGCAGTATTCCACACAAAACAATCAGGTTTTGCACAATATTCTTTAATTGAAAACGATGATTTATACTTATTGCTGTAACTCCTCTACTTACATAATCTTACCATCACTTCGTCTCTTTAGTTAGTTTTGACCTACTGGTATGCGCGCACTATTCTATTGTGGCCCGCAAAATTTTGTATTCCATCTCTAAGGTCGGACCCGTATAAAAGGGCGTGACACTGCTCATTCCCCAAGGACATTCTACTTTTTCTTATACTTCTCCCCTAGTCTTCCCCTCTATTCCTCCTATCTGTATTCTCTATTATTCTTTAAATTAAAGCCATGGATACAACACTTATATTACGCTGAAAACAGTAAATATATATTGTTTGAGGGTAGTTATCATCAAATGTTAATGTGTTCTGGTAACAGTCGCCATTCTCGTATTATCGTTTGAATTCGTTCCTTCCACTTTTGTCGTGGAAAATCTGAAGATCAGTTGTTTGAATTCCCGTCGAATGGTATCGTTCATGGTGACATAGATCAAGGCAGGACATCCATGATTAATGGACCAGCACAGTTGTCCAAAAATTAAGATCATCGCGGAAGGAGTGACCACTGCCAAGGCGTTGTAGACTAGTGCGGTGCAGGTATTGAAAAAGCAAATGATACAACATTGGATGAAAATCTGAAAGCACGTAGTGCAACGCTGTTGGAGGTGGAATGAGGAGGCCCACTAAAGCCCACTCACCGCTCTGGACGCCTTGGACTTCTGACCATGTGCCAGTTTATGGATTAATGCACAGTACATCGTGAACAGCGTCATCATTGTGATGATGAAAATCCAATTGTTCCAAGTTTGAACGTTATTTCGGTACTGGAAATGTTCAATATTTTTGGTATCGTCGAGAAATTATAGAGAAAACAGGGAATTTTCTGAAATACTGATTTTTTTTTCATGCTTTCTAACAAGCTGCCTTGTCAATTTAAGTGACTGATATACAAATTTGAAGACTTCCAACCAAGGTTGATAACGTAGCTGAGACGACGAAATTGGCTGGAAATCCATCGTTCCTTAAGGGCTTGGTCTTGTGTTCAAATGAGACTGAGACCAGTTTTCTCAATGGATTGGCACTATAGCTGTATAACGGACCAAGATCTACAATTTCTCGCTAATTTCGTGCTGCAATTAGTTGCCGCTTTGAAATAAAAAAGATGTGTCGGTCAGGAAGTTAATGGGTTCCAAGCCTGATGTCCGGCATAAACCGGTGCATGATAAACCCATATTTAAGCTATAGTCTCCACCAATACCCACATAATTAGCGGCTTCTTCACTCGGCTCCTTCTCTGACATTGGATCCAATGGCCAAGCCATAATCACCGAGTTGAAGCAAGCAGGAGATGTGAAGTAGTTAATGAATAGCAAGTAGACCACGCTTAGCACCATTGAGACATAAGCGAATGGCTTCTCAATGATATCCACATAATCTCTCAGCCCAATACTGACTACTCGATTGAAGAAGAGCGACAGTGTAATTGCACAGGCTCCACACCAGCAACTTAGGCCAATTCCTCCGGAAATATAGATAAACGTTGGGTAGACACAGAAGACAGCTCCCTGGATGAATAGAATTCCAGATATGAGACAACTGACGGCTGAAAATACGACTTATTCGAGGAATAGAAAAGTGGGGTGATGCGATGATGGTCAGCGGGTTGAAATTCGGTCGATCCATAACTTTCCACGTTGTATTTATTTCAACGTATTCATGCTTGAAGACTAGAGGAATTTAAGAAAGCGGATCAATTTTAATTCAATAGCTTATCATGAAAAACACCAAAAACGTTTTCCTTCCTTTGGGCAGCTACAATGAAGAAGTCCGTGGTTGGTTCGATTGGTTTCTCACTTATTCGTTATCCACATACAGGGTGGCTGATAAATAGTGTTACACCTTAGAAACGTTATAAATGTTTTTAAACAAGTTCAATTTTCACCAGAATTGAATTTCACTAGAAAAGTTTATTGAAATAATACAAAAACAATCTTTAAGAACAGTTTTCAAATCGTCCTCCTTTGGCCTTCACCACCGTTCTCAATCTCTTCGGGTAAGCGTCCACCACGGCACGCAAGTAGTTGGCATCCATTTCGTCCCAGGCATTCACAAGTGCGACCTTCAGAGCGCACAAACTAACGTAGTTTCTGGTGGAAACTTTCTGTGTGAAATAGCCTCAAACGGCGTAGTTCAGAGAATTGAGGTCGGGTGACTACGCGGGCCATCCTGACGAGGAGATGAACTTGCACCACTGCTGAGTGGCCTTGGCGCGGTGAGCCGCTGCGCCGTCTTGTTGGAAGCACCAGGCTCCCAAAATGCGAATTGGACCACGGAAGAACTCCAACTTCTAAAATGTTCTCGTCTGTGAACAGTGTCGTGCCTTGAAGAAGCTTTCGTGCTTTTTACATTCAGAGAGCTTTGATTTTCTCGGTCAGGAATGCGCCGTTCTGCATACGATACGGAGTCATCTTCAGCTTGTCTTTGACAATGACTCTCATAGAACGTGGGCACATTTTGAAGTCTTTAGCAAGCTTCCGCATGGTTCGCTCCGGATTTCTTCGGATTCTTTCTCGAACGGCTTTCACAGCTTTTGGCGTCGTCACAGTGACAGGACGACCAGATCTTCGATGGTCATCAGGTGTACGAAGCCAGTAACAGTCCGATTCCGTCGACATTCAACCGCTTAGCGATCTCTCAATTTGAAACACCCTGCTACATCAGTTGAATGATAAAACCATGATGTGGTGAAGCAGCCGTCGTTACCTTAAAAAAGGAAGTTACGACCAGAAAATTAAAAAACATAGTAATAAATATGTAATAATCAATAAAAAATAAAATTGATACGGTAGCGACTTGTGTTCATGTGCCAGAATCCACGCAAAGTTGCGTAGCACTATTTATCAGCCACCCTGTATATGAAAATACTCAAATCCCGCAATCCCGCATTATTTTATTTCCGATTTTCAAAAAGCTTTCGACAAAGTTCCCCATATTCATTTTTTGATAAACTTCACCGTTTCAGATTACCATCAATAGTCTAGCGATTTTCTCGCTATCACATTACTTGTCAATCAAGGTCAACACTTCTATTAAGACTTCCAAAAACTTTCATCCCCCTCGTCGGAAGTACCTCAAGGCTCTGATCCAGTCCACTTCCTTCCAAGTCTTCCTCAATGATCGCTCTCTTGCGCCTCTCTCTCTCTCTCTCTTGCTCGGATTACTTCCCTGTCGTTGTCGGTGACATTAAGCTCTACCATCACTCTCCTTTCATTGTCTAACTCACTTAAAAATGGTGAGGATTTGCGGAGACGTCATTTTGAAGCCTGTATTATATGGTGCAGCTTATGCGTCGTTTAGACTACAGTTTGCACAATCCTTTCTTGTTCTTCGAGCAATTATATTATCTCTTTGCTTTGCCTAATCTGAAGCTTAAAGGCTTAGCTTCATTAACTCTATATTGTTGCGGTCATAGCGGTAAATCAAAAATTAATTTTTAGCATTACTTGGCCAAGCTCTTTTTTGCTTTTTTAATGTTTCAAGTGAGCCTTAATCTTTCCTTTTCTTGTAAAAATATAAAAAATGATCATGCTGTCATTTGGTGTGAAGTTTTGCGTAAGGTATTAGGGAAGAGGTTCCGTAGGTACGCAGAGTCGCATTTCTATGAAGTATAGATCCCTGGTCCTTGGGTACAGGGTATGTAAAATGAACTTTTCGAAATTTCTTCCGAATTGTTTGCAGATTATGAGATGGGACCGGAGAATGGAATTTAATATTTAAAAGTGCAAAAAAAGCAATATTTTGAGATAGTTAAATATTATACAAAAAAGTACAGTCGCGATTCAAAAGAAAACTTAGTTATGCACCTTTAAGACATACCGTAATCCTGTTTAGTTTTATTTCAAATGAATTTTCCGAAATTACCGTTTGAATTTCTTTACGAAAATGGATTGGAATATGTGGAATTCCGTTCCACACACCGTTACTCAGCTTACTTGCATAATCTTATGATTCATAGTTTTGTAGAAACATATTTGAAATAGCGAACTTCGTTTCGTCTTCACTGCAAAAGATAGCTAAAAGATTTAAAATGCTCCGGATGCGCATTAATCCCAATGAGCACTCTGTGACTGATGGCGAAAACCATGCTCATTTCTCACCTGTAGCACACATGTCGACGGCAGCCAACAGCACGATGATCTTGTAGCACGGATGACGAATCAGATTCGTTTTAAAGATGATGTAGATGATAGGAATATATAACAATTCTATGAATACGCCAAAGACAGCAATCGGGTATCCGAGCCATGGGCGTTTAACTCCAGTTTCCCACCAACTGTCAGTCGATTTCCACGTGCAATTATAGAATGGAATAGAGTCGACACTACCGTAGTGGATGAGACGATTCATTGGCTGAAAATTGAGCTTTTAATAATTATCTACAAAATGCAAAACGTGTAGACTATTGGAGAACCTCAAAAAACGAAAAGATCAAGTGACTAAAGTTACCCTCCAGTTAGGCTCGTATTAAAGCACACGGCGATACTTGTCTTATATAGGTCTCCTCAGCCGTTTCCCTTTTTCTTAGAATTAGCTTAATAAAGATTAGTTATTTTTAGGAATAGGTCAGCTACTTTCCCACGTACTTTTCTCTAAAGAAATGTGATTGTGATTAGGTACACATGCTTTCATTTGTTCATTGTCTTGGAATTTGCTGTAAGAACCAATATAAAACCGTAATCCCAGCTATTTTAATAAGAGAAATAAATACTTCTTTATTCTGAAAATTATGAACTTATGAACCAAAAAAAAAATAAAAAACCGGATGTCCTTTTCCAATTCTTCTCCTAGATGGTGTCTAGAATGTTAAAAGAGGGGAGGCTTGGAAAACGTTCAATTTCCTACGAAACTGCAAAACTACAGAATATTTAGCAGAGTTCCGGAATTCCGGAACTTCCGGAAACGGAATTCCGAATATTCTGATGGGAATCTCGTAAAATGTATTCTCCGCCCATTTCATCAGCGCATTTTCTATGCGCGATATATTTTTATCAGAAGAAACGGAAAAAAAATAAATGAAGCAAATTGATATATTTAAACATTCGAAGAAACGTGTAAAAAAATTCATGATTAATACAATTTCGTTCTTTTAATCCAGTTTAGTTCTGAAAATTCAGAAGAAAAAATAAGGAGCCTCTAAATTCAAATCCCGATTTTCGCGGGGCTCGAAAAAATGTCGGAACTTTTTTACGGCGATAATACTTCCTAATTTATTTCTTGTGGCACTTTCCTATCTCGAATTTGTCAGAATATTCTGAAGAAATTTCGAAGTATTTCGTCATTTCGAAAAGTTCCGTGAAGTCCATGCACATATGCCCGAAGAATAACAATTCCCGAAAAGGCAGTGAGCTATGCTTTATGAAAGTGCTGCTCTGAGGACACACAGACTTTTGCGCAATACCTTTATACAGAACCTAACACAATATGAATCGGATATATCCGTCATACGGTAATCGGCAATTTTTAGAATTTTTATCAAAAATGAATGTTTAGTGTTCACTTGAAACAGGGAAATTATAGTTTTTTTTTAATTTACAGCAAAAGGTCTCGGTATTACACTTTACAGCTTCTTTACTGTCCTCGCTTCCTTTTAGTACCTTTCAGCTTTACATAAATGTACATGGAAAAGAGTTGTGAGCTGGTTCTACGGCTCATCCTTCTAAATTTTTGAAAAAAAGTCAAAACCGCCAAAATTCATTTACAACATCAAGCATCAATCGTCATTGAACACCAATACAGCTAAAGATATGTAAACCTAATCCATCTTCAAGACAAGACACGGCACAACAATCTCTATTGGCTTCCAATCCTGCCTACTTCGTAACTGTACTACTGCTGGCGGCAGCTCTCTATATAACAATGGTAATCGACGTCCATTCCAGGAGGCTTGGTTTTGATGAGGCGGTACTCATCGTAGCAGAAGATATAAATGATTGTCTCGAGAGCCAGGATGACAAGAAGAATGAGAAGCTTCTGAAGTCTGAAGTCTGGGATATTTGAAAAGAAACATGCTTCAAGTGTCTGAAAGTTTTCATATTCTAAACGGAAATAACCAGCTCAAAACAATTCGTTCTCCACGGGCAGTACACCAATCAAACATTTAAGCGTGACTTCGAGCAAACGTAGCTCGGCTCATCAGTGCGTTTTGCTTGCTACGTTAAACATTAATTTTTAAAAATGTCTTATTTCCGGCTAAATTTAAGATCGCTGCAGAGCAATTCTTCTTATTCTCAACGACTAGCTGAAATACTAAAGGTTTCAGCAATATTTGAAGAATCAGAAAGGAGCATCGTTGTTTCATTTTGAATAGGAACAGCTCCACGTTCTTAAGCATTGAGTATTTAGCAGAGTAGGGCGGAATTGAATTTTAGGAACTCGGAATCCGGAATCCGGAAAACGGAGAAAAAAATGTTTAGATTAGATTCCTAGAATTCGGAAAACGGAAAAAAAATTTTTTCACGGAATCTGGAATCCGGAATACGGAATGCGGAAAACGGAATTTTAACCATTCAAATGATGTAAATGCGCTCTGTTCGCAAAAATTTTTGCGGGAGTTCAAAAAAGTATACTTTTCACAACAATTGAGAATAAAGTATTAAAACTCATAGTTGGGAACTCGGAATCCGGAAAACGGAAAAAAAATGTTTTTCACGGAATCTGGAATCCCTAAGACGGAATGAAAAAAACGGCGGAATCCGGAATCCGGAATTCCGCCCTTCTCTGGTATTTAGGTAGATGAAACAAGGGTTATACGGTTCATACAGTACTAATTTTGGATGCGTTTTGAATATCCGAAACTTATTAGTAGAGTAGAGCGCGTTGTGTCTATTTGAAAAAGTTAAAACGCTGAACGATTCGCGAAGCGTAACGTCGGAGTGTCGTTGTTTCCTTATTAATTATGAATTTTTCAGACGAAATCTTGGTTTAAAGTTTCATTTTTTCTCAACCAACTTCAGAGACTCAAAGGGAAAAACCGTTGTATGCCTAGTCAACTTGAATCAGAATCAGAAATTGCAACTTCTACATTTAAGCACAACAGGAGTGATGGTTCCTGTGTATAACGGAAGAACATACTTTTTTAATATAATTTTTACTGTTTCAAAACTACATAAATATGGACGGCAAAATAATTTTTGAAATGAAATGCTGTGTTGTTACTGAAAATTGGGTCTTGGGGATGGGTGAGTCATTGAAATAGATCCCCGATGAATGATCTTCAGGTTCGGGTATCACAGTTTTCATCATCCACAGAGATATATATACATATATATATATATATATTGAATAGCTGAAATTCCGAAGAAGAAGACAAAACAAATAACTTTCGTCCGCAACCACACCACAAAAGTAAGTTGACTCGAAAAAAATGGTTTGAGCGGGCGGCTAGACCATCGTCGGAATCGATGTGGATCGACCGGAAAACTGCTTCTCTGCTTAATCATTTTGTCATCGGCTTCCCGCATTCGCTGGGAAAAGAAGCTGAGAAGCTTTGCTGGAACAAAAGTTTTCGATTGGCTCTTTTTTCCCTCACAAACAGCTTAATGAATCTCTTAAGGAGCGGATTATTCAAGCCTCGGTTACTGGAAAATGTGGAAAATTCATCAAAACACAAGCGAATAAGAGACTAGACCTGACAAGTTCTGGAAATATAAAGGTACAACCCTTTCAAAAATGGATTCTTACATGATCTCGAAATCCCAATTAAAAAAGCGGAAATGAAGTTTTACGTAAGGTATAGGGCAACGGCAACATAGGCAACATACAAAGCGCCATGCTTCGCGACAGTTCACTGAAACTGGATTTGCAGAAATATTTTCAAATGTTTATTAATCTACATATCTTGCACATCTTACGGTTATTCAAGTTTCCATACAAACAGGCCTCTGACTTCAACATTAAAGTTATGGCTGGAACAAGGACGATTTTCAAACTTTGCTTTCTGAAACTGGGCTTTCACTACCTCGGTTTCAGAATTTGATAATTTAAAACCACACGTTCTACAATTATATTATAATCCCTAGGCAATCAACGCTAAAAACTTATATAGCCGTTATGAAACAGTGAAAGTGCCATTGTGTATGTAAAAATGACGAAAAATGACGAAAAATTAGAAAAATGACTGGAAAGCAGATAACCGTAGTTTCCCCATAACTCGCGTACATTTGAAATGATTGGGACAGTAATCATGGCTTCCGCAAGACCATAATGCGGATACTCAAATTTTTTAATGCTCTCTCTCTCATAATTAAGCTGTACTCTAGACATTTCGCAACTACTATTTGTGAACGAGTTGTTTTGAAGAAGTTTGTTTCGAAACAGTCCTTTTTCGCTACTTCACAACCATCCGTTTCAGAACCAATGAAACTTCATATCGACGCTTTCGAAATGTTCAGTTGCTAAATGGTCAAGCATCCAGACGCCAATTTTTTGATAAAATATGATTAAAGCTCTTTGATTTTGTGCTCCACAAATTAAAGCCTTCCAATTCTGGAGAATTACAAAAATTTCTGTTTCAAATTTGTCTTTTCAAAGTAGTTGAACAGTACTCCCCTTCTCTCCCATCCATGTGAATAGCAAAACGAATACCTGCTTTCCTAAAGCCGTAAAAGTTGATCTCAATAATTTCGGTTAGGTTGCACTTGATAATTAAAAGATATTCGGGGAATGGATAGGTGGTTTTGGGGGGGGGGATTGCAATCTATGTACTCGGTAAAGGAAACAGGCCTACCGCCTGGGTTGTTAGAATCAATACGTATATTCTAATTCCTAGAATTACCTAAACTAAAGGCTTCTTCGCATTTTTGTTTTTTATTGTTAGCTATTATTGCGTGACAAATCTCATCTCTTTCAAGCTTAATACATTGTTCCGAACAGAACGATATCAATGAAGCATAAAGAACGGTCTAATTGATCGAGGAGCACAATACATTAGTTCACATAGCCTGCCTATTCAGGTTCAGTATAAAATCAAAGCAAAATAACGGGAAGAGTGTGCCTATCTGTCGTGCCTCCGCCGTTTTTTTTTCATGTAACCAGAAAAACTTGTTTGGGGCAGTCTGCAAACCGCTAGCCAAACCTTGGCCAATTTGGGACCAAAGAAACATCAGATTTGCATCTTCATGTTTTCCCCAACCCCATCTTGCTGTTTCTAGACCTTAAACACTGATCCAGTTCTCTAAATGTATAGGTTTCATACCACAAAATTCCATGTGATCGTACACCGAAGTTCAGCGATCAAAGCATCTTCAAACATGTTCCTAGTGCTTGCTCATTTTAAGAATTATACAGTCTGGATCTTCAGTTGAAATCCATTTTTTACTGTTTTCAAATGTCTGTAATTTGGTGTACTTGGGTGCTTTCTTTTTACCTTTATGTGCCGTATTGCCTCCTTCGCATATTAAATATAACTGAAACGGGAAACTTGTTATAGTACATGCTACATGCTGAAATTTTTTAGACATTGAGAAATTTTATTATTTTGAGGTTATAGTTGACTGCTGAAAAAGCAACCCAATTAGATAATTTTTAAACAAATTGTCTGGGTTTGGCTTTTCTGCAAGAATTCGGAATTCCGCTAGTGTCGGCGAGACACACAAAAATACACAATTTTTTTAGTATTCAATGCAGAGAATTCCAGAGAACTGAAAATCTTAAAAATAATTTATTTTTAACTTATTTTTCACCTTCTTCATTTCAATCATTACGTCATTTCAATAATTTCCATCATAAGTGGACGCTCTGTGAAAAAACGGCGGAAGGTCGTTATATCCTTAAAAACAAGATCACACAGATTAGTAAAAATGATCAGCGACCACTCCCAAAAAAGCTTTAGACAATTGAATTGCCAGAGACCGCTGAAAATCATATTTTTTTGACCATAGACACACGGAAAGGCTCTTAGTTACATGTTGAGGACGTGAGATGTGAACAGAATATCCAGTCAGTTTCTTGGAAATTTTCAGAGATTTTTTCATATTTTCAATCACCGTCACACCATTCTCTCACACCTTTAAGACCATTTTCACAGACCCATTGTAGTGCAACTTGGGAGAATTAATGGAACGCGCTGGAATACATCGAAAAGTGCATTTATACACATGTTTCGAAAATCCCAAACTCCTACTTCTTTTCTAAAGTACGCATTTTTTTTGCTGCCATTTTCCCATTTTTTTCGCACATTTACTTGAAAGTATACTGTATTCAAACACGAAAACTACTGAAACTTGAGGTAGATTTGATGGGGGGCCGGGGTGAAAGGATGTTAACCCTTTATGATTGGAAAAGCCTCCATAATCCTTTTCCCGCATTTTTGCACCGGTTCATCAATTTTTTCATTTCCGGCAAAGGAATAAATGTATAAAGGGCTTCTACGAAAGACGAAGACAAAAAGTCGTCTTCATTCGTCTTTCAGTTCGTCTTGCATTCGTCTTACGCATTACAGTACTGGCCATAAAGAATGTCCGCGGGCTTTTTTTTTGGGATAACTACGCTGAAAACAGATGTTTTGTTGTGAAAATTCTACTGTAGCGGCGGAACACCCTCAAATTGAATAATTGCAAAAGTTTTTAATTTTTTTTTTAATTTTTTCCATTTTTGAGTGTTTTTATTTCCAAAAAAAAGCCTGCGGACATTCTTTATGGGCAGTACTGTAAAAAAGTTGTTATTACGCAATAAAAAAGTTGTCAACACACTGCGCTAGATGAATTCAAGACGAAGACGAAGATGAGACGAGACGGCCGAAATTGAAATTTCGCCCAAACGGAAGTCTTAGCGTCAGCAAAGGTTCCGAAATTCAGTGGATTTTCAGTGAGCCATTGTGCGGCTCTTTAACTGGAAAAATACTGAAAAGCTATATAAAACAGATGAAACACGCCTTTTTTGAACATTTTCCGTTGTTGAATGACGTTCTTTTTGCGAGACAGGCTCCTGAGATTGAGGAGAAACACTGAAATCAACTGTTTTTCAATTCATTTTTCAGTGCTCCCAGCCTAGGTCCCCGTCCCCCCACGGGCGCGTCATCTAGTTCAAAGTACGCATTTTTATTGTCAATGTGTTTCATGGTCTTCAATGAAAAGAGCTCATTTCGTGGCAATTTCTATTAGTCGTGAATTGCAAGCCCCCGCCCTCCCATATCAATCTTTAACCCGGTATTCCTATTAGTTCATCAGCAGCCGTTTGTGTTACTTGATGTATCAATAGATCACGTAAGCCTTACTTCATGTCTCAGCAGCTGTACGCGTGTACCTTCAAAAAATAAGCGACCCATTGAGTCTCTTTTTTCTACCTTTTTTTTCTACTTTTGTGGTAATATTTCAGTTCTTTCAGATATCCCAATGGAAAGACTAATTCGCTATGGAAGTGTGGACTCCATACCTTTCTATAACTGTAGCTGGAAAACTTCGGAAGAATGGAATTCGATGGGATTGAAACGTCCGGTGCTTGGATGGTTTATGGTTTTGTTCGGTGGAATTGTGGAGGTACGTAGCTTTAGGATTGCACTGCGATAACGGAAGGCAATACACGCCAATCGCAGTGATTCCTCTAATCAGAGAGTTGGTCTCTGGACGTTTCGCAACCACTATTTCAGAACGAGTTGTTTTGAAGTCGCTTGTTTTGAAACAGTCCTTTTTCGCTACTTCACAACCATCCGTTTCAAAACTAATGAAACTTCTTATGGATGTTTGCGAAATGTTCAGTTACAACATGACCAAGAATCCAGAAGTTTCCATACAAACAGGCCTCTGACTTCAACATTAAAGTTATGGCTGGAACAAGGATGATTCTAAAACTTTGCTTTCTGAAACTGGGCTTTCACTACATCGGTTTCAGAATTTGATGATTTAAAACCACACGTTCTAAACGTATTTATTCAGAATATAATCCCTAGGCAATCAACGCTAAGAACTTATATAGCCGTTATGAAACAGTGAAACTGTGTATGTAAAAATGTATGTCAAATATTTTGTAAAAATGACGAAAAATTAGAAAAAAATGACTGGAAAGCAGATAACCGTAGTTTCCCCATAACTCGCGTACATTTGAAATGATTGTGACAGTAATCATTATGTCCGCAAGACCATTATGCGGATATTCAAATTTCTCAATGCTCTCTCTCTCTCTCTCATAATAAAGTTGTACTCTGGACATTTCGCAACCACTATTTCAAAACGAGTTGTTTTGAAGTCGCTTGTTTCGAAACAGCCCTTTTGCGCTACTTTAGAGCCATCCGTTTCAGAACCAATGAAACTTCTTATCGATGTTTTGCGAAATGTTCAGTTGCTAAATGGTCAATCATCCAGATGCCAATTTTTTGATAAAATATGATTAAAGCTCTTTGATTTTGTGCTCCACAACTGAATGTCTTTTATTTCTAGAGAATTAAAAAAATTTCTGTTTCAAATTTGTCTTTTCAAAGTCGTTGAACAGCTCTCCTCTCCTCTCTCTAATTTTTGAGAATATCAAAAGTTTGCTCTCAATTTGTGCAGGAATGCCGAGTTTCTGAAAGAATTCATGCATTAAATTGCTTTAACTCTCGCGTCGAAGAGCAAACTAGAGTTCTCAACCAGTGTTAACTAACTTCAGTGGAGCGCATTTACCTTCATGAACTGGCGAGGGGGGGGGCAGCGATCTTGAAATATACCTAAAATTCTATGAAAAATCGCTCGTTGAAGTTCACAATTTTCAGATTCTCTACATCCCAATACTGTACATCATCTTCAAAGACAAATTGATACGATATTCATGCTACAAATTGATCGTCTTTCTGGCGTTAACAGACATGTGTGCAGTAGGTACGATTGACAGACACACCGACATCTAAGAGCCAAAAAACGGCAAAAAAGATATGACAATATGAAAACTGAAAACTTTCCAGAGCGTCATCGATCATATAAAATAAACGCGCTCTATTGCTAATTAGAAATGTTGAGTTTCCTCAACAATTTGTGCAAGTTTGCGTATTGTTCTAATGGTTTATGATGGCTGATGGCGGTGGCTGATGGCGGGAAATTTAATTTTCAAAATCACTCAAATATCAGAGAAATAGATTTTTGATTTCGGCTCTAAACTTGACGCGAAACTTGAAGCATAATCTCTTCATCTATTCCAGTGTGCAGCTCCATTATCGGTGGTGTTCTCTACATTCAGGGAGCTGTGTTCTGCTCCTATCCAACGTTTGAATACATCGCCGGCGGATTTGCCATAAGTATGTGAATAATGTCCCAATTCAGTGGGTCAAATCGGCACAAAAATGCTTTCAGACACCTGGTGCATGGCATGCGCCATCAACATCTCATTGTTCGCCAATCGCGTTTGTAGCATTGCCTTCCATGAATACATCGACGTAATCGAAAAGAAACTGACATACATCAGTATCTTCATTTCCGCCGTTTATGGAGCTTACATTTTGATGTATACACCAGTGATTTGCTTCAATTCGGCGGAGTTGGCGTGGATTCCCCAGCCGTTGTCTGAAAGAGAAGAGAGCCCAGAAGCAGAAGAATATGTAAGTGGAAATAATTGAAAACTCAGTAGCGATGTTAGCATAAATGTTTAAATGTTATAGATTTATAGAGAAACGCAGCATTAAAAAAAATTGTTTCACTGTTTCACATTATTTATTTAAAAAACGCACGATTCTTAGCGTGGTTGTTCCCTGGATAATTTTTATTCCAACCAATGTGTTTTATTCTGGAAAGAGAGCTGCAGCTCAATGAAAAATGTGCATTCCCAGTGTCCATGGGTATACTAGTCTTTGCAGAGACTAGAAAAAGGCGCACATAGCTCGCAAAACGTTTCAGAGCATTTAAACTTCGACTTAAGACTTCCATTTGGACGAAATTTCAGCCGTTTCGTCTCATCTTCGTCTTTGTCTCGTCTTCTTCTTCGTCTTGAATTCGTCTGCCTCAGTGTGTTGAAAACTTTTTTTATTGCGTTAGACGAATGCAAGACGAACTGAGAGACGAATGAAGACAACTTTTTGTCTTCGTCTTTCGTGGAAGTTTTACTTCAACTACCTAATTTCCAAACTAGCCAATTTCAACACTTTTTACTTGAAACCCCTCAAGCACTGTTTGTTAATTTTTCAATTTGTTACTGTTTCATCTGTGTTTCAAATATCATTCTCTAAAAATCAAGACTTCCGTGAATTTCAGTACGACAACCAGTGGCAGTCATGGAACAACTATGTATTCGTGGCAATCATGTTCTTTTTATACATCACTTATTGTGTATTAGTCAAGAAACTGGCGCAAGGACAGAGTTCGAAGAAATCCAGAGCTGTAAGTGGGCTTCATTAAAAATTGAGTATCTTATCCACATATCGTATTCAGAGCAGGTTATTCTTAGGTGAATTTTAGATATAAGAAGCAATTTTTTCTCTGTAAAAGTTACAACTTCTAGAAGAATGAATGGATAGTTAAGTCTGGTGGTATTATCCAAAAATCACCCCCCCCCCCCTCCTGATAGAAGTCAGGTATAACCTCCCACGGGAAGACTATGGTTAAGGCTTCCTCGCAAGACGAAATAAGACCGTCTCGTCTCGTCATCGTCATCATCATCGTCTAGAATTCGTCTGACGCAGAGATAGACATTGTGTTGGTACACATGCATTTTAATTGACGACGTAAGACGGACGAAGACGAGTCGAAAGACGAGGAGACGAACGACGACTTTTTGTTTTCGTCTTTCGTGGAAGCCTTACTCACGCAGACACCAATGTTAAAAGAACGAAAATATTTTGTATACTTTTTCTCGGTTTCAAAATTTCTATATAACCATGTCGTTATAATATATTTAAATTTTCAGATCTTCATTCAATGCGCTGTTATCTGCTTCTTCAACACAGTAACCGCCGTTGTCTACAATGTGCTCTCCCTCATGACGCCTGCCTTATGGGTTCTGTATTTAGGCCAGCTGTGCTGGTGCATCAATCACGGATGCCCGGCAATCATTTATTTAACGATGAACGACACGATTAGATCCAATTTTTTCAGAATTTTCAACAAACAACAACGCTCAGTAAGAAACAGGGCTATCAGCCTGTGAGCTTTCACATGCTGAAAATCTGATTTTTTTTTCAGAAATTGGACACTACATATAGTGGTCAGAATATCTTCATATCCTCTATTACTCCTCAACATCATATTGCGATTTGAAGAAGTCTCAACACCATTCAAACGCCCAAAATTGGCAGTGATCCCAGTGATCCACTTCATTAATTTTCCCAAATTTTGCACGTTGGAGTTAGTGAACATCTGGATCTCCAACAGTATGCCGTTTAATCCTTTTTTATTAAACTTGGGTCTTTTTGACCTTTTTTTCCGTTTCAAGCTTCTAATTTATAGTTTATTTTCTCATTTCTTTATGGGGTTATTCATGAAAAGCACAATTGCATTTTAATGCAAAAAATGCATCTTTTTGCATCAAAATGTTTTTCGTGCTTTTCATGAATAACCCCATTAATCTATTGGGATACTGACAAAGGCGGCATGACAAAAATATTCTGTAAAATGCAAAAATCTTGAAAAATAGTCAAAAAGTCAAATGAACGGCCGCCTTCGTGAAAGCGCCCATCAAATGTATTAAGAACTGAATAATAGTACCCTGAGTTGATATACCTCGAACAATTTCTAATGATATGCTGAAACATTGAAATATTTTCTCTGTTTCAACTTTAATTTTAATGTTTCTAATCTTTAATAATATTCATCGTAATAAAACAGATCAATAAAACTTCGATAACAATAAGTTTCCTACAAGCTCCCACACTTCAGAGAGTTTTAGCTGATATGGTAAAGTACTTTTCTAGCTATAGCAGTTTTGATGAAGTTCGATCTGATGATGAAGGTCATCAAGACAATGTACCGCTTCCGTCTTCTTCGATATTTTTACCGTTTCATACACTTTTCTTCTTGAAAAGTGTATAGTCTGTGGAGTTAAGAGATAAATTGAACATTGTATGGTATAATAAGGCTTCCATTCGGGCGAAATGTCGGGCGTCTCGTCTTCTTCTTCGTCTTGAATTCGTCTGGCGCAATGTGTTGACAACTTTTATATTGAGTAATTGATTGCATGTATTAAATTGAATAGTATTGAATGCAAGACGAACTTTTTGTCGTCGTCTTTCGTAAGACAATATGTGCCCCAATCCTTGAATGCATGCGCGCCCCAATGAGATTGTATGTTAAAGCCCAGTCGTGCGATTGTTTTTGATTTAAACCAATATTCTGACTTTTGTCAAATGTAATTTTTGCGGTGTTTGAGGTTATAAGAGTGCTCTTTGATTTTTTGTTTGCATTATATAGCTACAATCAAGTTAGCAGCTATAAACTGAATTATCGAGAATATTTATGAACGAAAGGTATAATGGAGGTATGGTAACCGTTGGAGGCTTGCACACCAATTAGGCGGAGGGGTGGGAGGGGGGGGGGGGGTCACGAGATTTCTCAATAACCTGTTCAATAAAGATCATAATTCAGCCAAGAAATGTTTTTTAGCTGAATCTTTCGTTTCCACGAAACGGCTCAGTCAAAAAATGGATCTACCAGAAATCAAAATGTTCAATATTTATTCATATGAAACAGCTATTTAAAATATCACAAAGGCAAGTATGTAGCACCTAATGAGAGCTAACAACGGGTGAAAATAGTGAACAACAAATGGGAGAAGTAAGGCTTCCACGAAAGACGACTTGTGTAGACAAGACCGTCTCGTCTCGTCTTCGTCTAGAGTTCGATTGCCGCAGAGATAGACATTGTGTTGGTACATTTTTAATTGAACGCGTAAGACGAACGAAACGAAGACGAGACGAAAGGATTCCACGAAAGACGACCGGCTTGCTTCGTCTTTTGTGGAAGCGTTAGGGAGAAGTGAGGCAAAAAGCATGATGTTTTTAAAACCGTAAGCGTTCAGTACTCATTTAGCAGGCAATGTGATTTTTTATAATCATATCCGATCATAACAAACACAAAACGTGGCCAAATAGTAATTCTTATCAATAATACAATGTGGGGCATCTCCGAACTTGTTCACATGGCTCAAAGCACCAAAATCTAATTTCAGCTCGTCCTTTTCGATATCATAATACAGTGTAATCTCATAAATAGCAACTCCGGGTGTTGTTTGGATTTTTAGTTGGTAATGAGTAAACGCGGCCTTCGTGGATCCAGAGAGGTCAGGCACAAATCCGTCGGCATCCTTGACATTCTTATAAGCCAAGAGTCCTTCGTCGGGGAGAAGTCTGGAAATGAGAAAGGTGGCACGGATAAACGGAACAGAACGGAAAAATTGCTTTTATGTAGTTCTTTATCGCCGGCTGGAATTCCGGGTACCGAGACCTCGAACTCCGTCGGCGTGATTAGTTATTAGTTAGGCAATTTAATACCGGCCGAATACGATAAATAGAATTCAAACAAAATGTGTCTTACTTCTGGGCATCAATAATCTTCGCCAGCTTCAACGGAGCACACAACTCTTTTTCTACTGCAATCTCTTTGTTGATCTCCCGAACAACAGCGTTGGCAATTCTGAAGACGTCAATGGATAGAATGATAATAGCGGAACAACGTTAGAGAATATTAAGAATTTAAATTCTGCAATAACTAGATTATCAAAATATACGCACTGTGAAAAATGGAAAAATGGAAGAGACAAAATGGAGTGACTCTCCGTCGCTGTTTTTTCCATCTTGGCGATAGAGCGCGAATGTCTTGATAAGTAAATGTACCTTCTTGTCAGTTTCCGATCTTCCTGCGTGTCCATAGCATATTTCCATAATAGGCAAGTACACCAATGAGGCTCTATACCAGCCTGGGCACATGTTCTTTCTGCAGGAATCGGTCGAAATACCGAAAGAGATCTTTGGGAAGTGAGTTGCATTTTATTAAAATACTCATCGTTGTCGTCAGAAGAAGGCAAATTGAGAATATCCATCAATGAGGCGTGAATATCAAAAGGGCTGGTTAATCGTTCTGCATTTTCTTTCAAATTTTTTTCCATCAATTTTCCTCTCGCAGTGTTTCTCAATTGTTTTGGAAGAGATATCGAAAAGAAGGGCATTCTTTCCTCCAGCTGTCCCTGATGAGTTTCTCGCAATTTGGCAAATCGATGTCCATGATCTGCCATTACTATCACCAATGAATCATCGAATAGTCCCTCGTCGTTCATGTGCTTTAGATTAGCAGACAGATCCTCATCTTCAACATCAACTAAGTTGATATCATCGTGAGAGAGAAGGGACTGATGCATAAGGAGGAATCGCGGCACGTCGTCGTACTTTTTCATGAATTGGCGACCGTTGTGGAGCCACATCTGTAAAACCGAGGTATATTTTGTTTAAAGTCGGAAATGGACAGCTTTTTAAAATACATGAAGCATTAAAAGTTTTGAAACTAAAAAGTAAAGAACTAGCCAAATTTAAAATGCAATGTAAATTTAAAATGTCTTGTTTGGGAACTTTAAATAATATAAGTTATTGTCTAGTGATATTTCTACCTCGATAAGTTAGAAATATGTAGTTATTTCTCATAACTTTACATTGAAGACCGGCGGCCGCGACCAATTACAGGCCAGCAAAAATGCTGGACGAGGAATTGTTCGAGTATTTCTTGATCATGGCCTTCTGGGCCAAATATAAACTGCGTCTGATTCTTTCAAAACTTTCATACGTACCCTATGTAATGGAATACTTCCAATGCAATTCCTATCGTTAAGCTTCTCAACTTCTTCAAAAAAAGTTCTCGTGTAGTGATCGGTTGGCTGATGACGGAACCCTTTGAGTCGGTAGGTGAAAGTTCCTGGAAAATAATTATTTGAAGTTCAAAAATTGTTTGTTTCCAAATTTTTATTATTTCACCAATTTGAAAAGCATCCTCCGCGTACATTGTTACATAGCCCTTATCGGAATAGTTCTTCCAAATGAACGGATACACGTCATCCACGTAGCTGGATTCCTTATATCTCTTTCTGGTGAGTGGCAGCTCAGTTTCGGTTTGAGCAGTTAAAATGGGTATAAATGCTTGAGGAGTTCCGTCTCCCACTATATTATATCCATTCAAAACTACACTTCCAAGGGATTCTTCCAGAAATTTTACAGTCAGTGGGAGTTTTCGACGGAACGACATATGGGATAAGGAATCGAATCTGAAAGAAATCACTTTATATTCTATTTTTATGCTAATATTTTTTTAATTAACAGGTATTCGGACACCTATTTTAGGCAAGGCAAGAACTTTGATGGAAAATCACCAACTAGCGAGGGAAATCGAAAAAAAAATAAAGCTCAGAACGCAAATAGTTTTGGTAAAGATTATCCATTAAATGGAGTGCCTGACATGATTTCCTTTAAAATTTCAGCAGTTTCTCTTGAAATTTAAATTTTACCCTAGGAAGAAGATATTATAGGCTTTTTTCTCAGCAACCGCTTCTTTTTGTTTCATGCTTCGTGCTCTATCATGAACTTCCGCTACATCGTTGACATCCCAAAACAAGGATTTCCATTTTTGAAATCCTTGAATACATGAGACTGTGGCGTAGTCGCTTCCGTTCATTTGGTAACCATCTGGAACATAATAAATGATAAAATTTTTGACATAATCATTATCAAAAATGATCGAAAATTTAAAGATTTCGATGGAGTTTCGACTAAAATTACAGCGAAATGGAATCTCGTGGAGATTTTACGGTTTTAGTTTATTTTTTTATCAGCATAATAAATTTTTACCATTAATTTCAACGGGTTCCTCGTATTCATTGTTATTATCATCCACCCTTGAAAAATACTGTATTTTGCACTTTGCTTTTGCACGCTTCTCCGTGAATCGAATAACACCTTCATCATTAATGAAAACCCAATTGTCTTCAATTGAACCTTTCCTCTTCTGACAATCCAATGGTGCGTGTTTCTCGAAGAAATGAATCACTTCACTTCCGTTAATATCTAGCTTTGGAATATTGCATTTTGCATTTTGAAGGTCTTGGAGAGAATTTTCCGATTGAATTTCGCCTTTCACACGATCTCGATCACTGTGCACTGTTTTCACTTTTACAGGGACCTGTAAATGAAGAGCGTATTTATATCTAGTTTCATTTTGTTTTTTCAAAAAACCGATGGAAAAAAGAATTTTAAAAAACCGGAAAAAATCATTTATTTTATGTATTCTTGTACCTTATTGTGGAACAGAGCACAAAACCGTGTTAATTTTTGGAAATGATGAGGTTTTTTGATTTGTCGGCAAAACTACCCAAGTTAAAAAAATTAATCTCAGACAACTCGTTTTTGTACAATTAGAAATGTTTACCTTACTAGAAAACACTCAGTTCTTTCAAATTTTCGATTCAAAAAATCCATTTAACTTATTTGCATGGAATAAAGAACGGAATATAACGGGAAATGAGATATTTAAAGGAAAAATAAAAATACATTTTAGAAATATTGCGGCCTAGATCTTCCGAACGTATAAGCTCCATTCTAGGTTGCACAGAATTCCAGAATGGGGTCAGCTCTTTTCAGTTAGCCCAGAATCGTGGGGACCTCAATTATTTACATTTTTACAAAACCGATTACTGAACTCGATTTAAAGGAATATACTCATTTTAGTCAGGTCTCGAGTCTCCGTTTTTTTTTACTAACCTCATCAAACTCTTCATATCTCTCTGCTCTGCTTTGGAACGTCTGATCATCGCGATAACCCATTTTCAGTGAACTTATCAAAAAGTACGCTGAAATGCACAGTGCACCGATAATTAGCGTTTGACGAATACGGAACAGACATGTTGCCATGCTTTGTCGATCCGACGATCGGGATCCAGATTTAGATTACTGTGAAAAAGGTACAATTTAGAATAAGCGAGAAGAGAAATAGAGATAATTAAGAGGGAATTAAAAGAAAAAATGATCAACAAAGTTTCCGTAATTTACTAAAATGGCTTGAAAGTCATGAAAATCTGTACTATACATATTGAGCCAAAAATTAAGGTCCAGCTTATTTTCCGGCAAAATGTCGACACATACTTCAGCATTGCAAAATAAAATTTAATTTAAGGAGTTTAAGGATGGACGAAGTTTTTTTGCCAATTTTCGATGGGTTTCAGAAACACAAGAAGCACAATCTTCTTGAAATTTGCAGAATTTTAAAATATTCATTATCTCTGCAGCTCTGATTGAGTTGATTTTGCTTAATATTTGCATTTTTTAAGGCTTCGACATAAAAACGGCGAAATAAAAATCGGCAACTGAAGCAGTAGAAGCAACTTAAAGAAACCTATATATTATGATCAGATTTTGCCGTTTTCTTGTTTATTTCAACAATTGTAACACGTTTTATTTTCCTTTCTGTGTCTTATAATACATTTTCGAACTTTCAACAAAGTAAATTTTAGAGTATGCATAAATTACCACAAGAAGCACATAAAAACGGGAGCAAACACCTTTAGCGCGTCACCTGCAATAAACGCAACAGAGCACTTGAAAAAAAAATATTTTTCGAGAAATAGTTTCAATGGAAAGCATTGAAGGAAGAGGTGCAGAAGAGTAAAAGAGAAAAGAGCAGCATGAGCTCTGTCGATACGATATACAAACAATTACACGGGAGGGGGGCTTGATCGGCGGAAAAGCTTATCGAGCTGTGCCCCACTTCGGGAAAAAAGCCCACGGGATTATCCCTGCAGCTCTTTTTTGTCGGTTTTCTAATACTAATAGTTCTAGCATTTTTCTCAGATTTTCATTTGTTTTTTGATTGATCATCACATTGAAATGTTATCTTTATTGTTATTAACTTTAAGCTTATTTTCTTATTAATTTAAAGTTTGTGTTTTTGGATTTTTTAAAAGATATTTCAGGAATCTATTAGTAATCGTCAAAAATATGCCAGGCAAAAGCGCTAATTTATATTGTTTAACCAGGCAAGAATTAATTTCAGATTTATTTCTGGGTTGTTTGTCATTTTTTTCAGTTATATGTAAATTATATTTTAAAAAAACAAAAGATAAGCTGTTTCGCACTTTTTATCAATGTTTGGGAAGCAAACAGAGTTTATGATAAGATAAGGCTCCGATTTCAATAGGAAGTTACAGTGTTCTGATAAGAAAATTTTTTGTATGAAGTATTTTGTTTTTTTACAGCAGAACTCAAAATAGGAAAAAATGTAAAATTCTCTAGACAAAACGAATAAAATCGAAGATAAAAATAAACAACGTTTATAAAACAATGCAAACGCGCTTCATTGCTATGGGCGAGAGGGTGGAGGGTTGAGAGAAAAGGCGCGAGTTGAATTAGTGGTAAATTAAAAAAGAAAACTGCAGAAATCCAGAAATTGAGGAAAAAATGAGCGCGTTTGAATGGAAAATCTTATTTCTCACAATTTTTTGTAAAATTAAGAAAGAAACCAATAAAATTAAGTATTTTTAATAAGAAATAATAAGATTAAATACTTCTTTAAATTTACTTTCAATTTTCACTTTTTCAATTCTCAAGCCAGGTTGTGCTCAACTTTATTGCATATCGCATCATAAATGTTCGACCCCCAATAATATTAATGCGCTCCATCGATAAGTGTCGTCCCAATTCTCCCGCTTCATCAAATATGATTTGAGAGCTTCGAAATACACGGCGTTTTGCTGAAAAATATGCAAATTCAATCTACATTTGAATGCATCCACTAATAAACCCCTCCGTCATTCCGTCTTTTCCAAAAACTTTTTTTCTCGTTCAGCTTTTGGGCTTTATGTCTTCGCTAGTATTAAGCAAGCTTTCAGAGGAAAAGTGGCACAATACTTAATGACAACTCTCTAGGGGAGAAGTTGGGGGGGGGGAAGGGAGTGAAATAAAGAAAATAGAGAATTCAATTTTATAAGAAGTAATTAATGTTTTCTCTGTTTCACACACTTCTTTTGTCCCCTCTTTCGCGCTTTTCATGTTTCCTAAAAACTTCAAAAATTGGGTTAATAAAGAGAGACAACGCTTTTCCCTCAAAAAGAAAGAAAAAGAGAAAGAGCTTTTGTATCGGATGAAGTATATGCTCACTAATGGGATAGTAAAGAAAAATGAAAAATTGAAAAGATGGATATTTAACTTTCGATTCTAGTTTTTACTAAAAGATGAAAAGATATAATAATTTTTGATCGGTCTGGAGTCTTTTTAGCCGCCAGTTATTATTGGCTTGATCTATGTCTTTTTCCCGTTTCATAGTGGGTTTTCTATAATTATTCTCGTTTAAAACGCTGGAACAATGTCAATTTAGAACCTTTGTGGCCGGTAAGCTTGCAAAAACTGCTTGCAGAACTAAAATACATGGTTTTTTTCTTAATTTATATTAAAATTCTTGAAATTTAGAAACACGAAAAGTTACGGTGCGCAAAGCCACATTTGCTTATGCGCCTTTGAGATATACCGTATTCATCGTAATTTTGACATTTCGGGCTATTCTGGCTAGAATCTCATACGGAATCGTTTTTTCCCCCTTTTTTTTAAAGAATTCTAGTTTTTTTCTGGTATTTTGGTATCTAAAACAGTTATGAAAAAGTTGTTAACTGAAGAAGAATGCAAAACGTTATCAAAATGTTATCAATTCATCAGTTGACTGCTTCTTGATATCTTTATTAATATCCGAGATACCTTAGTTAAAAGTGCGTTTTACAAGGTGTTAGGTATTAAAGTATTAGCCAATAAGTTGAAAGTGCTTGTTCGAACTAAATTTCAGTATTTTTAAATATTTTTTAAATAAAAAACCAATTTTATTACTATTTTGTGCTTTGTTCTATCAAAGATTGCTTGGAAATGTCTTATATTTTCCATTTTCAATCAGTTTAGATGATTTTCTTTATACTTATGTTTCCTGTTTCGCTATTTTTATAAAATTTTGTTTTCCGGCGCGCCCGGCGCGAACAAGTCCGTCCCGGGGGCATATCTGGCTACACATTGCTCGAAATGGAGGTTTCCAGTCTCATTCCTATTTTTGTCCAATGGGTCCAACGCTTCGATGTTCAATAAAAAAAAACAAATATCTATGTATTGTTTCCACTTATGAACAGTATCCTTCAATATTGAAATAGTCATGCCTAGGCCTGTGTAGATCCGTTTCGGCCTGCATGTTATTGGGGCTTTTTGTAGAAAATATCCAGAGTTTTCTTTGATAATCAGTGGCAGTTTGAAGCTTTCTGACTGTCTTTCACGCCCACGGAGGTTCAAGCAGATCTGGTGAGCCTTCAGCGTGACTAGGGCTTTTTGTGGTTCAGCGAAGGCAAATCGCCAACGACACCGCGCTAGTGCGGCAGCGACTCCAATTTAACAGTCTATATACCGTAGGCCCTGTATAAGACCAAAATAGATTAGATCTATAGATATATCTCTAACAATAAGGATAACAGCAGTGCACCTTGGACACTATGAGCTCTGCAAAATTCTCTGTACCTCTGACGGCATTTCAATCAGGTCTATTTCAGGTTTTATGGAACTTTCCAATATTTTCTGCTTGTTCAGGCTTGTATCGTTTTTTCACAATAATTTCTGATAAAAATGCTGAAAAAACGGCGTAAAGTGAATAAAGAGGAGCCTTCAGACTCTTATGAAGAACCAACAACATTTGAACAAAGGATTTCCTTGGGCAATGCACGCCTGGTTTGGCATTTTCTGTTTCGAGAGTCGAAAAACCAAAGTGCATTTCAGAAGCCACTTGGCTTCATCTATAATAAAGAAACCATGCAGAATTGGAAAATATTTCAACTGAAAGCGGGCTTTCAGTTAAAGTATTGGCGAGCAAACTGTGTGTTTTTGTGTATGGATTTGTGTTGGTTTATGACTCACATAACTCAGCGCAATAAGTGGCCATCTAATGGAGAGAAAATACGGCAGCGGTTTGGCAACTGGCGCATGAGTAAGGCGCCAGTTGGATAGTGATGCCCACACTCATTCGAATTCTAGTTCAAAGGGGCTTTACAGATTCCTGCTTGTGGTTTATTGGTAACTCATTCAACTAATTTCCATAGAATAATTGAAAGTGATGAGTTGGCCCGGGTGCATTAACCAGCTAGGCTGATCCCTACTTCTAGTCGTCGCCTCCGTTTCGGGGTCAACCGATGACGCAGTCCACTCTTCCTCGACTCACCCGCATTCATTGTTGATCGCAGCTATCCAGCCGTCATTTGCAGCAGCGGTTTGTGTTTCGGAGTGCATAGATTTCCACGGTCCTTCGCCTAACATTTTCCATGGTGGCGGCTCCGCGGATTCCTCGTTCTGCTGATGGGCGGGACGCATTTTTCTTCGTCTTATATCGTTTTCTTTCCGCATTTATTTGATGAAACAAGCCATTTTTGTTCTGGTTAGTTGAAAAATTCTATCACGACTTCATTTTGTAGTTGAGGGACGCGTTCCCCAAAGCACACGGAAGAACTCGGCACGCGCGCATCTCATATGGAGTCGCTTTGCAGCTAGTTTTATTATTTATTCCCAATAAAGTTAGTTATTTTATGATAATTTCAAGGGAATCTCTTCTCCTCCGGCTATTTAAATCAAATCAAAGTTACGGGTTAGGTGGGGGGGGGGGATCGTGGGGCAGAGAAGGGCGGAATTGCGGATTCCGCATTCCGGATTCCGCCGTTTTTTACATTCCGTCTTCCAGATTCCAGATTCCGTGAAAAAAATTTTTTCCGTACATTCCGCGATATGGCGTTGTTATTCCGTTTTAATTATTTATTCTCAATTTTTGTGAAAAGTATACTTTTTTGAACTCCCGCAAAAATTTTTGCGAACAGAGCGCATTTATTCCGTTTTCCGCATTCCGCCGTTTTTTACATTCCGTTTTCCGGATTCCAGATTCCGTGAAAAAGTATTTTTTCCGTTTTCCGGATTCCAGATTCCGTGAAAATTTTTTTTCCGTTCTCCGGATTCCAGATTCCGTGAAAAAGTATTTTTTCCGTTTTCCGTTTTCCAGATTCTGTGAAAAAGTATTTTTTCCGTTTTCCGGATTCCAGATTCCGTGAAAAAGTATTTTTTCCGTTTTCCGTTTTCCGGATTCCGAGTTCCCAAAATCCAATTCCGCCCTACTCTGTCGTGGGGGCTATAAAGATACTGACACTTCTCTCCCCCCCCCCTCTACCCACCTTCGGGTTTAGCACTTAGTATCGCTATAACACGAGGCTCACATTTTGGCGAAATTACGGCCGTCTCGTCTCGTCTTCGTCTTTCGTGAAAACCTTAGCCCCAACCCCAACTTAGTATAACAGATTTTACAGATAAAGTTAGCCATCTGCTCGCTTTAAGGCACACTGGCCACCCCTGTGATGCTCTTCTCATACCAAATGAATTTCATTGTTTGCTCCTTCTAAAAATGGATAATTTACGCATAATTCCCTCTGCACTGACCCGGTGCTCATTGATATGAAAGGTTTACGAGAACAAAATTTAGATTTTGCAATTTTTAGTTTACTATATTCACTATATTGGCTGCTCCGTTTTTTGTTTTGCCTCACCCACTTCAAAAGAGTGTGCCGCCCGCACGCTTTAATCCAGACCATTTCATATGCTTGCTTTAAATATTCCGAATATTTAGATGACGTTAGAAAACGTGGAAATGGTAGCTCTCTCTCTCTCTCTGTGTGTGTGTGTGTGTGCACCTTTGTCACGAAGAGTGGATGCTGAAGTGGTCTCGAGCCTTTCCGCGCCGCCCTTCATTCTCTTCATTATCGTTCAATTTCGTCTCTCCCCCCCCCCCCCTCCCACCCGCATTACTTTGTGCCCACCCGCCGCCCTCTTTTTCCCTTCATGCCAACACCAAATCTCTTTTGTTTTGTCTCCTCTCCGCTTTCCTTCTTCATCATCATTTAATTTTGACATCGTCTTCCTAGCCCTCCTCCTCTTTTCCTCCACTATGTCGCCCCTCCCAACCCTTTTTACTATCAACACACGCAATGACCTCCCTCCCGCCATCCCCCATTCCCAGTGCTCCGGAACAATGAATTCCTTTATTTTTGGTGAATAATGAACGATGAAGTTTGGCGTTAGGGGGGAGGAGGGGGGGGGGGCTTGAATTGACGATTCTGTAATGCTCTGCTCTCGTAGTCGGTGAAAAATGGACAGCGCCACGGCGGGGATGAGGAGTCGGATTTCAATTAATATTCGGAAAATGGGAAAAGGGGAAATTGTCTTGAAATTTCGCATAATTTCTCAATCTTTTCTGGCGACCAGAAGGATTCAATTTCAATGTCTTATATTTTCAAGGAAAGCTAATAACCTACAAGGGATTAGAATTTTGAGAGCATACTCGCGGGATTTCAATTGCTCCGGTACACCTCTCTTTATTCTAAATTCTAAATATTAAAAATGCTGGAATTTGGAAAAACGGCAAAGCCAAAAGAAAAATCCGGAAACTCATCCGGAAACCGAAAAATTGCTAACGGGAATTCAGCACCTACTTGGAACTATGTCAAAATTCGGCTAGTTTGGAAGAGGAAGTGATAACAGAGAAGCCCGAACCATTATTTTCATATATCCCGACGTTTCTAGGGTTTGGCGTAGCTTGATATTTTAAACCTTGTGTGGTCACACGCAAAAGTGTAATAGTGGCAAAGTATGAAGCTGCGGAAACATGGAAACGTCGGACCATACGGAAGTAGATGTTCTTGCTGTCTTCCTTTACAGTTTTTTGAGGCTGTCTTAAGAAAACTGACTTAAACGAGGGAAGGGAGACGGTTGTTTTCTAATTTTATCTTGATTTTCTCCAATATATATTATCGCCGTAAAAAAGTTCCGACATTTTTTCGAGTCGGGAATTGAATTTAGAGGCTCCGCCCATTCATCATCATTTCAGCGCATTTGCTATGCGCGATATATTTGTTGAATTTTTATTTTTTCTTCTGAATTTTCAGAATTAAACTGGATTAAAAGAACGAAATTGTATTAATCGTGAATTTTTTTACACGTTTCTTCGAATGTTTAAATATATCAATTTGCGTCATTTATTTTTTTTTTCGTTTCTTCTGATAAAAATATATCGCGCACAGCAAATTCGCTCTGATGATGAAATGGGCGGAGCCTCTAAATTTAAATCCCGATGTTCGCGGGCTCGAAAAAATGTCGGAACTTTTTTACGGCGATAATATGTTTCATTGAACTGTCGTCAAATCTGAGGCTTAATGTGTGCAGTGCACAAATCACTTTGCGCAATATCTCACGCAAAACTTCATGACGGATCCTGCGATTTCTACTTCCTAGCTTAAATAATGTCGACATATTGGTTCCATCGACCCCAAACTTAAAAGCGTACGCAGTTTGCAGTCTGCATTCTCACGACACAACGTGCCCTCTAAAGCATGTTAACATTCATTCAGAAGCTTTTTCTTGCTTGCCTGAATAACAAAAAAATGCTGGAAAAAGCATGTTTAAAGCTATTATTTTCGATGAATAAGTTCATTAGTTGCCGGTGTTGAGAAAAATGAAGAAAAAAAAGGATTCGTTTCAAAACTAATTCGAATTTTATTCTCTGATTATTCCGTTCTAAATAAATCGAATTATAGGAAACGCATTTCTAAAGTGCCATCACAACTTTCCATTTTCAGAAAAAAATGTTAAAATTTTGAATCTAAAACTTTTTAAAACTGTTTCTCGAGGAATACATAAGAAGGAAGGAATTCTGATATGCTGACCAATTGTTGTCGAATCTGGTGTTTAGTGTGCATATACCATTAACCCAATATCTTACGCAAAACATTATTCCAGTCGTTAAGAAGTCTTATTTCATTTTATTCAAACTTTAAATTCGTCAGTTTTGATGAAATGCTTTGGCAATTCGAGAAAAAAGAAAAGCCTGTTTCATATTAACTATTTATAAACCGGTATCTTTTGTGAACCATTTAACAGAAAAAACAAATTAAATTAAAAATCGGAAGCGTCTGTCACAGAATTGCATCGAATAGTTAGTGCTCTGGTGACTACTACCTGCCGCAATGTTTCCATCTGAGAACCATATTTTTATTTTTCAAACTGTACTGTTACTGTATCATTATTCTGATGTTCCTCACTAGTTGAGTTGAACAGGCGGCTGGAATATATGAGGTGGTGGTGAATTACTAGCAATCAAGTACTAGCGCATTTCCGGTGCCAATATTTATGAAATTTCTATTAATTTTGTCATTTTCTATTTATTTTTAATATTTCATCGGTTATGTTTCAGCCAAATGGTGAGATCTAGCTAGCACCATTCTTCGGTTATTCAACTATTCAAGAAAGGAGTTACCGCTTCAAAGTTCATCGAAAATATCAGATTTTCAGCCTGGATCAGCTGCTATTCGTATTGGCGGAGGAAGCAAACCCACAGTGATCTCTCCTCAGAAGATCAAGATCGTTCGAGAGAGTGAATCAGAAGATGTGCCTCACAGCTCACAGCAGCATCAGAAAGATGGATATCGATATACAAGCACATGATTTCGTATCATGCGATCCAGCAAAGCAAAACGGTTGGAAAAGGCAAAAGCTTTCCTTGCTGGCACGAGGGTTGGCGGACATCTCGTCCCGGTCTTCTCTGATGAGCATTTGATTAGGATGGAGGCGGAGATCAACTCTCAAAACTACAGAGCGCTCGCCCAGGAATCCCAAAAGCTAACGACAAAGGCAGTCTCTCATCCAGCCAGTGTGATGGTTTTTGGAACTGTATCCTTAACACACAAATGGCCTTTAGATATTCATAGAAAAAGGAGGCGAAATCACACATTTTGGAAAGGAATTTGTTGCCCTGAGTTCAACAGCACTTTGCCGGGCAACACTGAATTTTCCAACAAGACGGAGCTTCAACCCGCACAGCAAAGATTGCTCAGCAGTGCAGTGATGGGAGACTCGCTTTGCTGTTACGTGAAGGCGTCTTCTCCATTTGGAGGGTTTTATAGGCAAAGGTCCACGGTAAGCCACACTTAAATGTGGATGATTTGAAGAAGACTCGCTTAGAGGAATGGGGCATTTGGTCCGTGGAGTACCTCCGTGTCACCACGTCGTCTAAAGGCGGTCAACAAAGCGAAAGAAGGACGAGCTACGGAGCAATAATTCATAATAATTCATCAGCATCGAAATAAAAATTTGTTTGAATCTCGTCTCAATTTGAATATTACTTTTGACCTTGTGATAATTCAAACTATTACCGATAGCTCTGGACCATCCTGTAGGTTTGTACACACCGAAATTGAAGAGAATAGGTGTCGAAATAGCAACAGAACAACGCAGTTATAGAGAGAGAGACAGAGAATGTACGAGACGCCGAGAATTCTGGTACTGTAGCCATCACAATTTTGCCTACTGGAGCTTATGTGCTTGCTCTACTACTACTAAGTGTTTTCATAGGTTTTGCACTTTTTTTTTCGGTGTATTAGAACCCTGCGACCCGCCCGCAGTAACACCCGAACATTCACTGTCCCTCTTCGCTGTTTCCCTTCTTGTCTCTGCTCCAACAGCCGACTCATCTTCAGAAAAAGACCAGTCTCAGTTATTGGAGAAATGCACCCTGGGTGGCACGTCTTCTGGTACCTGAAAACTTGTGTACACTTTGCTGATTCAGCCTCAATCACTCCTGTAGCTCGGGCCGGATATGCCTTAATACATTCATGTTTTTCAAGTTTTATGTCCGAGCAATTTCAGGTATAGACGGCTGGCACAACATCAACAATCTTATTCGCTCTCAGAAACTAACTCATCAATTTTAGTATTTACTCATCAGAATATCTGTTACCGAAACAGATTTAAAAATGACAATCAGACTGATCTCTGATTACAAAACTGCAAGATTCTAATGATTCGGCAAAAGCCACGATGTCGTATAAGGTGGTGACCTGAAAATTAATGAAGCTTCCTTCTGGATCAGGCGGATGATTGAACCACGCCAATCTGCCATAACACAGGGCACAACGACTTGGGAATCTTGGGAATCTGGCCAAACTGTACCTGAGTGATCACTGTAAATTTTTCATTACTATTCGACAGGGACTCTCATGGCCAGGATGCCAAGTATCCGCAGAAGGATCTCAAAATGGGGAACTTCGAAGCCCGCCATGGCTCTCCTCTCTTCAATTTTAATTTACTTTCTCTACGGACTTTGCATATTTGGAGCCAGTGATTTTTATCCTATTTCCCCCAATTAAGCATAATATAATTTTTACAATATTCAAAAATCTCACTGTTTCTAACGGATTATATTACGACTGTGTCAAACTTTGAAGACTGCTTACCATGACTGTAAGATACAAATATCCGTCGCAGAAAATCGAGTGGACCAGAGGCGCGTTTATTTTCATCCTAGAAAGTGCGCCACCAAATATGTGAGCATAGTGGCTCAGTGCTGAGATGGGAACTGACCAAAATTAAAAGAGGATATATAGGAAGCAGCCTAGTGCAAAAGTGCTAGGCCACAAATTCGCGGGAATGGTTAAAATATGAAGAGGTACACCGAATCTGCTGATAAATGTTAGTAACGATACTTTTGTCTCTTACGTGTTTTATTAGTTTTTTTCTAATTTTAAAATACTGTTTCATAACACTCTTATAACAAAACAGGTTTCTCCATTGGAGTTTCTTTGTTGTATTCCTTGGGAATCAGATTTACATTCAGCAGAAAACCACATTTTCTAATTTCCGCGATCCGTGCACACCACACCAAAAAATTATAAATATTAAAAAGAGCCAATAAAGTGGCCGAGCGGATGACTTCGGCCATAGGAAGCTCTAGTCCGCTATTTTCTATATTTTATTTTCTAAAAAAGTACACCGAAATATATAATTTCATTGATAACTTTTCGATCTATACTCATGATTTTGAAAATATTCTTAATTACCCGTGTTCGCCCGGTTTCGCCCGCCTGGTCCGCTGTGAGAAGCAACTGCAGTCTCACAGTTTATCCTTTGCTGTTTCAGATTTTCCTTTCGTCTTTTCTGAATTTGAGCCCCAATGCATAAAAGTAGTTTTTTATATAGTCGATCTAGTAACAGCTAACAAGGGAACTGTTTTTAGATAACGTTTGAGAATTTTATGAAAATTGGTACACAGACACTTTCGAGCATGCTGAAAACCATGGCAAACTTTGTTTTTGCCTAAAACTCTCCAGAAGCTGAATATTCGCATCTGAAGTTTCATCTGAATTTTCATCGCATCTGAAGCTTTCCCCTCATCCCGGGACCTCACTCTTCTCTATGCTTCCATATCATCCATTTCTGGAAGCAGCGGTGGTGTAGTGGCAGTGGGATGGTTTGGAACCCTGGGGCTCCTAAGTTCGAACCCTATTATGGAAAATTTTTTTTGTTTCTTGTAATTTCATTTTCTAGAGGTCTCCAGAGCACATTGGTCTCGAATGGAACTTGCAGAATGCCGAAAAAGGGTATATAAGTTGTGTTTAATTGTTTTTTGATCTCAAAGGCTTCTACTCTAAACTTTAGAAAACAACAGAAATTTTCGGCTTGGAGTATGGCTTGGAGGCTTGACGGCGTCAATTGCTGCCGGGTCTTTCCAAGTGCTCCAGGAGTCGACGATCAAAAGAATATCTTTGGGCATAGACGAATCGAAAACCACTTTTTCGAAGAAAGTCACCATGAAAATCCTACATGATAACGTTCTACGCTATCTTATTGCTGACATCATAAGGAAGAACAACATTTGCATTGGAAACTTTGTCGGATCAGATAGTTGGCTAGCTGGATGGAAGAAAATGTACGGAATTTCCTCCAGGAAAATCACGAAATTTGTGTCTACCGTTCGACACAAGACTCGCGATCAGATTGAGAAGGATTCCAAGAATTTCGTGGATTCTGCCAACCAACACTTCCCTTTGTACCACCCATCCAACATTTACAATGCTAATCAGACTGGCTTCCAGCTCGAAATGAACACAGCTCGGACTCTTACATTTACCGGATCCAAAGATGTTCACTGTGTTGTTGGAAGTGTCTCTTCAACTACACATTCATACACAGTACTTCCCTTGATCTCTGCATCGGGAAAAATGCACCCCAAATTATTCATGAATTTGAAAGAACCCAAAGGTCGATTTCCCAAGAAAGGTCTTTTTAAAGCATCAAATCTGGCAGTCACGTGCCATCCCAGTCACATCTTGTGTCGAACGGTAGACACAAATTTCGTGATTTTCCTGGAGGAAATTCCGTACATTTTCTTCCATCCAGCTAGCCAACTATCCGATCCGACAAAGTTTCCAATGCAAATGTTGTTCTTCCTTCACTCCAAGCTGAAAATTTCTGTTGTTTTCTAAAGTTTAGAGTAGAAGCCTTTGAGATCAAAAAACAATTAAACACAACTCATATACCCTTTTTCGGCATTCTGCTAGTTCCATTCGAGACCAATGTGCTCTGGAGACCTCTAGAAAATGAAATTACAAGAAACAAAAAAAATTTTCCATAATAGGGTTCGAACTTAGGAGCCCCAGGGTTCCAAACCATTCCACTGCCACTACACCACCGCTGCTTCCAGAAATGGATGATATGGAAGCATAGAGAAGAGTGAGGTCCCGGGATGAGGGGAAAGCTTCAGATGCGATGAAAATTCAGATGAAACTTCAGATGCGAATATTCAGCTTCTGGAGAGTTTTAGGCAAAAACAAAGTTTGCCATGGTTTTCAGCATGCTCGAAAGTGTCTGTGTATCAATTTTCATAAAATTCTCAAACGTTATCTAAAAACAGTTCCCTTGTAAGAAGCAAATCTGATATAAGAAACCATGTTCCATAGTTTTAACAAATCATCGATAACACCTGGTTAAAAGATCACAAAAGCTCGGTTTAATCTGAATCAGATATATAATTTTTGAGGAAGAATGACTATTATACCCTAGTCTTTTCAGGCACTTAGGCCTGGTAGGCCTAGGTGCCTGAACGAGATCTTCGAAGGCATTATCAAATGGAACCTATGAATAGGAACAATTCTGAAATCTTTCGAAATCCATGAAACTGCCTTGCCGACGAAATCTGCGATAAATTCGTTATTCCGCCTAAGGCTTCCACGAAAGACGAAGACAAAAAGTCGTCTTCGTTCGTCTTTCAGTTCATCTTGCATTCGTCTTTTCAATCAAAATACATGTGTACCAACACAATGTCTATCTCTGCTGCGTCAGACAAATTCTAGACAATGACGAAGACGAGACGAGACGGTCTTATTTCGTCTTTCGGGGAAGCCTTAATGCAACAAGTAGGGGTATTTTCTTAAAATTGAAACTTTGGCTGTCAAGTCTCCCAATTTCCAAATTTCGCTCAAATAGAAGCTTTAATTCCGGCTACTTATCGACTCCTATTATGATTATAAAACTCTGACAACTGAGGCCTACTACGAATTTATATATTTCGGCAGCAATTTGCTCTGCGCCGGCATGCTCAGCAGTGCCAGTATGATTTCAGTCACAGAATAATTCAGACGGCACAATCATACACTGAAATTCCAATAAAATGACTACGTATACCGGGATCTAATTTTAGTGTCCTTCTAAAGACGGGTTGAGTGAACATTGATAATCTCCAATGTTTCTATCTAAAATAAAATATTCTAAAAGTGAAAATATCTTTAATTTTACCACAAAAATAAAATTATTTGTCTGGTTCTCAAACCTGGTTAATCTTTTCGCATCTAGTACTTATCGCCAGTCTAATTAGCAGTCCCCTGGTAGTGAGTTATGAATACTGATTTGAATAGTTATGTCTCGAGACATGCTATTTAAACGCTCTTATTTCTTATACGATGACAGCTTCTTTTCCAGAATCCATACAACAAACTCTGTTTAAAAGGAGCACGACAAAATTTAGAAAAATTTACTGTTTCAAAAAAAATTCAAAAATATTTATTGTTATGACTCGGCAGTAAAATCTTGCTTTTCATTAAAAAAGAAACAAAAATCACTAATTGAATAATGAAAAAGGAAAACAAATCAAATTTAGATGCGCAAGCTTATGATACAGTAATCGAAGAAACACGCATTTCAAGTGTTATCAAGGATAATCTATAATGAAATTTCAAAATGGTTCAGCAGAGCGCTTTTGCATTCCTTGGAGAGGCCAGCCACCAGCGGACCAAAAACCCACTACAAATTACTGCTTCTTCCCTATCAGAATGCGCATTTTAAAAGAGTCCTTCCGCCCTCAAAAAGTGTGAAGAAGTGGAGGGGGGGGGGGAGGCTAATGAGATGGAACCGACCACTCATCCGCCGATTTTCACAAACTCACTTAGAAAAATAGTTCACATCCGCCTTTTGCACTTGTCTCCTCTCTTGAGTTAACCGGTCCCTATTTGACACCACTTGATTCGCCCATTTATTCTCCTGATTCCTTTGTTAGTTCATCATAGTTCAGGGTTTTGCTCTGTTGAGCACTGGTGACTCATCTCGTCGCTTTGCTCTTTTAGGAGTTGCTCAAAAGTGAAAAAGTGGCGCAAAAATAGCAGTGGGAATGTGCAAAGAAAACGATATTGACTAGTTTCGGCCATTGTTACCAACAGAACTCGGAAAATGGTTTAAAAGTCGTTGCATTATTACTATCCCGCCAAATAATATTTGCCACTCTATTAACACAGCAAATAAACGAAAAAAGGAGTTTGCTAAAACAGTATATTTTAGAATTTTTTGTATTTATTCTTAAAATGTTTTTATTTCGATTTCCTTATTCCTTTTTTTTTCTTTTTTATTTTAACGAAATACGCCTTTTTGATAGTCGCTTCTCTGTTCAAAAGTGCACTGAACAGTGATTTTATCACTTTTTTAAAAATCAATTTATCAATCACATATCAATGAAAAGAGATTAAGTGTTTTTCCAAAATTTGAGCTCCTAATATCAAGTGCGCGAAACAGTGAAATCATGTAGTGCCGCTGATAATTTTTACAGAATTTGCCTGCCAAATTCTTTAATGAAGCGTTACATTTGGGTAACGGGGAACTAAATGTGGCAGCGTATTATCGTCGTGAAAAAGTTCCGACATTTTTTCGAGTCGGGATTTGAATTTAGAGGCTCCGCCCATTCATCATCGTTGCAGCGCATTTGCTATGCGCGATATATGGGCGGAGCCTCTAAATTCAAATCCCGATGTTGGCGGGCTCGAAAAAATGTCGGAACTTTTTTACGGCGATAATAGCTTTCTGGAAATACGGAAAAACCCCGAAAAATCACTTTTTCATTTTTTAAATTAATTAAAAACAGAAATTTTGTATATTTGTTAATATTATTAATAAGGTATTATTAAATCAGAAATTTCGGAGAGAATACTGAAAATTCAAAATTTAAAGAAATATTTGCCATTTTCAGCCGTCGTTGGGTATCCTCTCAAGTAATGTGTTAATTTAATAATTTTAAAGAAAATTTCATGAAAATATAACTTTATTTTAAAGTTGATTGGTTTTTCGCTCATGCCAGGAGAATCACTGTAGCCTTTGCGCAAATGTACAATACACTTGTCAAAATTTTTTTTCTGTTTCAATAACTCTTAGAATAGTATAGTTACTAGTAAAGTCATATATCACAGGTTTATTTAGCTCTCCGGCTCTAAATTCCACTCGAACTTGAATTTTTCAGACGCACCAGCTCTCTGTACATTCGATTAGTGCAGCAAAGAGAATTATACAAGCGTTCCATTCACTTAAAAGTTGAAAGTTTTGGTTTTTTATGCAAATTGGTATGGAATGATGGCGATTCCCAGTGTGAGCAAGAAAAAGAGCAGCTATAGAAGCTAATCTCAGAGCTTCAGAGCTCTTCTGAGCACAATATCATGTGGGTGCCTATTTAAGGAAAAGCGGAAACAGAAAAAAATACGGACAAATTGGTTGTTAGTGATGAATTTAAAATGTTTTTTTGGTGCATTTGCGCGTAGGTTACGGTTTTTTTTTTCAATAAATCCATTTTTAAAAGTTGTGAAATACAAAAATAAATTTGAAAATTTGAAATATTCACTCAAAAATTGTAAAAATAATCAAACTATTATACATTAGGTTAGTTTGAGATTTTTTCAGGATTAAACATAATTTCAGGTTTAATCACTTCTTTCTTTAACTTTAAGACGGTTTCAGCTTGTTGTTATGGTGCATTTATAACTAGAAGAAAGCCGAGAAATCAAAAAAAAGAAAGAGGCGGTCATTCATTTCTTTGCTCTACATCTGAAATGAGTGTAACAGTAATTTCTTCATGTTTTTTTTCACAAAATCGAAATTTTCTTTTTGAAATCCGCAAATTCAGCAAACGGACGTTTCGCAACCTCGCAGTTTCGCTACTATAGTTTCCTGACAGCTTGTTGCGAAACGTGATGTTCCTTTCGACAGGATTTCATTTTAAAATATTTTTACGCTTTGGAAAAATGATTTTTCGTAACTGATCATGCAGAACATTGATTTGCATGTTTCAAAACTTTATAATTAGCACAACGCCGTTTCGGAACTGAGTAGCAACAAAATAGAGAGCTTTATCAATGTTCTTCATGATCAAACTTTCAAAATGAAGTTTTCTGTTCTTGTTCCTTTAAATGGAACAACACGTTTCGCAACAAGAATTTATAAAACTGTCAGAAAAGACTAGTAGCAAAACGGCAGGGTTGCGAAACGTCCATTCACCAAACAAGCGGATTAAAAAAGTGTTCCAACTTTCGAAATTGTGAAAAAAAGAACATTGATACTGGAATAATGGTCTTGCAGCGATCTCAATTACTGTTACAGTCATGTGTCATTTCAAATGAAAAACGAAGCAAAAAAAAATACAAAATTACACCACCTTTGTGCTCTTTTTCGTGGAAAAAAGGGTCTGAGAAGACGCCACCCTCAATAGAGGAGACCTACGGCAAACATTAGTCCTCTTCGTTATCTTACAGTTTTCACAAATTATTCAATGCTAAACTTGATTTCTGATTCATTTTCCATAGTTTTTATGATTTCCTGTTACACTCAAAGTTTATCTAAATTCTTGGTTCTCGTGCCTATTTCAAGCGAATATGGCTTCGCCTTTCTGTTTTCCCCATCACTCCCTCATTTCCGGATTATCATAGGAATCTGGTTAGGAGAGCGTCTCGTTCTAAGATGTGAAGGAAACGTATGTTTTCATTTTTCTTTCCGAATAAAAAAATAATACAATTTCGAATTTATTGAATAAGTTTTCACGGGTTTTCTTAGAATTTTTAAGCATTTTCTTTCGTTATAAAAATCTATTTCTACAGTTTCCAGTTGTTTTTGCTAAGGTTAACACAATTGGTGTCGGCGGCGACCCCCAAAACTTTCTCTAATTTATTTTAAGAAAGGGTTCCACGAAAGACGAGAACAAGAAGTTCGTCTTGCATTCGTCTTACGCAGTAAAAAAGTTGTTTACTATATTGTACACAATGTATTTTACTTGACCAACACAATGTCTATCTCTGCGTCAGACCAATTCAAGACGAAGAAGAAGACGAGACGAGACGGTCTTATTTCGTCTTTCGTGGAAGTCTTTTTCCGCACATTTTCTTGATAAACTCGCAAGTTGTAGATCTCTATGTTTCTTATGACACTGACGTGAAGAAAAATCAATTTGAGGTCACAGATTTTTGCTAGACAGTTATAAATATTGAAACTGTAGAAGGTCCTGGCAAATCGCGCATTGGTGGACCCATCATTATACCCGCCGACAACTTCGCAGACTGGATCATAGGAAATTCGGTATAATTTCGGGGTACTGCAGAAATGCTTTTAGCTACTTACTTATAGGTTACTTGAAACAGGTTTTAAAAGTTCCCAAAAATTCTTTGATTTGTTTTTCCTTCCAAATCTGGTTGGCACACAAAGCACTTGAAAGACCAAAACCGTTCTTTCACTTTGATTTTGCGGGAAAAATTAAAGTTCAAAAGATTTGAGACACATTTTTTTAGGCGGCACTCCAAAAAATTGTCTAAATGTTCGAAACCTCACATTTTTAGTTAAAAAGTGAATGAAAGCACAGTGAATCGCATGAATAGAGCATTTGGAACATATTTTTCCTATGCGGTAAGGCATTATGTCTTGAAAACTCCCAGTTTCAGCACGTTTATTTGTGGAAACAGTTTTTTTTGCTAGAATTTAGCATTTTCGAAAAAATCCAGAATTTCGTAAGGTTTAGGGTTCAAAAGCCTACCAACCGGCTCATTACTTTCTTTATAATAATTCATATTGCTCTTGAAAATCGAAATTACCAATTGGATCGTCCGGGCAATGAGGTAGAATCCCTTGAACAGACGACCTTTTTGCTGGTTCCATTTCAAAACTGTGTGACCTTAATACATTTTAGTTATCTACCTTAATAGATTGCACTGAGATCTACACCTTGCAATGTCTTTCTAGCAATAATCTTGATTTATAGAATTGTTATGACACCGCCCGTTTCGTTCAGTTAGCGCGCCGCACTCCTTGGGTCCGCCTACTGCGACGCTGCACTGATTCTTGTAACATTTCAAACTTCAATGGGAGATGTCTCTTCATCCAGTATCTCTGTCACTTTTCAAGAATCTTCAGAACTGACTGAAATAGGAAAACAAGATCGTTTTCAACAACACTAGTATTCCGTTTCAGCTATGCAACTAATACTCCGCTACACTCTATCTATGTACAATTTCTTAAGTTTCTCTAAATGTCTGTCCTTCTTTCTGTTGCTCATTGTCATCATACTTCTTCACTTGCTCATTCAGAAAAAATTCGTTATAATTTGTAGATCCGCAGTTGCGCGGTATGTCATTCGACTTCGACCTGACCGCCCCGTTCCAGACTGCGTTCACAACTCGGGATCAGCATGAGCATAGACATAAAATTAGACCTGTTCAGGTGGGCACTTTGATCAAATTGTTCGAATTGCGAAATGCCGCATTTTCAATTTTCCAGATCATCGCACCATCGAGCACGCAGCCCGGAAAGTTTCGATTCAATGAGAGTGCCCTGAATTCAGTGCTAGGCCATTCAGCGTGCGCTAATAAGAAAGTGAGTCTGTTGGTTTTCGGGTATTGTTCAATTGAAAAACGAGATGCTTCGGAATGACTTTGTTCGAAATAAATCGAAAATAAATAATGTGGAAAAGCAGGAGAATGCTTAACGGCGAGTTCCGTCCTCGAAGAAGATTCCTCCGTCCAAAGCGCAGTACCTGGAATTAAGAAGTTAGGAAAATGATTGTATGGAGTTCAACGAGCTCAGAGCCTAAAAGAGCCTAACAGAAAGAAGTTTCTCGTCAAAACTCACTTTGGACAGATTCCCTTCTCTCCTGGAGTTCCATCGAGACCAGGAGCTCCTGGTTTTCCTGGCTCTCCGTCCTTTCCAGCCTCTCCTGGAGTTCCTGGCTCTCCCTTGGGACCTGGCGCTCCTGGTGCTCCGTCGATTCCGTTGGATCCTGGTGGTCCTGGTGGTCCCTGTTGTCCTGCCTGTCCTGGTGGTCCTGGTGGTCCTGGGACGGCTGGCTCCGACTTCGCCGGGCTTCCTGGCTCTCCTGGTGCTCCGGCTTGTCCTGGTGGTCCTGGTGGTCCTGGTGGTCCCTTTGGTCCTGGCTCTCCTGGAGCGGCGTCTGGGCCCTTTGGTCCTGGCTCTCCTGGTGGTCCGTTGTCTCCGGGAATTCCTGGTTGTCCTGGTGGTCCGGGTGGTCCTTGTGGGCATGGTTGGCATGGTGGTGGAGTGGTTGGCTCACATGGCTGCTGTGGTGGACGTCCCGGAGTTCCCGGCTGTCCTGGAGCTCCAGGCTTTCCTGGCTTTCCGGGCTTTCCTGGTGTTCCCTGTGGTCCTTGTGGTCCTGGAAGGCAACATCCGGCGCACTGCTCGTTGTAGGTAGAACGGGCGGTACGATTGGCGCTCAATGGCAGCTCGCGAATAGAGTAGACAGAGTTCCACACGTCCTTGGCGGATCCCTTGCATGCGTAGAGCTCCTGGTGCATTTGGGAACGCACGTGTTGCACATAGTTGTACACCATGGGAAGGGTGATACAGACCTAGAAATGAAGAATTATTTTCAGCCATTGAATTTTTGAATTGCAAGAAATTTCTGCGGTTTCTCACATTGCATTTAAATTTTATTCGAGATCTTTCAAAATTTGAAATCCCATATCAATGAGCGTCAATGTTTTAATAATTATTAGAAATTGCAGATTTCTTTTTAAATATTTTTCAATCCATACAGTTTACGGTGCACGATGCACAAAACACATTCTCATTTGGCTTGGATTGTCAAGTTTCGAAAGCATTGAAATATGAGAATAGCGAACTTTTAAATGAAGATTCTGAAACGATAATCTCATAGTCAAATGGAGATTTTATTACGATGGGAAAACATTTAAACTTCTTTAATTTTTTGTGCCGACTGCCGAGCTTAATGATCTTTAAGATCCCGCTTGCTGGGGATTCTTACAGTATGATTCTGAAGATCCAGACCGGCAAACGGGTGGGATTAGAACATTCTTCAATTCAAAAATATTGCTTTTTGTAGCTCTGCTAAAATAAAATGCACTGATATCAACAATTTGAAAGCATTTTCTTGCAATAATTTGAGTTTTGAAGAATTTTCTGAATCGGGCCGTGGCCCCCGATTCGCATAGAATCAATGACCAAGACAAATGGGAAAAGCCCTAAAGAGAAATAAGGAAAGAAATGCTCACCGAAAGAACAGCCATAGCTGAGAAGCAGACGGCGGCGTAACCGACGAAACGGTAAGCCTTAATCTTCGAATCAATGTCCATTATTGGGCTAAGGAAGCTGCGAACAGACCGCTGATCTCAACGCATTCTCATCTTTTATAGTGCGGGCGCCGAGCCGGCTGCTTAGCCAGTCCCAGCACACACACCTCTCACGATCAGTCGCTATTTCTCAGCGGAGAGACGTCGCCTTAGGAAGTTTGGGGAGGCGACGACGCAGAGAACAGGTATTTCGGTTGACAACTGGCAAGAAGAGAAGCGGATGGAATACGGCGCAGGCGTTGGCCCCCATTCGCTTCTCTTATCTTTCAGCAATCATCAATTTTTGTATCGTTAGCAGGGGAGATGAATGTGTACATCATTAACCTACGGAAAAAAAAGTGATGGTGTGGTTATAGAAACAAATTGGAACACTAGCGTGGGTCTGGCTTCATTAAAGCTTCTGTCTTCAACAATTGGTTGCTCCATAAAACGCTCGGTTTCCACAAAAAAATTAAAACTTAAAATGTGTTAAATATTCAGACTTTTGATATAATTTTTTTTTAATTTTGTAGCATTTTGTCTTTTATGTTTCTCGGTTATCTCAAATTACGGTAGATTTGTGAAATATTAAAAAAAAACAACTTTTCAGCCGACACTTTTGATGTGTATGATTATCCAGGATTTCAGAAGTCTCTAGAAACAGTTAATGAAGCATTTATACCGAAAATGTTGACATTTTACTAGTCAGTCACTCTTTTAAGAGCTGAGATAAACGGGTTGAACGTTATAATATGGTCAAAAAACCGTTGCTAAAATCAAGCTTAGCTTTAAAATTTTCTTTAATATATAGAGATTATGAAACAGTGATTTTTCATGTTTATCAAAATCATTATTTTCATGTTTATCAGAATCTTCTCTAATAATTAAGTTGGCAAAAATCTCTTTAAAATATGAATTAAAGCTTTTCAGCAAAAAAAAAACCAAAATACTCAATTTATCAGAATCTTAAAGTTGAACCAATATTGATGAAATACCTTGGAAACCGAAAAAAATGTAAAATTCAAAAGTTAATAAAGTGTCAAGAGGGAGGGGTAGGTTTACAGCAGAGTAGGGCGGAATTAGATTTTGGGAACTCGGAATCTGGAAAACAGAAAAAAAAATGTTTCACGGAATCTGGAATCCGGAAGACGGAATGAAAAAGAACGGCGGAATTATGAAATCAATAAGCATGAGTTTTTCACTGGAAATTGAAAACATTTTGAGAATTTTGATGCAATCAGAAATGTGGACGTTTTCAAAGAGTCTATACAAAACAAATTTTTTTAATAGAAACATTGTTTTACTGATTTACGAAAAGCATTCAATCTGGAAAACTGTGAGAATCGGCTTGAAGACGAAATTACCAGCTTCTGATTCTGATAAAGAACAGAGTGAACATTAGCCCCCCTCAATTGGAAAAATAACCCCCCCCCAATCGAAAAGCATAATCCCCCGCCTTTTCATGGAATATGAACCCCCGCTTACAATAAGACCGATTAAATTAATGTGTTTAGCATTATTGAAATTGTATGGCACTGTATCGGTCGGAATAATTTTGAACCTGGTATCCTAGGCAGTAGTTTGGTGGGGGGCTAAAGTTGCTGAGCGGGGGGTTCATCTACTTCTGGTGGGGTTCTTTTGTTCACAAGCCCCTCCTGTGAAGAACTTACACCCCCCAAAATCAACGAAGGGGAGTTTATGTTCACTGACTTCCGCCCCCCCCCCCACATAGGGAAACTGCTCCCCCACAGACAATTCTACTACGGTGGAAGACCAAACATCAACTTTGGGGAGCTCAACTCCACCTTGGGGGTGATCAATTGCACTTGTGGGGGGAGATCATGTTCACTGTTGCCCTGATAAGCATTATAAAAACACTGTTCCATAATCTCCATATCTCTTTATCAAGGAATATATATATTAAAACACCATGAATATCACCAAACTTCAAAATTTTCCTAAATATAGAGATTATGAAACAGTGATTTTTTTTAATGTTTATCAAAATCAGAAGCTAGTAATTTCGCTTTCATAGTCAGATGGTAGCATTGAAATTGAAGTAAAATAAACTCTCAATATTACAAATCAATGGAATTTTTCATTCAAATCAAATTGTTTCCAATCAAAAGTATACTAAGAGAAGGGCACCGGTACATAGAACTATACAAAAACTGATTAACAGAAAATACAAAGAGCTACAAATAATTGTAATCCTGGCGGAAACGGGCTCATGTGGTCCTAAGAAAGAGCCCGCAAATTATAGATTTTAGCTGGCTTTATAAATGAAATTTATTGAACGAATTCGTTTTCGTCTGACCGGCTTTTTAATAACTCTTATTTCAAAGCTTTTCATACTGAATTCACAGTGATTTTCATTTTTGGACCTTTTTGAAAGATTAATTTTTATTTAAAATAATGTTATGCACCCAACTCGGTTCGGCCCAGATCGGCCCGCACTGCAAGTCTACAAATAAGCTCTTTGCCGCATAGAGATGCATAAAACAACTCAATTTGCAGGTTGTAGTAATCAGCGTGGCTGGGGCGTTTCGAAAAGGAAAAAGCTTTCTTCTCAACTTTTTTCTCGAGTATCTCTACAATCTGCACAAATCTCAAAAGAGTGACACTCCACTCGAATGGTTGACTGATGACTGTCAATTATATGAACCCCCGCTTACAATAAGACCGATTAAATTAATGTGTTTAGTATTATTGAAATTGTATGGCACTGTATCGGTCGGAATAATTTTGAACCTGGTATCCTAGGCAGTAGTTTGGGGGGGGGGGGCGCTGAAGTTCCTGAGCGGGGGATTCATCTGCTTCTGGTGGGGTTCTTTTGTTCACAAGCCCCTCGTGTGAACTTACACCCCCCAAAATCAACAGAGGGGAGTTGATGTTCACTGACTTCAGCCCCCCACATAGGGAAACTGCTCCCCCCACAGACAAATCTACTACGGTGGGGGACCAAACATTAACTTTGGGGAGCTCAACTCCACCTTGGGGGTGATCAATTGCACTTGTGGGGGGTTAAATGTGTGTGTGGGGGGGGGGGGGCTCATGTTCACTGTTGCCCTGATAAACATTATAAAAAACACTGTTCCATAATCTCCATATCTCTTTATCAAGGAAAATACATGAAATGCCCTTGACCATCACCAAACTTCAAAATTTTCCTAAATATAGAGATTATGAAACAGTGACTTTTTTTTTAATGTTTATCAAAATCAGAAGCTAGTAATTTCACTTTCATAGTCAGATGGTAGTATTGAAATTGAAGTAAAATAAACTCTCAATATTACAAATCAATGGAAGTTTTCATTCAAATCAAATTGTTTCCGATCAAAAGTATCCTAAGAGAAGGGCACCGGTACATAGAGCTATAAAAAAACTGAATAACTGAAAATACAAAGAGCTACAAATAATTGTAATCCTGGCGGAAACGGGCTCATGTGGTCCTAAGAAAGAGCCCGCAAATTATAGATTTTAGCTGGCTTTATAAATGAAATTTATTGAACGAATTCGTTTTCGTCTGACCGGCTTTTTAATAACTCTTATTTCAAAGCTTTTCATACTGAATTCACAGTGATTTTCATTTTTGGACCTTTTTGAAAGATTAATTTTTATTTAAAATAATGTTATGCACCCAACTCGGTTCGGCCCAGATCGGCCCGCACTGCAAGTCTACAAATAAGCTCTTTGCCGCATAGAGATGCATAAAACAACTCAACTTGCAGGTTGTAGTAATCAGCGTGGCTGGGGCGTTTCGAAAAGGAAAAAGCTTTCTTCTCAACTTCTTTCTCGAGTATCTCTACAATCTGCACAAATCTCAACAGAGTGACACACCACTCGAATGGTTGACTGATGACTGTCAATTACACGGATTTCACTGGAGAGCCGGAGTCAAGCGGGATACTGTAGGTCGGTTTGACACTACACAATGTGCATGCTTAGTAGGCACCGCTATCCTGTGGTTGAGTGAGACGTCTTGAGTAAGGCTTCCACGAAAGACGAAATAAAACCGTCTCGTCTGGTCTTCGTCTTCGTCTTGAATTCGTCTGACGCAACGATATACATTTTAATTGACGATGTAAGATGAATGCAAGACGAATTGAAAGACGAAATTTCGTCTTTCATGGAAGCCTAATAGTAAGTCTTGAGAATAATTTTATAATAGTACAGTCAACCATTGAATGTTACATTTAGTTTTCTATTGTTTTCTAGCTATTTCATATTAAATATTCCGAAAAATTCAGGAAATCCTTCATATTTCAGGAATCTGGCTATGGGGTGAACCCATAATGATCGAGTCAGTGGCGGGAGAAGTTTTTGCTGTTTTATTGGTACATCATTTTCCAATTCGTCTTCTAAGAAGCTGCATATAACTAGATATTCAGATGGATACACAGGGGACGTTCGACAATAATTCAACATACCAGCAATGCATGACGGTTTTTGCGCTTTCCACTATCGTGTCAAGTGTGCAGGTTAGTTGACCACCAGCCCTCTGAAGTAACCCTAGAACTCAATTTTGGGACTCTTTTGGGATCCGTGAATTAAGGCTTCCACGAAAGACGAAGTCGTCTTGTCTTCGATTGTCTTTCAGTTCGTCTTGCATTCGTCTTACACAATAAAAAAGTTGTGGAAGTGCACCAACACAATGTCTATCTCTGCGTCAGACGAATCCTAGACGATGACGAAGACGAGACGAGACGGTCTTATTTCGTCTTTCGTGGAACCCTTACCGTGAATAGCAATAACGGGGTTTCAAGTTAAAACCACTCTTTGAAACAGTAAAACCTTCAATGATAACTATCACTGAAAAAAACTTCCGGTTGTATACCATAGAGCTTTCTGAAAACTGTATTATTAAAACATCTTGTCGAGATCTACAATCTACAGTATTTTCCTAGCAATAACATAGATATTGAAGCACGCTCTGTTCAGTTTTAATCCTGAAGAAGCCTATGAATACGGAAAATTGAGAAGAAGGAAAGTAACAAACTGTTATATGTACTAAAATACTGAAACAGTATTTTCAGATTTCTAGAGAAAGACGTTCACTGTGAATGAATTTAGTGATTTCTACGAATTCTGAGAGACCTTAGAACCTGCAAAATGCCTACAGTAAGATCCATACAGTGCTTATGACAGGCCAGCTAATAGCTTTTTTTTTTAATAAACTTATTTCCAGAAACAATAAAAAATTGTAGAAATCAGCTAATTTCTAGAAATCAGAAAGGGAGAAACTCATTGAATCAATTCAGTTTTGAATCGGAATCTGGAACTTTGCCGGGTCGACAGCTTCTATAGTTTGAGGGATTCTAGACATGTTTCCGTTGTATAAAACTAGCCAAAATCAACAATTTGCGACATTTTTCGTGCTGTAATTTTGATTTTGAAGAAAGTTATAAGCTAGCCTATGAGAGGGACGATTCGCAAAAATTGATTCGTTACTTTCCTATTTTTTTGAACTCAAATACTATAAAATTACTGAAATTTTAAGTTTCAGCTATACAGTGCGCGTCAAACATTAGGCCAACCCCCCCCCCACTCGCAATCCTCGATTTCAGCGTTTCAAGACTTCAGAGGAGTGTCCTCAGATTTTCTATCGGTTTTACATCAGGGGACCGTACTGGCCTCGGACAAATCCTTTGTTAAGTTATCGGAGTGAGAAGAGGCATTTCTTTAATTTTTTTGGTACGCCTGATCGTACAAAGTCACTAGAGATGGGCGGAATTCCGGATTCCGCATTCCGCATTCCGGATTCCGCCGTTTTTCATTCCGTCTTCCGGATTCCAGATTCCGTGAAAAACATTTTTTTCCGTTTTCCGGATTCCGAGTTTCCAAAATCCAATTCCGCCCTACTCTGAAAATCACTCACTTCTCGCCATCTGGTACCGGAAATCTGGAAACGCTAGAATCAAGTGGCGCTATACGTATGAGAAACAGTAATATTTTGTAAATCGAAAAAATTACTGTTTCTCAATTGTGATAAATAAAATATTTTCCAATCACTTTCTTCATTCTTCATTCCTTTTAGATCTACAATGTGGTTGACAACATTCAGGAAGATGCGCTTCAACATCTCTCGCTTTTTGTGGAGTACGGTAGAATGGTTATGGAGCAACCACACAATTTTGGGAAGCCGTTTCAGGTAATTTTCATATCGAAAATCTGAAAAATAAAAATGGTATTTTTTCAATGGAATTCTTAAGTTACAGTTGTCGCCAACAATATACCACATTTTTGCAAAAAAATGCACATTTTGAATACCATAATATGAATAACTTAACCAATTTACATTGAATTAGGGTTATGGAACTTATGAGCAATCTTTGAAACGGTACAATTTTTGCTAATATTTTGATGAAAAATTGGTAATTAAAGAACGTTTCTTACGGCACTGTAACTGTAAAAAAATAGTTTTTTGCTTTACTGTACTAAACGAACATCGGGAAGGCCGGAAAGTCGGAAAATCAGCCACGGCCACCGCGGCCATCTTGTTCATTCTTGCTGAAAACCATGTTCCATTCGCCATTTTTGAGGTTAATTTCATGACTTTTTTAGATGAATTTGGTTTTCTTTTGTCTGAAACTAACAAAGAAAAGCATCAAACACATCTAATAATATTGATTTTAAACCGGCAGTGGTTGCTGATCCGGCGAGCCGCCCCATGCGAATTCGAACTAGTGCGGTAGAGCGAGATAAACATGAATTCTGTGAGTTCTTATTGGAAATTGAAGGACTAGACTACAGCAACTTAGAAACGCAGGAAACTGGAAACTTGGTGGGAAACACACTGAAAATAGAATAATGAAACGGTAATAATTAATTTCAAACAGATTCACTCAAATAAACATTTTTTAAGAGTACGGATATGTTGAATTTTCGCGCAAAAAAAAATATTGCTGACGCGTTTCAAGATCATGACGCATTTAGCGTCGTAGCATTCCATTTTGCAATTTTTCATTAATAGTTGTGCGTCAAATAAAATGCATCTGCAATTGAAAAAATATGAAAACCCGGTGACCCGCACTGAGTCTACGATTCCCTCCGATTTCCCAGATTCATAAGTCATTCGAGTTTGAACTTCCAGCAACTGGTATTCTGCGTTCGTGACTTCAAAAACCAAGAGGAATACGAGTTCGGCGAGAACGGCGGCACCGATTTTCTGGATAATGTGCTGCAAACCACTCCAGAACAGCCGGAAGAGATCAAACAAGTGAGAGAGCTACTAAGAGAGTATTTCGAGGATATTCAATGCTATTTGCTTCCCCATCCTGGATACAAGGTTGCAGAGCGGCAGAGTTTCAGAGGGCACGTCAAAGGTAGTCATTGGAAAAACTATTGTTGTCGGCGGGCACCATCCGGTATCGACCCGGCGCCCGCAGCATCTAGAAGAGTCTTTCACTACTGCGTCTAACATGAATCTCATGAATTTCCTATGCTTTTTTTCCGAATCAATGAAAAAAAACTATGAGATCTAAGATTTTCAATAAGTTATAGTGGCAACTGTGGTGGAGCATGGCTGAGTTCGCTGGGCTTTATTTCTTTCCGCTAAAATCGGAAGATACATTGTTAACCTGCCGAGAGAAACCTTTTCTTCACGGGAGACAAAAATGCTCTTCTTTTTCAATATATTTAGAATTTTAAAAGCAATTTTAAACTTTGAAAAATTTTAATTTTAAACCAATTCTAAACTTTCGAAACTCTTGTACTCCTCGTGAAGAAAAATAGCATAAGTGAGAGGGAAACGCAGTCGATTTCATGCCCAACTAGAGTACAAACCTGAAAAAAGGAGTTTATGAAAATGTTATAAAAGAGAAGGCAAATTTCAAAAATAATGGGTTTCTTACTCAATTCTCATGTATGCAAAACCGTCGTCATGTCTGGCGCATTGTGTGCATACACCAGAGAAGGGCGGAATTCCGGATTCCGAGTTCCGCCGTTTTTTTTTCATTCCGTCTTCCGGATTGCAGATTCCGTGAAAAAAATTTTTTTCCGTTTTCCGTTTTCCAGATTCCGAGTTCCCAAAATTCAATTCCGCCTTACTCTGCAGAGAAAGGCTGAATTCCGGATTCCAGGTTCCGTGAAAAATTTTTTTTTCCGTTTTCCGTTTTCCGGATTCCGAGTTCCCAAATTCTAATTCCGCCCTACTCTGGCATACACCCTTTGCTCAATATCTTACGCAAAACTTCGTGATGTGTCCACGCGTTTAAAAGGCCTGAAATACATTAAAAATGTCACGTCAGAATTTACTTTAAATATCTGAAAACTAAAGAATTGCATTGTAGATCTCCGCCCACTGTTCCGTGAAGAGCTCAAAAAGATGGTACCGAACCTTCTCGGACCTCACATTCTGAAGCCGAAAGTCGTGAATGGCAAAACGGTGACATGCAGAAAAATGATGCAGTATTTCAAAGAATATGCAACATCATTTGATGGCGAGTCTCTCCCGCAACCGCAGAGCATTCTGAATGCGAACGCAAAGTTAATATGCATCGAGGCGGCGCACGAAGCCAAGGTGAACTACTGTAGAGGGATGGACAGATCCACGTATGGCACTCGAATGATGTCAGAGAAGAAACTGCTGGAGGCCCATATTAAACATGGAATCACTGCGCTGAACATCTATGACAAATGCCCAAAAATCGGATCGAATGAAGTCAGAAGGCTTCTACTGGAAAAGTTACAGGAGGACATTAATGTACGATGTTTGCACCTAAATAGCAGGAAAATTGAGATGAAATAAGCTCAATGAAACAGAAATTTTCGTTAGAGAAATTTTTTTTGAATTTTTTTGTTCAATTTACAGGCGGAACTTGAAAAATACAAAAGATTGAATGAAGCGAAAAGAGTAACTGGTTGTGCGTCTGCAATGTTGGCATGCGGGGATTCTGTATTTCTCGGAATCGGATTGGGCAGTGCTGCCAGTGGAGCCATTGCCGGTTAGTTTCAGGAGCTGCCATTACTACCCTCTATTTCCGACAGCCTCGCAAATCGTAGATCTCGATGTGCTTCATGACATTTTCCGGTGAAAGATATCCGCATAGTATATTATATTTTCCTTAAAGGCTGTCTGTGTTGCCAATTTCCGAAGCCCCGCACAATTTGTGGAACCAAATTAATATTTTTGTTGAAACTGAAGAAAGTTATATCGAGACCTGTGGTGGGCCTGCTCGGGCCCGCTCTACCCGCACACGGACGGGCGCATAACTTTCTTCAAAACGAAAATTAGTGGTTGGAAAAGGTGTTTTAACTTATTGCTAACTCGCCGATATCTTCGATTTAAAAATCGAAGATATCAGTGAATTAGCAATAAGAAACTGCGAATCCAGACTATTTGGTAGTGGAGCACGAAACAAGCTCGGAATTCCAGCATCCAGCTAATTAATCTGAAAATAATCTGTTGAAATTCACATTTTTCTAATAAATCGAGAAGAAATCTATGCGATCCTTCGCGTTCATCATTTTTTATCTTGAAAAAGCGCTAGCCACCGGGTCATGAGGACTCACCCTCTTGGGATCATATTGCGAAATTGAATGCGTAGTTTTTTGAATTCCAGAACTAGAGAAGTCGTTGAAATTTTTTTTCTGATTTTCGAGACGGAGCTTTTCTGAAATGTTTCAGAAAATAATAGTGAATTGAAAGATTTAATTTCTCAAGTTATAATCTTGCGAGTTTTCCGTTTTTTCTATTATAAACTTTGAGAAACGGTAAATTTTGTATACAGATTTGCAATACCTTCACATTTGTTTTAATTTAAACTCCAACTTGTGCAATTTATACAAAATTCAGTGAACTTCTCAATCAATGTTCATGAATATCCAGGTGCAGTACTAACACTTCAAGCGGGTGTCGTCAGTCTTGGTATAGTGGCCATTCCCATTTCATTGACCACTCTGTTCTTCATTTGGGCCTACGTATGGACTAAGCCGTGTTTCGATAAAATCACCAATAAGAATAATAAATAGCAGAAGCTGTTTTTTCGCCATTTTTTTTTCTTATGCTTACCGTATTGGTTTCATTGTTCATGTCAAATATAATCATATCACGACCGGTTGGAAAAGTGTTTCTGTTTCCTTGATTTTCAAATGTTGTGCTTGTTGATAAACCCTTTTAATGTTTTTAATTTCCTTTTTTTGCAGTTGAAGACTTGAAAATATCAGAGTATGGCGGAATTGGATTTAGGGAACTCGGAATCCGGAAAACGGAATACGGAAAAAAAAATTTTATCACGGAACCTGAAATCCGGAAGATGGAATGAATAAAACGGCGGAATCCGGAATTCCGCCCTTCTCTGGAAAATATATGTGGCATCACTTCGCAGTGACTTGCTACAAAATGAATGTTTCGGCTGAAAATGCCTAGCTTTGTTATTCTCTAAAAGAGTTAGGAAATGCTGAAATTCTCTGAAAATTGATGTATGAAATCGTCACGACTAAAACTAGATTTTTGTAGTTAATACATTTTTTCTACAGCCTCAGTCAAGACCGCTATAATACATGAAAGCGGACACATTCTGATTCTATACATTCTTCATGGATGAGCCGTTGCACGGATGCCGAAGGCAATAAAAATGTGGTGTTAGGAGTGAAGCATTCACACAAGAATTTTCAGAGCATTTCAGCTTCTTCGAACGGTTTTTGACTGAAACACTTTTCTCTTTATTTTTTAATATCTTAATGTTCACCGTGCTGAAAAATCAAGAAATTCAAAATTTTGTTCACAGATAAATGAAACAGGAAGCTTCGAGCAGTGGAATGCGCTCTTCATCCTTTTTGCTGCAAATTGAAACAGCAAAGTATCGCGATTCTGTCCTTCCTTCATGCTTTCAGAAAGGAGGCGCTGAAATAGTACTGTAAACGAGGCTTACACGAACGACGAAACCGTTTCGTCTCGTCTTCGTCTCGTCTTCGTCTTGAATTCATCTGACGAAGAGATAGACATTGTGTTGGTCAAGTAAAATACATTGTGTACACAGCGCACAACTTTTTTATTGCGTAAGACGAATGCAAGACGAGTCGAAAGACGACTTTTTATTTTCATCTTTCTTGGAAGCCTTAACTGTAAGGCTATCCAAATTCGGGAAATTGACGCTTTACATGGGACTAGCGTTGCGCTACGATTCTAGCACATTTTCATGTCATAGAGTACAGCCGAATGGAAACGACGTTGGTGGATACGCGCAGTGACAGGGAGGGGACCTTCAAATATCTGAAATTGAAGGATTCTCTGAAACACAAATCAATATTATTATTATTTAATTCAAAAGATGAACATTCTATAGGAATTTCGTTGGATTTCATGATTTATTGCTGTTTACTCTGGATACCGGGGGGGGGGGTATCCAAAAGAATCGTGTTTCAAAAAAAAGATATAACTGTTCGAAAAGTGGACCAAACTGATGAATGCTGAACAAAATGATATTAAAACCACCTAGGAACAAATGAAATGACAATTGTTCGATTTTGCTTCTTCGATTTTTCACAACACTTTTCCAACGCTTCATCAATAGCGGCACGCAGGCACAGCTTCGCAAGTCCAATAAATTGAGGCGACTGGATAATATGAAATATGAAATAAAGAAAGAGAAACAGAAAATGTTAGTAATTTTTGAAAAATTCAAAACTCTTCCGGATGATAATCCCCATAAGGCGAAATGGTGGTTGTATCTGAAAAAGACAGCGCAATTTTGCACATTCATTTCGTAGGCTTCATTTCTTTTTCTCTAACTGATAGTGAGGCCGTGGCCGACTTACAGGTCTCGCTTTTTGGGGATGGTGTGAAGAAGCTCATGTTTCGCTGTTCATTAGTCCAGGGTTCGTAGAGAATAAGTAATATCACAATGACGAGAATGAATATCAAATAAAGGAATAATGCAACGTATTTAATGGACAATTCGAAGCACGATGGCTCATCTGTTCTCCTCGGATACAATATTTCCATTTGATCGAGGACGGCTCCGAATGTTTTCGGAATTCTATACTTGTCAACGTGGCCCTTCCCATTTGCGCAGATTTTACACAATTCCTCCGGCTTTGGCGTCCGATTCCGATTCGGTGAAGGTGGAGGTGCGCCTGGTGGCACTTTCGACCTTTTTCCCATTTTTTCAAAAGGAGCAACAACGCTAAGAACAAAGTTGCTCGAGGATTTAACGAAAAAGTATAATCAAGAAAGTAAGATCTGCTGGTATCCATGAGCAACTGCCGGCAGTCTAATTAGAAGAGCTCCATCGGGAATAAAACTGATTCTGACGGATGTGAGTTGGCTGTGTCTCTTCTGAATACGGCGAAGTGAGGGAATGCGAAGAAGTGTCTAATAGTCATCTGAAATAGAACACAAATTAATTTTCCGGTTCGCCACTCGAAATATGATATTTTCAAAACAGTATTTCTTCACCAAAAGCATTAATTTTCGCATTGATTAAGTGAAACGCAAAATATGTAAGCTTGTCACTATGGCACGGAGCAGTCAGATTGGCTCCAAATGGAGCTGTCACAAATAACTGTTATCAGTGTGAACATGAATCAGAAATGCACCTGATATGACAGCGGTATGACATATTAACACCTCGTCATCAAAACTGTTTCACACCAGACATAACAACTTGAATCTGTGACGCTTCAAATTGAAATCATGAGATCTCACTGAGACCACGAAAAATGTATTAGGTTGAACACAAAGTTATTGCGTTTTTGAATCTTCAACTTTAAATGACCATAACTTTTTTTATAATCAAATTTATTAATCGAAATAAAAACCATTAGAATCAATACATTTTTGCCAACGAGAAACAAGTTTCCTTATGCCGGTAGCGTAAAAGTCCGGGTCTCTGGAAGCGACGAACTCATTGAAGGCACTTTCGGCATCGTCTTGGCTTTTGAAGCATTTCTTTGATTTGTATTGAGTTGAGTTTGAGTTGATTTGAGAGGATCGGCTTCGATTAAGGCTCTCAATTGATCGTTATCAATCACAGACTGGCGGCCGGCACGCTCTTCATCTTCGAGGCTCTCGTCACCGCTACGGAATTTTTTGAACCACCATTGTGCCGTACGTTTATCAACCTAATATAATTTTGAGGGATAAACTTCATTATGAAAAACCAGACCAAAAGCCAGAAGTGCTAGAAGGGGACATTTCTGGAATGTGAATCCATACCGCACTGCGGTTTGATGGAGATCACTTTTGACGGCACAGGTCCGCGTTGACTCGGATCGTGGGTTTTCAATAAAGCGTGCTTGCATAATCCTCTTACTTGTTTGTTTGCTCAAACAAACTAACTTTTTTATTCAAGCCCTCTCTGCGGAATAATAGCTCAAATTATAAACAAAAATTAACCAGTTTCACCGAAAATTTAAGAGACTAGATGTAAAAGAAAAGGATGCAACGCGCGAGATTGAACAGACTGCTCGAATCATGAACAGTTCAGAAGTGTCTCTATTCTGAATCAGCGTACCACCGGCGCAGGATGAATCGCTGCAGAATCGCTGGAAACCGCCAAAGCTGATCTCAGAGGAGAACTTCACAAGAATAAAGCGATACTGTCGATTTGAACGGACAGTAAAGGTGTAATCATTCGAGATTTTCTTCTAGATGGCGCCATTGTCAACACGGACCTATACTGCACTCAAATGGAAAAAGTGGTTCATCCCCTCCTTTACATCGCCGAAAAAATTGCAACTTGCTGATGCCGCATGACAACGTAAAACGCACACCGCTTTGAAGAGGCCCCAGAAGCTCCAGATGCTCGGAGTCCAGGTCTTGTGTCACCCACCGTATTCACCAAACTTTGCCCCAACCAGAGAAGGGCGGAATTCCGGATTCAGCCGTGTTTTTCATTCCGTTTTCCGGATTCCAGATTCCGTGAAAAAATGTTTTTTCCGTTTTCCGGATTCCGAGTTCCCAAAATCCAATTCCGCCCTACTCTGGCCCCAACTGATTATCATCTTTTACGTTTCCAGCAGAACCACCTGAAGTTCCATTATAGAAAGGATATCTGGAAGTGATTAGACGACTTTTTCGTCTCCCAGTCCCAGAGCTCTAAGGTGCACAGCATGCGCGCTTTAGCGCAGTGCCATTCTGAGCAGTTCTGACTAGTCATGCAACTCTAATCGTAAAGTTCAATGATTCAGCAGTTTCTATGCGGCGATATATGTGAATCACGTCTTTACTGCTCACCATGTCACTTTTTTCCTTTCACGTTTGTTTATTTGCTTCTTAATAGCATTAATGGCTACCTAATCCTTATTCATCTCGCTTTAAACATCAGATGGAATGTTAGCAGAAACAAAAAAGGACGTCAAAGACATAACAAACACTGGCGGATTACAAAAGAGCGTATGACGACAGAGCACGGGCTCAATAGAGTACACCAAGCTTGCTCTGAGGGGTGTATATCTCATCCTCATCGTCCGTACTCCTCCCCGATTGATCTGCATTCCGATGAACCGACTCATTGTGTATGGTAGTGTCGAAGCGATTCCCTATTATAACTGCTCTCGGAAAACGTTTTCCGAGTGGGAAGTAACTGGGATCAAGCGGCAATGGCTGGGATACCCGCTGTTATTGCTCGGAGTTTCCCTTGAGCTACTCTACGTGCCCATTATTTGCGTTATTGTGAAAACGAATCTCATCAAATTCGCCTGCTACAAAATCATTTTGTTCCTAGCGTTTGTGGATATGAGTGCAACTTGTTGCAGCTGCCTGATAACCGGGACTCTGCTCATTTTGGGCTCCGTTTTTTGCATGTACCCCACGTTTACATATGTGGCTGGCGGATTCGTGTTGGGTGAGTGAGGGACTTTGATTTTTAATTAATTGGTTGAGTGAAGAAACTGCAAATTGCAAAGCATATCGCATTAAATAGGTTGCTACCAGTGTGCGTTACCGACAACAAATGACAAAATTTGTCGACAAATTTATCGACAAATTTATCGGCAAATTTGTCGACAAAAATCTATAAAATTTTGTCGGCAAATTTGTCGATGAAAAATTTATCGAAAAATTTGTCGAATTTTTGGCGACAAATTTTTGGACAAAATTTTATCGAATAATTTTTTTGTCGACAAAAACATTTTTTCTCTTGCACTTCGAATTTAAGTTCATTTGAGCAAAAAATTGATTAAGCCAACTATTATCGCCGTAAAAAAGTTCCGACATTTTTTCGAGCCCGCGAAAATCGGGATTTGAATTTAGAGGCTCCGCCCATTTCATCATCAGAGCACATTTGCTATGCGCGATATATTTTTTGAATTTTTATTTTTTCTTCTGAATTTTCAGAATTAAACTGGATTAAAAGAACGAAATTGTATTAATCGTGAATTTTTTTACACGGTTCTTCGAATGTTTAAATATATCAATTTGCGTCATTTATTTTTTTTTCGTTTCTTCTGATAAAAATATATCGCGCATGGCAAATGCGCTCTGATGATGAAGGGCGGAGCCTCTAAATTCAAATCCCGATTTTCGCGGTCTCGAAAAAATGTCGGAACTTTTTTACGGCGATAATAAATATCAGTATTGTAAATTCTTTTTCTGAACCACTGGTAAAGAGGAAAGCGCCGCGTTCAACATTTTCGAAATGTAGTTTACTTTATTGAAATAAAAAAAGAACAACAACAGATAACAGCAAACAGCAAATGCTCCCCGAATTCTTATTTTACACTTTATCCAGACAATTACGAAATTGAAATTGATTCAGATGAAAATTCCGATTAATTATGACTACTTTAAATTTTTTTTTTCGGGTTTTGTTGTTATTTTTGAAATAAATTTATATTTAGGCGCTATGGTAGTTGTCAATGGGGGGTCAATGGTTTTTAGTCAGTTTTGGAGCTTTTTTCTGAATTTTTTGAAAATTTTTATTGCTATTGTTAAAATATATGTAAGTTGTTTTTTCCACGCGTGGCGCGCTTCAACGATGAGCGATTTTTGCAATTTTTTTGGATTTTTTAAGGATTTTGTTTCGCTTATTAGTTAATCATAACTTATATTTAATAACATTTTCAAAAAAAAAATCAAGAATAAAGCTCCAAAAATGACTAAAAACCATTAACTCTCACCAACTACCATAGCGCCTTTTTTTAAATTAAAATATGTTTTCTAGAAAAAAACTAATTGAAAAACAAAGAAAAACGATTGGATAATTTGAATAATTTAAATCCCAGCTTTTCTTTTTGCAAGTTCGGTAGGGCGCGGTTGCATTCTCCCAAATAGTGTCGGCTATTTACGTTAGCGTAGTCTAAAAACATAATAACCGACATTTTCGACATTTCATTATTATAAATCTAGAAAAACGCTAAAAAACACAGAAAAACAAGAGAAAAACAGAAAAAATGCTCAAATTTGCTGTAAAAATTGAAAAACAACGATGCTCAGCATTACGCATTCATTAATCGACTCTGCGTCTCTTTCTCTTATTTTTGCCGACGACAAAAATTCGACAAAATTTTTTTTGCCGACAAATTTGTCGACAAAATTTCGTCGACAACGCACACTGGTTGCTACTTCATATTTGGCGAGCATATCTCTGCTCAAGAGTAACCAATATTGCTGGAAGATAACAGGCTCAAGAATAGATTTCCCACAAACTGGTGTGTAGGATTGGCTCAGCAACACTTCAGGAAGCATGTCAAATATCCAAAATTGCCAAATATTTGTAGGGATGAAGCATCTAACTAAAAAACTGCTGTTTTGCTCCCTAGTAAGGCTTCCATTCGGCTCGTATTCGTCTTGAATTCGTCTGACGCAGAGATAAACATTGTGTTGGTACACATGCACAATTTTTTATTGCTTAAGACGAATGCAAGACGAACTGAAAGACGAGTGAAGGCGAGGAGTCTTCGTCTTTCATGGAAGCCTTATTTCATTGCTCAAATAAAGCAAATAACTATTTTTAAAAATTGGAAATCGAGCAATTCAGTATACACTTCGAACCCTTCTAGCTCCCTCATCTCTGATTTTGATATCGTCGTTTAAAGCGAACTGCAACCGAAATTTGACTGTAAACAATGATGACGTCACAAAACAAGTCTTTCCCACCAATTTAAGAACAGATTAAACTGTACTGGCTATGTACTTTGAACTTTTAATGAATCTGTGGGGGGGTGAGCCGATTCTGAACTATTCCTGCTTCGAATAGTTTTTTTAATGGCGCGGAATTTCATAAATCTATTATGATATCTTTTTCCTTAATCTTTGCTTAAAATTTCGATTTTTAGTAATTAATTTTGCGAAGCTGATAAGTTGAAACAAAGCCGTACTTGATTTCCAGACATGCCGGCCATTTTTAATTAGTACAGTAGAGCGCGATGAGCATGCGTTTCATTCTTCTAACAATTAGCGTCTAATACAGTACGAAAATTCGCCGAACCTGAAGCTACCGTAATCCATACAAGAAATTTTTGAGAATTTGAATATGCACATTCCCTTGTAAGCGCCGCTTTTCTCTCACACAAATGTGGCTCAGCATTCCAGCCACATGGTGCATGGCGTGTGCCACTACCGTATCCTTGTTTGTCAATCGTGTCGCCAGTATGGCGTTCCAGGAATATGCAGAATTGATTGAGCACAAACTGGCGTACCTATCCATGTTCCTCGCATTCTCATATGGATTCTACATGTTCATGTTTACCCCGGTGATCTGCTACAACTCTGTGTTCATGGCGTGGATAACGGATCCGTTGTCCGAGTTAACGCCAAGCGAGGAGGCGGCGGAAATGGTAAGCGAATTCTATGGTTTCCGAGTCAATCAAACTCGATGAATCTTTATTGAAATTTATGAACATTCGGCATTCACGCGGCGGAATGAGAGCCCCCCATTTGAATTGTGCATTTCTAGTAGGTTTTGGCACACTTGATGTTTGCGAAGACAAATTTTATTCATATGTTTTTTTCTATTTTTTTTTCAATAAAAAGTAGAGAATACAGTAAAGATAGGTATAAGTATGGAATCACCCCCCACTACAGTATCACCCCCCAAAATGGGGAAGGGTCCCCCAAGGAACACCCCACACCATTGCCCTGTATTTCAATCGCGAAAATGCTACTTTTGTTTTTTTTTAGTTGTGGAGCTTACTATGGCCCCCCCACAGACTTAATGGGGGCCAATAGTGAACTGAGCGCCCCCCCCCCATAAGTTCAGATCAGCCCCACAATAAATTCAGATCAGTCCCCCATAAGTTCAGATGCAGAGGGGGGTAGATTTCCTACCCTACAGGTGGGGGGAAATATCATACGGGCATGGGGGGGGGTGAAAGTAAACTTTAACCGTAGAGATAGAGAAAAAAGTAAAAGTGGTCGTTAATGCCGTTATCCCCACAAACACCGCATGTGCACACCAGATTTTGGGAACTCGGAATCCGGAAAACAGAAAACTTTTTCACGGAATCTGGAATCCGGAAGACGGAATGAAAAAAAAAAGGCGGAATCCGGAATGCGGAATGCGGAATCCGGATATCCGCCGTTCTCTGGTGCACACTAGCCAAAGAGGATGCACTCTTTACGCCGCGTTCAAAGGAGAACTTTCCTGGAAAAACGCTGTCCAAAGCTGCCATTTTTTTCCAGATTTTCCGGAAACTGTCGCAACGAGTGTTACCGCGTAGTTTGCCTCTTCCCTTCGGGATCTTCAACGATTTCTCCGTCAGAATCCATTATTTGAGGAAAAACATTCAGAAAAAACAGCCGAATATAGAGAAAAAAACGTTTAAAAATTTGAAAAAATTGCGTTAAAAAAGAGCCGCAAATCGTGCGACTGTCGGTGGTCTCAAAGGGAAGAGACAAACTACGGTAACACTCGTTGCGACAGTTTCCGGAAAATCTGGAAAAAATGACAGCTTTGGACATCGTTTTTCCAGGAAATTTCTACTGGAAATCAACTTTGAACGCGGCATTAGTCACACGGGAGAAAGAGGGCGGAGGAGGGCGACCATTCTTTGTCTGAATATGCAATAAAATAATTCCTGAATGATATTCTTTTCTAGAAACAGTAAAGTATTTTTCAGTATAAAAACATCCCACAAGCCTGGAATAATTGGATTTTCGTTAGCTGCATGTTCATATTATTCACTGCGTATTGTTCAATGGTAAAGAAAATTGAAAGAGGACAAAAATCAAAGGCGTCGAAAGCAGTGAGTTCATTTGTTTATGGGTACATCGGATAAATGGTGAAGCTTTGTTCCAAACAGTCATAATACTATGGAAATCAGTCACTTTGGCAGTTTTGGCCAAATTGCGGATCGTGTGCAAATAGAAAATTGGCAGACGGAGCAGTAAACCGGCAGATTGTGCAGAAGGTTGCAGTGATCCACCCGCGTGCTCAATATTTGCCTAGTTTGTGCCTGCTTTGGGTATTTGGCTCTTAAACGAGCCAAATGACTGAAGCAATTTCCAATTTCTAGCGGCCAGTCTCCTCATATGCATATACAGCAGAGAAGGGCGGAATTCCGGATTCCGCCGTTTTTTTCATTCCGTCTTCCGGATTCCCGATTCCGTGAAAAAAATTTTTTACGTTTTCCGTTTTCCGGATTCCGAGTTCCCAAAATCTAATTCCGCCCTACTCTGATATACAGTACTGGCCATAAACGTATTATAATATGGTTCTCATTCGAAGCGCAGTCAATGCCGCTGCCCCCCCCCCACAGTTTTCATTGCTCCAGATGCTTTTTCAGATCTTTCTTATTACATTGCCTAAAAATCCCCATCCCGCAATGCTCTTTTTCTTGCCGGTGCTCATTCTACATACAGTACCATAATATCATACCTTTATGGCCAGCAGAGAATGGCGGAATTCCGGATTCCGCCGCTTTTTTCATTCCGTTTTCCGGATTCCAGATTCCGTGAATCAAAATTTTTTTTCCGTTTTTCGGATTCCAGATTTCGTGAAAAATTTTTTTTTCCGTTTTCCGTATTCCGCATTCCGAGTTCCCAAAATTCAATTCCGCCCTACTCTGATGGTCGGTACTGTATATACAGTGCCGTGCAAAATTATACGAACCGGGGTGATTTTTACCGAAACTCGACTTCGGATGATCCGATCGACCCCAAACTTTCAGGGATTGAGAAAAACGCTTAAAAAATGAGTTTGAATAATAAATTACGGTAAGCAGTAACAATTGCGGACTTATTTTTGAACTTTTCGATAATCGGTAAAATCCGATTTTTTGGTTTTTTTTCCTTTTTTTAAATTTTTTCAATTATTATCGTTATCTTATTGTTATTTAGAATGGGTAGACCACGTGGCTCACTTAATTTATCAGAATCGCAGCAAATGGCTATCATCCGTGGTCGTCAGATGGGTCTGGATATGCCCACCCTCGCGAAACAGTTCAAGACTTCTAAATCGGTAATATGGGCAACTTTAAACACTCGAAACCGATTGAAAGGTACTGGAAGACCTTCGAAAACATCACCAGGAACCGACAGAATCATTGTCAGGATGTGCAAGAAAAATCCGCGGCTGATAAGTACGGATATCAACTCTGAACTGAAGGCCCAATATGGAGTCGAGGTCAGTTTTTTGGACATTTCTCAAAAAATTTCAATCGATATGGCTTATAGGTGTCCAACGATAAAGTCAGAAGACGTCTGCATGATTCTGAACTTTTCGGAAGGCGCCCAGTGAAAAAGCAAATGATTTCTGAGAAGAACCGTCTGGCTCGATTGAAGTGGGAGAAGGATCATCTGCCCTGGACACCTCAGCAGTGGAATAAAGTACTGTAGAGCGACAAATCGAAGTATTTGATGATTGGCTAGAAGAAATCACTCATGTACGACGTCCAGTTAACAAACGGTACAATCCCAAGTATCAGGTTCCGACTGTTAAGAACGGTGGTGGTAACGTCATGGTTTGGGGCTGCTTCCACGCCAAGTATAAGGACAAGTACGAAGTACAAGTACAGGGTACATGCACAAAGACATTTTGGAAAACGAAATGTTGTCATATGGAAGGTCTCAGATAGGTCGTGATTGGTTGTTCCAACAAGACAACGATCCGAAACACTCTTCCCTATTTTTCAAGGATTGGTTCGCACAGCGTCAAGTCAACCTGGCCAAGCCAATCCGAATCCCATTGACCTGAATTCCATTGAGCATCTATGAGAGGTCCTTGGCAGACGTTTGAAATTCAGAAAAGCAAAAAATTGTACCGAAAAATTCGAGAAACTCAAGGAAGAATGGACCAAACTCCCACTTCAGACCCTGATGAACTTGATCGACTCGATGCCAAGAAGATGTGAGGCGGTTATCAAAGCCAAAGGCATGGCGACCAAGTATTAAGTTAATTTAATCATTTTGTATCATTTCCCCCGATTTTTAACTTGTCATTTTTGTTTTTTCTTCCCATGAATATCAAAAATCAAAATATCCATTTTTTCAATTTTTAAAATTTTTCTCAAAATAACTTTTTTTTGAGTAAATTCGTTCTTTTGTTATTCAAACTTATTTTTAAAGCGTTTTCCTCAATCCCTGAAAGTTTGGGGTCGATCGGATCATCCAAAGTCGAGTTTCGGTAAAAATCACCCCGGTTCGTATAATTTTGCACGACACTGTATATTGAGATCGCTATGGTCGAATTTCCGATTAAACATGTATAAAGACAAGCAGCGTACAGCAAAGGGTGTCAGGGTGTGCGGAACTGCTGAATTCGGAATTCCATTTATTCCGAAAGTCAAATTTCCGAAAGTAATTCCGAAGGAAGTATTACGAAATCTGAAATTCCAACAATTCTCCGACAAGAGTTCCAAAGTGTTCGTATTATATAAGCACTGACTACCTTTCTATTTTTGTGCTCCAAGCATCTGCGCGCTTTCATATTGAGAATCGAAGAGCTCTACTTGCCCATTGATTGGTCCCAGATTGACACAACTTTGATTGATTTTCCGAGAACCATGTTTCACCTTTTTTCGATGAGCTCCCAAATGTATGCCATCCGAAATTATTGCTTAAAACGCTATGAGCATAGCCAATCAGCAGCGCTCTCGTAATTTTATGATGTGAAATATCAAATTACAGTACTTTCCCGGTCTTTCCTCATTATCTTGTTTGTAAAAATCTCTGTTTCAAAGGGAGTACGGTATGCTCGCTTCCAAATAGTTTATCTCGGCTCCTAGAAGATATATCGAAAAACTGTCAACTTATAAAATGTGCAAAATTTCACCAAAAATATGTTATCAATAATAAGTTTTTCAATATCTTTACTAGAAATCGAGATACAACGGTTTTTTAACAATATAGTATGCATAAATGCGCAATTCTCCGAATATTTCGTTGAGTCGTAGCAGAAATTTTCAGCTTTCAGCGTTTCCAAAGTTTTCAGCGCATTCCAACTTTATATGACACTGCACGACGTTATCTGTATGTATCATTCTGTCTTCCAGATTTTCTTCCAATGTGCCATAATTTGCTTTTTCAATACCGTTTCCGCTATGGTCTACAATTCTCTTTCGTTCGTCACTCCGGGCTTTTGGATTCTTCTTCTCGGCCAGCTGTGTTGGTCGATCACTCATGGGTGTCCTGCTTTAATCTATATAACGATGAACGAGACTATAAAGAGGGAATTTAAGAAATTGGTTTTCGGAATCACAGCGAAGGCAACCACCGGCGTGAGCAATTAGAGCACATCGTGGAGATGTTTGGCGCAAAGCGATCCGCGTCGCATTATTTGAGCTTCAATAAGGCTTCCATGAAAGACGAAATAAGACCGTCTCGGCTCGTCTTCGTCTTCGTCTTGAATTCGTCTTCGTCTTCGTCTTCGTCCCGTCTTCGTCTTCGTCTTGAATTCGTCTGACGTGGAGGTAGGCATTGTGTTGGTCAAGTAAAATACACTGTGTACAGAGTACAAAAATTTTTTATTGAGTAAGACGAATGCAAGACGAAATGAAAGACGAACAAAGACGAGACGAAAGACGGGGAGACGAAAGGCGAGACGAAAAACAACTTATTGTATTCGTCTTTCGTGGAAGTCTTAGATACGGAGACACGGTTTCAACGCGCAGTTAACGCATCGCGAACCGCCAATCGTTAGAAGCTCGGGAAAATGCCCTTCTTGAAACTAGGCTTTTTCAGACCGTATCAAATCTTGAAAATTTCAGAAAGTCGACACGTCATCCATAAACGCTGCTGCTTGTTCCCGCATTTGATTTTCTACATACAAATTTCCTTCATCTCTAAGCTCGCCATCCATAATTCTTTGATTCTCCGGTTTATTCCAATTCTGAAACATAAATTTAGCTGGGAGGTCTTTGATTCCCCAAAAGTTTTATGTCTGATTGTGCATTTTGATCTTTACAAATAAAAGCGAAAAAATTTAATCAATTTTCAAACCAACAAAGTTATTTTCCAATAGGTTAGCTTCGAACCTCTCGTGGGTTGGCAGGCTTAGGCGGTCTAGAAAATCAAGAACTGACCTTCAAAGCAAAGTGCTCTCGAATCATTAATTCCTTGGCACCTATGACATATGACTATTTTAATTTTTCGACGCGGTCCTCGCGGACGATGAAAATGGGTGTGTCTCCGCTGAAAGAAGACACTACAAGTCACAAACTACGAAACTACGAAGTACCCTTGGTTACAAACTACAATGTTCAAAATCTCGACCAATCTATTACCCGAGTTTGATGTACGGCTGTAACACTCATATTTGAAACAGATTTATTGTATAATATCAAGTTTGATTCGTGTCAAAGAATTTTCCTGTTTTGCAATTTTATCTAAAATTTTCAATGAGAAGTCGCTTTCGCATGTACCTCAAACCAGAGAAGGGCGGAATTCCGGATTCCGCATTCCGCATTCCGGATTCCAGATTCCGTGAAAAATTTTTTTTTCCGTTTTCCGGATTCCGAGTTCCCAAAATCCAATTCCGCCCTACTCTGATATTTTCAAGTCTTCAACTGCAAAAAAAGGGAATTAAAAACATTAAAAGGGTTTATCAACAAGCACAACATTTGAAAATCTCGTGTACTCCTCGTGGAGAAAAATAGCATAAGTGAGAGGGAAACGCAGTCGGTTTCATGCCCAACTAGAGAACACCTGAAAAAAGGAGTTTATGAAAATTTTATAAAAGAGAAGGCAAATTTCAAAAATAATGGGTTTCTTACTCAGTTCTCATGTATGCAAAACTGTCGTCATGTCTGGCGCATTGTGTGCATACACCAGAGAAGGGCGGAATTCCGGATTCCGGGTTCCGCCGTTTTTTTTTTCATTCCGTCTACCGGATTCCAGATTCGGTGAAAAAAATCTTTTTTCGTTTTCCGTTTTCCGGATTCCGGGTTCCCAAAATCCAATTCCGCCCTACTCTGCAGAGAAGGGCGGAATTGCGGATTCCGCATTCCGGATTCCGCCGTTTTTTTCATCCCGTCTTCCGGATTCCAGATTCCGTGAAAAGTGTTTTTTTCCGTTTTCCGTTTTCCGGATTCCGAGTTCCCGAAATCCGATTCCGCCCTACTCTGCCTCAAACTTACTTACTTGGATACTTGGACGTCAACAACCTCGAACTACTCAAACAAACCCATGCAATTTTGTTAAAAACAAAGGATTTTAATCACATCACTTGAATTAACTGAGACATCCGCGAAAGACGAAATAAGACCGTCTCGTCTTCTTCATCGTCTTCGTCTTCGTCTTGAATTCGTCTGTCTTGCGTTTAATGCGTACGACGAATGCAAGACGAACTGAAAGACGTACGAAGACGAGAAAAAAAAACGATTTTTTGTTTTCGTCTTTCGTGGAAGCCTTAGAATTAATCACATTTAAAATATTAATAATATGAGACAATTTAAAATCAATAAGGGTTTCACAAGTCGTCGTTCGTCTCCTCGTCTTTTGACTGGTCTTCGTTCGTCTTTCATTCGTCATACGCACTAAACACAAGTATAAACGCAAGACTTGCGCGCAAGCCAGACGAATTAAAGACGAACACAAAGACGAGACGGCCGAAATTTCGCCCAAATGGAAGCCTTAATAATCAAAACAAAATTGTGAGAAATGCAAAAGCAATAACAAATTATAATTATCGAAACAACGATTTCGACATGAGCTCAATTTCATTAATCTCTATCAAGGGAATTCTCAATTTTGTACTCAAATGCTCTCATTTCCACCTGAAACCGGATTCTCAATTTGTCGAAAAGAATGCCGAGGAATATAAACATTTCCTTATTTTTGCATAGCCGTTGCAGTTTCTCTTGATTGTCTGTTTTTATACTTTTCGAAGGTCTTTCAGTACCTTTCGATCGGTTTCAAGTGTTCAAAGTTGCCCAGATAACCGATTGAGAAGTCTTGAACTTCTTCGCGAGGGTGGGCATGTCCAGACCCATCGAACGATCACGGATGATAGCCATTCGCTGAGATTCTGATAAATTAGGTAAACCACGTGGTCTACCCATTCTAGATAACAATATTCATGCATAAAAAAACGAGAATACTTGGAAAAAAAATGGAAAAAACCAAAAAATCGGATTTTACCGATTTTCGAAAAATTCAAAAATAAGTTCGCAACTGCTACTGCTTACCGTAATTCATCACTCAAACTTATTTTTTAAGCGTTTTTCTCAATTCCTGAAACTTTGGGGTCGATCGGATCATCCGAAGTAGAGTTTCGGTAAAAATCACCCCGGTTCGTATACTTTTGCACGGCACTGTATATATTCTTCTCCGTTCGATATAAAGGTTAATGATCCAAGTTTGAGGTGCGGCTGTAACAAGTCAGTCCATCTCAGCATTCAACGCGAGCTGAGTGAGTCACAATCAAATAAGCCCTGCCACTTCTCCATTCAGAACGAATGATTTTCCAGCAATGTATTCAACGGAAGAAGATGTGAAGATGTGGAAAGCTGGAGCACATTTCGGTGAATTGGACGCACCGAGTCACTTCAGAGACATGCTACTGCCTGCCTCCTGAAACATTTCTCCTTGTTAAAACAAAATAAACTTTATTTTCTGATAGAGTAGAAGAAAAGCTACAATTATTTGAAAAGATGTCGAAATTTGATCATTTTGCCTCGATGCACGCCTTCAGACAAGCCGGAAAAGATGTCGCGGATCCGAAGAGTGTTGATACTTTGTTGCCTTCCTGCATTTGGCATCTCCTTTGACATGCCCTCTCGTTGTGATATACTCCACAACTTTGTAGACGGTTGACTTCAGAATTTAGAGACGCGCACTCCGCGTTCAGCGTACAGCTTGGCAATCAGGGATCGATGTGGAGAAACTCGCATAGCTAGCGATGCAATTGAAGTGATGACTTATTTACTTTCGAAAATATTCGAAAGTCTTCGAAAACACCTTTTGGCACCGTGCCAGTAGCTCTCGGAAAAAAGTATCCATACTTATGACGTAAAGTTCGAGTCCCCCCGATCGACCATCCATGATTTCCGATAGTTTCGAATTCCAATTCGACATACTCCAAAATCAAAACCGAGTTAAACGTATCAGTCTTAGCGAAGGCTGCTCGTCAGATTTCATACAAGCATACCAAAAGGTGAAAAATGTGTAAAGGTTGCCAAGAATCATCGCCAAAACCGCTTGAAATTCGTCATACACCAGCAATGAGCGGATTGGATGCGATGTCGGGTGGTGATTACTGTTGATTAATATTGAGATCCTTCTGATTCATTATCGTCTTCAACGATGAAAAAACGTTTCACCGCTGAGTATTCCCTCACAAGATTCCGTGGCCAGACTTTGATATTTTGGGGAATATCACGCAATTATGGAATATTTTAATTTTCTCAGATTATAGGTAGCTAGCGAAAATTCTTCCTTCCCATAAACTAGATCACCATTCCTTTCGGTATTTTGCGATAGTGCTCCAATAGGTTCCAATGGTTTTCATATTAGATTGATACTTCTTTTCGCAAACAACCCGACAATCTCATTAGAAGCCCTCTAACAGATGGTTTTTTGAAATTAGCTTTTGAAGGGATCATATCAATTTCATTCCCTTTTGGTCGAAAACTGAAAATTTTACAAAAGATAAAGGTAACGAAAAATACCGGCCGAAGGGGAGGAAGAATTGAAAAGGAAATTCTAAATGAGAAAAGAAGGCAAAACATTAAATCAATAATCAGTTTAAAAGAATGGAAACTATTAAGACAGCGAGAACAAGGTCAAAAACAGTTATTAAAGTTTCAAAAGTTGTGATTTCAGTGAATTTTGATTTCAGGGTGAAATAGTAATTTTACAAATTGAATAAATTTAAACAAAAAGATATTCGTGAAGCCCATCTACCTCGGTGCAAACTGAGGAGGTGGATAGGAATATTGAGTCGGGAGCACTTGTTGAGTGGTAGTTGGAGGTGGCACTGACATCTGTTGCTGGTGGTACATTAGAAGATGTGGTGGAATTCCAGCAGAAGCAGTGATCATCGGCGGAGGGGCAGAAAAGTTTGGAGGAGGAATCGTCTGAAAAAAAATTCTAACTACATTTTACGAGAACAGAAGAAGGATTCCCCTTTTTCCACTTACCATATCAACGGGAATAACAACTGGCGGCGGCTGTCTCATCTGAACCATTGTTGGAGGAGGAATACTCATGACCTGAGGAGGTGGTTGCGATGTATTCATCATAGTAACTTGTGACGGAATTTGCGAACGGATTGTTCCGGGTGCTGAGACCATTTGAGGTGTCAAAAGATTTTGTGATGCTGCTGGTATAGACGGTGGAATCATCGAAGGAATTGGAGTAGTCTCATTTGATTGATATCCAAATCGAGGAGAATTTTGACTGAAAGATGAGGATCTTCCGGCTGATGACAGGGCAGATGTTGGAGCAGTAGTCTCTGTGGACTTTCGGTGCAGCGAAGTGTTCAAAGTAAGAGGCTGCTGAAATTACTATTTTTTAAATTTAAATTTAAAAAATGTTTACCGTTACATCAGCATTTTTCTGAATGGGCTGCATCTGCTGCTGCTGGACCTGTTGAACTTTCTGTTGAATTTGTTGCTGAACTTGCTTCTGATATGTCTGGAGAGCCTGAATGGGCTGCGGAGTTTGAGAAGCATTGTGCACAGAACCAGAATTAGACTGAGCTACCGTTGGTGGTGGGAAAGAGAACAGACTGGTACTTCCAATTGTTATTGATAATGCGGATGCCTGGGTCACTGCTGGTGAATTCTGATTAGAAGATGGAACCGCTGTCGATTTCTCAGGAACTGGTAATGTGATCTTCACAGGAGGTAAGATGATCGGTTCTTCTCTAACCAATGGAGACGGAACAGCCGGTGCAGTACTTGATGGGAAAGTGGTATGTGTGATATTTATGGAAGAACCAGATCCCCTCGGAGAATATTGATTAGAAACACCTCCCGAAGAGGCATCACTAGTTGACGGCCGATTGTATAGATGATATCCTCCACCAACTCCTCCGTGATAGTTGTCATTGTTATGATTCCAGCTTCCACGATCACCGCGATGATGATTGTTATGATAACCTCTACCTCTCCTTCCTGGTAAAACTAACCATGACCTGCAGTCATAGTTCATCTTGGCTACACGATCGAATGCAATTTGTTCACAACCCGCTGGTGGATCTATAAAGATCAGCTCTTCGCAAGGTTCTCCTTCTCCAACAATCGGAAGAGACATAGCTGCTTTGTGTTGCATCATTGCATCTGTGTCCAGTTTCTCGTTCTCTTCATGCTCTTGCTTTATCAATCGTTTTTGATGTGTATCCTCATCCGGAACAAATATCATACACTTCCTGTTGAATTCCTCGAACGCTAACAACTTTCTCTTCCTCTTATCGGCAAAACAATTGGTCATGTCCAAAATATAGTTTTTCCTCCTTCTTGGCGCCAAGAGAATAAGACGTGCCATTGACTTTCCAATAATTCCACGAAGGAAATCTGGACGCTTCAAAGTTGGTAAACGAATTCGCGGCACACCATTCACTTTCATGGCGTCCATGACGACATCAGCGCTTATCAGAGTCCAATGCTCGTGCGGATGCTCGGCAAGGTAACGACGTACCCACGTTGTCTTTCCGACTCCTGGGAGGCCAACAGTCATCAGTACAGTGCAATCCTTTTTGGATGAGGGGGCGGTATGGGAGCGAACGAGATGAGCACGATCCATCTCAGTGATGAACATCCAGTCACGCTCGTCAGGACTGCAAAGGAAAAATTAATTAATTGATTTTTTATGCGGTTTACATTTTCCATTTTTCATCACTCAATTCCTGGCCCAAGTTGACGTTGATATTAGCATTTTTTGTACAGATCGTTGGGTAAATTACGTCTCCTTCTTTTAGCTGAATACCTTCGAATGGCGTTCCGACGTCTTCTCCGTTAATTTGAAAATATATTGATCTCTTGTTGAGATCCAAAAAACAAGTGACTATGTCTCCAACGTCAAAGGATCTTCCGAAATCGTTGAAATGATTGTTGACAGCTTTCTTTCCGCTGGCAGTGATGCACCACGATCCATTATACTCCCCAAGAACCAATGGAGTCGATGCAAGTGAAAAACCGATACGAACATCACCGCCGTCAGCCATGAACTCCGTCGGAAGATGCTGAAGAGTTTGATAATTTTCGATTTGGATTTGGAAAGCAAGTTTATATGATTTGTCTTTGTCCGTTCGTTTGAAAGGAAATTTAATTCCAAAGTTGGAGCGAACACCTCCCCACATGAGAGCAAGGCCATCTTGACAGAACGGCTCAATTTGCCATATGTCCTTTTCAGCACTTTTCACCAAGATGTCGGCGTTATCTGGAGAGAATAACATAACTGAACTGACTGTGAAACAAACTTACAATAATCAAGCTCTATAGTATCTGCATCGATGGGCACTCGTTCTTCGTCCGGAATCTGAACCAACGCTTTCTTTTCTTTCTTTTTTGGTTTCAGGCCGGCTGCAATCTCGTACAACTCGTTCTCATCAACTTCTGGGACTGGATCTCCGTGATAATAAACCTCCTCAGGCTTCTCGTCATCCGTTCTTGTTAAGAGTGATTCTGTCATTGGCAAATCGATTTGAGCATAGTCGTTTTTGGGTTTCTCCGAAACTGTAGAAGACTGGAGAAGAGGTAACGCCCGTTTCAGCAGCTCCATTGGGTTGTGTTCTATTATAGAAATATCATCATCATCCTGTTCTTCATTCTGAGCATCTTCCTGCGAGTCTTCTTCGTTCCGTTGGCTATCATCTTCTTCGATACCATCAGCTTTCTGAAAAATTAATTTGTTTCCTTGTATGTACGCCACGTTACTTATAATATAACTTTACTCACAACTATTCTGGGAAAAATAGAACGCCACTCTCTAATATAACGCTATGATTTGATACAACAGAACTCTGTGCTAAAATAACGTTTAGAAAAAAACTTGCAGATCAATATTCAAAGTTTCAATGCTTCTTTTTCTTAATATACGATTACTGCAAAGAAGGGTAGGAACATACAGCAATTACAAAAGTTTCAATTTAAGGCTTTTTTTGAAGTTGTTCGGTATATTATTTTTTCAAATAAAGGGTTAAATACCGTTCGTGGGTAAACCAGTTTATCAAAGAAAAAACATAAAAATTCTGCAATATAATTAACACCACTCTTACGCTTACTCTAAAAAAATTTCGTCATGGCGTTGTAATACCGTCTTTACTTTATTTTGCCGCTTTTGTATTTTGTTTCCGCCAAATATTTAAAACTAGCCTGTTCCGGTTCTTCCTCATCCTCTTCGTCTTCTTCCTCATCTACATCGTTCATCACATCTTCATCGTCATCTCCCTCGTGCTCTTCCATTTCCTCCATATCCCCCTCTTCTACTCTTGTTGTTGGCTGATATTCCCAAATGTCCTCACTCTCGTCCTGACCAGTAGCGTCTTCTGGATCGTACTCTCCATCTCCTAACGTCATTGCTCTACGAAGACGTTCGGCAGCCAATGCCTCTTTCTTACGAAACTCTTCCACTTTATTAATGGCTTTCAATGGTTGTTTATCTTCATGCATAAGAATAACAGGCTCGGGAGCTTCTATTCTCGGTTCATCTTTGATCTGCGGTGGAGCGGGTGAAGCAGCAACCTCTACAGTGTCCTCAACTACAGTTTCTCTTATGACGAAATCATCATCTTCTTCATCGTTCTGACTATGAAAAGTTGGAGCCATTGGCTCGGGTTCTGTCTGTTCCCCTTTAACCGCAACACTTTGAGGAAGCATTGGTGGTGGTGGTGGAGGAGGCGGAGGCGGAGGTGGTGGGGGAACAGCGGATGAAAAGGTAGGAGTAGAAGAGGCAGCAGATTCTCTCGGAGAAAAGACAACTGGTACCACGGGAGTAGAAAGTGACTCATTCGAGAATAGCTCTTGGACACGCTGAAAATATTTCGCATTAGAGTGTTTGAATGTTTATGGATCCCCCTACTTACTCTCTGTAAATCCGAAGTGACTATCGGAGCCAACGGTTTCGGCTTGGGTGGTGGTGGTGGTATAGCATCATTTGACGGTTTTCTTCCCGGTGGTGGCGGTGGTATTGGCGAGATTGCACTCGCTGTTGCTCGCCGGGAAATCTGTGGGACACTGGTGAGAGTCGGTGGGGGAGCATTCTGGAACTATGGATAATTGGAGAATGAGTCGATCAAGAAAGTGTAAAAAAGTGAATATAAATGTAGATTTAACGGAAATTTTAAATCCGTAATTTTCGAGAGAATGAATAAAACAGAAGGATAAATAAAGGTTAAAAATAACGAGTCGGGTTGGGTAGGGCCCCAGAGATGTTCAAAATTTTTTATTTTCTTATGACAAAGCAGAAGTTAAAAACCAGCTCTACATCCGAGTGGAATGGCTCAAGATGTGCTCCAGCAATGCTGCTCGACGAATATGAACTGGAATAAATTCTGAAAATGGCCCACACGAGCCAACAATTGAACCACGTTTGATTCAGAGACTCTACACAAAAATATTCCTAAATGTTCTGAAAAGTGTATTGAACACTTACTGTTTTCGCATAAAAAAGAGTTCCTCCCCCTTCTGCCTGTTCTGGTGGTGGCTGATCAAATCTTGACTTCCGTCTTCTAACCAACTGTGAGGGTACCGGTGGCAACGCGAGTCCATGCATCGGAAGCATAGGAGCCAGGGGAATCATGGGCACGGCCACTACTGGTGGATATCCGGCTACTAGTGGAGGGAGGGCAGGTGGAAGAGGAAGAGGTGTTTTTGAGGCAACCGATGGCTGATTAAAAAATAGACCAGTTGGATATACAGGAGTATTCGGTTTCGGTGGTGGAAGTGGAGTTGCTTGGGAAGACGTTCTACTAAGGAATCCTTGAGAGTATTCCTGAGAAGCGTCTGAGCCACCGACGATACGATCCGGCCGATCGCGGTCAGATGTTCGGTCAGTGGAGCGATCAGTTGGACGATCAATAGAAGCTTCTGGAATAGAAATTGCAATGTTCACAACAGTTTTTACATTACAGCTGCGTTATGTTTTGAAAATTTAAATTACGAAAACCTTTTTATTTTTTAAACAAAACTGCTACTTACTTTTTTCCACCTTTTCCTTTATCGTTGACGACATCAATGCCTCAATTTCGTCGATTGTCTCTTTCTTCTTTTTTTTTGGTAACTCCACTTGTGGCTTATCGATTGACTCTTTTCTCTTTATATTTTCAGAGCTCTGTGTGAGTGCGGGCGACACCTGTGATTTCTTTTCGTCAGGCTTTTTACGCATAGCCGCCATTTTCGCTGCCCATTCCAATTGCCAATTGGCTTGTTTTGGAAGAGATGAAACAGGAGATGGTTGAGAAGAGGTTTGCTGTTTTTGCTTCTTGAATTTTTCAGCTCTCTCTGCTTTCTCTCGTTGTACTTGCTGAAGAGCGTCGCAACAGTGCTCCGAGTTTTCCTTGATTCGCCTGGATTGTCGCATAGCTTCAGAAGAATCCTCTGGTGGCAGGAAATCTGGGTCAGAATTGGCAGTTTCATCTACATAGCTAAAATCTTCCTCCTTTACTTTAAGTGGCTTCTTGTGCTTCACCGGTAATTCGGGGACGAACTCGGTGAGCTCTGTGTGCACAGTTGGCTCAGCACACTCATAAGAAGATGGAGATTCGTCCTCTTCATCTGAAACTTCTTGCTTAACAATCACCATCATCTTTTGTTTCTTCCTTTCAGGCTCCATAATATGGCCTTGTGGCACCAGCTTCTCTTCCACATCTTCAACCCCTTCGTCGTCCTTTTTCATTTGTTCTGAAGCTAACAGCCTCGCACTTTTCCTTCTCGATCGTTTTTCTACTAATTTTGGAGATCCCGACTCTTCTTGAGAAGCAACTTTTTTACTATTTTGCTTGTCAGCAGAAGGAAAAACATATTTTTCCGATGTCGATGGCTGATCTTGTGGAACTTGCTCCACTGCTTCTTCAGGAGCTTCAGGCTCCTCAATTTTCAAAGATACAGCCTTCGTTTTTAATGTTTTTTTGATAACCGGAGTTGCATTTTCGTTATTCTGTTTTTTTGAAGACCTCCGGCCAGATGAAGGCGTTTCTTGTGATACGACGTCCTTTGTATCTTCCGGAACACCTTCCGGAAGTTCGTGCTTCACTGACTTTCGTCCATTTACATCGGAAACTTTTTTCGTGCTCTTCTGCGATTCTGGAGTAGAATCTGTGGTGTTCCATACGTCTGGTTTCTCATCCACTTTTTCGTCCTCCTCGTCTGACTCGTTCTCAGTCACATTCTTCGCACCACGCGCATTTCGTCGTTTAGACTCTTTCGGTTCAGATGTTGAAACAGGTTTTAGAGTTTTGGAGTCCGCAGTTTTCTTTGGAGCAACAATAGTTTTTTTCTGAAACAAAAACACGTATATGTTATTAATCAGCAACATACAGTTAACGGAGTTCCGGGTTTTTGGGTAGTCATTGCCTCTATGATTGGTGCCGATCCATCTTCTACACTTAAAAACTCCAAAAGTCGGTCAGCAAGCACAGATTGCGCACCACATGTGTCAAGACCGCGATCTTGAAGTTCCTAGAAATTTTAATAACTTAAAAAATATTTTTTCTACGTAAACTTACTTTTACTAAACGGTTCTTCGGCAACAAAGGAACTGTGGCTTTGTTGAGTGTACCACTGGCACCGCTTCGACGAGAGGCGCGCATACCTGCAGAGGAAAGGAAAATAATAATGATGTACACAATTTTTGAAACGGGATTCTTCAGAAAAATAGTGAGCTGTTTATAATACAGTCGGGTTAAAACCATCATGGAAGCAATAAGAAAATCAATAGTATGCGCATGGAATACAGAATGAGGAAATTCGCAATTTCCAGTTGACTAATAATACAATTTCGTAATTATCTAGCTATTAAATATAACTTTTTTATGAAACGTTATTCTTCGGGTGATTTTATATAATTTTTTTTACATATTTCGGAATAAATTCTGGCACAAGACCTTCAAAAATAGCTATATCTTGAGGGAAATTGAATCACGCGAAATATGATGGATGGCGCGAAACTCGAGGTCTTTGCTAGCGCATTTATATTAACATGTTGGCGCACTTTGGGAGAATTCAAATTTTTTGGCGGGAAAGCTATAAAACTTACGTATATTATCTGACGCATTTTAACGGCAGTTATAAGCTGAAATAATGAACAATTTGCTGCAAGGACTTATAGCTTATTTTCAGTATTGCGCCAGAGTTCAAATAACCGGAGACAGTAGTTTATTGATAAACGGGTATCTTGCAATTAATGAACGTTTATTTCCCGGATGAAATACCTCCGCATTTAAATCCACAGAGTAAATTAATAATTCACAATGACGACATACGAGATATTAAATTTTACGAAGAAAACAATCATATAAAAAATAAATACTAGATCTTGTTGAAGGCGACAATATCGACGGACTGAACGTGATCATTGAAGTCTCCTTCGATTTTCTCAGTTAGGTCATCAACGGAAACTTTCAGATCTTCAATGACAGTGATGATCTGCAGCTTTTTGATTCCGTATCCTATAGGGATAAGCTTGCCACCTCCCCAGACAAGTCCGTCCATCTCGATACTTCTTACAAGCTTTTCCATCTCGACGAGGTCAGTCTCATCAGTCCATGGTTTCACATCAAGAATGACAGATGACTTAGCGATTGGCCCAGCCTTTTTGGATTTCTTTTCGGCGTAGGCGGCAAGACGGTCCTCGATGATCTTCTTCTTCTCCTCGTCCTCTTCTTCGTCATCAGATCCGAAAAGATCGAAGTCATCCTCTCCGGCAGTCTCTTCCTTATCTGGGACAGTGACTGGTGAGGCAGGCTGAACCGGAGCAGCAGTGTTCTGGAAAAAAGTAGATAAAAAGGATAAGTATAAAATATAGGCGCCATGAACCAAAAAACCTAGAATATTTCGACGGAACTTTCAATTTTTCATGCGAAATCTTTCAACAGACAACAAAAGCATTTTCGAAAAATGTGGCTGACATGCTTAAAATTTTTGTTCGATTCAGGTGAGCACGATTGGTAGTTCTCTTTCAATAATTTCCTGTTTGATTCGATTCCTGAGTTCTTCGTGAATTCTTCCGCACATCGCTCGGCCCATTGGAAGGGCCACACTCTGCCAGATAACCCTGTAGATGCGATTTGGAAGTAGCGGGCTCGGGCATATAGATCTGAGTGATTCTACTTCCGAAACATTGGCTAAACAGTAGCCAGCAAGAGATTTGAGAAGATCCATGACAATGCTCTCCCCTTCAGCTTCATCAAGTTTAAATAAAAATGATAAATCTTGAGAATAAAAGGGTCTATAGTAGTTGAACATAGTTTTCCTCTTTTCAGCCACCCGGAAATGGTCAAGCGACTTTTCCCGATTATCGCATTTTTTGAATGCCAATGTTAAGCCCTTTCGATTATTGAAACCTTTGTAGGTCTCTTTGTAGCCCGAGGATTTGTATGTTTTGAACCTCTCAGTATCGAACACCTCCACATAATCTAAAGCAAATCCTTCTTCCGCCGCGAGGTAGATTGCCTGCCATGAATCTTTGTTGTGTTGTGGGAGCTCTCTTATCCATTTATCAGCAACTTGTTCTAATCCCGATTGACCAGTGGCCAAACTCAATAAAAATATCGAGTTATTATCCATGATCCCGCAAAGAGATTTAAAAATGCTTGTAAGCAAACCCTTGCTTTTTTTCAGATTCGTTTTCCCACCAGGATGCGGAAAATTCATTATTATTGTATGAAATAAACCGGTCCATCGAGTAAATAGATCCGTAGCGTCAACGCAGAAGACTAAAATAACATTTTTCAAAGCTTCGAGAGATTTCAGAGTGTCTTCCGCGTGATATTTTTTTAAAAAATCTTCTCTGGAATCAAAAACGGTCGAAAAGTAGATGTTTTCCTGATCAGAAGCCGCGACGGCGAGAGAAAACGAAAGATTTCCATCGCCAAGTATCAAAATGTGTTGTTGCATTACCTGTCCTTGACGGAGAGTGGAGAGCTGTAATTGGAGCTCAGCGACAAGGCTGGCTAATTCATCGACCTTCCTAGAAAGAGCAGAGTGATCTTCGCGAATTTTCGTAACATCTTCAGCTGAAATAGATAAACTATGTATGATAATTAACCAAAAGTTTGGTACAATTCTGGGGCGATGACTGATGCAATGCCTTCTCGGCAGTTTTTTTCGCGTGTTGAATGGCACCTTTGAGCTCGTTCTTTCCTGATTTTCCACCTTAAACAAAGAACATGAATATTTTTATAACACACTAGGAAATCTCACCTTTCTCACTAGAAGAGGACCCTGGTTTCACATCGGAGAATACGCGTTTTCCACCGTAGAAGAGTTGTTCCCCAAGAGACACGTCCAAAGCATGGGCGTTGAAGTGGTTGACCTCTGAGAGAAGTCCCTCAATAGACATGTTGCACCCTGAAAAGAAACGTTTATTCTTTAATAAAAAATACGGATATTCACAGAGAGAAACACAGGAAGTTTCATGGGTACCGAATCAAATTACAAATGCCAAAACGGCGTTCTTTCCAGTTATTACAAACCCTTCCTACATCGGAGGTTCTCACTGGCAGCAATATATTCCGCTCCTTGCGTTCAAAATTTTTCCTTATTGGGATATTATTTTTTTCAAGCAAAGAGTGGCAAAAAAATTACAGAATATTCACAATATTAGTTAAATATCACATAAAAATAGAAACATTTCGCAGTTCTCATTGTTTCGTGGCAAGACCCTAGCGGCGCCGAATATTTGGCGCCTTGAAAATTTTGCTGTTGCTGACGAGCGCGGTGGTTCAAAATTCAAAGCCGACGAAAAAAAAGAATTTGCGAAAATTAACACAAGTTTATTGAAAATAAAAGCACGTTACGAAACTGTTTGCGAAAGGAGTGCAATTAATCTTCATCGGAGTCTAACGGACTTTCTGGTTGATCTGTGATGATTTCTCCATCAATGCTACGGCTTTTAACCAATCCAACGGTAAACGCGTTCAGGCACTCGTTCTTTACCATTGCAGAGTGAATCACACGAAGACAGTTCTCGCTCTCCGCACGTAGTTCTGGGAATTTTTTGAGTAGGTGGACACATTTGCTGGTCTGAAAATAGAGAATACATATTCTTAATAGTCGTAATTTTAACCTTTGCATAAGTGCCAATACTCTGCAAAACACGATTTCCTTGCTGCACTGCCGACAATATTTTTTCGATTTTCTTTGTGATTTTCTCAAAATTCGATCCTTTAGTTATATTATCCATCAAATATATGAATGAGCTCTTTTTAGAAACAGTTATCAAAAATTGTTTTCCTTCTCTTATCGCTGTTGTCAGAACAGCAGTGGTTCGGATCTTATTGATTCGTAGAAGAAGACAAAGGATTAAGAAGCAAGACGATGCAATTTCCCATGATTCTAAAGTCTCCTCGACATCCACCCCTCCATTTTTTACAGCGCATCCTGTCATATTGTATTTTAAGCAACACGCGTTCAAATTTCCAAAAATTGTTTTGAAGATTACGTTTAACGTAGCTTTGTTAATACAGTGAAATGTGGCTTTCTGATCTTCCTTTTCCAATAAATCGTCATCAGATTGTTGCGAAAATACACAGGATTTCCGTTTATCATCATCCGGCACTAATTGAACCACTTTATTCGTCAAAATCCATTTTATTGCCAGCAACTGATCCTTTTCTTTTCGAAGACAAATGTAATGATTTAGAATGTCACGGACGGCTGCAGTGAAGCGGGGGCCTTTATTCCAGATGTCGCCCATTTTACTCCAGTCTTTTTTTAGATAGGCGAGAGCGTATTTTGCTGTAATATGGAAAAATTACGAGAAATTTGAAATTTCAGATGCAGTGCCAGCCGTAGTACCCATGATCTTTTTTGTTTCTCCATGCTCAACCTCATCTAGTTTCATGTCTTCAAAAACGTCCAAAATCGCAACAGCCACTGCAGGAGACGGCGAGAACTCTGCAGACTTAGCCAAATACCTTCCTATTTCGACGCGCGCTTTTTCAGAGTCATTTGATAGATGTTCCGCGTTGAGCATCGATTTTTCAATTATTCGAATGAGTAAAGATTGTCTTTCATGCTTTTCACAAGCGGACAACTTTTCATCGCTTCCGTAAGGTTCACATCTAGAAAGTGGAATATATTATTGCAATTTGTAGTGTGTACTATCTACTTTAATATACAATGCAACAGGTGCAAACTCTTCTCTCCCAGCTCTTCCAAGTCCTTGTGCAACTTCGCATTCACCTCCTGGCTTGCATCCGGGAGGGCCGAGAAGAAGTCGAAGACCAGCTGAACTATTCCCCATAGTTGCTCGGTTGCTTTTTTTAAGCAGAGCCAAACAGTAGTAGAATCCCCATGGTACAGTTTATCGACTGGTGGAAGAGATACAAGACGGCCAGTCAACATGATCGGTGTTTTCTTTTTCTGTCTTATGAGTGAGTCAACAACTGTCTGAAGCTCATCACAAAGGTATTTTAAGCAAGATCGTTTGGCTTTCGTGAGTTTCATGAGATGTACAATGGGGCGGAGTTTCAATGTAATGTAGTGGGACTTCAGTTGAGTGAGAACGTTTGGAATTTCTGAAAAAATTATAAGACTACCTGAAATACTGGCAGAATATACCTTTCACTATAGTATCTCCTTCTAAAGAACCATTTTCCTCATTGTTATCACCATTTTCATCTTCGGCTAATGTAGATTCACCACTTTTTCTTTTTCTTGCCTTTTGTTTCCTTTTTTCGGTATTTATCACTACTACGTCTCCTCTTCCTTTTTCAAATCTGAGGTTCGGCACATTCCACGTGGTGAGACCTAACAATGTTGTAACCAGCTTCTTTTCGGAATCTATCATAGTGTAGAATTTTTTCGTGACATGCGTTACCACCTCTTCTGTTGACAAAAAGTTGATTGCGTTTTGAGACAAAAACGCGTTGAGCACCGTTCTAGACCATTGTATGAGGAAAAAGAGGTGATTGAGTTTGTCAGGGTTGGAAGTTGGAATATCCGTGTCTTGGGTAGGAAGAGAAGCCTCTTGAAAAAATATGATTTTCTATTTTTTTCAAAGTTTATTTTACCAAAAGCGAAATTCAGGTCTTTAATAATACAAATGTCGTAACTAGAGGTCACCGAATCCTGTTCCTCCTCCTTCCATCCCATTTTCACCACTTGAATCTCTTTAATCAACTCAAACATAGGCGCAATTTCCAGAAGTCTGTCAGAATTTATCTTCATAGTCCATGCAGAACTTGCATCTATATTTGAACTATTGGAATCCGGCGCTTCGAAAAAGTCCTCCTTGAATCGTCGCAATAAATCTTGAGACCATTCCGTAATAAATCGAATCTCCTCACTTCTTTTGTGTTGTTGCAGAACGATCCTCATGTGTTCATAAAATGCTCCACGGAGAGCCGAGGATGATTTCACAGCTTCTTCAATGCGACAAACGCTTTCACGGACAGCGTATTCTTGGTTTTCGGTATGCCTAAAATTTAAGGCCTTGCTGACGTTCTGAATATGTTACTTTTTGTTACTTTTTGCTCATCTCTACTTGAATTTTCATCAGGAGTGCTAAGACGCCAAGAAGCTTCTCACGATCACTGACAGATAATAAAAACCGATTAATTATTTCATCAATTTCACATTTCGAAGACGATTTTTCTGATGAGCCCATCATAAGCATCACTTGGAACAGTCGTTTGATATTTGGGATTGATAAATTGTGGATCAGCTCGATGCATTTCTTTAAAAAATATTATAATACTTCTATTTAAGCGTTCCTTCTCTCTGTCTGCACTTCCTCGTAGCGGTGTACAATTCTAGTCTGCAAACGCCTCCCAAACCCCACTAACTCGACGTGTCATTGCTGCCGCTGCTGTTCAACGCTTTTTCCAAAACCACAAGCCGAAGAAAAACATCTAGAGGATACGAGATCAGAAAATGGCGTATATTGATAAAGGTGAGCATTCAGATGCACAATATAGATTTGCTGATTAGAGAAGCGAAAAGCTTTTGCGAAGCTCGTAAAAAGGCATATAAAAATTGAATTTTTAGACGGAAATGTTCAAGAAAAGAAGTCGAAAGGGATAATTGAAATGATTGTTGGATTATTCACCTTTATCTATATATTGTAAGTTTGTTTGAAATTTTATGAAAAAAAAAGTATAAAAGTTAGAAAAATTAAATTTAAAATCCTAGACTTCCGAAAATTGACAAAGATGATTTTTAAGACTACGATTTATATATTTTTTTCAAGAATTGTCACACCTTGCACATTGAGACAATTGAAAATTATATAAATTAGAAGCCACGAGCGTAATAGACAATAACCGAATCTAGATTAGACATAATTGGAGGCACGCACCGCGTGCGTATCTTTAATTAAAAATCTAATTAGGTTAATTAGTATTATTAGGTAACATGCAAGGTTATTCCAAGAAATATAAACAATTGTAAAAAAATCTGGAGTGTTCTAGAACTTTCTGGTTGCGAAGCGCTCAGGTGACCATAACTCCACCCCGCATATCAAAGTAGGAGGCCCACATTCTTTTGAGTTATTCATAAAAACGTTCGGGACTGACAGAGACACACAGACAAAACTAATCGCTTAATAATAAGTAGCTATTTAAATTTCCAATTGAATTTTGTTTCAGTTTGCGCTCTTTCCTCGGATTCTCTTCTCCCACAAATCGCAACAGTAACGCCCAGGACTACAGAAACATTGTCCGAGGAGGTGGAGTCAATGGCGCCGGTGGTGGCGGTAACGCATATAGGAGAAATGGAGGCGGCAGCGGTGGAGGTGGTGGAAGAGACATCGGACGTCTTCCAAGCGCTTCAGGAATCGCTCCACCACCAATGAGCGGGGGATGCTGTGGTGGAGGTGGTTGCGGATGATTTTGAGAACAGTTTTCAAAAAGTTGGATAACATCTAATGCAAATTTTTAAGTGGCAATGCACGATATTTTTGTAAATAAAACGACCTGAATTTGCGTTGAAAATTCGTCAATCACACTTGCTTTCGTCGACTTTATGACTTTAAAAAACACGTCGAGGACAGCTTCACATTCTGCTTCACTTTGCGAGAAATGTTTCATAAGCTCTGTGAACACTTTCTGGAAATTTATGATATCTTTCTGATAAACCATGTACTCAGATGCTCTCACCACTCTATCCTTCTTCTCCATTCCCACAAGCAACTGTTTCCAAATAGAAACTCCCATTTGTCGAATATTTGAGTCGGGCGACCAGATACACTGTTTTGCCACGTAAATCAGAGCTGGTAGATGCAAAACGCCAAACTTTTTGAAGGAAAGAACAAGATCCACAATTTTTAAAAACTTTGTGGTGAATGCTAGTGGAATATTAACAATTTTCGAGTTAACAGCTGCCAGAAAAGTCGGTGGACAGGATTCTAAATTCGAAAGCAGCGAGAAGATGAGGAATGCATCGAATGAGGACAACCACGGGGCGGAGTCTTCTGAAGCATCAATCGCGTTTACAGTCTCGTCTTCCGTCTCTCCTTGCTTAACTTTTTCGGAAGATTTTGATTTTTTTCTTGAAATCCACATAATTATATGCTTCCACGAGCGTTTTTCTAGCTGAAGAAACTTCCAAAAGTGCCCGTATATTTCTACTATAAGATTGTCACATTTGTTTGTTTTCTTCTTGATTGACTCGATTTTCAGAAGTCGTGACAACTGACGGAGCATTTCGTGAATGTTCAGTTCTTCTTCGTCGCTCTGAAAAATTACATTTTGCTTATTCGCATATCTGTTCTGATTAACGCCTAATGGTTTATTCATGCGGTTGACCGATTGATCGCGTTGCTGCCTATCGTTGCATCTATTGATATTCTCACCTTCCCATGTCCATGGCCAACGAGCAAACTGCCCAGTGCGAAGGCAATAAGTGACGGAAGGCAAGAAACATCTAACTCGACACATAAGTTGCACAAATTCATGCGGATCTGCTTTGCGACGGCTTGATTCATACGCAAAAGGCGTAAAGTTTCAATTATTTGAAGTTGGAAGGAAGGGAGATCGGGGACTCCGTGGATCTCAGCGATTTCTTGGTTAAGACGAATGGCACAGAACTGCTGGAGCGAGATGTCGGTAAATATCTAGGAATGATACAATGGATACTGTGAGAAAGGAGTGGACAGAGAGGAACAGAGACTCACTTCTGGCAACACAGCGACCAGATCATTGCGCACACTTGGATTCCAAAATCTCCATTCATATTCGAAAATCGTGTTAAACACCTTTTGCGGCTCGAAAAGTCTGTTTAAATGGCGCATGTGCGCCACACAGAGTTGAGCCAAATGAATATCTGACTCGTCCTGTTTTTGTGATAAAATATTTAACTTTTGAAGTAGAATATCGAAAGACTTTGTTTGAGTGGCACGCATTTGAAGGAAAGCGCGAAAAATTGTATCCTGGAGCCCGAATCGGCTGAAAATAGATCTCTAGCTGCTTACCGTTCTATTATTCTGTGCTGTTTACCTTTTCGCAGGACTTAAATACAATGACAGCGTGGATTGATCGGTATTACAAGCCGTCTGAAATTGTTTGAAAAGTTCTCCTCTGTCTTTTTCCATTCGTCCCTCTAAATTTCGAATAAGTTCTTCATGATTTAAATTGTCACCGAACAGCACAAATGTTTCATAGCTATCATCATCCGGATCTCTTATTATTCGAACTTTTTCTTCTTTTAAAATTTCTTCGAACTTATTTCTTGGGACCACATAGGCATTTTCACTGTATACCACGTTGGCAGCTGTGATGTTTCTTTGGCTTCCGAATAGCTTTTGGGTCATAGCCATGGAGAGGTCTCGCCGGTTTTCAGGATGGTGCCGGCTTTCTATGTCATCTAGAAAAAAAGGGAAGTTAGTTTTACTCTACATGAATAATATCAGCTCTCGATTTTTATTTTTTTAAAAGTGAACTTTTAGTTTACCCTCTTCATTTAATTGCAATTCTGGTTCTCCGTTTTCACTGGCATCAAAACTGTCAAATTCTTCGTCTGACATGCTGAAAAATGCAGAAATATTAGAAAGAAGAGAATAATGAACTGGAAGAAAATTTTTTTTTTCGAAAAACCGCTTTAAAAAGTACAAACGAGACTGCGATGTTTCGCTATGTCGGCGGGAATGACGAGTTATTTAGAACTGTTCAAAATAAAACAGTAATTTGTTTCAGGAAATGCATAAGAAAATTATTTAAGAAAATAATACAACTGCAATTAACGAATCAGGGAGACAGTTTCGATATGGCCTTGTTCAAACAGTTTTAATTTTTTCTTCGGTTTCGGAGAGCTACGTCCGCAACCTTACGAAGTGGCGCACGGTTTTTAGAGTATTGCCTCTTTCTCAGTTGTTATTTTTTCCTTCTTCGTTATCTTTTTGTGCGACTTTTTAACTTTTTAATTTACAGCTTAATTCTGCAAAAAGTCATCGTTTTCTTTTTTTTAATACTGACACAACCCAATAGATACTCGAATTTCATCTGAATAATCTGAAGCATCTGGAGCAGGCAACTATGTATTGAACGATATTAGAAAAATTACAAAAATCGGAGTCCTATTTGTTCCCGTTCAATATAGTGTTACAGTAGTTATTGTCGTGCTGGACGCTTCAACGAAGATACAGAATTTATTTTACATGATCTTCATGAAAAAAGGATTGAGTAGTTCTGGAACGGAAATGAACATGATTGAATGAAAAAAGAAGGAGGGAAGAAGTGGCATCAGTAGAAGAATATTTTAGGAAGAAATCAAGTAAGCCCCAAATGAAAAGGAGACGATATGATAATTAAATCTACATTTTAGAAGGACGGAATAATAAATAATAAAATCAAGCAATCATTTAAAGAATTCTCGACAGTGCTTGATAAGGGGTGCAGGAACGATAAATAATTAAGAAAAATCTGTTAATAAAGCAAATAACAAAAAAGTATATTTATAATTTAATAGTTCGCCCAAATTTTCGTCAAGGCTGCGTTTATTTACTGTAGTAGACACGATAGTAGAGTGTTTTGGAGCGCCACAGAGAATAAGAGTTGTCGAATTTTAGTAGATAAACTCCGCGACCCGGATAACGATGACTTCCAGCGTAGACCTCTTCGTGACAATCGCGACGGTACACCGGAATAATTTCGTCTTGGCGTGGTTTGTTCGGGTCAACGCGCCTGTTAGAAAAAAAATACAACAATTTTCAAACATTGAGTATCGACAAGGATGGCTTTCTTCATACCTTGTCTGCATAGCTCCACCGGCCTCCACGTCTCCTGGACCTCCCGGCCCTCCATTCTCTGCCTGTCCCGCTTCAATAGCCTCATCGTAATCTTCTTCATCATCAGACTCGCTGACGTGAACAGACACTTGGTTACTGTCAGAAAGAGTCCACTCAAAGTAAACTCCGAATCCTATGTCATAGTGATCAGTTGCGAATTCCCAGAACAAGCAAGATCCGTTCTCGTGGGTGGGAACTCGGACCGGAAAGTAGTTTTTTTGGATTTTGAGACGTGTTTGCGACACATGTTTTAAAATTGCCGTTTCTTTATAATAGCGTTAGGAATTGGAAATTACAAGCGCCCCTTTATGAAAAATCAGTGGATTCCGAAAATTTTCTGAATATAAAAGGTCAAATTTGCTCGCTTCCTTCTATTCAATTCTGCAATTGAGATAACGTAATCTCACTTAGATAGCTGTTAGCAGGTCAGTTTCCGCCAATAAGTTTGTATCGCGATTAAGAAAAACGACAGTATGACATATGAGTTTCATCTCTAACTTTTGAGTCTTAAAATCCTACGAATCTCTTACTGTCACTGTTTCTCCATGCCCAACTTTGATGATCCCTTCGGCTCCATCCTTTTTGATATTAGCTTTGAATTCGTTGATATCCTGCCGATTCCACAACGAAGCAGGCGAGATTGCAGGATTGGCTAGAAAACATTTAAATGAAAACTGGGAGGAAATGCATAGAAATAAAAAAAGCTTGACTTTCAGTAGTAAATGCTATTTCTCGGAAAAATGGCGCGAAAAATATATTGCAAGAGCAAACATTCAACAAAACCATGCTTTGAATGCACTTGATTCGTTTTGTGCAGCCACCCCATTGGGATTCTCACAACACAAACACCAAAACGAAGATTCATGCAATTATTTGAAAATACGAAAACGAAATTTGAAAAACCACCAAGTAGCTTTTGTGTGAAAATAAGAAACGTACAGTGACAGAAGAGGCCCATATTTGCGTGAATCGAAGACACTACAAAAGAAAAGAAAATAGAGAGGAGGAGATAGAACGGAACCCAAAATGTGGCGTCTGCGGTGAATGGTGTAGTGGATTCAGTGAGTGGCGGGAATGTCTATGAAACTCAAAAGAAAGACAATTGTAGTAGAAGAGAAAGTAAGTATGTGAATTGGTGTAAAAGTAGACGGTGATGTTGGAAAATAAGCGAAAATAAACTAGATTTTAATAACAAATTTATAATGTTTTTTTCTACAAGGGTGGGCTAGTGTCAGTGAGAAAATAGTTTCAAAAAACTCGAAACAGACCAGTGTTTCAGTTTATCATGAGGAACTAGATTAAATTAAAATGAAATATTTTGCACTTGTTCGAGGAGTGCACAAGTTAAAAAAAAAAGGAACAAGGGTGTTTTGCCTAAATCAAACAACGAAATATTCTTTCCCACCGAAGATTAGCGTGTTCGACCGTTTCGCAAATGGTCTCAACACGTACTGAGGCAATTTGCCTCATACCGTTATTTTTATTCGTTCTATTATTCATCGTAATATAGAAAGGTTTGGTAGCTTTCCAATTTGCGTTCTTGTTAACGTCATTACATATTGATTTACAGCTTACAATAGCATTCCACTAAATGTTTTTAGTTCGTTTCAGTGCTGCATTAACACGCATTTTTTGCATTTAAAGGCGCTCGTGTATACCAGACAATGAATAATTTCATTTTTATTAAAATAATTCTTTAACTGCATGCACAGCCCTATAACGAGAAAAATAATAACGACCAGAATGAATAGTCAAACACAAAATATCAGCTACAATGCATCTCTACTAGCAGATGTATGTGAGAATTTCGAATTTGAGCATTCTACGGTTTATATTCAAAACGTTTTCTTCTTCTTTTTTATCCGGAGGATATGAATATCGATTGACTTTTGAAGTAGAAATGTTTCTTCTCGTTTGTTTCTTCTTTTTGTTGTGAAATTACAGGTTCGTTTTGAGTTCTTAAATTTATTTCCCCACTGACACTACTGTTAATGATTTGAAAATGTTCTCTCCGATACTTATTTATTGATTAGATTTTGGTAACTTGATTTAAAAAAACTATATGTTTTTTGAATCAGCCTGTCTGCAATAGTGCGAAACATCATTCTAGAAATTTCAATTTTTTTCAAAAACTTACAAGGTAGATCTTCTCCAGCCTCATCATCTGACACATCCGAGTCATCGTCATGCCGAATTTGCTGTTGATGCGCCTCCTCTGGACTCAACTCTCCATTTGGATTGATTGATTGCTGAGCATAGACTTGCGACATGTATTGTTGGTAATGTTGTTCTTGGAGTTGTCTGATGAGGTTAGCTTGTTGTTCAGGTTGACCGGGAAATTGTTCCTGTGCGTAGGCGGAGAATTGATGGAACGTTTGTGCGTTTAAAGCGTCTTGAATTTGTTTTCTGTAATAAAACAAGGAGATTAACTAAAAAGGAATTACTTGCCTTTGATCCTCAAAAAGCTTCTGGTCTACTTGTTGTAGTGACGGTGGTTGGGCGCTTTGTTCGGTCACCTGTGGGGCGAACTCTTTAAGCTCCGCGTCTTTACTGAAGAGAAAAAAACGATGAATAAGACTTCTATTCACAGGGAGATAAGAAACGATAATATGTGATGCTCTATCATAACAAGAAAGCTGTATAGTTGGGATTTATCCGTATCTTGCATGGAAAACAACTGATTTGTAAAATAACATATATGGGGTCAATAATGTACTCAAATAAGAGAGTAATAGGGGACCATACTGTCACATACTGCCCATGCATACAGGTATCTCTGGTTTAACTCTTAGGAAAAATAGCTAAAATTAAAAAAAATTGGAATGTAGTTTGTATTTCGCTGAACATTTACGTCTTCAATATAAACGAAAAGACCACACAAAAATTTGAGATAGATATTTCCCCTAAGCAGCTATACTATTGGCCGCTATAAACGAAGCAAACTATATATCAACTAAGAAAATGCCGAACTGAATATGACGATTAATAGGAAAGCCAGAATGATGAAGCAAGCCGAGAAGAACAAAGCGCTGAACAAATGGATGAAGCCGACAGAAGAATAAGAGAAACGAAGAAGCTGGGAGCTGTGCTGGTTGGTCAATAAGCTTCTGTCTCTCTGCAAATGCAGCTCATGTGCGCTCTATACACGAGCAAAGAAGGAGAGTCATGAGCAGCCAGAGATGGCTCGACTCTCTTTGAAAAAGATATGGGTCAACAACCATGAATAAAGAGTATACGGGCAGGGACAAGGAGCGAGTATAGCCATTTTAAATTAAACCTAAAGCAAACAACATGTTCCCTGTTTATCTCCAGCCTTAAAGGCTCACGAGGGTTACATGACTTCAACGTCAGTCGTTGTAAAAATGACTCATGAATCTATAAGGCGTGGTTATAAGAAATTTTCGTGCTTGATATCTAACTAGATTGCAAGTGCAGATTTTTTGGTCGGCAAAACGAAATAATAAAAAGCTGTATTGGAAGATGACTAGATCTGGATTCAAATGACTTATTTTATGCTTTGGTGGACATTATAAATTGAATAAGCGGATTCAAAGTTAAAAAAGAAATTGTAGAGACAGCCGTTGTCAGCAATAAAAATGAAACACAATGAACATCCCACCTCGAGGTTTTTCACATTACCACAGTTTATTTGGAACGAAACTTTGGCCAGTAGCCAAGAGATAAATTTAGAATGAAGAAGTAAGGTGGTATTAGTCCCTTAGACGATTGAGCCTTGTTAATAAATCCTTTCCAACGAAGGAAAAAAGCGAATATGGTAATTCTATGCTTGAGGAATAACTAATTGAAAAAACATGATAATAATTCATTTGCCACTACTATAAACAGGTATAGCGGTGGTTAAGACGCAAAAATGTTGAATGTAGATCACTCGGTTTGCAATTTTGGAGAAAATGGGCAGAGCACAAAGCATTTTATTTTAAGTTCGGTGGAAAAATGTGCGGTTTGAGTAATTTCGACCATTTTACCTGACAGTTAAAAACCGTTTAAACTTGTACAAAAGCAGCATATAACATTTTGACAAAATTATTAGAGATATTTACACAATCCGGTTCCGAAACAAAAAGAAATTCTGAATTTACTCAGGACTGCCTCAACACATTTTAAAGGATAATCTGTTTTTTCAGATTTTCATATAACTCCTATTATTTTTAAAAATTATTTTATAAATACACCGAATTTCAAGAACAATATTGAAATTCGAATTTTTTGATATTGGATCGGAATTAAACATTCAATCAAAAATAACATGTTTGTGAACTGGGCCGAATCAGGCCGAATTAAACTTGTTTCAAAATTATAATTATGGTTCGAATGGGGTGGCAAATAGTAGATTTCGATGAATTCCATGCATTTATACGAACAGAAAATAAAACAATATCACATTTTGAACAGAGTCAAATGAGGCCGGGCCGAAAATATTGGCATAAATAAATCGAGATCTGAATGCAATACGACACTTTTTTTCAAGCCATAACTCTCATTTTGAATAATGTTATGTGCCGTCCTGGTTCACAAGAATGGAGATTGAGTCATCTCTACCTCTTGACGCTCCATTTGGACTCGAAACACTTTTCAGAAAAAATAACTCACATAGTTTTCTTATCAATAATGAATCCTTTGAATGGCGGACAGACACGATCGACGAGAAAAACGAATGAGGCCATCGCTTCGTCGCGCGATACCTGGCCCAATTCTCGCCACGCTTTGCTGAAATACAGTGAATGACTGTTAATGCAGAGAATATGATCTAGTGACATGATATGCATAGAGGAGAAATAAAAACTATTTTAGAAACTAAGTGGTTGGGTGGCATAGGTAAGCTTGTTTCTTTTCTCTTCATTGCAGAGGAAGAAAGAAAGGGCACTAGCACGTCGAAGAAATTAAAGGTAGAAAAGTGCAATTCAGAACATCATTTGGTCTAGCTCTGTAGAACAGCGAAGTTTTAGAAATGTCATATTTTTGCAAAATTTTTTAAAATTCAAAATATTCATAAAGAGATCAGTTTTCCAGCTCATCAGAATTTACTGTTATTTTCAAGAAAAGTACGGAGTGGCGTGGTAAAATAATGATGGAAAACGCAATTTACACCAAAAAACTTTTCTCATATCAACCAATTACATTTTCTATTTATAAGGAAACAAATACATCACCGATAAAGGAGGAGAAGGAGGAAGGCATAATGCAAAGAAATATAGAGCACGCCCACGCCAATTCTGAGATTCTTATAATTGAATTCTCAAAGGTGTGGGAATAAGTGATTGGATTTCAAATATTGGGAAAAATGATTTTTTCGAAGTAGGGAAGATAATAGGCGAGCAGAGAATTAAGGAACTGGATTAGAAATACATACAATAAGTGAAAGCAAAGAAGACAATGTGATTTTCGATGTATGAAGCGCGATTAATGGAATGGTCCCAGTAGAATTGAAATTTCAGAAAAAACAATAGGAAGGAAATGGAAGTAAAAAATAGTGTAAACTTTCAAGAGGATCTACCGAAAAGAAGTGAACAAAGGAAAGCGAACCCAGCAATAAGGAAAATTGAAGCTTTTGGAAAATTGTTAGATAAGTTTATTTTCTCATACGCTAATCTCAAAATTAATCCAAGTGCTTTTGACGCCTTTCGACATCTTCTAAGGTGCTGGATAAAAACGTATTATAAGTTGAAAATTGCAACTTTAACTGTGTACCACAGAGTCAGAAATTGTTCACGAGTTCATAATATTTTTGAGTTAAATCTCAAATAAAGTACTTTCTTCTTTTCTAATCAAAAATCACCTCAATTTCTATGAAAAATGTGAAAATTATCAGTTTTCACCTTAGGCAACAATTCTTGAGAGAGGTCGCACACAGAAGTTATCAACTCCAAAGGTGATGTTCTTTCTTTGAAGTTTCGGTCAAAAGTGTTCACAACTCTAACATTTTCTGATTGAGTGGTATACACTTCAATTTTACTATGTTTCATGTAAAGCTAGTAAATATAAAACATTTTTGGTCGGAACTGCAGCTGTCAACATATTCAGATATAGCTAAAATTTTTATCAAAAATTCGAAAACTAGAAAGGAAATTAGAAAACAGTACTTATTTTACAAACGTCTACAGATGTGATGCACGAACATCGTGGCTCTACGAAAAATTCTTCTTCCCATTTCCGGCAAGTAAAACTGAAACAGATTTTAAATCGAAAAAACCAAGAGGTTTCAGAAACGTTGATTTTCCGGCTTTTGAAATTTTAACAAATTTATATCACTATAAGTAATTAATAAAATATGTTCCAAGTTCACGTGTGATTCACGAATTTTTATTAAAATAACACAGAACGCTTTTCTTTTCGGATAAAGTTCCGAAATACACGTTTCTGTAATTTTTTTTCGAACGAAAAAACGGGAGAAAGATTTTCGGTGAAAATTTTCTTTTCGGAAGGCAACAATTTTTTCAACAAATAGTTAGTCTTTAATTTGCGTTTTTCAAGCATGGTGAATATTTTTGAAACGATTTTTTTTATCTTTTAGGGAAATGTTTTGTTTATACCACATGAATTTCTTATGCATGTGAGGTATAAACAAAAACTTACGTTAGGCTTGGAAACGTCGGAACGGTCTTTTCTTTTAAGCATATTTACGGATATAGAGCGACCATCATGGATAAGAGTCGGGTATTTGAGGTGAGACATTAAGGAGTCTAAAACACAGCAAGTAAAATTATAATTTAACAGATATTTGATCTGCAAGAATAAAAATAATCGGGGCCGATTTGCATTATTTGGACTCAGAAAATTGTTTTTTTTTTCGTAGTTTGATCTTCTGTAGGACCTTAGTAGCACAAAATATTAAGCGTCTTTCTAAGCTATATTTGATTTTATATATCATTTCAATGTAAGCAGCAATGACTCTTTCGCAAAATATTCAAAAATCTCAACACGCCTCCGAAAGTCCAAGTTTTTAGAAAATGGGAATATTTCAGATTCATCGCTAAATTGCATATTCTCTTCATAAGTTCCAATAATTAGTCAATTGTTGTTCAGAATATAGTTGTCTGCTCAAAGCTTGCTTTTTCGCTTGAAAATGTGGTTTAAAAATAATTTAGGAATAGCCTGTTTCCTTTATTTAGTGTTAAAATCTCCTCAATGGGAATTAACAGGATAAAAAAGAATAGAACAAATAGGGTTTATTGAGAATAGAATATAAAGAGTAATATCGATCCGCCGAAGGATATCGAAACTTTAAATACAAAATATCAGGCTAAGAACTTAATATAGTATGATAGAATATAATGAAAAACAATATAGATAAAGAATACTAATGACTTAATTACATGGAATTTATTATTCTGCCAAAAGTTTAAATTTTTATAAAATTTAATTCGAATCCCAGGAATTTTGAACTTTTTTATAAAATAAGATCTGAACCGCTACAACTATATGTCAGGCAAACTTTTGAAAACGGTAACCTTTATCGCGCATGAGAAATTTTATCGCATGGTTCCTGATAAGCAAAAATATTATATTTTACAAGGTTCTCGGCTTTATAGGTAGTGGAAGCAAAAAAAAAACTAACTCAATGAAGACAAACCAAACATTATATTAGAAGTAAATAATTTTTTTAATCTCAATTCAGTTGATTTTTAATTTTTTAGTTTGTCTGATATATCAAACTCCAACTTTTTACACCAGGAATATTTCTGTTGCCACATTTATATTCGAACAAAACAAGGATTAAGAGCTCGTCTTTTTTCGGGATTTGAAAGCAAAATAACCGATGAGAACAAAATAAGCATTCACAAACTCATAAATCAGAACATGAAAAGAGACTATAATAACGAGTTTTTATAGCCATTACTACTACAAACTCTTGGTTATTCACGAGGAAAAGAAAGAAAAAATAGGTATTGGTACTTGGCATTTGCATACTGAAGAGTCGGATCTTGCTTTTATAGAGCCTTGGAAAACTTATGATGGACTTTACGACGTGCTTGAGCCCTTCATATTCAGTAATCCTGCATGTATACAAATGTTTTAGTGAATTTTATTTAAAGTTAAACACGTGTTATTCTGTACGCTATATGATCTTTAACATCACAAGGAAACTTAAAGAATCTGGTGGTGTCCGTGGTTCTCAGCTAGGTCGGCAACATAAATCGCAGGGAAGGCGAACAAGGTTGCTCTAGTCATTGTTCCCACAGTCGTCGTATTTTTGAGGAAGAAAACATCGGAAAAAGAAGTAGCAGAAGCAGAAGAAGCCTTCGTTGTCGTCCTTTCCAACACCATCATTTTATTAGCATTCCTCTTCCTTGTCACTTCTTTTTTCCTTCTTGTTAAGTTCGATTATTGGGAAGGAAAAGAAGGAGACGACGTGAATAAAGGAGAAGCTAGTGATACACAAATTCAATTTTGGCAGTAAAAGAAGAAGCGTTTCCTTTAAGAAATCTTTTTCTTTCGACATACTGGGTTCTTCTGTTTACCATTACGAAATTCGACAGCGGAATTCAATTTGTCAAAGAACTTAAGACAAAAACCATGTGATGAAGAAGCAGGAACAGATTATACGTACTAAGAGCTCCTGTGCTAAAAAAACGAGGAAGAAGCGCTTAAAATGTTGGATATCCTCGTGGGAAATGGTGGGCACATGGAGCTCAGGAATGTCACCGCGAGAGCAAAAATGTCCGAAAATCTCAGGAAACTCGACCAAAGTGTGAACAAAATACGCGTGATTACGTGAAAAACACATATCTAGAATATAAGCTAGGATACTAACGTTAATCACAGATAATAGGATATTGGAAACCATGTCGCATCGATGGCACTTTCAGACACTAATAAAATCCCCTAGCTAGCACGTAACACAAAATGATTAGATATACCCATTCGAAATATAAACACTTTCTGATTAACAATGAATAAAAACAACAGCTGTTGACTATTAGCTCAAAAAATTCAAAGATGTGAATTTGAAGATAACGACGGGATCTGGAAATGTATACAATCTTAAATATAAAAATTTCTGTTCGGTCGCAATTTTAGAAATTATTAGCGCGAAACTTAGACCATGTAACCTGAAACGTAGTTCAATTCCATCGGAGACCTAGAACACGAAAAACAATTTAGTTATTATTTCATTAGAGACACTATTATGTACTTATTATTAAGCTAATAGTTCCGTCAGTCTGCCCAGGACGCTTTTTTGAATAACTCAAAATAAACGAGGGCCTCCTACTTTGATATGCGAGATAGAGTCAATACCACTCGAGCGCTTCGCAACCATACCTTTAGGAGGTCGCTGGGTACTTGGGATACTGTAGAACTATACACAAGAAATCTACAAAACTGTCTTAACAACGATATAAACAGTCAAAATTTTGCTGTATCACATATCAAAAATCAGCTTCATATGAGCAAAACTACAACTTCGATAGACATTGCTTTCCGAAGTTTCTAAGACATTCCAGAATGTTCTAGAACAGCAGTGTAGCCGCGAACTTTCTACTGGTATCATTTTAACAAAAAAAGCAATAAATTAAAATAAAATACCTTTCTCTAGGTAACCTAAAATTGATATTTATTCCCTTTTTTTACGTAAAAAAGCAGCTTTTAAATATTAAATTATAAATGAAAAAGTTGGTGGTGAGAAGAGTTTTTCTTTACTATAACAAACCAAGTTTTAACACATAAAAGGCTAAAGAAGAAGAAAGAAAAGGCAGTGGTAGAAGAGTCTTCTCCTTTTTTGTCGCCCCTCCCAGGAGATTTCAAAGTAGCTGACGATGGCAAGAATTAGCTGTAATTTTCAGACAGTTCCAGCTTTTTCGGTCAAAGAGCAAGAGCACTTTACAATGCAAATGTATAAAAAGAAAAACAAAAGAAAAAAACATCAACATTATTTCTCTATTTTCAATTCATTCTCATTTTTCATAATTTCTGGAATTCACGAGTTTTCCAGATTCTGGACAGAAAGAGAGCACTTGCTTGCAGTAAGAGTTTTGCTTCATAGACATTAAATTCGATGATTTACTTCTCTATAATTGCCAAGATTGGCAAAGGAAAGCCGCCGCCACCAGAATACAATATAAACTTTTTTAAAGGAGAAATAATAATAGATAGAAAGAATCGAGAGGAGAAAAACAGCTATTTTTTTGGAAAAAAAAGAGTTTAAAATGTTTTTCTTTCTGTTATTTCGAGAAAAGTTTGGGGAGAAAATGTATGAACATATGCATAAACGTCCCAAATGGATTAGAAGAAACAGGAACAACCAGAAGAACCGAAACATGTTTGAAGAAATATGAGAAAATGAGACAGGGTTTATATGCGTATCCATAGTGCTATAAGATGTGAAGCCTCGGGGAAGCGTGGAACTCAAAAGTTAAAAGTATTTTTCAGAACTATAGTATCATGTTGCAAATTACGCAATGTGAATGTTCAAAAATATACAGCTTGAAAAATTGTTCAAACAGTTTCACAAAAAAATAGCTGTAGATTTTCCCGTAGAAATCATTTAAAAAACTACAAGGAGACCAGAATTTGGAGGCTTCTTTCTCAAATCCACAGTATCTTAGAAATAGCAGTATTAACTTCGAACTGTTCTTTGTAAACATGACATATTCGAAGATTGTTCTAAAATAGAAACGAAAATCCGAAGACGCCCGTCCGTGTAGAAGGAGAGGAGCCCTGATGTGCAGTGCCTTTCCATTTTCGATACAAAATGAAATTTCGGGAGGAGACGCTTCCTCTACATCTCTTTCGATTTACTGCTTTCTTTTCTTCAATTTTCTTCGTTTTTTTTGTCAAAAAATTGAATGGAAGTAAAGGAAATTGAGAAGAAAATAGTTATTTTTAATCAGAACTTTAGACGAATGTGGAAAAACACAAAAGATTTGGAAAGAATGCAACGAGAAACTAAAAACTGCGCCCGAGGGAAGATGAAGCAATGAAGAGTCTAATACATTTTCTTTAGGAAATTAATAGTGCTTTTACTATCTTCTGTTTTGTAAGCGATATGAAATGCTTTTTAAAAGATTTAAACTTACTTCACATCGTTTCCTGTAATATCCAACCACCCAGCATTGTCGAACTCATCAGTAATCGGACCGTGTTGCACCTGAAACGGAAAGTAGTACAAAAATTGCAATTTTTAAGGAACTCTGAATAGCTTATGTGATATTCATTGTTTCACTGAACTCGGTTTTCATCTTTTTTATGGTTTTATTAAAACAACCTGCCATCGAATATCCGGTTTTGCATTCTTCATTCTGTATATTTTTCAAATAAGGGGAGAAGTCTAAAGGAAAAACAGACAAAAGAATAAGCGGGCGGAAGTAAAAATCATTAATTATGCATCCAAAGTTCCAAGAAAGAAAAAATGATAGAACGATGCAAAACTGAATATCTTATTATATTTACAAAAACGAAATAAGGTGAAGTACATTGCACCGTAATTTAAGGCAGATTTTTACCAGGTTATGAATTCAATTAAAGTAGAATAATTCTAAAGAAAATTCTCAAATTATAAGTAACCGAATAGTAAACTGTTGGAATACGCTCCTATCGAGTCTTTCCTCGCTAACCTGTATGTTTAAAGCCCGTTTATCATCGTGTGATTTTCCTATTTCTATATTTAAACCGTAACAGTTATTAACATATTCTTGTTGTTGCTGCTTGAGTGAGAGGTGCTTCATCGAATAAACTACCTATATGAACAACCCCATAATAAACAAGAAAATGCTCTAAATCCATTTTTTCGGTATGGCGAAAACGAATTCCACTATAACTTTACAAAACTTGTATGAATTAACGCGAAATCTCGAACTTTACGCGTTTTATTCTTATATTTCTATCCCTTTTTAAAATTATGCGAATTAGGACATAAAAAGGGAAACATTTGAGGGAACAGAAAAAAAAGTTGTTGTTGTTTCGAAAACAAATTAAACTAATCAGGGATATTACCACAACGTTTTGTTCAGTACGTCGATGGTTAGTAAGTTCCAAGTTTCAGGCAAATCGGTCCTGTACGAACCGGGGATATGAGGGAAAGCAATTTTAAAATAAAAATTCAAACCCATATTTCAATCAAACATTTAGTCTATTTGCCCACTAGAAAATTTCATAAATTACGGAAAACCGAAAATTTCTCAGCGGGCCCTCAAACCTTGTTTCCTCTCTCGCACCCCTTATGTAGATGTGCTACCTCCTCTTTCATGAAGGACATCGTTGAAAGGATGGCGTGACGAATCTAACTGCCGGAAATCACTTTTTCATAGTTTTTTTTCGAATTTCTGATATATCTTGACATGTTCAAATTACTTTTATTGTAATTCTTATCATACCTGCTTGCTTAGCGACAACAATTTTATACGATCTTCATATGTCACTGGCTCTTGTTTCCGTAGGTGCTCTGAATTATTTTTTGTTTGCAGTGTATGCACTTTTCAAAGAGACCTTTTTTATAATATTGCACGGCAAGTTTATAGCAATCTTCTAACGGACATCCAAACTCTGATTCAATCAATTGGACCTCACTAAGGCGGACATGATTCTCGTCGGACATTCTGAAAAACATAAAATTCAAAATATCACAGGAAATAAAAACTTGAGTTAGAAAGAAAGATACATATTTTTAGTTTAGGCCTTTGGATTCAAATCTTTGGAAAATTCCGAAAAACTGGATTATATATCGGAGGAAAAATCAGATAACGGATGGTGACAGCCCTTTTGAGTTTTATAGATCTGCTTTCAAAAATTATTTTTAAAGTGATTCCGAAGGGAAGTAAATTCTGTATTCGGCGCATGTTGAGCGCACCATAACAAACAATACAAAAAGTTTAGCTTAAAGGTAATAAGACAAAATATGGCTACGTTTTAGAAAACTTTGGTATGTGAGATTGTGATAAATATATATGTACTGAAACGGTAATGTATATAAGTATTTGTATAAGTATTGAAACGGTTATCAGACAAACATTCCACGTGGCCCCAAGGGTTTCACACTAAAAATTTGAAAAAGGTTTGCGTATTCAGCATGATAAATTAACGTATACATGGTTTCTATAAACGCATTAAGAGTTTTTGAATAAATGAAGCAAAACGTGTTTGAGAATGTAATGTCCACGTAATATTGGAACAATAGCGGTAATAAAATTGAGAATCTGTCTTACTTTTAAGAAAAAAAAACGTCTTGAGAGGATAGCTTTAAATCCAAATTTCAACTGAAAAAAATGAATGAAATTGAGGGAAATTCAAGGCATACGTTGCAAAATATAAACGTGGATCACAATTTGTATACACCGGTTTTATATGTTTGATTCGCAAACACCATCACGTCAAACCGCACATTTTTACTCACAGCTTTTGTTTAATAAGCAAGCAGCCTATTTTCTGCCTTTTTTAGCTTCTAATATTATTTTCTGCTGATAAATGAATCATTTCATTAAAAAAATATCTTTCAAAATGCGAGTAGAATTGTTCATGCCAAAAATAAATCTTGCTTGAAGCACTTCAAATAACGAACAATTTGAAAATAACGGTTTGAGTTTCGCTTATCTACGTAGAATCAAACGAACTTGACCTTTTATTTTGAAAATACGATCGTTATTCAATCCATCGAGATCGTTAGAATACATTGGCATTAGCAACGCTAGAACCTGTGTGTCTCTGAAAAGTGACTGCGAAAAGAGAAGAGCGCTGAAAAGATAAAATGCAGAAAGAAGACAGATTTCAAGAGGATACAGTTATTTTTCAAAAGGATGTGTTCCAGGGCTGCAAAATCTAAAAAGTGTTCTGTCACTAGTCTCTTAAATCTCTTAAAAATGTTCTTTTCGTCATTAGATTCTTGAAGCTGTTTTTTCCCTGATTTCTAGTACCTTTTATTGTTTTATTTTTATTCTAATTGCGCTTCGAAATTAAAAATTTCCTGTTTCTTCCAAAGTTTCAGAAGATTGTCTAATTAGAAGAAGAACAAAATGATAAATCGTTAAAATAATAAAATTCTTGCTTTAAGTTTATAAGTTATTATATTGGGTTATCGATTTAAACTTACTGAATTCAAGAGCCAATTTTATTATTTGTATTACCTCCATTAATTTTTATTATCATTTCATTAGTCTATTGAACCCCATTTCGCAACATTTTATGATCTTACACCCGATCACCTCTGTGTTCAGTGGCATGATTCTGGATAGTTTTACTACATTCTACTATCTACCAATCAACCTCTATGTCTTAAATTTTATTCAATTTTCAAGGGTAAAATGGCATCAAAAGAAGACCTGCTTTCATTGGGCCTTTCGGAATCAAAAGCCGGGGAAACTCTGAAAAATGCCAAGCTCACCGAAACCATTGGCTCTATTGTAAATGCTGCAAAGGAGTTCGGTGAGCTTAACAAGCAAAGAGGAACACTTTTGTATCAATTGGCCACTAAACTGAAGGCACAAATTGCTGCTCATGGGTCTTTAGTGGTCAAGTATATTATGAATGACGGAATCAAAACTGAACCTCAGGTAAGGCAATACATTTTAGAAAGAATTGTTAGTGAAGTATTTTAAATTACCAGACATTGAGCAAATTCTATGAAAGTATATCAAATGCAGATTTATAGCTTTCCGCTGCCATCGAGTACCTACTCTCCCACGCTGTCAAAGGAATCGAAGTGTTAAAATTCGAAAACTCTTGCGGTGTAGGAGTTGTGGTAACAATCGATGATATCGAAGACGCGGTTACCAAGGTAATAGCCACACACAAGGAAAAGATTGTGGTCGAGAGATACTCGTTCCCCGCTGGAAAACTTCTCGGAGAACTCAGAACTCTCCTGCCATGGGCCGATGGAGCTATCGTAAAGAAAGAAGTAGATTTGAGGTTTTTGGAATTGCTGGGTCCGAAAACTGCACAGGATTTGGCTCCGAAAAAAAAGGACAAGAAGGCTGAAACCCCAAAAGTAAGGGAAATTATACAACTGTTTTTATTAAAAAAAAACCCTTTTTACATTCGGGCAATTTGTTATACTCAGTTTCGCTTACTTCTGATTTCACAATGGAACTGATTTTAAATTCGCTTTTTAGCGCACCGTTCTTTAGCTGGACTACTTTTTTAAAGGTTTTGGTTGCTTTTACGAACGCCTTTCAAAAAAAGAAATTTTTTAAAAGCATCAAATTTTATTGAAAATTTCTATGCATTTTTTCGATTTTTTTAACGAGAAATTTTCGAAATATTATGTAATCCTTCTTCGAAATTAATTAAAAATCATTTTTCGGAAATAAATTGACACCCGAAAGAGTTGTAGACCTACTAAAAAATAGTTTTAGGCTATTGCGCAGGTGTAGATGAGCGCAGCAATAAAATAAGAAATCATTTATCTTCTAAGTTCGCGAAACCAATAGTTATTAAGCCAAATAAAGTGGCTCACCCTAACTCACATGGTCAGCGTGTTCATTGTTCAACTTTCGGGACACACTCGATTGTTGTGCAAATTTTATTTCGAGTTACTTTATTAGACTAGTGCTTCTCTATAGACTAGTTACGAAACAAAACACTTCTCTAGAGGTACATATTTATTCCTAAATTCCCAGCAAACTTCATTCTTTTATTTTCAGGCCGTCATTTCCAAGGCAAATGACAAAGCGAACAGCTTGGCTGCTGAAAAGAAACACGAAACGACTTCCGGAGAGGATTTCTCTGAAGGCGCCGAAACCATGGATGAATTGCTTCGCACTCGTGCTCACTTCCACAAAGTCGGAGAGAACTTCAAAACTGATGGATATGTTACAACACCAAAAACTGCAGAACTTCTGAAGGCACATGTGGCTGCTGTTGGTGGAAAGGTTGTGACAAGGTTTCCACCAGAACCAAATGGAGTCCTTCATATTGGTCATGCCAAGGCTATCAACATCAATTTTGGATATGCTAAGGCTATGGGCGGAGTTTGTAATTTGAGATTTGATGATACAAATCCAGAAAAAGAAGAGGAGAAATTTTTTACTGCGATTGAAGATATGGTCAATTGGTTGGGATACAATCCAGCAAGAGTTACCCATTCTTCGGATAATTTTGAGCAATTGTATCTATGGGCCGTTCAGCTTATTCAGGTGTTTTAACACTTGTTTCAAATAAATCAATTTATGGTCTATTTCAGAAAGGACTTGCATACGTTTGTCACCAGAAAGTAGAGGAAATGCGTGGCTTCGAAGTTCAATTGAGTCCGTGGCGAAGTCGTCCAGTTGAAGAGTCTCTCCAACTATTTGAAGACATGAAACATGGCAAGTTCGATGAGGGTGAGGCTACTCTCCGCCTAAAACTCACTTTGGAAGAAGGAAAAGTGGATCCTGTCGCTTACCGTATCAAGTTTGTGCCACATCACAGAACTGGAAACAAATGGTGTATCTACCCAACATACGATTACACTCACTGTCTTTGTGACTCTATTGAAAATATTACCCATTCCTTATGCACCAAGGAATTCCAATCAAGGCGCAGTTCTTATTATTGGTTGTGTAATGCTCTTGATATTTATTGTCCGGTTCAGTGGGAATACGGTAGATTGAATGTTAATTACACGGTCGTCTCAAAGAGGAAGATTTTGAAGTTGATCACTACGAAAACGGTAGCCGATTGGGATGATCCACGTCTCTTCACATTAACGGCTCTCAGAAGACGTGGAATTCCATCAGAAGCCATCAACAGATTTGTGGCGAAACTTGGATTGACGATGTCTCAAATGGTTATCGACCCACATGTTCTCGATGCAACTGTCAGAGATTATTTGAATATACACGCACCCAGAACAATGGTCGTTCTCGATGGATTAAAGCTGACTATCGAGAATTTCAAGGAGCTTAATCTCCCTTCTATCTTTGATGTTCCAGATTTCCCGTCAGACCCATCAAACCCACAGAAGCATACTGTGGCAGTTGCGCAGGAAATCTTCATTGAAAAAACCGACTACAAATCAGACGACTCGGATAAATCATTCAGAAGATTGACGCCAAAACAAGCTGTCGGACTAAAGCACATTGGATTGGTACTTCGATTCGTTAAAGAGGTGAAGGATTCCGAGGGACATGTGAATGAAGTTATTGTCAAGGCTGAAAAATTGACGGAGAAGGATAAACCAAAGGCATTTATTCATTGGGTTGCAAATCCAGTGTCTTCTGAAGTTAGATTGTATGAGAGATTGTTCAAGAGTAAAAATCCGGAGGATGCTCTGGCGGTTCCTGGTGGATTCCTTACTGATGTCAATCCAGATTCATTGACAATTCTCTACAATGCTCTCATTGATAAGTCGATTTCTAATTCAAAGGTTTATGATAGGTAAGTCTCCCCCCCCCTACATTACCATGTCCTGAAATTCGTGTCTCTGTCTGATTCCTGTGAATTTCCAGTATAAACCGTTTCTTTCAGATTCCAATTCGAACGCATCGGATTCTTTTGTGTCGACCGTGACTCCACATCTTCAAAGCTTGTTTTCAACAGAACAGTCATGCTGAAAGACGGCGGAGCTTCTGCCAAGAACTAAAAAACCAAAGAATTTCGTCACATAATAATTAATATGTAATTTTCCTCTCTGTTTGTTTTAATTGTTGAACCTAGCAATCATATCAACTTTGGAAATCAGAAATGGATTTTGATTTCGAATGAAAATGATCATTGCTTTTTTGTCATTTTATGGTTTCGGGAATATAAAACGCCGATCGGAATGGCTCATAAACGATTTTTGAAATGGTATATCAACAGCCCCAGTGAAAGCGTTTTCAGTTATTTCAATTCTTTCTTTCATTCTTCTCTTCATTTTGTTTGCCGCTGAATTTAATATTTTTACATAAATGCTTTAATTACCCAAGTTTGAGGTGCCGTCTCGAATCTAAACAGAATCTGTTGGAATTCGAAGTCACGGAGCAGTTGATCTGAAACTGCATCTTTGTTTGAGAAGACGACAGAACCGCGTGCATCTCGTTGTCCGGAGATTGAATTCCGAATTGTAACGACGCTGTGAAGTCCAGACACAATAAGAGAGCCTTTGTAGTCTTCGAAGAATAGCAAGTGATGACGGAGGCAGTTGCCTTGGTACATGAGTGGCAATCTTCAGTTGACGGGCGGAACACTGGACGATGGTGGTGTGGCGATTGACTGTTGCATTGACTGCTTCCACTTGTAAAGCCACAAGTGAGTTTATATACCATTCCAATAATTCAATAATTCCAATAATTCGAAAGGAAAACCAACAATTGGTGACCCAGGATCAGTGATACTTCCAACAATCATCTGGCGAATACAACGACAACAATGAGCTGTCGCATTTGCACTCAGATTGGTTTGGCAAGGAACCGGCTACATAATGGTTTGGAGGGGATCGGAGAACTACCAACGCGTGAAGAGCTTCAGTCTGATGAGCCGGAGGCGATTTACCAGGAGATTGTGGACATTTGTGATATCGCGGATATATTTCAAAGAGAGAAAGAACGGATTTTGCAACTGAATGACCAATGGCAGAAGTTGATTGCAGTGGATTCGAATGAAATCGCGGAAATGGTAGACTACAAACTTCGATTTCGAGACTACATGGAGAACATTAAACTAGTTGCAGACAGACTTTCATCACTTGTACGGTTTCACGGATCCGCTTGCAGCGTTCATCTGTCAAAAACAAAAGAGAAGACAGATTATCCCGTTTCCCGCAAAAAGTAGTAATCGAATCGGAGCGATCATTGGGATCACAAGCTCCCGGAGCAACAATCATTCCTTCAGGTGCATTGGGAACTGTCGCCAATACCAACGACGATCAGTCCAGCACAAGCTTTAATGGGAACAGCTGCTACGACGACTGCACCAACTGGAAACAATGGAACTGGAATCGCCATGCTCCCTTGTTACAATCTGAACCCGTTTAAAATCACTCTATCAAGCATCAACCTGCCAACGTTCAGTGGCGATCATCTACAGTTTGCAACGTTCATGGAATTCTTCAATACGCTCATTGGTCAACAGCCGATGAGTGAGATGACCACGTTTCATTATCTGGTCTCATGCCTGGAAGGACAAACTCAAACGCTTATTCAATTTCTTCCGATGACTGAAAGAAACTACCCACATGCGCTTCAAATCTTGAAGGACAATTATAGCAGCTCGACAACATCTCATGAGACAATTGCAAGATTTGCCGTCGTTTAGTTGGAAATGGACAGCAAATGGAGTACACGGCTTTTCACCTTCTGGAATCAATTCATCACATCATTCAAACGGATTAACCCATTTCGACTGTCTTCGATCAGATATCCAACGGAGAGAAGTCGACAACAATGATTATGCAATTGCAGTATTCCGTCAACCTGGTCAATCTTAGCAAATCAAGCAGAACGGAGCGAGATCTCAAGTCCAACAGGAGAGAATCTTTTCACGAACACCTTGTACTTTGTGCGTTTCGAAGGAGCATTACTATCGACATCACGAAATCCCGATATACAGGACAACCAGCGAGAGACAAGACAATTGAAACCTTGTTTCAAATGTTGGAAAGTGCATGACAACTTCCGATCCTGTACAAGAATTCCAAAATGCAGAAAGTGCCAAGGAAATCATCAAACCAGCTTCTGCAAGACCAATTCCCATTCAACTGGATCCGATCAGCAACTAAATCAAGGATATGCTGCACGCTTTCCATTCAACGATTCCCAACCACACCGAAACGATGGTGGTCAACAAAGATGTACAGGACAGAAATTCACTCGATACCAGCAGCAGCAAGGACAGCCAAAGACCCAGCAGAACGTTTACAATGCTCGCCCACAACAAGCTGGGGAACTTACATCCCTCGCGGCAGAGGAACTACTAACGTTGTGCTTTTGGAGGAATGTTCGCAGGTTCGTCGGCTTTGCCAAAAAGGTTTCATGCAATTGCCAGGATACGAGAATCTCCGACTACAAAATAAAAAATCAGCTTTCTTTCAAAGGACAACACCGTCAAATCTACTGCTAATCCAAATTATAGAAAATTGTCATTGAGTCCCTTCAAGACTCACTTGTGGCTTTACAGTGAAGTTCGATGTAGTGCAAAATTCTCCAATCATAGTACTCTCTCCAGATTGAGAAACTGTTGAATTACCCACGGCTGATTCTTTCGCGACAGTGCCCAATGCTCCTGAAGGAATGATTGTTTTTTTTTCCAGAAGTTGCGAAGTCGTGTACTCCATTTGCTGTCCATTTCCAACTAAACTGATGGCAAATCTTGCAATTGTCTCATGAGATGTTGTTGAGCTGCCATAATTGTCCTTTAAAATTTGAAGCACATGTGGGTAGTTGCTTCCAGTCATCGGAAGAAATTGAATAAGCGTTTGAGATTCACCTTCCAGGCATGAGACGAGATAATGAAACGTGGCCATCTCACTCATCGGCTGTTGACCAATGAGTGTATTGAAGAATTCCATGAACGTTGCAAACTGTAGATGGTCGCCCCTGAACGTCGGCAGCTTGATGCTTGATAGAGTGATTTGAAACGGGTTCAGATTGTAACAAGGGAGCATGGCGATTCCAGTTCCATTGTTTCCAGTTGATGCAGTCGTCGTAGCAGCTGTTCCCATTAAAGCTTGTGCTGGATCGTCGTTGGTATTGGCGCCAGTGCCCAATGCACCTGAAGGAATGATTGTTGCTCCGGGAGCTTGTGATCTCAATGATCGCACCGATTCGATTACTACTGTTTGCGGGAAAGCGGGATAATCTGTCTTCTCTTTTGTTTTTGACCGATTAACGCTGCAAGCGGATCTATGAAACCGTAAAAGTGATGTATGTTTGTCTGCAACTAGTTTAATGTTCTCCATGTAGTCTCCAAATCGAAGTTTGTAGTCTACCATTTCCGCGATTTCCTTCGAATCCAATGCAATCAACTTCTACCATTGGTTATCCAGCTGCAAAATCCGTTCTTTCTCTCTCTGAAGTATAACCGCGATATCACAAATGTCTACAATCTCCTGGTAAATCGCCTCCGGCTCATCAGACTGAAACTCTTCACGCGTTGATAGTTCTCCAATCCGCTCCAAACCATTGTGTAGCCGGTTCCTTGCAAAACCAATCTGAGTGCAAATGCGACCGCTCGTTGTTGTCGTTGTATTCGCCAGATGATTGTTGGAAGTACCACTGATCCTGGGTCACCAATTGTTGGACTTCCTTTCGAATTATTGGAGTGGTATATAAACTCACTTGTGGCTTTACAAGTTGAAACAGTCAATGCAACAGTCAATCGCCACACCACCATCACCAAGTGTTCCGCCCGTCAACTGAAGCCCCTACAAGATTGTCATTCATGTACCAAGGCAACTGCCACCGCCATCACCTGCTATTCCTCGAAGACTACAAAATCTCTGTTAGTGTGTCCGGACTACACAACGTCGTTACAATGCGGAATCCAGTCTCCGGACAACGAGATGCACACGGCTCTGTCGTCTCCTCAAACAAAGATGCAGGTTCAGATCATCTGCTCCGTGATTTGCGGATTTCCAGCATCTTTGGTAATCAAAGACTATTTGAATTATGAGGCTGATTTCAGTCAAATATGAATGTACGCTGTCCAAGTTTTCCGGTGGGTGACGTCAACTTTCGGAGCAATATCGAAATGGTTTTATGATGCCATTTTCGAGAAGCTGTTTGCATTCGGAACAATGATTGCACTCGTCCTAGCAATCTTCCTTGGCTTCAAATTCTGTTTTTGGGCAACATGTGACGTCTATTCACCAACAAATTCTCTAGCCGTCGGACACAGAAGAGGACGCAAAAACAATCAACAGAAGCTTCCCGAGTTTCACGAAATATGGTCGTGATGTTGTTATAAAATCAATTCTTGAAATGGCTTCGGGAACATAAAACGCCGATCGGGATGGCTCATAAACCATTATTGGAATGGTATATCCACAGCCCCAGTGGAAGCGTTTTCAGTTATTTCAATTCTTTCTTTCATTTTTCTCTTCAACTTCTTTGTCACTGTATTTCATATTTTTACATGAATGTTTTAATTACCCAAATTTGAGGTGTCGTCTCGAATATAAATGGAATCTGTTGAAATTCGAAAGAAAAACCAACATGGACACTCGAGCGCTTCGCAACGATATCTTTATGGGATCGCTGGGTACTTTGGATACCGTAGAACTATACACACAAAATCTACAAAATTGTTTTAACAACGATAAAAACAGCCACAATTTTGATGATATACAGTACCGGCCATAAAGATATCATATTATGGTTTTTCGACCATATCTCATTCGATATAGAACGAATAAATCTGATTTTTTCACAGTTTGTTCATGAAGCAACAATGTTTCAGTTAAGAACATTTGGATTTGTGAGACTAATGAATACTGGAGTAAATTGAAAAAGATGGAAAACAACAAAAACCCATATTTCTTCAATGAAACTTCGTGCTCTTAGAAATTGTTCTATCCGCGAGATTTCAATATTTTGTGGGAAAACCATTTGTATTAATCACTTCCTAGCATCTACGGTGCATGGAATCGATGATTGTGTCGATGGTTGATTGGGGAATCTTCTTCCACTTCTCCTGGAGAAATTTGAACTTCTTGTCGATGTTTGAAGCAGTTTTATCGGTCAATCTCTTTTCAAATTCCTCCCATAGGTGCTCAATGATATTCTGGTCCGAGCTTTGACTAAGCCAATCCAAAAGGGTGACACGACGGCGGTTGAACCAGTCGTGCACGTGATGAGAGCGATGCTTGGGATCATTATCCTGCTGGTACAGAAAGGTACGGCCTACGGTAGAAAGTGCCCAGAGTCTCATGGTGTTCTCCAAAATATCCTCATATCCACAGCGATCGAGATTACCGACGATGCGCTTGAGAAAACCCATTCCCGTGGCGGAAAAGCAACCCCAAACCATCTGGTTCAGAAGTCATTTTCATTGGATCCGCCAGGACTGGGCCAATATGGTCTGGTCGGACGAAAGCAAGTGCAACTTGTTTAGAAGTGACGGTGTGAAGTGAATTCGTCGTCCTACCGGCATTCGCTACGTTCCCAAGTATCAACTGCCAACCATGAAACACGGTGGCGGTTCCTGCATTGTTTGGGGCTGCTTCTCCGCCACGGGAATTGGTTCTCTCAAGCGCATCGTCGGTAATCTCGATCGCTGTGGATATGAGGATATTTTGGAGAACACCATGAGACTCTGGGCACTTTCTACCGTAGGCCGTACCTTTCTGTACCAGCAGGATAATGATCCCAAGCATCGTTCTCATCACGTGCGCAACTGGTTCAACCGCCGCCGTGTCACCCTTTTGGATTGGCCGAGTCAAAGCTCGGACCAGAACATCATTGAGCACCTATGGGAAGAATTGAAGAGGAGATTGACCGGAAAAACTGCTTCAAACATCGACGAGAAGTTCAAACTTCTCGAGGAGGAGTGGAAGAAGATTCCCCAATCAACCATCGACACAATCATCGATTCCATGCACCGTAGATGCTAGGCAGTGATTAATACAAATGGTTTTCCCACAAAATATTGAAATCTCGCGGATAGAACAATTTCTAAGAGCACGAAGTTTCATTGAAGAAATATGGGTTTTTGTTGTTTTCCATCTTTTTCAATTTACTCCAGTATTCATTAGTCTCACAAATCCAAATGTTCTTAACTGAAACATTGTTGCTTCATGAACAAACTGTGAAAAAATCAGATTTATTCGTTCTATATCGAATGAGATATGGTCGAAAAACCATAATATGATATCTTTATGGCCGGTACTGTATCAATTGGGATGTCCGTATATCACATGTAAAAAATCAGCTTCATATGTGCAAAACTACAATTTCAATAGACATTGTTTTCCAAAGTTTCTAAAACATTTCAGAATGCTCCAGAAAGTTCTAGAACACCCCAGAATATTTCAGAATTATCTAAAATGTTCGAGAAAATTCAAACAAAAAATCAAAAAAAGAGAGAACATTCCAGAATGTTCCAGAAAGTTTAGAACATTTCTGGAAAGTTCTAGAACAGCGGCGTAGCCGCGAACTTTCCGCTGGTACCGTTCTACATAGTTAGTCAATTCAGACAATGGTATGAGACCACGTCTCTTAATCTCATATGTATCTGTATTTAGCTCGGTCCATTTTCACAGTAGTCGATGTCAATCTGTCAGAGACGGTGCTTTACGCATTTTTCTATAATACATTTAATGAACTATGTTTTGGTGAGAATACGTCGGATGCATTCATTGGAGACAGGCAAAGTCCATTCTACGCGAATTCGAGAGCAAGTCACTTCAGAATTCGATGACCGCCTGACGATTCTTTCGTATTAATAGTTTCGGTCCGAAATATGTGGTGGCGTCCGGAAGACTTCATGGTATCATAAATATCCGGCTTCGAAGCGTGTCGCTTTATCGTGTTGAATGATAGCTTCAGATCTCTAGCGATTTGTTTTTGCGAGAGAGATTGAGATATTTTCGTAGCAACTTGATCTTTCTGGGGGAAGCGGGCTTCTCTTAGGCACCCGTATATAGTGTGTCGTGTCGATTTTGGAATTGATCGATTGAATCGAATTAAATCGACAATTTTTGAATCGATTCAATCGATTCAACATGATTCGAATCGCGATTGAATAAAAATCGAATCGTTCGATTCGATTCGATTCGATTCAATTCGATAAAATCGAATCAACAAAAATAATGCAAAAATAAAGAAAAAAATTTTTTTTTCACGGAATCCGGAATCCTGAAAAAATTTTTATTCGCGGAATCCGGAATCCGGAAAAAATTTTTTTTTTGCGGAATCCGGAAAACGGAAAAAAATTTTTATTCGCGGAATCCGGAATCCGGAAAACGGAAAAAAAATTTTTTTTGTTGATTCGATTTTATCGAATCGAATCGAATTAAATCGATTCGATTCGATTCAATTCGATTTTTCCGTTCAACAAATCGAATCAAAGTTGATCGATTTTTGAATCGATACGACACACTACCGGTATAGATACAAAAACTGAAAATAATTTCAACTTGAATAAAGCAAAACTATAGAGAAACGTAGAAATATAAGGAAAAATGCATTGATCTTATCGTTTTGTGGAGGAATTGTTCGTCGATTTTCGATAAATCTTTGTTAACTTGTGTTGAAATGATTCTGGCAGAGTTCTGAATAGGAAATATGATATTTACCCTAAAGATAAAGATTTACATATACATATTCATATGACCACAAGAGACATCGTTCCACGAAAAAACAAGTTTTTGAGATTTTCGAAGAGTTGAGGTAATTGTATAATTATATGGAGCACAGTAGAATGTGTCATAAGTTCCAACAAAATCATTCCCTCCTATTTTCACTCTAAATTGAACTTTTTGGATAAGAGCCATGTAAACTCGAGCATGTTCGGTTCCGAAGCAAAGAAAGTATCCAGAAAGGAGAAAGGCGATGTGGGACTGCTGTTTTAGAGTGGAAAATTTCCTCGAAACGTGATGTCGAAAAAATGAAATATTTACAGCCCAACTGGAAGTTTCACAATAGGCCATCTCAGCGGAATGCTTCAAAATTTTGCTGATATAGCAATCTGGATGTCCGTCAATAATAAGCTTCATAAGACATGGCTTTCCAAAGTTTCTAACGCATTCCAGAATGTTCCACAAAGTTCTAGAACAGCGGTTTTTTTTTGGCATGGGATACACGGACATCCACATTTCTATTATCGCCGTAAAATAGTTCCGACATTTTTTCGAGCCCGCGAAAATCGGGATTTGAATTTAGAGGCTCCGCCCATTTCATCAGCGCATTTGCTATGCGCGATATATTTTTATCAGAAGAAACGAAAAAAAAAATAAATGACGCAAATCGATATATATGTAAACATTCGAAGAAACGTGTAAAAAAATTCACGATTAATACAATTTCGTTCTTTTAATCCAGTTTTTAGAAGAAAAAGTAAGGAGCCTTTAAATTCAAATCCCGATTTTCGCGGGCTCAAAAAAATGTCGGAACTTTTTTACGGCGATAATATATCAGCAAAATTTTGACTGTTTATGTATATCATTGTTAAGGCAGTTCAGTAGATTTTGTATGTATAGTTCTACAGTATTTCAAGTATGTACATAAAGGTTTTATACATATTGTCGAAAAACCATAATATAATACCTTTATGGCCAGTACTGCATCTGGAGCAAGAAAGACTGTGGGGGGGGGCAGCGACACTGACTGCGTTTCGAATGGCAACCATAATATTATACCTTTATGGCCGATACTGTACCTTGCGACTTCCTAAGGATATGGTTGCGAAGCGCTCGGGTGGCCATGACTCCATCCCGCATATCAAAGTAGGAGACTCACGTTCTTTTGAGTTATTCAAAAAAAAAACGTCCTGGATGGACAGAGAGACAGACAGACAGAACTATTCGCTTATGAAGAAGTTGATATACTTTTATTTTAAAGAAAGCCGGTCTTTGGCTGATCAGTAACTATATATTTAAATAAGGTTAAGGCCGTCTGCGCCGGTTTGCAGGTAACTCTCCATTTTGTTTTCTGCAGTCGCACAAGCCGAAATGGTGTTTGTGAGATATTCTGATCATTTTGAAACATTCTGCTAGCAATAATTTCAATTTGGAAAAAGGAAAGAGCCAGGCTATGGCCCGCCCGGCTCTGCCCGATGAGCCAAAGCCTTCATTAAAACATTTAACATATTTTTTGGCGACCGGAAGTGCTAAAAGGTCGGGAATTGAAGATCTTTTCTGGAATACAAGTTCTATGAAGTAGCCGACTTCACGATTTAGCTAAAGAATCTGAGGGAAGATTCTTTTTTCCTTTAGAACAATGCAACGCCTTGTTCGCGTGATCCCGTATTTTACAATTACAAGAATGAAGGTCACAAACCGATTTATCAATTTTTCATTGTGACAGAAGGGAAGTGAAGAATATCCTAGAAAATCATACTCGTAAAAACGCCAAATAAAATGCCTAGAACAAAGGTTTAAAATAAAAAACAAATATTAACCTGTAAGCGTTGGAAAGACACAATGATACAATGAACAGTGCACACGAAATTCAAATAATATAAATATAGAATGCTGAAACAGATAAAAAAAAACATTCAATCACTAAAATATTTAAATTAAAACGCTAGTAAAACATGAAACTTCAGATGACATTAGAATAGAATCCGGTATAAAGGGGAGAGAGAGTTCACTGGAAACAAATGAGTCAGCATGCTGCATCCGTAGTGATGGATTTGAAGAATGCATCTGAAAAAAGTCCATGTGATACAAGAAGGAATGGAACAGATTCTATCGAAAGATTGGCTGTGGATGTCACAATTACTTTCATTCACATTCCAGAGTTCCCTCTTCCCTTTAGCTCACATACAGTGCTTCCAAAGTTGTCAAAAGTTACAAAAGATGGAGCACGGGTGGTGCTCAAAATTTGCTTTTTTTGTGAGAACGAAATTTGAATTTACGATATGAAATTGTCTTTGAAGAAGACGCAAACACTGCAAATCGCGAGTTAATTAATTTTTCTCAGTCTGTAGTTTGTAGCCGTTCATTGAACATGGAGTTTCTACAAAAACATACCGACTCTCTAGCCTCCTTTTCTCCTTTTCACCTGGGACAATACATTTTGCTCCTCGAGTTTGTTTTTGAGTTTGGTGAAGGTATCTGCAGTCTCTTTAAGACACTTCTGAAGTGGTGCTGCATCGGCGAATCGGACTTTTATTGTCATCTGTGTTCTTGGACCGATGAATTTGTAGAAAAGTGGAAGGGGCTGTGCCTCCAGTTTGCTGGAATCCGCCAGGCTCCGAATTTGTCTCTCCAACGATGTAAGATTGACGGTACGACGTCTACTATCGACGTTGTCCCACGTTCTCAGAATTGAATTCTCTTCATTTGTGAATTCTTGCCTGTCACGTCTTCTAGCGGTCTCTTCGGCGAACATTTTCTCAAGCTCTTTTCTTGGAATCGATTTTTCGACTTTTGCTTCCATATCATTCCAGAATTTGATCATTTCCATGTCATCGTCATCAAACATCACGGAGTCGTTAGGACGTTGGTTTCCCGTGGCTTTTTGGTATAGTTTGCAGATGAGACAAAGGTCAGCGGTTTGTTGATAGGGTAGATCAACAAACCGCCGTCTGAACTTTTCAGTGCAATTCGAGCATGCCCAACGTGGCTCGAAATCCACGTCATCTAGAATAGGGTCATCATAGAAAGTGCGCGGATGGTGCTCAACGAGTTGGGAGCGTTTGTATTGGTAGTAGAAGGCGGAAACTTCGCCAAGATGATAGTTCCTCATCTGAAAAAGTGATTATAGTCAGAAAGCGTCCTAGATGCGCCGGTCGGTGTTCTGCTGTAAGTCTGAATGTGTGTATATCCATTACTTACCGCCCTTTCTTGCAAATCCCTTGGATAAAGGACAAAAACCATTTCTTTTTCTCTCGCCTCTTTCAACTGTTTGAACAAATCTTCAAATCTCAAAACTTGGCACCTTGCCAACGGCTGAAATTTCTGTGGGAGCTCTTGCAAAGTTTGATCGATATTTTCCAAACTTTTACTGTAACAGTAATCATTCTTCATAAGATTTTGTAGAGCAGTGTCCAACGGAATTCGGCCATCAAACTGTCTCCAAATCGCCTTCCAGTACTCAAAACGGAAGAAACCGTTGTTGAACATTCCTTCCGGAGCTTTCCAGATGAGCTCATCTCTTCTTCTGTCAGGACCGACACCGGGTTGGTTGATTCGTAGTTCCAAATCCGCTTCATCGACTTGATAGAGCTTACCCACTCTTGATCGTTTCGCCTTTATCGTAGGCTTTGTCATGACCAATTTCCTTTTATCAACTTCTTTTAGATTGCCTTGGAGGTCCACTGGCTTGTGAGCCTTTGGAAATTCGAAAGGAATTCTGTTTAGGCCAATTGGAACTTTGACACCGTATTCTAAAAAGATTTCAAACAGTTTCCAGATTCTAGCTCTCAAATAGTACACCTCATTTAAATAACTTTGATGAGGAGGAGCTGTATGTATCAAACTGAAAGGCGAGGTGACCTCTCTCTTCATTCACAAGACCTGCTTATGGCTGAACTCACTCTGAATATTGACTACTCCTTCCTCCGCTTTCTTCTCATTTTCGTTCTCCCGCCTTGATCTCTTCTTCGGCACTTCCTCTTCCTCCAGTTCCACTAAATCATTTCCCTTCTCCTGCTGCTTCCTCAATTCCTGTCTTGGGCTGGTCGTCGTTGCATTAGCCGATTTCACGTTCACCACAACCTTCAGAAACTGGATATCAGGATTAAGAGAAGTTTCCAGATTTTGAAAATCCGAATCCTCGGAATCACTCGGCGCTCGATGATCTTCTTGAAGCTCCGGTAGTGGCAGCAGTGACGGTGGATACCCACCTTCTTCGTCTGAGGACGAAATAATGGAAGCGCTTCTTCCGCGCTTATTTTTGTTGATCATTTGGCGAGTGCAGTTTTCTTGCGGTTAACTGGATTCTGGTGCCTGAACGATTAAAATCGATAAAAACGTTAGGGTAGCAGTTTGAGCGGAGATTGACGGAATGTGTGCATAAATTGGCAACAGTTGTGCAGAGATTGACAGCAATTGTACATACAGTAAGCCTATAATAATATTGCGCTTGCATCTATTGGTCATAACTTCGCTCATAGTTAAAAAAAAACCATATCCATGGAAAACAAAGAAAACATCAAATTTAACAAGTATTAAAGGAACCGGACAGCTTTTCAAAAGAGTTTTAAACTGATGGAAATCAATTTAATATTTTGTTAATACATTGATTACAGCCTGGAATCTTCGTGGCATCGAATCCAAAAGTGTGACGTCGGAATAAACTTCCAAGTAGCTTCAAGATGAGCCAATTTCTGACTTCGAACTTTTCCTTTCTTTTCTTTTCCTTTTCTTTTCCCAAAAATTTTCGGTAGGATTCAAAATCGGGAGATTCAGATGCCCAATCCACGTGAGGACGTTGAAACCAATTTTTGTGTTTTGTTGAAAAACAAAATCACGATCGATCAATATTTCGTGGTACCCATGGTCTGATTGTATTCTCCAGAGTGTCCGCGTATTGGAAATGGTTCATGGTTCCTTAATACGCCTTAACAGCCCAAAGCCCAAAGAACAAGTTAGCTAATCATCTCCTTATCATCAAATTTCCTTCTTCATGTGTGACGGTACTTGACAAGGTATCGGACTCCGATTAGACGTCGAACCCAATTGTTACCACTCGTCCCGAACTAATTAAACTGGCTTTCACCGCTTCAAACATATTTGCCTACTTTTCTATTTTTGTATTATGGTTTTTTCACTGGACGCCATCTAAATAATCCGTTTTGGATAAGACGTCTTCTGATAGGTCTTCTCGATGGCGTTTACTCTAATGGAACCGCGCCGCATGGTTCACAATCAGTTGACGTGTTGCATAGATTTTCTCTATTACGATCAATGACTATTGCAGTTTTTGGTTGTCTACCAGGCAATTTCAGCTAAACCAGTTGACCCTGAAGGTGTTTAAAAGGTAATAATGTATTCTTAACACTTACTTGATTTTCGAATCTGGTTATGACGACTGGAGTATCCGTAGGAAAGCGATTTCAATGAAGAGCAAACAGCTGAATGGCTGCTTCAGTTTGAAAGTCTCGTACGGCGCTTCGAGAAAACGATTCGAGAAAACGATTTGTTTATATCTTAAAATATCTAGTAAGCTTTATAGATACATGCCTTGAATAGATACAATTTCTATAATAATCAAAATGACAATTCATGTAAAAAAGAATTAGCTAAAACTAAAAAACACATTAAATTCTGAAAGAAAAAAAATGAAAATGATGCAAATTTCGTGTAGTTCTGCTTGAGCAAAGTTATAAGCAAGGCACGCAAGCGGAATATCATTATGACTAGTACTGTAGATGCGAAACAGTTGTGCAGGATTGGTAGAAATAGTGCAATGATTGGCAATATTTTCACAGAGATGGTTAGTAATTGCGCAGACATTGGTAGCATTTGCGCAGAGATTGGTAGAAATTGCGCAGAGATTGGTAGCAATTGCACAGAGATTGGTAGAAATTGCGCAGAGATTGGTAGCAATTGCACAGAGATTGGTAGCAATTGCGCAGATATTGTTAACAGTAGCACAGAGATTGGTAGCAGTTGCGCAGAGATTGGTAGAAGTTGTGCAGAGATTGGTAGAAATTGCGCAGAGATTGGTAGCAGTAGCAGTTACACAGAAATTGGTAGCAGTTGCCCAAAAATTGGTAGCAGTTGCACAGAGATGGTCAGCAATTGCGCAGAGATGGTCAGCAATTGCGCAGTGATTGGTAAAAGTTGCACGGAGATGGTCAGCAATTGCGCAGAGATTGGTAGCAGTAGCAGTTACACAGAAATTGGAAGCAGTTGCACAGAGATGGTCAGCAATTGCGCAGTGATTGGTAAAAGTTGCACGGAGATGGTCAGCAATTGCGCAGAGATTGGTAGCAGTTGCAGTTACACAAAGATTGGTAGCAGTTACACAGAGATTGGTAGCGATTGCGCAGAGATGGTCAGCAATTGCGCAGATTGGTAGAAGTTGTGCAGAGATTGGCAGCAGTTGCAGTTACACAGAGATTGGTAGCAGTTACACAGAGATTGGTAGCAATTGCGCAGAGATGATCAGCAATTGCGCAGAGATTGGTAGCAGTTTTCAAAGGAGGGGAGTCAATCCGATCTTATTTTAAAATTCATGTCCTACTTCATTTTCTTAATCCTATCTTACACAATTCACTTCTAATTTACTTTCTGATTCTTCAGATTTGAATACAAATTTATCAAAACTGTCGTCAAATGTGATGTATTGCGTGCATACACACAGCACTAAGCAGAGGTTGCGAAAATACTTGTTGCGAAGTGTCCTAGTTGTTGGAAAATATGCGTGAGCTGCAATTCAGTGATAATTAGCAAAGTACTTTAAAAACCTGAAATGTTAAATAAAAATAAAACAACTGAAGGCACGCTGAATCAGGGGGGGAGGGTAGACAAAAATCGAAAAGCACGAGTGAGGAGAGACGCAGCATGAAAAGAGACGGAAAATACGCGCACCATTTGCTTGTAGCGTCCGTCGCAATGAACCCCGACGGGAAATGAAATGTATCGATTCGTCACCAAGTGGGTCAAATGAGGGAATTCCTGTCTGCGGACATTTGTGTGCATTGGTCTCGCGGAAAGTGCTCTTTTGGGTAAACAGTATGCGATTTTTTGCGGAGCGGTGGAGCAAAGTGAGATTGCAAGACCTCTCGAACTTCAGTACTATAAACTTTTCACCTCTAAACTATTCTCGAGATTCTAGGCAAATTGTGTTAAATGCTCTCGAGACGGTTCCCTTCCCGCCTCTGGAGTACCGCGAATCTTGAGTTCAGCCTCTTGTCTCAAGTCTCGAGAATCGAGAACCGAAAACAAAAACTACATTTCAGAACTAGGAACGAAAGTAAGTACAAATTAAAAAATGTTGAAGATCCTTCAAACTGCCCCCCCCCCTTCCGTCAACTCATTTGGGAAGCATTATTTTAAACGACGGGGAGAAATAGTTTGCTCGCTCTCTCCAACTCTGAAGTGTGCACTTTTCGTTATTTTGTGAGAACTCAGTGTTTGCGGACATAAATCCAGAAACGGAAATTTCGTCACTTTATTTATTTTCGGCTTATTTATTGAAGCATACAAATTAAATGAAACTCGGAAAAACTGGTATTTGCCACGAACTATGAAATGAGCTATGAAGAACAGTTAAAATTATTGGAACCGTGAACAATTCCCAATATGCGGACAACCTGGAGAATGCAATCAGATCATGGGTACCGCGAAATATTGATCGATCTTGTTTTTGTTTTTCAACAAAATACAAAAATTGGTTTCAACGTCCTCATGTGGATTGGGCATCTGAATCTCCCGACTTGAATCCAACCGAAAATCTTTGGGAGGATCTGAAAGGAGTTCGAAGTCAGAAATTCGCTCATCTGGAAGCTACTTGGAAGTGTATTCCGATGTCACACTTTTGGATTCGATGCCGCGAAGATGCCAGGCTGTAATCAATGTATTAACAAAATATTAAATTGATTTCCATCAGTTTTTTTCCTTTAAAACTCTTTTGAAAAGCTGTCCGGTTCCTTTAATACTTGTTAAATGTGATGTTTTCTTTGTTTTCCATGAATATGGTTTTTTTTAACTATGAGCGAAGTTATGACCAATACATGCAAGCGCAATATCATTATAGCCTTACTGTATGTACAATTGCAGTCAATCTCTGCGCAACTGTTGCTCATTCATGCACAAATTCCGTCAATCTCCGCTCAAACTGCTACCCTAACGTTTTTATCGATTTTAATCGTTCAGGCACCAGAATCCAGTTAACCGCAAGAAAACTGCACTCGCCACATGAATCGTCGATACAACTCCGGAGCTCCCAACACACCTTACGGAGTGTCATTCTGGAAAGTAAAATGTCGAATGCTCCTGTTCTACAAGCCCTGCCGGTCCCAGCATCATTGCGATCTAAACACTGATGAGACTGATCCACTAACAGACAAGCATACCAGCTGCTCTGCCATTCTAATTGGGATTTTTATATAATTCACAAAAAGGGAAAAGAGAAAATGAAGGTTTTCTGTGTATTGTTTTTTGAATATGTCTTCCTAAACAAAACTCACTTCGATTTGAAATCAATTTTCGAAATTTTCATCGGAAACACCGAGATAACCCACTGTTATTGTACAAGTGCAGGTCGGGTATTGTCATACAACATTTGCCTACTTTTGTTTGAAATATTTTCAGATGTTTTCCGATTTTTACCTTTGCATACATTTCGGTAATTTCAAAATGAAACCAAGGAAATCTGCAACAAATCTAAATTTCCGTTGACTAATGTACGTTTGCAATGGTTGCGCTAAAAAGTTAAAAGAGAGAGATACCTGGTTTGTGAATCGTTATGTGGTTACAACAAAATATACAATTATTTCAGTTGTGGCGCAATTATAAAATACGTCAGGAACCACGGATTCGAGCAGTTGAAAAAAATTGTCTCTAATAATTTGGATAAAATCCTATACAGTACTGGCCAAAAAGGTATTCGCAAACAGTTTTTCGAGCATAACTTTTGTGAAACTTCCCGGATCGATTTGATATTTTAAGACAAAATGTAAAACGGTAAAAGAAATTGATTCAACAACAAGAATAGTAAAATTTTCGAAAATTTGAAAAATATCGAAAAGCTTATGAAAATGGCGAAAAACCGAAAAATGGAACTTTGACTTTTGAGATCTAGGAAAGACCGGTAAATGAAGAATAACAATAAAATATGATTAAAATAGTTTTATTACTTTGTTGGGTAGCCTTTGGCGTCGAAGACCGGCTGACATCTTCTTGGCATCGAGTCGAAAAGGTGTCGATCACAGACATCGGGATGACTTGCTAGACAGATTGGATTTGATCGAATTTCTGATTGGCATTCGATGCACGGACCCTCTGAGTTGTCTCTCGACATGCTCCCAAAGGTGTTTGATCGGATTCAAGTCAGGAGATAGACTCTGCAAGTCCAGAAGATCCACGTGGCGGCGTCGGAACCCGTCCTTGATAATCTTCGATGTGTGCTTCGGGTCGTTATCCTGTTGGAAAACGAACGACCGGCCCGCATTAGACCGTGCCCAGGGTCTCATTGTGTTTTCCAAGATTTCTTCTTACACAAATCGATCCATGATGCCCGTAATTCTTCTCAAGAGGCCGATTGAAGTCCGAGAGAAACGTAGCGTAGCATGGGCCAGAGCTCATTTCCACTGGGGACGCCAGAATTAGGCTAATCACGTGTTCAGCGATGAATCCAAGTATAATCTGTTTGGTACTGACGGTATCAAATGGCTTCGCCGTCCGGTTGGATGTCGGTTCGATTCCAGCTACCAGCTCCAACCGTCAAGTTCGGTGATGGTTTGGGGCTGTTTCTCTGGGACTTCAATCGGCCCCCTGAGAAGAATTACGGGCATCATGGATCGATTTGTGTAAGAAGAAATCTTGGAAAACACAATGAGACCCTGGGCACGGTCTAATGTGGGCCGGTCGTTCGTTTTTCAACAGGATAACGACCCGAAGCACACATCGAAGATTATCAAGGACGGGTTCCGACGCCGCCACGTGGATCTTCTGGACTTGCAGAGTCAATCTCCTGACTTGAATCCGATCGAACACCCCTGGGAGCATGTCGAGAGACAACTCAGACGGTCTCAGATGAGTAAATTTCTCTAAAGGTACACGCTGAAGGCAAAGGGAACGGTTCAATTATGTTTATTTTAATTATATTGATAAGGATAAGAAGTCAGAAAAGTTTCGCAACCATATTCTACTCAAAATTCCAGCAGAAGTCAACAACAAGGACACCATCGAGCTAGCTGGCCTACAATCATCAAACTATAGGGTGGGTGATAAATACTGTTACATGTTAGAAACGTTACAAATGTCTTCAAACAATTTTAATCTTCACCAGAATTGAAGAAAAGTTTATTGAAATGATACAAAAATAAGTTTCAACAATAGTTTTCAAATCGCCCTCCTTCTCTTCCTATTGGCTTTAATAAATTCGAATCTCTGGCTTTTTCAGCTGCTTCGTTTCTATTGAAGCGATTCGGCTTTCTTTTCACTTTCCGACATCTCCACACGATTTCACTGGTAATGATAAAAACGCACAATAATACACCAATGTCGCAAAGAACAATGCATCTAGATGGAGGGCATTGAGTTTTTGAAGAAACCGGTGCGCCTTTGAAGCTTTTTCACTTACGTGTAATTCCAAATATCGGAATTAAATGGAAGACTTGAATTCGACATTTTAAGCTATCCGTAAAGATCTGTAAATTCTTGTCTTGAAAAATTCAATTCGGATGCCCGCAAAACTGACGGAAGATCACAAATCCTTAAAGAGCAAGTTGAAATGTTGTTTTTCTTCTGAAATATTCTAGAAAAAGTGAAAAGTAGGGAAAGGCAGAGAATGCTCATCTAATTTTAATCTTTAAAAATTTCAAGAAGAAAAACAATACTTGATAGGCAATTGTTTTATACCTAAAATGAATAACGAATAATAAATTAAGAATTGAAGTTTTTCAAAAGTTATTTGGGGGGTGGGGTGGGGTAACCCCTTGGAATCAGGATGAGTCACGCTTATTTTAACAATTTTCACAAATCTTTGTGGTGTGGTGTATATTTTTCATAGAGAAGCAAAACATTCCGAGATCCTCTGCCATTTTTCTGATGGAACGGTGAGAATTTCTTCGGATTCGTTCTCTGACGGCTTTTACAGCCTGAGGAGCTGTAACAGTGACTGGTCTTCCTCTTCTGGCTCTGTCCTTGAGTTGGCTCTGTCCCTACCAGTGTCCTCGAAACGTTTGATTGTTCTGTGAGCCGTTGATCTTGCGATTCCGAGCCGATTTGCCATCTTATACGGCTTCTCATCACCATTGTAAAGCTCAATAATGGTAGAGCGATGAACACTAGGCTTCACCATTGCGCTGAAAAACAACCGATCATTCTGAAACTTGGCAAAACGAATAATGATAAAATAATGAACAAAATTTTGAATTATTTGTGCGCGCAAAATGCGCCAGCAGCCTGCTCCATGGCGCCAAACTTGCGTCGCCGTTCCTGTGAGGCGGACGCGGACATTGTCGCGTTGAAAATATGGCGAAACAGTAAAAAATGAGAATTTTCAGTTAATCTTGACAGCGTATTCCAATTCAACTTGTCGAGAGCATTCAGAATTATATAATCATCGACTATTTCCTTTGGTTTTGAAAGTGAAAGTTTCTAGAGCTTTAGCGCAAGTGCGTCATAAATAATAGGATGGGTTTCAAACCCCATAACTTCCGTTGACTCGATTGAACAGCCGAATTAAAGAAATATGGAAAAAAGACAATGTTTGAAGGAGTTCCGGGCAAAAAGATCTTCCTTCTGACGACGATGTCTTCATTAGATTGGAAAGCCATGCAGAATGCGTTGCCAGAGGCCAAAACGCAAGTGGAAACGGAGAAGTCTGCTCAGGTTTTTTGACAATAACGTTTGGCTTTCATGCATTATCCAAGTTTTCGTTTCAGACCGACAAATCCGTTGCCAAGGAATAGGAATCGGTGGAGTCAGAAAAGAAAGAGGTGGACATGAACTTCATTGTCGAAAATTCATAGAAATAAAAAGTAATGACACTAAGAGATTTGAACATAGCGCGACGCAAAAACCTGCACCCTCAGACACGCAAATATGTTTTCTCCATTGAGGTCAACTTTCTCGTCCCGTCAAAAAGTGAGGAACTCATCCAGATTCAGAAAGATGATCAATGATAGTTACTTGAGGATGTTTGAGAGACACCGCTAGTTCGTACGACGTTGCTCTACATTCTTCTTGTAGCGTTCTTGTTGTCAAATATACCATGAGTTATACTCACTTGACAACTTGAAAGTACCTTGACGCTCCTTAGGGTTTTGCCCTCAAAACTAGAGCATCAAGTCTTTCCTATTTTACTATAATTTTCCCGTAATAAACAATAATTTCATCAACAACAACTCCATTTTCCTTTCCGTTGTAAAAACCTTTATTTAAATTCCCGCGCAATATATTCGACGCAAGTGCGCACCTGCACAAGCGCAGCGTACGCGTCGCGTGCCGAAACATATTCGAAAGTCATGACGAAATGTCTGACAGTTTGTTTTTGAGTTAGGCCGCTGTTGTGCTCGCGTTACCTTTTTAGCAGCACACAGATTTTTCCTCTCGACTTTCTCACCCCCCCCCCCCCCCTTCTGTGGTTTTTCCCCCTTGGCGACCTCTCGGAGACTTCAAAAAGTCCGCCTTGGGGCAGTTTTTCACACACATTTTGATTATAATTTTGTTTAAATATTTATCCATTTATTATTTATTTCGTTCGAATAAATGGATTGTTTTAGCACATACCGTTTTATGTTACTAGCACCGCTCATCACTGACGCCTTTGCTTTATTCTTCCGAATGCGTCACATTCGCATTCCGTCGGCAAGTCACGAGGTTTCCGACCCTCTACTTTCTGTGACTTTTCCGCAGTTCTCGAGATATCCATAAGTGGACGACCGGATCTCGGTTTATCTTCAAGATTATAGATCTTGATGGTCACTAAAGATCACTAAAACTTGATGGTTGTATAGAAAACATCTCGAGTCTTAATGTGTCTTATATTCTTTCATATTCACATTTTAAAACAGCATAGCTCATATACCATGATGTTCCAACCAAACGAATGAGCATCCAAAAGTATAAAAAGTTTCGGGAAAGCAGAATGGTCCATAAGAAATTATATAATATATTGGACGAGAAAAGCAGCCAAAAATGCTCTGGAGCTTAACATTTTCAAAGTTGCTCTGCTGCTGAAGTTTTCAATTATCAATTATCAATTTCAATTTCGTGACTCGAAATAATACATTTTATTTATATTCGCTTTTATTCATTGGTGTAAAATTCGAATTTCCCCGATAGGCGGAAACAAAATTCACTGTCAATACTTTACAAGAAATAAAAGCTAATGGCACAGAAAATGAAGAGTTCAAGTGACTGCTTAGACGGGTTTACCATCGATGCTCATTCGATGGCATTACGAGCCTTCCGTATTGGAGAACCGCTAACCAGGGTTCCAAAGTGTACTGCAACATACGACATATTTAAGGCCCTTGAACTGTTGATAGCACCGCTCACCACTGCCAAAAATGCGAAGACAGCCAATCTCATCGTGTGGGAAATTCAAAGACGAGTAGATTATTCGAGCTTTTATATAGGAAAAAATCAATATATTTTCTTTTTTTTTTCAATATTAAGTTTAGTTTACGCGGTCATATATATTGGATTGAGGAATAAGTTCGTAGAGTTTTTATATTATCTTTTGTTTCACAACAATTTTCTTGTTGTTTGGCAAAGTGTATATCGCTGATAGCGCTTTTTCTGCTCTACAAAACAGTGTTTTTAGTTTGTTCTGAAATGTTTATTTTTTATCATTTTTCAAGCTTAGAAATGAACTATCCAGGAGGCAAAAATCAGCATTTTCAACATCTGCTCTTCTTTGCTTTTCATCGAAAGCAAAAAGCAGCCGAAGCCGCTCGGGAAATATGCAGTGAGTATGGAAAAGGTGTCTTAGGCGTGTCTACTGCACAAAAATGGTTCGCAAAGTTCACAAATGGCGAATTTAATCTTGAAGACACGCCTCGAAGCGGACGACCTGCAGAATTAGACGAAGAGAATCTGAAGGCACTATTGAAGGAAGATGGTCGCCAAACAAGTCGTGAATTGGCCGGAAAAATGAACTCTTATTATTAATCTTTTTATTATTATTCTTATTAAACTATACCAGCGGAAAGTTCGCGGCTACGCCGCGACTTCCACTGACTTCCACTGGCTTTCGTTTAGAAATAATTGTAAGCGTTCAATTTTTCCACTTGTTAGTAAAACAATTTATTAGCAGAACGTCAAAAACCAAATAAGATTAACATCACGTGCCGTATCCCAACTACCCTACAACCTCCTAAATATATGGTTTCGAAGCGCTCGGGTGGTCATGACTCCATCCCGAAAATCAAAGTAAAAGACCCACGATCTTTTGAGTTATTCAATGAAACGTCTTGGACAGAGTCACGGACAGACAGAACTATTCGCTTAATAATAAGTAGATCTCTTTGTTTGAGAATTCCTTTCCCTCGATGTGACTAAATGGCGATCGCATGGTGGGTACCGTATCCTTTATTCGAATGGTAACTTCATTTCTCAAATAGATGAGCTTGAGCGAAATAGGGTCGCTTAGTCGAACTTACATTTCTTAAAGTCCTCTCTATCTCCTTTTTTTCTAGAAGAGTCGTTTTCTATCGTTTATCTTGCTCCTTGAAGTGATTATCTCGCTGGTTGTTGGACCCTCTTTGGTTTGCGGCGTTGGGTATGCGGAAACTGGTGAACTCCTCGTGGTCCTTCTTTACATCTTCTCTGCAACTTGGTGATACGCATATGAAATTGGAGTTATATCTGCTTATGAAGCGTCGCAAGTTTCTTGGTAGCATGGTCAGCTTCCAATATAAAGTCTGGAGAACCGAGAACCGACAACAAAAACTACATTTCAAAGCACGAAGAAGAATAGTTTGCTCGCTCTCTCCAACTCTGAAGTGTGCACTTTTCGTTATTTTGTGATAACGCAGTGTTTGCGGACATAAATCCATAAACGACAATTTCATCACTTTATTTATTTTCGGCTGATTTATTGAAGCATACAAATTAAATGAAACTCGGAAAAACTGGTATTTGCCACGCCCGAGGCAATACTAGAAGATCGGGATACATGGATCGGGGTAGCAGGTAAGATAAGTGAACTGTGCGGGGAAAGGTGATGTGAAATTGGGTGGGGGGGGGGAGGAGCTGGGACACTGACAACAATGGTATTCCACAGCTCGAGGAAAAATCATCAAAATGGGGAAGATTTGAAGATGATTTTGAAGTTACAAAAGTAGGCGCGGGAGAAGCCATTCCATTATTTTGTCCTCAGGCGAAGATGGGTTTCCGAGCAACCATGGCGTGACAGATTAGACACCTCCAACCATTGGACCACGCACATTTCACCTGTGCATGAAAAACTGAGCTAATTAAGATCGATCCCAGTTTTATGCTCAGTGAACGCATTTAGTGTCTCAGAAAGTCCGTTGACCCAATTGACCCAATTTACGATAAGTTTACCGTTCCTGATTACGCTCTCATTTTAAAGTTTTCAGGTCTTGAAAGAATAACTTCACATCTTTAAACTGAAAGATTCAATTGAAAGATGTGAAAGCCTGCTGAGAACTGCAATTCTCCCTGTAATTAGATCGAAAGTTTTCAAAAATTCAAATTTGCAAGAAGTATAAAGGAATATTTCTATTCTCTATTATTTTTTCAATGAAAATCATAATATTAGGTATTAAAGCAATTCTTTAAAGCTGAAAAGAACAACAGACGAATAAATAAAAAAAATCACATTTTCCTGATCACCTGTTAACCAGAAATACACCCATATTGAACACGATCTAATCATAGAAAAGTGAATCGGAAGCATTTTTAAAGAGTGGGTAAATGAGGTTCATGGCGAACGGAGTTATGTGCAATCCATCATAATAGTATCCAAGTTTTGTTTTTTCATCGTAGCTCTTCGTTTGATTCCCGTTGAATAGCACGTCGGCTATCCGAATCAGCTCGCATTTTGAGCATCTGAAAAGCAACTAATAGCTTCTGGAATATTCTTATATTAAACTCACTGTTTCAAAAGTGCTTCTTGCCGTTTGATAGCATTAAGATAAGAAAGATCAACCTTGAATAGGCTTTGTGTCACATTTTTGCCTTCTTCCAGAAGTTTCGCAAACTGGGAGAGGCGTAAGTTTGTGGGAGGTGTGTACGATTCAAGCATATAGATTTTTTTTTTCACATTATTCTCATATTTCCGCAGAGTTGTAAGAGCTTCTTTGAATATTTCATCATTTTCAACAGGCAGCATTTTCAAAGGATTTCGCAACTTGTCAGGTCTGAAAACTTCTAAATTTTTCTGCGATATTCTACGGCTAAGACACTGAGAGATGCTTCAATGTATATTTTTACTGTAGCCCACCTATCTAGTATGAATAAAATATCTGGAATTTTCTTGAATACGACATCCATGTACGCATCGTGCGACTTTTGGCAGCGCCTTTTATTGGCGACTGTCAACACCTCGCAGTCTGAAAATTCAGAATTATTCCAGTTCTCCACTTATTGTCAACTCGAAAGCAAACTCATTTCACTCACATGAATTACTGTACTTGTACATAGCTCTCGCGTGATTCTTAAATGACTTGTATACTAAAGATCCGAGATTCGGTGCCAGACTGTTTCCTACGATAAAAACTGTCAAGTTTCCAGTCAGATTTCCCTTATCAAATTCACAATGTCCATGCTCCGTTGTGTTGGGAAAACAGTTTGAGAGTACCAAATGTTTGTATTCCTCCCTCGCCCATTTCTTGTTCAACAGAGCAGCTTCTTCTGTGGAACGGATTTACTTAGGACGATTTTTTGAATTGTAACTTTCGGAAACTCACTAAGCGTAATATTGTCGAATGTGCTGGAAGCGGGAGTATGTTCTTCGTGAGCATATCTTATATTCTCCACTAATCTGATTATTTCACGTTGTTTCAGCCAAATCAAAACAATTGACGCATAGAATATAAAAACAATGAGCATTATCTCTATCATTCCACGATTAAGGTACCATTTTTCAAACGTCTCGAATGACGCCACTGCTAGAAAGATTGAGACGACAATGGCACAGAGATAGACTGAAACGCGGTCATACGTGAAACTGAGTATGAACAACTCAGGGCTTAAGAAAAAGGATCTGTTCAGGAATTGGAGTTCCTTGCTTCTTTCAGAATATTTTCTCTCAAAGAAGTCTGTTTAAGTGACTTGTGCTACTAGACCATCAGAAAAGAGCCGTCCTCACCCACCGGCAATCTGATTCTCATGATAGTGCTTCACATAGACATAAATCGGCCAATGAATTAGATACAAACTGTATGAAATATCCCCCATGTAGACCAAAATGCTGAAACTGTTTCCTGAGCATTAATCGTTTGATTAACGCAGCTCACCGGTGTTTCATCAGATTCACTTCACACGACGAGCCGGCCAGGATAATTACACCAGAAAGAAATGTGCATGTCTGGAACAGATTTGTTGAACATTTTTAGGAAATGTGACACTTCTTATATCGAAAAATAAGAAGTATTCAGATGCCAAGAAACATTCAAAATGACACATTTTACGAATTTCATTCCTCGAACTTGAATCTTGAGCTCTGCTTTACACCTTACAATTCTCAATTGTGATTCTGGAAACTTCCATGTTGCAAATGATAAGAAAACCAAAGAGAGCAAAGATGCCCAGAGTAAAATATGAAGAGGGAGACGGCTAACATTCTGCCGGGTTTTCGTAATGAGAACGTCGTCGTCATCGCCTTCGTTATCTTCTCCATCGAAAACTTCTTCCGATTCGTCCGCGAGTAATAACTCAGAGTACTTGCTGGCGTTTTCATCAATGTTAATAAGGTCTGTGGAGAGAAAATATACCGCAGAGCCAATCATAAATTGCCAGATACGACAGAAAACGCTTTAAATGATAGTTCAGAAGTTTATAGAATCAATTAGCCAACCTATTAAACGCCACGTGATCCGTTGAAAGCAATTGATTTCCCAACGAAGCAATAATGATGGTTGTGTAAAAGAAGGCCATGAATAGGCGCGTTGGGCACAATGATAAGAAATAGAATATAGTTGGAGCCAAAACGTAAAACTGCATTTCGACGCATAAGGACCAGGTATGAGTGAAAATGTCTTCTGCTTGATTTAACTGGAAATCGATTCAATTTCAAAAAAATTCAACCATTATCCGCAGTTATTCTCTACCATTTTGAAGTACAAATTGTTATCCGAGTGTTCGGCCATATTACGGTACAGGAATATAGAGCTCCATGCGGAATCCATATTCATTGAAACAAATGTATTGGGGAAGAGCCAGAAGACGCAAATACATCCTATTAAGCGGGAGTTGTTTAATTTAAGTGTGTTTGACTGTTTTCAGTAAGGCTTCCACGAAAGACGAAGACAAAAAGTCGTCTTTCCTCTCGTCGTTCGCCTCCTCGTCTTTCCGCAATAAAAAAGTTGGGTATAATACAATAATTCCCCCCCGCTTGATATAAGAGTGACCCCCCGGTGGAAGACTGTGGAATGACCCCCCACCCCTTCCCATAACGTCAGTTTTTTCCACCAATTTTTACAATTTTCACAATTGTAAAAATTTGTTTCATAATTAAAAAAAAATTTTCTTAATTTTTACGTGGCATCATGAACTAGTTTCATTTTCATATTTTCATTTCATTTCGTCTGAATCTCATGGAAATATTGGAAGGGGGGGGGGGAATATTGGAAGGGGGGGATCATTCCTAGGTCTTCCGGTGGGGGGATTAGTACTGTTTGTTGGGGGTTGATTATTGTAGATTACCTAGGATCCAAATATTACCCCCCATTTCAACTGGCGGGGGATTAATATTGGATAACGACTTCGTATAGAAGCCCCCCAACATTAATTATCCCCCACATCAATTTTGATAATGAATAACGTTGGTTGGGGGGCTATTATCGATGGTGGGGGGCGGTTGTAGGGTGGGGGGCGATTCTTGGAAATTACCAAAAGTTGTGTGCTGTATACACAATGTATTTTACTTGACGCGCACAGTGCATTTAATTTGACGACAATTTTACTTTTTTAAAAATGAATTAATGTTTAAAATAGTTTTTTTTTATTTGCAATAAATGGATTTTTATTCTAAATTTTCAAATAAAACAAATATATTTCACATTTTTGACAGATAATGGATTCACCCGAAGAATATTATAATGGGCCAATCAAAAGAAATGCCGATTTTCCTACGAATTCTCCCGCTGTTTCCTCTTCGAAAACGAGTAGAAAAAGAAAGTTAGAAGAGATTCAAACTGCATTAGATTCTGTACAATATTATGAGGTATTTAACAGATTTTAGTAATTTTCTGTGCATTAGAACCACATTTTGCAAGTAAAAGCACCGGAGGAGTTCAACGAAATTTTCGATAGTTCTACAAGAGCAACAATCAATCGAATTCGATGTTTGAAATTCTTCAAAATTTTGAGTTCGTCGACTGGAGGTGACAGAACGTACTAAAAAAATAAAAAAGAAAAAAAAATTGTTTTTAAGTGCACATAAAAAAGGAAAAATGTTAAAGGTTAAAAAAGATTTTTTTTTTCATAATAAAATCACTAATTATTCAACAATTTTTGGGGGTTTTTTTAAGTAAAACTCTTATTTCCTATCGTTTGCCACAGAAATGATGTGTGTTGCGCGTCAAATAAAATGCATGTGCACCAGCGCAATGTCTATCTCCACGTAAGACGAATTAAAGACGAAGAAAAAAGGCGCTATCTTAGTTGGTGGAGGGGGGGGGGGAGTCAATGGTTTTTCGACTTTTTTGGATTGTTTTTGTTTATGAAAATGTTTGTTGTTATTGTTAAAATATTTGTAAGTTATTTCTTTCACACGTGACGCTTACTCGTGGCGCGAAAACCACGATTCGATCTGGAAATCCGAAACTCCGCGCCCTTTCCTCGCCTCCTCCCTTCCCCCTCTTTCCTGTATGCATTCCACACTGTAGGAAGACAAACAGCGGTAGAAAAAGACGAGATGTCGGCGAAGACCAGACGAGACGGCCGAAATTTTGCCCAAATGGAAGCCTTAGTTTTCAGACAAATTGCGAACTCACCAATCAGAATAACTAACAAGTAAAGTGGCAAAATTCGCTTAGCGCGACGATAATAAAAGCGCACAACTGACTGCGATGTGATTGGTTTTGAACCGAAGATCATCGTCATTAAAAATCCAGAAAGCACGAAGAATCTTTAAAAAAAGGTTGCGAAAAGTCTATTTTAATGGGAAAACGCAACAACTTACATATCAACACCGATATAGCCATTAGGGAACAACAGCGGAAAAAAGTGAAATGCGAGAACGGCAACAATAGCAAGACCTCTAATACCTTGTAAATCATCCCGTTTCATTTGAATTTCTATGAAAATTTTGATTATATATAGATAGACATATATATATATATATATGAAAGGAAATAAAAAACCAAGTTAGAAGTTACATCGTTTCTTCTTGTCGCCTCTATTTCTAGGCACTCTATATATGTATGTAAATATATGAAGACATATGCAAATGTTAATGTATATATGAAAAAATGTAGAATGTTTTAAATACAGTCTGACACAAAAGTCCGTGGACAAGTTTGTTTTACGTATTAAAGATATTTAAACTTAATTAACAATTTTAAAATTTTTTATATTATTTAGAGAATACTTCAAAATTTAAAAATCAATACTTATTTTTTCTTATTAATTAAAAAAAAATTATATGAATTAAAATTGGGTAAATTCCAAGAATCGCCCCCCACCATCGATAATACCCCCCAATCAGCGTTATTCATTATCAACATTGAGGGTGGGGATAATTACTGTAGGGGGCTTATACGGAATGCAAAAAAACGGCGGAATCCGGAATGCGGAATGCGGAAAACGGAATTTCAACCATTCATGAAGGAATCAAATGATAAAAATGGGCTCTGTACGCAAAAATTTTTGCGGGAGATCAAAAAAGTATACTTTTCACCAGTGTGTCGTTTCGAAAGCATTTCGAGAAATTTTTCGAGAAATTTTTCGAAAAATTTCTCGAAAAATTTTCGAAAAATCAACGAGAAAAATTTTTCGAGGAGTTTTCGAGAAATTTCCGAAAAATTTTTCGAGAAATTCTCGAAAAATCCTCGAAAAATTTCGAAACGTGTTGGAAACGAAAGAAGAAGAATAAGAAACGAAACGTGTTGGAATAAGAAACGTGAAACGTGTTGGAAACGTGTTGGAACGACACTCCGAAATAACGCAAAGCGCGGTGTTTATCGTATTTTCATTCAAATCATTTTTCGTGATTTCTCGAAAAATCTTCGAGAATTTTTCGAAAAATTTCCGAAAAATTTTTCGAGAAATTCTCGAAAAATTTCGAAAAATTTTCGAAAAATTTTCGAAAAATTTTCGAGAAATTTTTCGTGAATATTTTTCGGAAATTTTTCGAAAAACGTATTTTTCGAGAAAAAATTTTTCGAAACGACACACTGCTTTTCACAACAATTGAGAATAAAGTATTGAAACTCATAGTTGGGCGGAATTGGATTTTGAGAACTCGGAATCCGGAGAACGGAAAACAATTTTTTCACGGAATCCGGAAAACGGAAAAAAATTTTTTTCACGGAATCTGAAATCCGGAAAACGGAATGAAAAAACGGCGGGATCCGGAATTCCGCTCTTCTCTGATACGAAGTTGTTATTCAATATTAATCCCCCGCCAGTTGAAATGGGGGGGGGGGAACATTTGGGTCCTAGGTAATCTACAATTATCAACCCCCAACAAACAGTACCAATCACCCTCACCAGAAGATCCAGGAATTATCCCCCCCCCCCCCTTCCCATATTTTATATATGAGAAACCGACGAGATTTGAAATTCAGACGAAATTAAATGAAAAAATGAAAATGAAACTAGTTCATGATGCCACGTAAAAACCGAAAATAATTATGAAAATTGTAAAAATTGGTGAAAAAAAACGGACGTTTTCTAGCACATAATGATGAGATAGGGGAAGGGGAGGGGGGTCACTCTTATATTAAACGGGGGAGAGTTATTGAATTATACCTAAAATTGAAAAAAAAATCTTAAAAAGTGGCACAAAAGTCCGTGGACAAACATTTAAAAATAGCTTAATAATTAATTTTTTTGTCATTTTTTTGGATTAACAAAAATAATCTATTAGGCATACTTCGGGAGAAAGACTCATTAAGGAATTTGAATCGATTTGGTCTGGGCTCCGGGCAATTTGACAACTATGTAGCCCGTACAAGAATATGGGCAATCAGTTTGCATCGGTCGCCGAGCCCTTCTATTTTGGTGAACAAAAAGCAAAATCTCAATGGAATCCGAAAGTTTTGAGTTATAAGAAAGAGAGAAAGAATATTTGTTTTCTCATTTAGGAAGATACGAATAATTTGAAAAACCTATTCGGAAATTTCGAATTCTCCCAAACCCCCCCCCCACCAATTTTTCGAGTTATCCTGTGGAAATGGAAAACGAAAATGTGGTTGAAAAAGTGAAAATGGAGATCAAGAACTTAAATTATTGGGAACATTCATTCACCGGTGACTGTGACTTCTTCAGCGTTCATTTCTTGAAATTGAGAACACTTTAATGACCGTATTCGCACACTTTTTAGTATTTTTTGTTGATGCTGGAATCGAATCGCGAAACAGTGACGCAAAAATACAGCATTAATGAGCGATTGAACTTTTGGTAACAAGATGATTTTCGATCAATAGGAAAAACCCGAGATTATGTGTGTATGTGCGTTTGTCATTCCGCTTTGGGTTTGGGCATCAGAGTAGGGCGGAAATGAATTTTAGGAACTCGGAATCTGGAATACGGAACACGGAGACTTTTTTTTTTTCACGGAATCTGAAATCCGGAAGACCGAATGAAAAAAACGGCGGAATCCGGAATACAGAATGCTGAATCCGGAATTTCGTCCTTCTCTGATAAAAACGCCAAATCGCGGAATGCGGAATGCGGAAAACGAAAGAAAATATTTTTTCACGGAATCTGGAATCTGGAAAACGGAAGTTTTTTCACGGAATCTGGAATCCGGAAGACGGAATGAAAAAAACGGCGGAATCCGTAATACAGAATGCGAAATCCGGAATTTCGCTCTTCTCTGATAAAAACGCCATATCGCGGAATGCGGAATGCGGACGGAAAACGAAAGAAAATATTTTTTCACGGAATCTGGAATCCGGAAGACGGAATGTAAAAAAACGGCGGAATCCGGAATACAGAATGCCAAATCCGGAATTTCGCCCTTCTCTGTTGGGCATCCAGCTAAATAGTTATGTGATTTTAGATTTGAACGGATTATTCAAGAAATTTCAGAAAAAACGATTTCAGAAAAACCATGTTGTTTATTCCCAAACTGGAATCTTGAAAATCTTGAAGATTTGAGTGGATTTCTCATCATATTTCATGAAAAATAAATCGGGGAAAGTAGTTCTATAATTACGGAAGAGGAATGGAGTGTTCGAAAGATGTGTGATCAATTTTCAGTGTTACGAACTGTTTCATGAATGTATAATTTTCATGGGATTTGATGTATTTGGGATGTACAAATATAAAATGGGCAAATACTCTTTGACTACACTACTCTTTGACTATATATGCATACTACAGTGCTCCACACAATCACATCCACACGTTCACCCCCCAAAAATCTCAAAGTTTCGATTTTCTGTAATTCCTAATTATTTATCATATATAATATGGAAATACCTTCATAAAAGAAAATTATGGGTCCTGGAGCGAAAATGAAATAAAACTGAGCAATCGAGAAATTCGACATTTTTCGAAAAATAGGTGCCTTTTTTCCCACATAATGATACGTTCACTTTTATTTTTTGTCGTTTTTTGAACTTTAAACTTGGTTCTAATCTGTTTATTTATCGTTTTTCTGTTTTTAGAAGACATGTCAAAAGGTAAACCTCTGAGTGAATATAAAAAGGACTAATTGACGGCAAATTGGCTGAAAGACTCTCGCACAGTCACATCTCTGAAGAAATGAAGCGTTCCCTAGGTTTAAAATATGCTGCAAATCCTTTTGGTTGTGGTATAAAGGTGTCTTCTGGTTGTCCATTTCTTCTTTCTGGACGAGACTAACGAAGAATTATTGGCAGAGCATAAAATTCTAAAGTCACTTGCTCAAAGATGACGAGCGAACTTGGACTTTGCGTATCCGTGGAGATTGTTTGCCGCGTTCTTCCGAAGAGAAAATTCATCAGACGCCGAAAAATGAGGAGGGATAAATGAGGACAAGGACACCGATCAAAATCAGATACATGGTACAGAAAATCTACGGATGAAACAAAGTTTATGTGAGCATTCCATCCCTCAAAAAGGCTATCATTGAAGCACGGCCAAAAGTGGATCAACAGCTGTTCGACAATCTTTAATTGTCTGTGGATGGCCGAATTTTTGAAGTTGCTCGACAGAATGGTCGTCCCATCAATTATTAATAATCATTCGTCTGTTATTTTCTGTTTTTTACAGTTTTGAACAAGTGAACGTATGATTTTGTGGAAAATTTTTTACCTTTTTTAAAATTAAATTTTGGTTTTTTCCTGTTGTGTGAATTTTAAGCCTACTTTAAGTTTCCATCATGAAACACCTACTAAAAGCCCATATTTCTTCAATTTTGTTTTACAGATAAGGATTACTATAGTTTTCTTAAACTGGTATTTTGTTTTCAGATTATCTTCAGTGATGAGAAGAAATTTAACAGCGATGGACCGGATGGCTACTGTGATTACTGGCGTGATTTGAGAATAAACTGAGGTCCTCACGTCGAAACTTCAAAGGTGGAGGAGTAATGGTCTGGGCAGCAATCAGTGCCCAAGGCAAAGTCAAACACCACCGACGCTCTCACCTGTCCCCGAATTCGAGCTCAACTTTTCGACACCATCGTTCTTCCCGCGCTCACATATGGATCTGAAACGTGGACCCTTACACAGAATCTTGCTGAAAGACTCCGTGTGACGCATGCATCACTAGAAAGAAAATTAATTGGAATGACCCTCACGGAACAACGCCAACGAGACTTACACCGCGAAGACATCCGAAAAATCAAGTCACGGACCCACTCAAATACATCAAAAAGAAGAAATTAGGATGGGCCGGGCACATTATGCGAAGAACTGACGGAAGATGGACAAAACTGATGCAAGAATGGATTCCTCGAGATCAAAAACGACCTGTCGGACGACCCCCCATGAGATGGTCCGACTCACTACGTAAAGAAGTCTCAATATACCGAGGAAATCGATTGACTACTTCATGGACAACCACCTCCCAAGATAGCAAAGCATGGTTAGCTGTGATCCGCGCTCACACAAGCGAATGACGGATCGACTAAGTAACTAAGTAAGTAAGTAAGTAAGTTCTTCTGCTATAAAATGGATTTATATAAATGAAGATGACGAGCAAAATAAAAAGAAAATACCGTCTGAAATATTGTTTTTATGTTGGCAACAGAACACATTTTTTAATTCTTAAAGATCGGGTCATTCAGGTGTTAAAGAAAATATTTAAAATCTAAAACTTCTTGCAAAAATAACAAATATCCATTTTTAATGAACTATAATTTATTTCCAACTTCTGGAAAAATCTTTGATATTCAGTAAAAATCACGATTGGAAAAGAATGATTATAACAAAAGCTACAATTTTACCATACGGAATAATTAAAGACATTCAATTTTTACAGCAAAATTGTTAGATTCTGCATTTTTTGTTGATTTAAGAAAATCTATCGAATTATTATTTATTCCTTACGGCAAGTATTCTGGTGTATTCTGAGTACTGCGAATCTCTCTCTCTCTCTCTCTCTCTCTCTCTTCTGCCATCTGGCATCGTTACATTTTTTAAATGTGGCTAAGTTGGAACATCACTTCGTTGTAAATGGTGATGTTCCAACGAAGCGATCCTTTACATAACGATTTACAACGTGGTGACGGTGATGAGCAACCATAAAAGAGGACAGTTAACACAAAAATGCCGCCGAAGAATATGAAAATCGGGGTGATGACTCTGTTCATTTTCAGAAAGATGGCAATTTAATTTGTCGGATGGCCACCGGCCTTCACTTTCATCAACGTCAATAGACTTGCATAGTTCCAAAATCAATTTCAATTTACGGCATTTTTAACGAATCGAAACAGAGTGCTCGTTGACGCCCGATCTTTAAGAATTTTAAAATGTGTTTTGTTGCCAACATAAAAGCAATATTTCTGACGGTATTTTCTTCTTATTCTGCTCGTAATCTTCATTTATATAAATCCATTTTATAGCATAAGAACAACATCAAAAATCACCGATAAGGAACGTATTCTTTGGGAGCATCTATCGGTTGAGCAGTCGAATAAAATCGGATTCTTTTCGACGAGACTGAAAATTGTGAGAACTGTTCAGCATCATACTGAAAAAAACTAATTAAATATATTCCCATTTAACGAATCTCAGGATGAGAATCTCCATGCTCCACGTCTCGCATTTCGTCTCACTTTTTTGTTTGAGGTGAACGAAGATGATAAGCAGAATAAGATGCCGTCAGAAATATTGTTTTAATGTGTTAAAGAAAATGTTTTAAATCTAAAACTTTTTGCAAAAATAAAAAATATCCATTTTCAATGAACTATAATTTGTTTCCAACTTCTGGAAAAATCTTTGATATTCAGTAAAAATCACGATTGGAAAAGAATGATAAATTTGTTGGAAACAGAAAAAAATTAATGAATACTTAATGAGTTCTCTGGAAAACAATAAGTATACAACCGAGCATCCCGCTGATCCCACGTACTGATCGATGAATATCTTCAAGTGCTCATATCTCCAACATGTCTGTTTCTCTGGAAAGCAATAAGTATACAGGGTGGCGAATGTTGGAGGATGAAGGGTTTCTGGCCATAGTGAATAGTGGTCTACGGAAGGAAACATTCTTCAAATCGGCTTTTTGGTATACCTGACTGTTAATTTTGACGTTCCGATAGATGAGGATCAGTGAAACATTGCCGTCGGATGTGAATACAGCCCACACCATCACCGATTGAGGAAACATCGTGTTGCCTTTAGTCTTGAATTGCTTCACAACTTTCTGTGTCAACGATTGAGCGATATTGAGTTTTCGAACGATATCACACACTCGATGGCCCTCGGCGTATAGCTTAGCGATGGTGGCACGGTGGGTAGAAGTTCGCATAACTTGCATCGCATAATGAGCTCGCATTAACGAAAAGTGATAACTTCTGGTTAACATTAATTAATACACTTAATAAGCTCAATATATACACCCTCGACTTTCGAAAAGTTTCGAAAGTTTTCGAAAATCGGACTTGATGAACTTCTTCAAGTGCTCATGTCTGCTACGGAATGTCCATTTATGAATGCTGTAAAAGAGGTGAAGATGTCACCATGCAGTCCACTCAATTTACCTCTTTGAGCATATGAAGACGATGTATCGATTCGTGCATAGATTCCCATTGCTCGAATTGAATGATGACAATGCACTCCTCCTACATCTTCACTTCTTTTACAACATACAGTCCGTTGCAGACATGTAGGAGACGTAAGTAGGTCAGTAGGTCATATTGGGGCGTTCCGGTGTATACTCATTGTCTTCCAGACAACTCATTCAGTATTCATTTATTCTCTTCTGATTCGAATCATTTCATCGTTTTCTTTCTAATCTTTGTTTTCACTAAATATCAAATTAAATTAATTTTAAACTAATTTAGATTGCTTTGTGCTTCAAGTGTACTTCACGTACCAACGATTACAAAGAAAAATGCAATCGTCATCACTCTACGAAAATTTCAATGTAGAATTCTCGGATATGACAGCTGGTTCTTCCGGACAAATCACTGAGAATTCAATTCAATCAAGCTCTTCGCAACAACTGCCAGAGCAAGAAGATTCGCTGCTTGCAAAACTCATGAGAGGAGAAATTACTGTTGATGATCCGGTACTCCAGACGCAATATTTTGATAATGGGATACCGGTTTCTTACGTACCAAATCCCTCTGAGGAGGCACAAACCGCCATCAAATTCGGCAGCAGTCATTTGGATTCTGCTAATCATACGGATTCAGCACTTTTCACTGGACCTCCTGCAAAGAAGCCACGAGGCCCTCGAAATGGGGAAAACACGATCCCTGTGCTGACAGATGCCGTTCCAAGCGAATTTATGCTTAGCAACCCGAGCTCTGATTCATTTGACACTGTTCATGGGCGACTTGCGATGGGTAGTAACCATGCACCTTATCATGTAAGTTACACAGTGTTTCGTATTCGAACCCTACTTATACATTCTTCAGGTCACAGTTGAGGAAATGAAACGAAGACTCTCATTCCCCGAGAAACTGAACAGCTCCAGTTTGGCGTGTAATCTCAAAAGGTATTCAAGAGAAAATTGAAAAGAATTTAAATTAAATTTCAGACCAAAAACCAAGAATGGAGGAGAGATCATGCGTTCCGAACTCAAGGATCATAAAATAGAACTCCAGCTAAACAAGAAGCAGGCGGTGTTTAGCAACAAAATTATTGCATTAACCGAGGCGGAAGCCGTTCATTTGGCCCTTGATTTAGAAACCGTGGTGAATTCTAATTATCCAATTAAAGAAATCATTGAAGAAGTCGCCCAGGAAGCAATAAATAATGATGAGGCGCAAGAAGGGAACATTGTCGAAGCAATGTCCGATGATAAAGGTTTCTTGTAAGTCAATTGTGCCCATCTCTTACTTTCAGATAGTTATAAATCGTTTTCATCGTCATTTTTTCAGAGCATGTATGACAGCGCTAGAAGAAGCAATTTGTTCAGTCGTTCCACCAATCACTGGTATTCATGCTCAGCCTTCCGGCAATCTCAAATTGAATATTGGAATGGAGACTTATTCGAATGCTACACACGGCTTCGGAATCATTGCTCTGCGGATTTGGCTCCGAAAATTAAAGGAAATCGGTCAAGGAGTGCCTGAGGCTATTCGACTCTTAGAATTCAACCAAATGCTAAAGCCAGTTCCTTAATATAGGAGATCGATATATATCTTCTGATGTCTAATTTAATATTCACACACTTAACGATTAATTATCTTATATTTATCACTATCGCCAATAAATAAATAATCAATTAAACGAACTGTTTCTCGGATTGTTCCTCATTTGAGAGTTTTATAAATAGTATCCAATAAACACGGGTTAAATGATGAATAGCGTATTTCAAGCTTTTCGAGTTATTTCAAGAAATCACAAATTGCACAGTCCCATAAGCGTCCAATTGAGCTTTACTCTGAAGTCTTTTTGAATACTGACGCTTTTTGATGATTTTATTGACACACTTCTCATCACAGAATTGCACATGGGTCATGAAACCGTCTCTTTATTTTGCACCGCTTATCACATAGAAGGGGATCAAGTGACGGATGCACTTTGGGGTCCGACCAGCCTGTTCTCGGCTATAGCAACTAGGCGGGTCGACATTATCAATCAACTTGAAGCTAGCCATTATAAAGAAATTCATAATATAAAAAGGAAGAAAATATTAAAAAAAAAAAAACGATGGAGCATATAGTATGAGGATTAAGGTTTTTTATTGCGTAAGACGAATGAAAAACGGATTGAAAGACGAACGAAGACGAGACTTGAAGCTAGCCATTATCCTCGAACGTACCTTTTCTTCAGGAGCTTCAGGAGTCGTGACAGTAGTGGGACGACAACATCTAGACATGCCTTCCAGTGTCTCAAGACGTTTGCAACGAGTCACAGTCCGATAGACCAGAGAACGATGCACTTTCAGCTTTTTTGCAATTTAGAATTGGACAAAAAAAAAAGGAAAAACATTTTTTCACGGAATCTGGAGTCCGGAATACGGAAAAAAAATATTTTTTTCACGGAATGTGGAATCCGGAATACTGAATGTAAAAAACGGCAGAATCCGGAATGCGGAATGCGGAAAACAGAATTTTAACCATTACAGGGTGGCAGCCATGTACTGTTACGCAACTTTGCGTGGATTCTGGCGCATGAGCACAAGTCGCTACTCTATCAATTTTATTTTTTATTAATTATTACATATTAATTATTATGTTTTTCAATTTTCTGGTCGCAACTTCCATTTTTAAGGTAATGGCGGCTGCTTCACCCCATCGTGGTTCTATTATTAAACTGATGCAGCAGGGTGTGTCGAATTCGGAGATCGCTAAACGGCTGAACGTCAACCGAATGCTTGTTCATCGGACTGTTACTCGCTTCCACCGTCTCCGTACACCTGATGACCATCCAAGATCGGGTCGTCCTGTCACTTTGACGACGCCAAAAGCGTTCGGGAAAGAATCCGAAGAAATCCGGAGCGAAGCATGAGGAAGCTTGCTAAAGACTTCAAAATGAGCCGATATTCTATGGGAATCATTGTCAAAGAGAAGCTGAAGATGACTTCGTACCGTATGCAACACGACGCATTCCTCACCGAGAAAAACAAAGCTCTCCGAATGCAAAAAGCACGAAAACTTCTTCACGGCACGCACTCAGGCACGCACCTCTCGGCACTGTTCACAGACGAGAAAATTTTCACCGTCGAAGCTAATAAGAATGGCCAAAACCGTCGGATTATTGCAAAAGACTTTCAAACTGCCTGTAAGAACGGAAAAATTCTCAATAAGACATCTCATCCGTTTTCAGTCATGGTTTTTGGTGGAATTTGCTCCGATGGCAAAACCCCGCTGATTTTTGTTGATTTGGGAGCCAAGGTGAACCAAACTTACTACAGAAAACACATTTTAGAGGCTGCAGTTCTTCCGTGGTCCAAATCGCATTACGGAAACCGATCCTGGTGCTTCCAACAAGACGGCGCACCGGCTCATCGCGCCAAGGCCACTCAGCAGTGGTGCAAGAACAATTTTCCTGAGTTCATCTCCTCGTCAAAATGGCCAGCGTCGTCACCCGACCTGAATCCTATGGACTACGCCGTTTGGGGATATTTGACCCAAAAGGTTTCCACCAAAAACTACGCTAATTTGAGCGCTCTGAAGGTCGCACTTGTGAAAGCCTGGGACGAAATGGATGCCAACTACCTGCGTGCCGTGGTGGACGCTTACCCGAAGAGATTGAGAGCGGTGGTGAAGGCCAAAGGAGGGCGATTTGAAAACTATCGTTAAAACTTGTTTTTGTATCATTTCAATAAACTTCTGTCCAATTTTGGTGAAAATTGAACTTGTTTGAAGACATTTATAACGTTTAAAGCGTGTAACCGTATTTGGATGCCACCCTGTAATGAGGAATCAAATGATGTAAATGCGCTCTGTTCGCACAAATTTTTGCTGGAGTTCAAAAAAGTATACTTTTCACAACAATGGAGAATAAAGTATTAAAACTCATAGTTGGGCGGAATTGGATTTTGGGAACTCGGAATCCGGAAAACGGAAAACGGAAAAAATTTTTTCACGGAATCCGGAAAACGGAATGAAAAAAAACGGCGGAATCCGGAATTCCGCCCTTCTCTGCTGCACATACTCTTTGACTACACTTGTAGATTTGTTGTCTAAATCACTGGTTATTAAAGTTTTAAATGTTTGACGTAACGTAAATGTTTGATTATTATATCACTATAATAATCATTATATTGAACGATTCTTGAAAAAGAATGTATGAAAAAATGAGCTTTTAGTGGAAATTCTGTCTTTTTTGCAGGACGATTGAAACAATTTCATCATCTTCTTTATCTTTGAAAAAATAATATATTTTTCACAAAAAAAGAGCTGTCACATTGAGAAACTTAATCAGCTACATTATTAATTACTTGGATGTGATTGCTCGCCGAAACCCATTTTGTCGGATGGCTTGTTTCAGGATCTTATTGACCATAGTTGTGCTTTGACCACTTTTAAGTACATTAGTCGACACGGCGGAAAACACTTTTCAATATCGATTACGAAGGGCTTATCACTATATTTTTACCTTATTTGATTATTTTTGCTGCAACGTGTTACTTCGACTAGTATATATTTTATTAGGTTGAACACAAAGTTGCTGCGTTTTTATGTTGTTTACTTTTGTGAAAGATTTTTGAATAAAATGTTTGATTATCTGTGGTTGTGTTATATATAATTTTAATGAGAGTAATTCGCTCTATCTACTCGTCGTATTGATTTTTCTTTGAAATAATTATGCCACTTTTTATAGAACTTCAAAAAAGTATGGATAAAGGCAAATTCGAACGATTTTCTTGTTCCAGTTCAAACTAGGCCGAAACTCTGTCGAGACAACTCGCGATATCAACGATGCATTTGGCCAAGAAACCACTAAGAAACGTACGGCACAATGGTGGTTCAAAAAATTCCGTAGCGGTGACGAGAGCCTCGAAGATGAAGATCGTGACGGCCGGCAGTCTGTGATTGATAACGATCCATTGAGAGCCTTAATCGAAGCCGATCCTCTCAAATCAACACGAGAAGTTGCCGAAGAACTCGACGTTTGCCAAACAACAGTCGTCGTTCATCTGAAGCAAATAGGCAAATCAAAAAAGCTCGACAAATGGGTGCCACACGAATTAGACGAAAATCAAAAAATATCGTCGTTTTGAGGTGTCGTCCGCTCCTCTTTTACGCAATAAAAATGATCCGTTTCTTGACCGGATCGTAACGGTTCATGAAAAGTGGATCCTCTACGACAATCGACAACGTTTCGCGCTGTGGTTGGATCGTGATGAGGCTCTCAAACACTTTCCGAAGCCGAAAATCCACCAAAAAAAGGTTATGGTGACTGTTTGGTGGTCTGCAGCCGGCCTCATTCATCACAGCTTCTTAAATTCGGGTGAAACGATTACAGCAGAAAAGTGCTGTCACCAAATTGACCAAATGCATCAGAAGTTACGACGTATGTGCCCAGCATGGATCAACAAAAAGGGACCAATTCATCTCCAAAATAATGCTCGGACAAACCGACCTTGCAAAAGCTGAACGAATTAGGCTATGAGACTCTGCCTCATCCACCATACTCACCGAACCTCTCGCCCACCGATTACCACTTTTTCAAGCTCCTCGACAACTTCCTTCGTGAGAAATGCTTCAAAAGCCAAGACGATGCCGAAAATGCCTTCAATGAGTTCGTCGCTTCCAGAGACCCGGACTTTTACGCTACCGGCATAAGGAAACTTGTTTCTCGTTGGCAAAAATGTATTGATTCTAATGGTTTTTATTTCGATTAATAAATTTGATTTTAAAAAAAGTTATGGTCATTTAAAGTTGAAGGTTAAAAAACGACATAACCTTGTGCTCAACCTAATATTTTAAAAACTATATACATACAGTATCGGCCAAAAAGGTATTCGCAAACAGTTTTTCGAGCATAACTTTTCTGAAACTTCCCGGATCGATCTGATATTTTGAGACACAATTTAAAACGGTATAAGAAGTTGATTCAACAACAAGAATAATCAAATTTTCAAAAATTTGAAAAAATATCGAAAAATTTATGAAAATGGCAAAAAACTGTAAAATGGAACTTTGACTTTTGAGATCTAGGAAAGACCGGTAAATGAAAAACTACAATAAAACATGACTAAAATAGTTGTAATACTTCGTTGGGTAGCCTTTGGCGTCGATGACCGCCTGACATCTTCTTGGCATCGAGTCGAGAAGGGTGTCGATAACAGACAGGGGGATGGCCTTCCAGACAGATTGGAGTTGATCGAATTTCTGATTGGCATTCGATGTACGGACCCCTCTAAGTTGTCTCTCGACATGCTCCCAGATGTGTTCGATCGGATTCAATCAAGAGAATGATTGGGAAAGTCCAGAAGATCCACGTGGCGGCGTCGGAACCAGTCCTTGATGTGCTTCGAGGTGTGTTTCGGGTCGTTATTCTGCTGAAAAACGAACGCCCGGCCCACATTAAACCGTGCCCAGGGTCTCATTGTGTTTTAAAAGATGTCTTCTTACACAAGTCGATCCATGATGCCCGTAATTCTTCTCAGGGGGCCGATTGAAGTCCCCGAGAAACGTAGCGTAGCATGGGCCAGAGCTCATCTTCACTGGGGACGCCAGGATTGGGCTAATCACGTGTTCGGTGACGAATCCAAGTATAATCTGTTTGGTACTGACGGTATCAAATGGATTCGCCGTCCGGTTGAATGTCGGTTCAATCCCAGCTACCAGCTCCAAACCGAGGTGGTTTGGAGCTGTTTCTCTGGGACTTCAATCAGCCTCCTGAGAAGAATTACAGGCATCATGGATTGATTTGTGTAAGAAGACATCTTTTAAAACACAATGAGACCCTGGGCACGGTTTAATGTGGGCCGGGCGTTCGTTTTTCAGAAGAATAACGACCCGAAACACACCTCGAAGCACATCAAGGACTGGTTCCGACGCCGCCACGTGGATCTTCTGGACTTTCCCAATCATTCTCTTGACTTGAATCCGATCGAACACATCTGGGAGCATGTCGAGAGACAACTTAGAGGGGTCCGTACATCGAATGCCAATCAGAAATTCGATCAACTCCAATCTGTCTGGAAGGCCATCCCCCTGTCTGTTATCGACACCCTTCTCGACTCGATGCCAAGAAGATGTCAGGCGGTCATCGACGCCAAAGGCTACCCAACGAAGTATTAAAACTATTTTAGTCATGTTTTATTGTAGTTTTTCATTTACCGGTCTTTCCTAGATCTCAAAAGTCAAAGTTCCATTTCACAGTTTTTTGCCATTTTCATAAATTTTTCGATATTTTTTCAAATTTTTGAAAATTTGATTATTCTTGTTGTTGAATCAACTTCTTATACCGTTTTAAATTTTGTCTCAAAATATCAAAACGATCCGGGAAGTTTCAGAAAAGTTATGCTCGAAAAACTGTTTGCGAATACCTTTTTGGCCGATACTGTACATACTACAGTGCTCCACACAATCTTACGTTCACCCCCAAAAATCTCAAAGTTTTGATTTTCTGTAATTCCTAATTATTTATCATATATAATATGGAAATACCTTCAAAAAAGAAAATTATGGGTCCTGGAGCGAAAATAAAATAAAACTGAGCAATCGAGAAATTCGACATTTTTCGAAAAATAGGTGCCTTTTTTCCCACATAATGATACGTTCACTTTTATTTTTTGTCGTTTTTTGAACTTTAAACTTGGTTCTAATCTGTTTATTTATCGTTTTTCTGTTTTTAGAAGACATGTCAAAAAGTAAACTTCTGAGTGAATATGAAAAAGGACTAATTGACGGCAAATTGGCTGAAGGAGTATCGCACAGTCAAATCTCTGAAGAAATGAAGCGTTGCCTAGGTTTAAAATATGCTGCAAATCCTTTTGGTTGTGGTATAAAGGTGTCTTCTGGTTGTCCATTTCTTCTTTCTGGACGAGACTAACGAAGAATTATTGGCAGAGCGCAAAATTCTAAAGTCACTTGCTCAAAGATGACGAGCGAACTTGGACTTTGCGTATCCGTGGAGATTGTTTGCCGCGTTCTTCCGAAGAGAAAATTCATCAGACGCCGAAAAATGAGGAGGGCTAAATGAGGACAAAGACACCGATCAAAATCAGATACATGGTACAGAAAATCTACGGATGAAACAAAATTTATGCGGACATTCCATACCTCAAAAAGGTTAACATTGAAACACGGCCAAAAGTGGATCAACAGCTGTTCGACAATCTTTAATTGTCTGTGGATGGCCGAATTTTTGAAGTTGCTCGCCAGAATGGACGTCTCATCAATTATTAATAATCATTCGTCTGTTATTTTCTGTTTTTTACAGTTTTGAACAAGTGAACGTATGATTTTGTGGAAAATTTTTTACCTTTTTTAAAATTAAATTTTGGTTTTTCCTGTTGTGTGAATTTTAAGCCTACTTTAAGTTTCTATCATGAAACACCTACTAAAAGCCCATATTTCTTCAATTTTGTTTTACAGATAAGGATTACTATAGTTTTCTCAAACTGGTATTTTGTTTTCAGATTATCTTCAGTGATGAGAAGAAATTTAACAGCGATGGACCGGATGGCTACTGTGATTACTGGCGTGATTTGAGAATAAACTGAGGTTCTCACGTCGAAACTTCAAAGGTGGAGGAGTGATGGTCTGGGCAGCAATCAGTGCCCAAGGCAAAGTCAAACACCACCGACGCTCTCACCTGTCCCCGAATTCGAGCTCAACTTTTCGACATCATCGTTCTTCCCGCGCTCACATATGGATCTGAAACGTGGACCCTTACACAGAATCTTGCTGAAAGACTCCGTGTGACGCATGCATCACTAGAAAGAAGATTAATTGGAATGACCCTCACGGAACAACGCCAACGAGACTTACACCGCGAAGACATCCGAAAAATCAAGTCACGGACCCACTCAAATACATCAAAAAGAAGAAATTAGGATGGGCCGGGCACATTATGCGAAGAACTGACGGAAGATGGACAAAACTGATGCAAGAATGGATTCCTCGAGATCAAAAACGACCTGTCGGACGACCCCACATGAGATGGTTCGACTCACTACGTAAAGAAGTCTCAATATACCGAGGAAATCGATTGACTACTTCATGGACAACCATCGCCCAAGATAGCAAAGCATGGTTAGCTGTGATCCGCGCTCACACAAACTAATGACGGATCGACTAAGTAAATAAGTAAGTAAGTTCTTCTGCTATAAAATGGATTTATATAAATGAAGATGACGAGCAAAATAAAAAGAAAATACCGTCAGAAATATTGTTTTTATGTTGGCAACAGAACACATTTTTTAATTCTTAAAGATCGGGTCATTCAGGTGTTAAAGAAAATATTTAAAATCTAAAACTTCTTGCAAAAATAACAAATATCCATTTTTAATGAACTATAATTTATTTCCAACTTCTGGAAAAATCTTTGAAATTCAATAAAAATCACGATTGGAAAAGAATGATTATAACAAAAGCTACAATTTTACCATACGGAATAATTAAAGACATTCAATTTTTACAGCAAAATTGTTAGATTCTGCATTTTTTGTTGATTTAAGAAAATCTATCGAATTATTATTTATTCCTTACGGCAAGTATTCTGGTGTATTCTGAGTACTGCGAATCTCTCTCTCTCTCTCTCTCTCTTCTGCCATCTGGCATCGTTACATTTTTTAAATGTGGCTAAGTTGGAACATCACTTCGTTGTAGGGGGTGATGTTCCAACGAAGCGATCCTTTACATAATGATTTACAACGTGGTGACGGTGATGAACAACCATAAAAGAGGACAGTTAACACAAAAATGCCGTCGAAGAATATGAAAATCGGGGTGATGACTCTGTTCATTTTCAGAAAGATGGCAATTTAATTTGTCGGATGGCCAATGGCCAATCAATTTCAATTTACGGCAGACACAGAAAAATAGGAAAGCCGGACATCATGGCCACCTCCCCATTAAGTCGAATAATTTGTAAAAAATTTGGTTGAAATTTTGAGCCTTTTTTAAAAGGAATTAGCTTGAGATTAGCAACCGAGAATTGGAAGCCAGGTTATAAAAAACGAGAAAATATAAAATAATTGAGTTGAAATGCGAGTGTCTGCTACGGAATGTCTATTTATGAATGCTGTAAAAGAGGTGAAGATGTCACCATGCAGTCCACTCAATTTACCTCTTTGAGCATATGAAGACGATGTATCGATTCGTGCATAGATTCCCATTGCTCGAATTGAATGATGACAATGCACTCCTCCTACATCTTCACTTCTTTTACAACATGCAGTCCGTTGCAGACATGTAGGAGACGTAAGTAGGTCAGTAGGTCATATTGGGGCGTTCCGGTGTATACTCATTGTCTTCTAGAGAACTCATTCAGTATTCATTTATTCTCTTCTGATTCGAATCATTTCATCGTTTTCTTTCTAATCTTTGTTTTCACTAAATATCAAATTAAATTAATTTTAAACTAATTTAGATTGCTTTGTGCTTCAAGTGTACTTCACGTACCAACGATTACAAAGAAAAATGCAATCGTCATCACTCTACGAAAATTTCAATGTAGAATTCTCGGATATGACAGCTGGTTCTTCCGGACAAATCACTGAGAATTCAATTCAATCAAGCTCTTCGCAACAACTGCCAGAGCAAGAAGATTCGCTGCTTGCAAAACTCATGAGAGGAGAAATTACTGTTGATGATCCGGTACTCCAGACGCAATATTTTGATAATGGGATACCGGTTTCTTACGTACCAAATCCCTCTGAGGAGGCACAAACCGCCATCAAATTCGGCAGCAGTCATTTGGATTCTGCTAATCATACGGATTCAGCACTTTTCACTGAACCTCCTGCAAAGAAGCCACGGGGCCCTCGAAATGGGGACAACACGGTCCCTGTGCTGACAGATGCCGTTCCAAGCGAATTTATGCTTAGCAACCCGAGCTCTGATTCATTTGACACTGTTCATGGGCGACTTGCGATGGGTAGTAACCATGCACCTTATCATGTAAGTTACACAGTGTTTCGTATTCGAACCCTACTTATACATTCTTCAGGTCACAGTTGAGGAAATGAAACGAAGACTCTCATTCCCCGAGAAACTGAACAGCTCCAGTTTGGCGTGTAATCTCAAAAGGTATTCAAGAGAAAATTGAAAAGAATTTAAATTAAATTTCAGACCAAAAACCAAGAATGGAGGAGAGATCATGCGTTCCGAACTCAAGGATCATAAAATAGAACTCCAGCTAAACAAGAAGCAGGCGGTGTTTAGCAACAAAATTATTGCATTAACCGAGGCGGAAGCCGTTCATTTGGCCCTTGATTTAGAAACCGTGGTGAATTCTAATTATCCAATTAAAGAAATCATTGAAGAAGTCGCCCAGGAAGCAATAAATAATGATGAGGCGCAAGAAGGGAACATTGTCGAAGCAATGTCCGATGATAAAGGTTTCTTGTAAGTCAATTGTGCCCATCTCTTACTTTCAGATAGTTATAAATCGTTTTCATCGTCATTTTTTCAGAGCATGTATGACAGCGCTAGAAGAAGCAATTTGTTCAGTCGTTCCACCAATCACTGGTATTCATGCTCAGCCTTCCGGCAATCTCAAATTGAATATTGGAATGGAGACTTATTCGAATGCTACACACGGCTTCGGAATCATTGCTCAGCGGATTTGGCTCCGAAAATTAAAGGAAATCGGTCAAGGAGTGCCTGAGGCTATTCGACTCTTAGAATTCAACCAAATGCTAAAGCCAGTTCCTTAATATAGGAGATCGATATATATCTTCTGATGTCTAATTTAATATTCACACACTTAACGATTAATTATCTTATATTTATCACTATCGCCAATAAATAAATAATCAATTAAACGAACTGTTTCTCGGATTGTTCCTCATTTGAGAGTTTTATAAATAGTATCCAATAAACACGGGTTAAATGATGAATAGCGTATTTCAAGCTTTTCGAGTTATTTCAAGAAATCACAAATTGCACAGTCCCATAAGCGTCCAATTGAGCTTTACTCTGAAGTCTTTTTGAATGCTGACGCTTTTTGATGATTTTATTGACACACTTCTCATCAAAGAATTGCACATGGGTCATGAAACCGTCTCTTTATTTTGCACCGCTTATCACATAGACGGGGACCAAGTGCCGGATGCACTTTGGGGTCCGACCAGCCTGCTCTCTGCGGAGCAACTAGGCGGGGTCGACATTATCAGTCAACTTGAAGCTAGCCATTATAAAGAAATTCATAATATAAAAATGAAAAATAAAATATTTAAAAAAACGATGGAGCATATAGTATGAGAATTAAGGTTTTTTAATTGCGTAAGACGAATGCAAGACGAATTGAAAGAGACAAACGAAGACGAGACGAAAGGATTTCACTGAAGCCGACCGATTTGTCTCGTCTTTCGTGGAAGCCTTAATGAATTTGGGCAGCTTGAACATTTGATATCAAATAGAGTTTATGAAGGTGCACAGATTATTCCTTTTCTCACCGACTTCATTAAAAAATGGAGATCTGTTAGTAGTGCAACCCAAAAAACTATCGAGTTCTTGCCACGACAGGAAAGGATGCAAATGGATGATCAACAGAGCTTCTCATCCACAGCTAGTCATTCTTCTTGGATCAATCACTTCTGACGGTAAGATTTCGATCTTTTTCATGGATCCAGGTGTAAAAATCAATAAAGAATACCATTTGGAAAAGATTTTAAAGACCCCGTTGCTTCAGTGTACCAAAGTACATTTTGTAATACAGGTTTGGACATTCCACCAATAATCTGCTCCACCTCTCAAGCCAAAAATCGTCCAACCAAGGTGCTCAGCCTATTTGCTGAGTTTCATCGACAGTTCTGAATGGCCAGTCGAATCACCTGGTCTCACTCCGCTCCTCTATTTTCTCTGGGGAGTCCACATCTAAATTTGGAGGCAGAATTGGACAAGTTATTTCCAGAATACCTCTAATTTCTGATTCATAGTCGTTTCAAAATACTTTGAAATTGCATGCTGGTACTCGTGTTTTTTGCAAATCTCAAATCACTTTGAATTTTTGGAGCTCCCTATAATATTAACGATTGAATATCGAACTATGTAGAACATTTCGCTGAACTTTTTCTCATCACTAAACACAGTCGGAAAGCTTTTTTAGTAAAGATCATAGTTTATACACATAAAGTTTGTTCTACTTGCTACTAGTCAGTTTTTGGTAGTTTTTGGAAAGCTAATTTTAAAACTTGATAATGCATTATATCTAGATCAAGAAATGATCCCCAACCAGTGGAAATCGTCAAAAACTGTACTGATCTTCAAGAAGGGCGATCGCGAAGACATCAAGAACTACCGACCAATCGCCCTGCTGTCACAACCGTACAAGCTGTTCACTAAGATACTACTGAACAGACTGGAACGAACGCTAGACGACTTCCAACCCGTGGAGCAAGCTGGTTTTCGGAAGAACTTCGCCTGCCTAGACCACATTCACACTGTCACACAAGTCATCGAGAAGACCAGAGAGTACAAGTTACCTCTCCTCCTCTGCTTCATCGATTACAACAAGGCCTTCGACAGCGTGGAACTGAATGCAGTCTGGAACTCTATCGCCCAAGCCGGAGCCGAGCACAAGTACATCAACATGCTCGAGCAGTGCAACGCCGGAACGACTACCAAGATCAAGATGTTCCACAAGGAGTTGACGATCCCAATCGGGAAAGGAGTCAGGCAAGGCGACACGATCTCCGCGAAACTGTTCACGTCTGCCCTCCAACATGCAATGCTGGATCTCGACTGGACAGACAGAGGAGTCGCGATCGACGGCAGAAAGCTTTCCAATCTCCGATTTGCCGACGACATCGTCCTCCTCAGTCACAGCGCAGCCGAGCTCCAAGATATGGTCGATAACCTCAACGAAGCCGGTAAAAGAATTGGTTTATGCATGAACCGAAAGAAGACGGAGGTGATGCGAAACAAGTGGGCCGGCAAGACTACCATCACAGTGAACGACACGGGTCTACCGGACACGGACCACTACGTATATCTTGGCCGCCGAATCAGCATGGACAATGATCTGAAAGCAGAAATTGGCAGAAGAAGAAGATGTGCGTGGGCCGCGATGAACACCATCAAGGAAGCAGCACATCTGGCCAGCGACAAGAAGATCCGTTCACAGCTCTTCGATACAACCGTTCTATCAGCACTTTGCTACGGAGCCGAGACCTGGGCAGATAACAAAACATCAGACCTGCTCATCACTCGGACTCAACGAGCACTGGAACGGACTCTGCTGGGAACCAACCGCCGCGAACAGTTCGACAAAGGCCTCAGGAGCGCCGACCTCCGACAACAATCCGGAATCCAAGATGCCGTCACCTACATCCGACGAGCAAAACATCGTTGGGCCGGGCACGTTGTAAGAAGACAAGACTATCGTTGGACAACAAGATCAACCTTCTGGTACCCACGGGACGTGAAGAGAACACTCGGCCGTCCCGCCACACGCTGGAGTAACGCGTTCAAGTCACTTAACACTCCACAACAACATTGGGCCCAGTCGCCCAAGACCGAAACCAATGGAAAACATGTGCCCGCCGCTGGGATGACTCCCAGCCGACTACGGGCGTCTAAGTATCTAAGTAAGTAAGTATAATGCTCTATTGAAGTTAGAATACATTGCATAGTGCGGAATAAATGATAGGATGGGTTTTGAACTTCAATGGTGGCTGAGTAATGGCATGGGTTGACATCAGTCTGCAACAAATTGTGCTTCGATTTGAAAAAAATGCACGCATCTGAATGTATTAGGTTGTAACATAAGAAACTGCGGTTGTCTTAGTTCATCCATATTTTTTTTGTAATAAAATATTTTTGAATGCGGTTTTGTCTATTAGAAAGAGCGTTTTATTGCACATCGTTTGATATATAATTTGTCTATGTTTACTTTATTTTTCCACAAGAAAAAGTGTTTAGAAAATGTCTGATCAAAAATTTCGAATGCGAGTTTGCATGTGGTACGACTTTAAGCACGGCAAATCGGCTGCTGAATCTCATCGTGCGCTCTTTAAAGTATTTGGCGAGGAAGCCCTGTCTGAACGTCAATGCCAGGAGTGGTTTAAACGATTCCGAAGTGGTGACGAAAGCTTGGAGGATCATGAAAATGGACATCGAGCTGAAGTCGTCGACAATGACCTGTTGAAGGAAGCAATAGAGTCGGATCCGTGCCAAACAACTTGAGAGCTTGCAGAACAGTTTGGCTGCTCTCACATGACAATTGAGCGTCACTTGCATAAAATCGGGAAGACGAACAGGTTCGGAAAGTGGTTGCCACACCAGTTGAGCAATGCAAACAAGGCGACCCGAGTGACAATGGCCGGAATTCTCACTCGTCGTGCAAAAACTGGCGGTTTTTTCGACTCCGTTGTTACGTCAGATGAAAAGTGGATCTGCTACGACAACACAACAAGAAAACGGCAGTGGTTGGACCCCGGTGAGGCCCCAAAACCGACTCCAAAACCGGACATCCACGGAAAAAGGTGATGCTTTGTGTTTGGTGGAACAGCAAAGGTCTTGTGTATTTTGAGGTTCTGGATTCGGGTCAAACAGTTACGGCGGACCTCTATCAACATCAATTGGACCGTGTGGATCAAGCGCTGCGACGTCAAGGTGTGGATACGGCGTCAACAAAATTTCTTCACGACAACGCCCGGCCGCATGTTGCAAAGATCACTGCACGGAAAATCGAGGAATTGGGCTGGGAAGTCCTGCCTCACCCGCCATACAGCCCTGACCTGGCGCCATCCGACTACCATCTGTTCCGGTCGATGCAGCACTCTCTGGCCGAGAAAAAGTTCAAAAACCGCGACGAGGTCCAAATTTGGGTGTCTAACTTCTTCGAGTCGCAGCCGGCCGAGTTCTTCGAGAAGTGCATCCATTCTTTGCGTGGACGTTGGCGACAAATAGCCGATAATAATGGCGAATACCTTTTGGATTAAAATTTTTGTAATTTTGTTTTTGGATCAAACCGCGGTTTCTTATGTTACAACCTAATAAATACGATTTGAGTCGAGTCCTGATACCATATATGGGTATGTCGAAATCGATCTACAGAGTGCGGAATAAATAATAGGATGGGTTTCAAACGCCACAACTTTCTGCTAATCCTCGAACGTACCTTTTCTTCAGGAGCTTCAGGAGTCGTGACAGTAGTGGGACGACAACATCTAGACATGCCTTCCAGTGTCCCAAGACGTTTGCAACGAGTCACAGTCCGATAGACCAGAGAACGATGCACTTTCAGCTTTTTTGCAATTTCAGAATTGGACAATCCCATTCTCTTGCAATCCAGGATCGGAAGTCTATACGGAGATGCAGCCAGCATTGACTAGAATTCGGAAAAAATCTCATCCTATTATTTATTCCGCGAAAAAGGTAAAAAAAAATATAAAATATTTTTAAAATAATTAAAAGAAAAGAAAGGATATAAGAAACAAGTGTTTGGTTGACTTATACGAATCATCCGCACTCTACCGCTTTGAAATTTCTAGAAGTTTCATAGCACACCTGTCGGGAAAGCCAATGATCGCAAAATTAGTTCATTATTCTTTAAAAAAAAGTTGTTATAACAAAAGCAACAATTTTACCATACGGAATAATTAAAGACATTCAATTTTTACAGCAAAATTGTTAGATTCTACATTTTTTGTTGATTTAAGAAAATCTATCGAATTATTATTTATTCCTTACGGCAAGTATTCTTGTGTATTTTTAGTACTGCGAATCTCTCTCTCTCTCTCTCTCTCTTCTGCCATCTGGCATCGTTACATTTTTTAAATGTGGCTAAGTTGGAACATCACTATGTTGTAGGGGGTGATGTTCCAACGAAGCGATCCTTTACATATTGATTTACAACGTGGTGACGGTGATGAACAACCATAAAAGAGGACAGTTAACACAAAAATGCCGTCGAAGAATATGAAAATCGGGGTGATGACTCTGTTCATTTTCAGAAAGATGGCAATTTAATTTGTCGGATGGCCAATGGCCAATCAATTTCAATTTACGGCAGACACAGAAAAATAGGAAAGCCGGACATCATGGTCACCTCCCCATTAAGTCGAATAATTTGTAAAAAAATTTGGTTGAAATTTTGAGCCTTTTTTAAAAGGAATTAGCTTGAGGTTATCAACCGAGAATTGAAAGCCAGGTTATAAAAAACGAGAAAATATAAAATAATTGAGTTGAAATGCGAGTGTCTGCTACGGAATGTCTATTTATGAATGCTGTAAAAGAGGTGAAGATGTCACCATGCAGTCCACTCAATTTACCTCTTTGAGCATATGAAGACGATGTATCGATTCGTGCATAGATTCCCATTGCTCGAATTGAATGATGACAAAGCACTCCTCCTACATCTTCACTTCTTTTACAACATACAGTCCGTTGCAGACATGTAGGAGACGTAAGTAGGTCAGTAGGTCATATTGGGGCGTTCCGGTGTATACTCATTGTCTTCTAGAGAACTCATTCAGTATTCATTTATTCTCTTCTGATTCGAATCATTTCATCGTTTTCTTTCTAATCTTTGTTTTCACTAAATATCAAATTAAATTAATTTTAAACTAATTTAGATTGCTTTGTGCTTCAAGTGTACTTCACGTACCAACGATTACAAAGAAAAATGCAATCGTCATCACTCTACGAAAATTTCAATGTAGAATTCTCGGATATGACAGCTGGTTCTTCCGGACAAATCACTGAGAATTCAATTCAATCAAGCTCTTCGCAACAACTGCCAGAGCAAGAAGATTCGCTGCTTGCAAAACTCATGAGAGGAGAAATTACTGTTGATGATCCGGTACTCCAGACGCAATATTTTGATAATGGGATACCGGTTTCTTACGTACCAAATCCCTCTGAGGAGGCACAAACCGCCATCAAATTCGGCAGCAGTCATTTGGATTCTGCTAATCATACGGATTCAGCACTTTTCACTGGACCTCCTGCAAAGAAGCCACGAGGCCCTCGAAATGGGGAAAACACGATCCCTGTGCTGACAGATGCCGTTCCAAGCGAATTTATGCTTAGCAACCCGAGCTCTGATTCATTTGACACTGTTCATGGGCGACTTGCGATGGGTAGTAACCATGCACCTTATCATGTAAGTTACACAGTGTTTCGTATTCGAACCCTACTTATACATTCTTCAGGTCACAGTTGAGGAAATGAAACGAAGACTCTCATTCCCCGAGAAACTGACCAGCTCCAGTTTGGCGTGCAATCTCAAAAGGTATTCAAGAGAAAATTGAAAAGAATTTAAATAAAATTTCAGACCAAAAACCAAGAATGGAGGAGAGGTCATGCGTTCCGAACTCAAGGATCGTAAAATAGAACTCCAGCTAAACAGGAAGCAGGCGGTGTTTAGCAACAAAATTATTGCATTAACCGAGGCGGAAGCCGTTCATTTGGCCCTTGATTTAGAAACTGTCGTGAATTCTAATTATCCAATTAAAGAAATCATTGAAGAAGTCGCCCAGGAAGCAATAAATAATGATGAGGCGCAAGAGGGGAACATTGTCGAAGCAATGTCTAATGATAAAGATTTCTTGTAAGTCAATTGTGCCCATCTCTTACTTTCAGATAGTTATAAATCGTTTTCATCGTCATTTTTTCAGAGCATGTATGACAGCGCTAGAAGAAGCAATTTGTTCAGTCGTTCCACCAATCACTGGTATTCATGCTCAGCCTTCCGGCAATCTCAAATTGAATATTGGAATGGAGACTTATTCGAATGCTACACACGGCTTCGGAATCATTGCTCAGCGGATTTGGCTCCGAAAATTAAAGGAAATCGGTCAAGGAGTGCCTGAGGCTATTAGACTCTTAGAATTCAACCAAATGCTAAAGCCAGTTCCCTAATATAGGAGATCGATATATATCTTCTGATGTCTAATTTAATATTCACACACTTAACGATTAATTATCTTATATTTATCACTATCGCCAATAAATAAATAATCAATTAAACGAACTGTTTCTCGGATTGCTCCTCATTTGAGAAATTTATAAATAGTATCCAATAAACACGGGTTAAATGATGGATAGCGTATTTTAAGCTTCTCGAGTTATTTCAAGAAATTCATGTCACAAATTGCACAGTCCCATAAGCGTCCAATTGAGCTTTACTCTGAAGTCTTTTTGAATGCTGACGCTTTTTGATGATTTTATTGACACACTTTTCATCATAGAATTGCACATTATTATGATAAATTCTTAAAATAAATTAATAAATTAAATAACGCTTCTAGTGAGTTAAAAAAATAGATTAAGAAATACAAAAAATGCCTCGCGAGCTCAGTATAATACGCCTAGTCACGACAGGTTTGCTGATCAAACTCGGCGTTTTATGAGTGGAACAGTAGCTTCTGGATTTTGTTTGGCACTTCTAAGGCGACTCCATTGCGAGTGTGCCCTCTCTAAGTGAATAATTCCAATCAAACCAACTGTCTGTTGCTAATCTTCTTGTTGTAAGCGATTGCAGCTGAAGCGATCCGTTCCTAGTAGAATCTGTGGGGGTCATCGAATCCTCGTTTTTCTTTCTCAAGTAAAGGAATTGTGCACACATTGAATTACTGTTTCTCTTAATCTGCGAGTTGGTTGTGGTTCCGTCTTCAAGGTGCTCCGATGATGCTATTATGCCTCAAACAGAAGTGTCATTTGTGTGGTGTGCCAGGCTTCCACGAAAAACGAAACAATTCGGTCGTCTTTTGTGGAATCCTTTCGTCTCGTTTTCGTTCGTCATATGTCGTCAATTAAAATGCATTTGTAAGCGCATTTCTTTGTAGATGTTCGTTTCATCTACAAAGAAATGCGCTTGTCGCTCTTTTGTTTTTATTTTGGAAAAGGTTCTTATCTGTTGTCGATTGTGTGGTTATTCCACACAAATCGACAACTTTGCGGCCTTATAAATCCGGGCCTATCGATTTTCCCCGCAAAATCCCCCGGATTTAACGCCCGAAATTATCTTTTTTTTCTTCCTTCGTTTTCCACGTAAATAGATACGTTCATCTCTCATTCGGCGCTCCAATTCAACTCAACCTCGCAAAAGGTCGTTTGAATTTATCTGTGAGTAAGATGTGCAGGACCGCGACGCGACACGCGCCTCGCCCTACGGTCGCGGAGACAACGACGCGCTTTTTTGAAATGTTTTGGGACGCTTACACTACTCGACTTTTTACGCTTCCGACGATGTAGAATTTTTTTCCTTTTTAATTTAAATTAATTAAACATTTTCTTATATATATTTTTCGTTCTACTAATCTCGCGCCTTTCCCCCTTTCTTTTTTCTATGACCCTTTAATAAACGGCTCATGGAACCGTCTCTTTATTTTGCACCGCTTATCACATAGAAGGGGACCAAGTGCCGGATGCACTTTGGGGTCCGACCAGCCTGTTCTCGGCTATAGCAACTAGGCGGGGTCGACAGTATCAATCAACTTGAAGCTAGCCATTATAAAGAAATTCATAATATAAAAAGGAAAAAAATATTAAAAAAAAAACGATGGAGCATATAGTATGAGGATTAAGGTTTTTTATTGCGTAAGACGAATGCAAAACGGATTGAAAGACGAACGAAGACGAGACTTGAAGCTGAAGCGGGACGACAACATCTAGACATGCCTTCCAGTGTCCCAAGACGTTTGCAACGAGTCACAGTCCGATAGACCAGAGAACGATGCACTTTCAGCTTTTTTGCAATCTCAGAATTGGACAAAAAAAAAAGGAAAAAAATGTTTTCACGGAATCTGGAATCCGGAAAACGGAACAATTTTTTTTCACGGAATCTGGAATCTGAATGTAAAAAACGGCAGAATCCGGAATGCGGAATGCGGAAAACAGAGTTTTAACAATTAATGAGGGAATCAAATGATGTAAATGCGCTCTGTTCGCACAAATTTTTGCGGGAGTTCAAAAAAGTATACTTTTCACAACAATGGAGAATAAAGTATTAAAACTCATAGTTGGGCGGAATTGGATTTTGGGAACTCGGAATCCGGAAAACGGAAAACGGAAAAATTTTTTTTCACGGAATCCGGAAAACGGAATGAAAAAAACGGCGGAATCCGGAAAACGGAATGAAAAAAAAAACGGCGGAATCCGGAATTCCGCCCTTCTCTGCTGCACATACTCTTTGACTACACTTGTAGATTTGTTGTCTAAATCACTGGTTATTAAAGTTTTAAATGTTTGACGTAACGTAAATGTTTGATTATTATATCACTATAATAATCATTATATTGAACGATTCTTGAAAAAGAATGTATGAAAAAATGAGCTTTTAGTGGAAATTCTGTCTTTTTTGCAGGACGATTGAAACAATTTCATCATCTTCTTTATCTTTGAAAAAATAATATATTTTTCACAAAAAAAGAGCTGTCACATTGAGAAACTTAATCAGCTACATTATTAATTACTTGGATGTGATTGCTCGCCGAAACCCATTTTGTCGGATGGCTTGTTTCAGGATCTTATTGACCATAGTTGTGCTTTGAGCACTTTTAAGTACATTAGTCGACACGGCGGAAAACACTTTTCAATATCGATTACGAAGGGCTTATCACTATATTTTCACCTTATTTGATTATTTTTGCTGCAACGTGTTACTTCGACTAGTATATATTTTAAAAACTATAATATATACATATATACATAGATGTATCATTTTCCCCGATTTTTAACTTGTCATTTTTGTTTTTTCTTCCTATGATTTGTTCAATTTTTTTAAATTTTTTTCAAAAAAACATTTTTTTTGAGTAAATTTGTTTTTTTGTTATTAAAACGGCGCTTTAGTTGGGGGGGGGTCCACTAGTTTTTAGTCATTTTTGGAAGTTTTTTCTTGATTTTTTTTCTGAAAATGTTATTAGATATACTCGACTAACACTAGCAATTTTTAAAACAATTTTATTGGCAGACAACAAAAATTCGCACAAAAAAGAGCATGACTAGGTGACTGGATATTTCTTGGCGATTCCGGCCCATAAATCGTAAAATTTCTCTTCAATACGATATTTGAAATGCCACAGCGCCTCAAAGTAATAATCATCCCATAAATCCCCTTGGGGGGTCACACTTTGGCTTATGCTTAGGCTTAGGCTTAGGCTTATGCTTACTTCAAGTCGAGAAGTGCATCAGCTGCGGTCCTATTCATATCTATGATTAACTATGTTATTATTAACTAATAAGCAAAAAAAAAAACCAAAAAAAATTGCAAAAATTGCTCATCGTTGAATCGCGCCACGCGTGAAAAAAAGTGGAATTGTAGTTTTCGTGTCAAGAGTCAGCGCCACTAGTGAAAAAAACAACTTGCAAATATTTTAACAATAACAATAAACGTTTTCAGAAAAAAAATTGCAAAAACCTCCAAAAATGACAAAAAACTAGTGGACCCCCCCCCCCCAACTAAGATAGCGCCATTAAAACTTATTTTTCAAGCGTTTTCCTCAATTCCTGAAACTTTGGGGTCGATCGGATCATCCGACGTCGAATTTCGGTAAAAATCACCCCGGTTCGTATAATTTTGCACGGCACTGTATATAATAAGAATAAGATAGATGAAGCTGTCTAGGTTCCACGCTCACATGTCTCACCCGAGACCACTGTTCTTCCTTTCTATCCTTCGCACGAGGACGAGCCTATGGGCGGATCCCATACGCTACACTTTCTAAGATCGTAAAATCTTATTTTCTAGATTCGACGACTACTCTTAAAAGTGATCAAAGCACACAGATGCGTAGACTGTGTAGTCAGAGAGTATATGCAGTTAAAGAACCAGGTGTAGTCAATGAGCCGAGTGTAGTCATTAAGTAGGTATAGTTATACAGACAAGTGTAGTCAAATAGTATTTGACCGGCCATAAAGGTATTATATTATGGTTTTTCGACCATATCTCATTCGATATAGAACGAATCAATCTGATTTTTTTCACAGTTTCTTCATCAAAGAACAATGTATCAGCTAAGAACATTTGGATTTGTGAGACTAATGCATATTGGAATAATTTGAAAAAGAACGAAAACAACAAAAACCGATATTTCTTCAATGAAACTTCGTGCTCTTAGAAATTGTTCTATCTGCGAGATTTCAATATTTTGTGGGAAAACCACTTATATTAATTACTGCCTGGCATCTACGGTGCATGGAATCGATGATTGTGTCGATGGTTGATTGGGTAATCTTCTTCCACTTCTCCTGGAGAAATTTGAACATCTTGTCGATGTTTGAAGCAGTTTCACCGGTCAATCTCTTTTCAAATTCCTCCCATAGGTGCTCAATGATGTTCTGGTCCGAGCTTTGACTCAGCCAATCCAAAAGGGTGACATGGCGGCGGTTGAACCAGTTGCGCACGTGATGAGAACGATGCTTGGGATCATTATCCTGCTGATACAGAAAGGTACGGCCTACGATAGAAAGTGCCCAGAGTCTCATGGTGTTCTCCAAAATATCCTCATATCCACAGCGATCGAGATTACCGACGATGCGCTTGAGAGAACTCATTCCCGTGGCGGAGAAGCAGCCCCAAACAATGCAGGAACCCCCACCGTGCTTCATGGTTGGCAATTGATACTTGGGAACGTAGCGAATGCCGGTAGGACAACGAATATATTTCACACCGTCACTTCCAAACAAGTTGTACTTGCTTTCGTCCGTCCAGACCATATTGGTCCAGTCCTGGCGGGTCCAATGAAGTTTTTGACTTCTGAATTAGATGGTTTGGGGTTGCTTTTCCGCCACGGGAATGGGTTTTCTCAAGCGCATCGTCGGTAATCTCGATCGCTATGGATATGAGAATATTTTGGAGAACACCATGAGACTCAGGGCACTTTCTAGCGTAGGCCGTACCTTTCTGTACCAGCTGGATAATGATCCCAAGCATCGTTCTCATCACGTGCGCAACTGGTTCAACCGCCGCCGTGTCACCTTTTTGGATTGACCGAGTCAAAGTCCGGACCTGAACATCATTGAGCACTTATGGGAGGAATTTGAAAAGAGATTGACCGGTAAAACTGCTTCAAACATCGACGAGAAGCTCAAACTTCTTCAGGAGGAATGGAAGAAGATTCCCCAATCAACCATTGACACAATGACCGATTCCATGCCCCGTAGATGCCAGGCAGTAATTGATGCAAATGATTTTCCCACAAAATATTGAAATCTCGCAGAGAGAACAATTTCTAAGATCACGAAGTTTCATTGAAGAAATATCGGTTTTTGTTGTTTTCGTTATTTTTCAAATTATTCCAATATGCATTAGTCTCACAAATCCAAATGTTCTTAACTGATACATTGTTGCTTCGTGAACAAACTGTGAAAAAATCAGATTGATTCGTTCTATATCGAATGAGATATGGTCGAAAAACCATAATATGATACCTTTATGGCCGGTACTGTACATTAACATTTGCATATGTCTTCATATATTTACATACATATATAGAGTGCCTAGAAATAGAGGCGACAAGAAGAAACGATGTAACTTCTAACTTGGTTTTTTATTTCCTTTCATATATATATATATATGTCTATCTATATATAATCAAAATTTTCATAGAAATTCAAATGAAACGGGATGATTTACAAGGTATTAGAGGTCTTGCTATTGTTGCCGTTCTCGCATTTCACTTTTTTCCGTTTTTCTTCCCCAATGGCTATATCGGTGTTGATATGTGAGTTGTTGCGTTTTCCCATTAAAATAGACTTTTCGCAACCTTTTTTTTAAGATTCTTCGTGCTTTCTGGATTTTTAATGACGATGATCTTCGGTTCAAAACCAATCACATCGCAGTCAGTTGTGCGGTTTTATTATCGTCGCGCTAAGCGAATTTTACCACTTTACTTGTTAGTTATTCTGATTGGTGAGTTCGCAATTTGTCTGAAAACTAAGGCTTCCATTTGGCCAAAATTTCGGCCGTCTCGTCTGGTCTTCGCCGACATCTCGTCTTTTTCTACCGCTGCTTGTCTTCCTACAGTGTGGAATGCATACAGGAAAGAGGGGGAAGGGAGGAGGCGAGGAAAGGGCGCGGAGTTTCGGAATTCCAGATCGAATCGTGGTTTTCGCGCCACGAGTAAGCGTCACGTGTGAAAGAAATAACTTACACATATTTTAACAATAACAACAAACATTTTCATAAACAAAAACAATCCAAAAAAGTCGATAAACCATTGACCCCCTCCTCCACCAACTAAGATAGCGCCTTTTTTCTTCGTCTTTAATTCGTCTTACGTGGAGATAGACATTGCGCTGGTGCACATGCATTTTATTTGACGCGCAAAACACATTATTTATGTGGCAAACGATAGGAAATAAGAGTTTTTACTCAACAAAAAAACCCCAAAAAATTTGAATAATTAGTGATTTTATTATGAAAAAAAAAATCTTTTTTAACCTTTAACATTTTTCCTTTTTTATGTGCACTTAAAAAAATGTTTGTAACATGTAACCCTCCAGGCGACAAACTCAACATTTTGATTTCAAACATCGAATTCGATTGATTGTTGCTCTTGTAGAACTATCGAAAATTTCGTTGAACTCCTCGGGTGCTTTTACTTGCAAAATGTGGTTCTAATGCACAGAAAATTACTAAAATCTGTTAAATACTTCATAATATTGTACAGAATCTAATGCAGTTTGAATCTCTTCTAACTTTCTTTTTCTACTCGTTTTCGAAGAGAAAACAGCGGGAGAATTCGTAGGAAAATCGTCATTTCTTTTGATTTGCTCATTATAATATTCGTCGGGTGAGTCCATTATCTGTCAAAAATGTGAAATATATTTGTTTTATTTGAAAATTTAGAATAAAAATCCATTTATTGCAAATAAAAAAAACTATTTTAAACATTAATTCATTAAAAAAAAAGTAAAATTGTCGTCAAATTAAATGCACTGTGCGCGTCAAGTAAAATACATTGTGTATACAGCACACAACTTTTTTATTGCGGAAAGACGAGGAGGCGAACGACGAAAGGAAAGACGAATTTTTGTCTTCGTCTTTCGTGGAAGCCTTACTGAAAACAGTCAAACACACTTAAATTAAACAACTCCCGCTTAATAGGATGTATTTGCGTCTTCTGGCTCTTCCCCAATACATTTGTTTCAATGAATATGGATTCCGCATGGAGCTCTATATTCCTGTACCGTAATATGGCCGAACACTCGGATAACAATTTGTACTTCAAAATGGTAGAGAATAACTGCGGATAATGCTTGAATCTCTATGAAATTGAATCGATTTCCAGTTAAATCAAGCAGAAGACATTTTCACTCATACATGGTCCTTATGCGTCGAAATGCAGTTTTACGTTTTGGCTCCAACTATATTCTATTTTTTATCATTGTCCCCAACGCGCCTATTCATGGCCTTCTTTTACACAACCATCATTATTACTTCGTTGGGAAATCAATTGCTTTCAACGGATCACGTGGCGTTTAATAGGTTGGCTAATTGATTCTATAAACTTCTGAACTATCATTTAAAGCGTTTTCTGTCGTATTTGGCAATTTATGATTGGCTCTGCGGTATATTTTCTCTCCACAGACCTTATTAATATTGATAAAAACGCCAGCAAGTACTCTGAGTTATTACTCGTGGACGAATCGAATGAAGTTTTTGATAAAGATGATAACGAAGATGATGACGACGACGTGCTAATTACGAAACCCCGGCAGAATGTTAGCCGTCTCCCTCTTCATATCTTACTCTGGGCATCTTTGCTCTCTTTGGTTTTCTTATCATTTGCACCATGGAAGTTTCCAGAACCACAATTGAGAATTGTAAGGTGTAAAGCAGAGCTCAAGATTCAAGCTCGAGAAAAGAAATTCTCAAAATGTGTCATTTTGAATTTTTCTTGGCATCTAAATCCTTCTTATTTTTCGAAATAAGAAGTGTCACATTTCCTAATATGCTCAAAAAATCTGTTCCAGACATGCACATTTCTTTCTGGTGTAATTATCCTGGCCGGCTCGTCGTGTGAAGTGAATCTGATGAAACACCGGTGAGCTGCGTTAATCAAACGATTAATGCTCAGGAAACAGTTTCAGCATTTTGGTCTACATGGGGGATATTTCATACAGTTTGTATCTAATTCATTGGCCGATTTATGTCTATGTGAAGCACTATCATGAGAATCAGATTGCCGGTGGGTGAGGACGGCTCTTTTCTGATGGTCTAGTAGCACAGGTCACTTAAACTGACCTCTTTGAGAGAAAATAATCTGAAAGATGCAAGGATTTCCAATTCCTGAACAAATCCTTGGTTTTAAGCCCTGAGTTGTTCATACTCAGTTTCACGTATGAACGCGTTTCAGTCTATCTCTGTGCCATCGTCGTCTCAATCCTTCTAGCAGCGACGTCATTCGAGAGGTTTGAAAAATGGTACCTTAATCGTGGAATGATAGAGATAATGCTTATGCTTTTTACATTTTATGCATCAATTGTTTTGATTTGGCTGAAACAACGTGAAATGATCAGATTAGTGGAGAATATAAGATATGCTCATGAAGAACATACTCCCGCTTCCAGCACATTCGACAATATTACGCTTAGTGAGTTTCCGAAAGTTACAATTCAAAAAAGCACCATTCGCCGTGCTAAGTAAATCTGTTCCACAGAAGAAGCTGCTCTGTTGAACAAGAAATGGGCGAGGGAGGAATACAAACATTTGGTACTCTCAAACTGTTTTCCCAACACAACGGAGCATGGACATTGTGAATTTGATAAGGGAAATCTGACTGGAAACTTGACAGTTTTTATCGTAGGAAACAGTCTGGCACCGAATCTCGGATCTTTAGTGTACACGTCATTTAAGAATCACGCGAGAGCTATGTACAAGTACAGTAATTCATGTGAGTGAAATGAGTTTGCCTTCGAGTTGACAATAAGTGGAGAACTGGAATAATTCTGAATTTTCAGACTGCGAGGTGTTGACAGTCGCCAATAAAAGGCGCTGCCAAAAGTCGCACGATGCGTACATGGATGTCGTATTCAAGAAAATTCCAGATATTTTATTCATACTAGATAGGTGGGCTACAGTAATAATATACATTGAAGCATCTCTCAGTGTCTTTGCCGTAGAATATCGCAGAAAAATTTAGAAGTTTTCAGACCTGACAAGTTGCGAAATCCTTTGAAAATGCCTGTTGAGAACGATGAAATATTCAAAGAAGCTCTTACAACTCTGCGGAAATATGAGAATAACGTGAAAAAAAAGATCTATATGCTTGAATCGTACACACCTCCCACAAACTTACGCCTCTCCCAGTTCGCGAAACTTCTGGAAGAAGGCAAAAATGTGACACAAAGCCTATTCAAGGTTGATCTTTCATATCTTAATGCTCTTAAACGGCAAGAAGCACTTTTGAAACAGTGAGTTTAATATAAGAATATTCCAGAAGCTATTAGTTGCTTTTCAGATGCTCAAAATGCGAGATGATTCGAATAGCCGACGTGCTATTCAACGGGAATCAAACGAAGAGCTACGATGAAAAAACAAAACTTGGATACTATTATGATGGATTGCACATAACTCCGTTCGCCATGAACCTCATTTACCCACTCTTTAAAAATGCTTCCGATTCACTTTTCTATGATTAGATCGTGTTCAATATGGATGTATTTCTGGTTAACAGGTGATCAGGAAAATGTGATTTTTTTTTATTTATTCGTCTGTTGTTTTTTCAGCTTTAAAGAATTGTTTTAATACCTAATATTATGATTTTCATAGAAAAAATTATAGAGAATAGAAACATTCTTTTATACTTCTCGCAATTTTGACTTATTGAAAACTTTAGATCTTATTACAGGGAGAATTACAGTTCTCAGCAGGCTTTCAGATTTTTCAATTGAATCTTTCAGTTTAAAGATGTGAAGTTATTCTTGCAAGACCTGAAAACTGCAATTAGAGAGCGTATTCAGGAACGGTTAACCTATGGTGAATTGGGTCAATTGTGTCAATGGACTTGATACTCACGATAATTTCTGAGACACTAAATGCGTTTACTGAGCATAAAACTCGAATCGAGCTTAATTAGCTCGGTTGTTCTGGCACCGGTGAAATGTGCGTGGTCCATTGGCTGGAGGGGTCTAATCTATGACGTCAGAGTTGCCACCTTGCCAAGCTCTTTTGTAATTTGAATAAAAAATTTTCCTTCACCGCTTTCGGGTTACAATCAACTTTCCCGCTCTCCGTTTTTCCTCCATTTTTCACTTTAAGAGGGCAAAATGCTTCGAATTTCAGTCTTTTACAGAATTTTATGTTACTCTGACCGATCGCATGTCTTAAAATTTCTGTTTGAACTGCATTCGCAAATAGCTGAGCTGCCATTCAATGTTGTTTTATCAAAAACTGTAACAGTAAGTGAAATCTTACAGCACCTGGCCACAGAGTATACATAACATAAAGTACCCAGCGAAAAGAGGAGAGGATATCCCTGCACTTTGAGCAATCTGCAACACTAGAAATCGCAATTTTGCTCATAATAGTCAAATTATCATGAAAACCAACAAAATTCATATCAAAAAGATTGCCAATCAATTATCAATTCGAGTTTTACAGTGCGGCATCCCGGAGTCGCGTGACACTAACAATGGGGGGAGAACTTCAGATGCGGTGAAACTTCAGACGAAACTTCAGATGCGAATATTCAGCTTCTGGAGAGTTTTGGGCAAAAAAAAAGTTTGTCATGGTTTTCAGAATGCTCGAAAGTGTCTGTGTACCTATTTTCATAAAATATTTTCATAACCATTATCTAAAAACAGTTCCCTTGTAAGGCTCTAGAGACTTCCGGAATATCTATGTTCTCGATTTCAAGTCGGCGGACCCCATAGTTAACGGAATGACTCATTCTTTTGATAAGTGCGGGGGGACTCAATATTCATTTATTCTTAAACTTTGTCCCACCCCCCCCCCCCGCCCTTGTTGATAGCGACGGCTTAAATCTCAGGTCTTCTGAATATTTCTTTTCCAGAATTTCGAGATAAAACAGCGGCATGAGTTAGGAAACCTGGGAGGGCCATATTGCATTGCTAGTCCCATAATACGTTTTGCACAGATTAGCAAAATCTTTATAAAATATTTGATAATTTTTGAAAAAAGATGAAACAAAAAAGGCAAATGTCTGGCACATTCTCTCACTCTCTTTCCGTGTATCTATCAGTCCAAATGCTATTGTTTTCAAGTAGCAAAGCATCAAATATAGCGATTTCACCGATTCCTAGTGTTTGCACAGATCGCCCAAAGTGCAATAATGATCCACTGTTCCCTCTAATTTCACCGCGTACACTTTGGAATCATCATGGGCCGCTTTTGTTCGGCATCTAGATGCATCGAGGTTCTTCTTATTACTGTTATTCTAATATTTTCCATCGCAAATTATTATAAAATTGTTTATAACTTCCAGGAGATGGGTGAGGCAGTTTTTAATTTTCTTACAAGGGAACCTCAAACAGAAATCCTTTTAACTTTTTTTAAAAATTCGATCACTGGCACTTTCGACTACGGAAAATTCAGTACACATAGTGGTTATCTGTGCAAACTTCTGGAAATCGAGATATTTCCATCTGAAAATCTGAAAATCGCCCTTTCTTCGCCCCCTCCCCCTCCTTCCCTCTCTTTCCTCTATGCATTCCCAACTGTTGAAAAAAAAGCAGCGGTGGCCGAGGGGTGAAGAACGGGCGGAATTGAATTTTGGGAACTCGGAATCCGGAAAACGGAAAACGGAAAAAAATTTTTTTCACGGAATCTGGAATCCGGAAGACGGAATGAAAAAACGAATCCGGAATGCGGAATCCGGAATCCGGAATTTTGCCCTTCTCTGCAGAGTAGGGCGGAATTGGATTTTGGGAACTCGGAATCCGGAAAACGGAAAACGGAATGAAAAAAACGGCGGAATCCGGAATTCCGCCCTTCTCTGGTGAAGAGGGGGATGCGAGTATATGAAGTGTGGGCTCGGTTCCGCTTCACCGTAACTTTTTTGCTTTTCTGATTTTGCATTTTTTTAAAATAATTTTAAAGTTTTTAAAAGATCACGATAAGAAAAAGATAAAACAAAATGTTAAACACTTGGCAAATCTTTGAAAAATGGCGTTTTTTATCTGTTCTCTATCCCATTTTGATCTTTTCAAAGAATTGGATCTGAAACACGCATTACGCCTTCTTTTCAAAATTCACTAATGAATATCATGTTTAACTGATATTGTTTGATTCACAAAATATAATTTTTTTGTTTTCAGAAATCAAAATTTTGAATCAAAAAGACTACTATCCAAATCACGAGCACTTGGAATCTGATTTATTGATAAAACAACAACGAATGGCGGCTCTGCTCTCTGCGGATTCGGTGCAAAGAGATATTTTAAAACATGCGGTTGGCCATGATAACAAAGATTTCTATGAAAGGCTGAAACCCGAAGCATATTGCCCTCTGAAAGTGAAAATCGGAGGAAACAAGGACGGCGGAAAAGTGGCTTGCAACCCGAAAGCGGTGAAGGAGGATTGCACGTGCGTTTCTTTTTTCAAACTACCTCCGTTTCAAGCGAACTACAAAAGAGCTTTGAAAGTGAGCAACCATGACGTCATAGTTTAGACCCCATTGGACCACGCACATTTCACACATTCTTAATGAATGGAGTGGAATATTGGAGAATTCATCGGTGTTGTCTCTCTGTTCACATCGTTGTCGTGACGTCACGGTTGTTTGCTATATCAAAATACTGTAATAGCTGGTCTGGAACGACAATAAATTGATTTAAAACTAAGAGAAACGTAAAATTTCAAAGTAAAAGTATTCTGTTTCAATATAAAATGAAGCCGAACCAATCTATGTATGTAACATTTGATAGATTCCGGAATTTTTACTTTTTTGGTTCCGCATTCCGGATTTTGCAATGAAACTCTTCCGCAGTATTCTACATGTACGGAATTTGCATTCCGCATAGTCTCACAATTTGATTTCCGCATTCCACAACTAAAAATTTCCGTCACTTATGGATACTTCTTCTATTTGCTCATTTTTTTCAGCTTAATATCACTTGGACTTAATAATCAAGTGGAATATGATGCCGAAATATACAATATAACTGGTAGGAAATGCGCTGTTATAGCGGTGGATAAGGTATGCAGTGAAATGGCTTCTGTCCAACATGTTTTGGCTAAAAATTAGTCAATAAAGCTTAATTTTCAGGATTTTCAAGACTCGAAAACCCAAAACATTTTCCTTGCAATGAGTGGAAAATTGTATTATGGCAAAATTCCAGACAACTTAACAATTTCATACTTGATGGAGCAACAATACAAGAAGGAAGTGGAAATTTTGAAGATGGATATCGAAGGGGGAGAGCACACTGGCCTGGAGCCCTTCTTGCAGAAGTATTATGTCTGTCAGGTGAGATTTTCAATGAAGAGTTCGATGATTTTTAAGCCAAATCCCAAATAATATTGAAAGTATTCAGCTTTCAAAGTCTTACTGTTTTTCGTTTTCCTTTCACAAACGGCAAAAACTTGAAGTGAGCATGACGCTCAGTGGAACACCGGACATGATCTCGACCGGGTGGAGGGCGCGGGCCGCCTGATATCATTCCTGAAAATTGAAATTATTTTCGGGAAACATGGAAAATTCTAGATCTCAACCAGTTCAATTAATTTATATGGATAATGAACTACTGAAACAGTACAATTTTGAAGCAGAACCAATAAAGATCAATAGTCTGTCGGCTAGTATGTTTTAAGACTTCCTTCTACTTAGCGAAACTCCATAAGTCTAGGACAATTCTCACACAAATCTAGACCAAGCTTTAAAGATTTACAAGCCTGGCACAATTCTCACACAAATCTAGACCAAACTTTGAAGTTTTACAAGTATGGCACAATACTCACGCAAATCTAGGCCAAACATTAAAAGTTCAAAAGCCTAGCACAAGTCTCCCACATATCTATACCAAACTTTGAAGGTTCACAAATCTAACACAATTCTCACACAAATCTAGACCAAACTTTGAAGTTTTACAAGTATGGCACAATACTCACGCAAATCTAGGCCAAACATTAAAAGTTCAAAAGCCTAGCACAAGTCTCCCGCATATCTATACCAAACTTTGAAGGTTCACAAATCTAGCACAATTCTCACACAAATCTAGACCAAACTTTGAAGGCTCACAAATCTAGCACAATTCTCACACAAATCTAGACCAAACTTTGAAGTTTTACAAGTATGGCACAATACTCACGCAAATCTTGGCCAAACATTAAAAGTTCTCAAGCGTAGCACAATTCTCCCACATATCTATACCAAACTTTGAAGATTCACAAATCTAGCACAATTCTCATACAAATCTAAGCCAAACTTTGAATGTTCACAAGTTTTGGCCCAGTTTCTCACAAGTTTTACCAAAGACTCCACATGTCTAGTACAAGCCATTAGTAAACTAAGCTTTGAGTAAACTGTGAGTATACGTTGCGCTAAACATTTTTTAAACTTCCCCTACACTTGTAAATATTCAAAGTTTGGTCTATAATTGTGTGATATTTGTGCTAGATTCATGGAGTATTGCTGAGTAGAAGGAAGTCTTCAAACAGACTAGTCGACAGGCTATTCGTTTTAATATACAGTATTACTTGCAAATTTCACGAAAATCTACAAATTGTTAGTTATTTCGGGGCCCCTGTTTTGAATTTGAAGATGACCTTCCCTATTCACAAGAATTCAAGAAATCTATTTTTTTATTAAAAAGAAAAAAACCATTAAAATCACGTTAAACTGCCTGCTGAAACAGAATGAATATAATATTAAAAACAAAGTTGAATAATTGCGAAATCTACAAAATTTCGGACAAAATTTCCAAAGAATTGTTGCATTTTTAGAGGAATATTATGGATTTTGAAGAAAGAAAAAGCCTACTTGTTGTTTTACAACCGTCTCATAATTATGCCAATTTGAAGTTGGTCCCGCAGGGAAATCGGTGTGTCATACGGTAAATTCAAATGTGACCTAGTCGCCTGAAACTTCAAGAGCCAAGAGTCAAAAGAAACTAATTTATTTCCTATAAAACAGTGTTTTTTAGAAATGTTAATGAGCTTGTTTCAGATTCTCGTAGAAATTCACGGATGGCCTCCAGAGCATTTGGATATGCTACAAAAGATCTCCAGATATGGCTTCAGGATTTACAATATTGCGCCGAATGCCGAATGTCCAAAATGTGCGGAGTACAGTTTCATCAATGAGCTGTGTATGACGCAATTCGGCGTTTCACCGTTGGCTAATTTCATTCCAAGAAACCTCAGTGTTACATAAATGTTTATAACGAATTGTGCTAGACTGATATTGAAGAAATTGAAGAAATTAAAGGAGAAACAGAAAATTCGGCTATTAGATATGGAATTTTGGTTAAAAACTTGAGCTTGCGGAGTTAGACATTGAATTTTAGTTGCCAAAAAATTACAGTTTCACTATACTCTGAAGCTCAACTCATTAAATTCCGAAAAAAATCAAAATTCTTGCAAAAACTGTGGTCTCGAAACGAATGGTGAATGAAAAATCAGCGTTGGGGTGGCGGAAGGGTCGAAGTGGTCGTCATTGATACGAAATTGAATGAGTATAGAGTCAGACAACTCTGATTTGATGGAGAAAAAATCTTGTTTTGTTTTATTTATTATCGCCGTAAAAAAGTTCCGACATTTTTTCGAGCCCGCGAAAATCGGGATTTGAATTTAGAGGCTCCTTATTTTTTCTTCCGAATTTTCAGAATTAAACTGGATTAAAAGAACGAAATTGTATTAATCGTGAATTTTTTTACACGTTTCTTCGAATGTTTAAATATTATATATCAATTTGCGTCATTTATTTTTTTTTTCGTTTCTTCTGATAAAAATATATCGCGCATAGCAAATGCGCTGATGAAATGGGCGGAGCCTCTAAATTCAAATCCCGATTTTCGCGGGCTCGAAAAAATGTCGGAACTTTTTTACGGCGATAATAAAAGAATTTGAAATCCTTCTAATCCTTCGGCAATCATCCGCCCTGGGAACTCAAGAAGTGGGCGCATTTTTTCCGAAAATTAATGATTGAAAAAGGTGGCAAATTGAAGAGCTCGACGAGTTACGTGAAGTCATTTTTATAAAGGAATGAAGCTCTGAAATAAAATATATAAAATAGTCGGACCTTGTACCATGCTCGCCTCGTTTCAGCTTGTAGAAATACACATTTGAAGCAAAGGTGTACAGAATATAAGTTTTGAAGCATTTCTGAATTTCTATATATTTTTGGGTATTTTTAAAATCAGCTTTTTAAAATTGAAAAACTCCAAAACTTCCATCAGCGAAACAGCAACGAAGAGATGTTTAGGAGAAACAGCCGCGAGAAGAAATGTACTGAAATAATTTATAAAGAAAGTGGCGCTCTGAAGATAGAGAAAAAAACGAAATAAATCTTTTGGAGGTGCAAAATTAACATTTTTGTATTATATGTATTATCGCCGTAAAAAAGTTCCGACATTTTTTCGAGTCGGGATTTGAATTTAGAGGCTCCGCCCATTCATCATCATTTGAGCGCATTCGCTATGCGCGATATGTTTGTTGAGTTTTTATTTTTTCTTCTTCTTTTTCTTCGCAAATTGATATATTTAAACATTCGAAGAAACGTGTAAAAAATTCACGATTAATACAATTTCTTAAATATATCAATTTGCGAAGAAAAAGAAGAAGAAAAAATAAAAATTCAACAAACATATCGCGCATAGCAAATGCGCTCAAATGATGATGAATGGGCGGAGCCTCTAAATTCAAATCTCGATTTCCGCGGGCTCGAAAAAATGTCGGAACTTTTTGACGGCGATAATATACATACATGTATCATTTTCCCCGATTTTTAACTTGTCATTTTTGTTTTTTCTTCCTATGATTTGTTCAATTTTTTAAATTGAACAAATCATAGGAAGAATTTTATTCGGGATCTCATTTCAAAAATGTTATAAAATATCTTCTCTAACCACCCCACCCCAGCGTTATCAGAAATAGATAACATTACTTTATGTTATGATTTAAACTAATTAAATCACAAACTTGAATTATTATTTATAATAATTATATAATTTAACGGAAGAAATAATACAAATAAAAATAACCGAGCAGAACGCAATTGATAGGGAAAATATAAAGGAAACCCACAAGGGTTATCAAACCGCTAAACAGAAAAGGACGAACCGAAAGTATCACGAATAGCAACGAGTAAACGCTCGTTGCTCTTAAGTCACAGAAAACCTACGTGTCCTCAAACGTAGAAATATTACAATCAAAAACAAATCTTATTTGTGCGCCCTAGAAACGCGCGCCAACCTCGGTGTGCGCGCACACTTTCGGGTCGAACGAAGTTCCAAAACAAAATGCGAAAGCTGACGATCTACGCAACACTTTATTTCCTTCCTCACTTTAAAAATGCCTTCTTCTTCTATTTTCTTTCCAGGTTTGTTCACAATTTTCAGCGCTTCTGAAACTCTTCATTTTCAGATCGCGATTCTTCCGCTATCTTCCTCTTCACCAGACTCAATTTGATAATTCTTCTGATATCGGTTCTCTATTATCATCCGGCGGCTATCACTCTGGCTTTTCCTTTCTTCATCGGAGCATTTTTCGAAACTCATAATGACCGGCAGACACGAGTTCTCGGATCATTTCTATTCATCTGTGCGGCATGGGCTTTGTGAGTTCCGGTTTCCGTCTTTTCTTTGAATCTGATCTTCAGTCGATTCATTCTGAAAATACGATTCAAAACAAGGGACTCTAGGATCAATCTCTAGGACACATTTTTGTGATGTTCGTGTTCTTAGAATGAGGAATATTGTGTTGCGAAATAGCAGAAATCAACAAATATCAAAATATAAAAGAACTGGTTTATTCAATTTTTAACTTATTCGTTTGAGAACGGAAAAATATATTAGTTATATTTGTCTGAAATTGTCTGAAAATGAAGAAAATCTTGAGAAAAAAGAATGAAACACTTTCAACCATCACACACCTTTCTGGTTAATTTTCATTTTTCGAACGTCCCAGTATTCCGACTAACCGGAGCTGAAAAGCTGAAAATCTCACTTTATTCTCAAGTTCAGATCCTTCTTCTCAACATTTCTATCCGGACCATGGTCGATAGTCGGAATGATCCTTTGGATCTACAATGCGCTCATGTTCACAGTTCTGTCATTCATTCTCCCATTTGCCGCTTGCGTGTTCCTCATTCTAATTTCAGTCCCTGGTCTTCAGAACGGACGCACGTAGCGAAGAGAGATGAAATCTTTCTTTTTTCGATTTTTCAAACTTCAATAAACGTTTCAAACGCTTTCTATAGCTATTTCAACAGTTTGTGTTCTGGCCGAGTACAAAAGAAAACGCGCTCCATTGAGAAAATCGAGAAAACACAACATAAAAGTGAGAGAGGAAGACAATTAATTTTCTTTAAAGCAGATTAACTCCTTGTGCACCTTCCTCATTTGATCTTTTCTCAAAAAGGAACATGTATTCCCAAGTTGCTCTAAGATCGGGGGAAACGGGCGGACCATTTACCGCTCCTATTTCAGAAATTTCAGAACAAGCTGCAGATCTCAGTTCGTTTTATAAAAGATGTCTAACAGTGAATTCTTAGAACAAATTGATATCCGGCCAGAAGCCGTTAAGTAGTCGTAATGACTGATTCTTTGTCTTCTTCATCGCTCTTATTTCAAAGCTTCATTCCTTCATTACAATCTTCGAAGCAAGACTTCACATGGAGCTCTACTCGTGCTCTGCTCCTGGACCTCTTCAATTTGCAATATTTTTTTCTATTTTGAAGAAGTTCAAGCACTAACCCGTGGACACTAGGGCTTAGTCCCGGGTTGTAGTCCAATTCCAAGCCCTCTTATTTTTAGATTTTTCAATTTCCCGCAGTTTTTGATTCGCCATGAAGCTTGTAGCCACTTTTGATGTTTTAATTTCACAAAAACAGTCGAATGGCTAGATGCTTTGAACATTTTCATTAATTCGGATGACCATTCTAACAGTTTCATTCCCCTACACTGTATCAACGATGTTTGCTCATTGCACCGTTTCTTTCAGCTCGCCGCTCTCTTCCTTCTCGTTATATGAAGCTTCCAGGTGTGCACACAATCCTAAATTCTCTCAATCCGCTCCGTTTTATTTCAAATTCTCATTAAGATGGCATTTTCTAGAAAAAGCAAAGAGGCGAACACTAATTTGTTCATTGCTCTTGTATTTTTTTGCCAATTCGCTGTTATTTTATATTTACTTAAGCATTACCGTAACCGTAAGTTTTGAGGATGGCGTAACAAAAAAGCAACGATGAATAGCAAACTAGAGCTAGGCCCAGCGCAAGTTATTATTTGGAAGTGGTGAGAACACGAAAATATCCAAAATCCAGAAAGCTTCTGCCTAGTTTTGCGAGCTGGAAATCTTCCAGCGCATGACTGATAATTTTTTTGCCATTAGACACTGCAGGTTCGAAGACAAGCAGAAGAAAAATGTCCAATTAAAGCAACTTTTAAGAGAGTGATCTTGTATTGGAATGTGTTCTGTTATTATCATCTGTTCAGTTTTTGCGGATATGATAACAGCCAAATTGTAATATTTCGCAACTACACCACTTCCTGTAATTTATTGGAAAGATATCTGAAATATACGCAAAAGCATTCACAATTTTGTTCATTCGCGCAAAAATTCTGGCTTTCCCAGAGGAAAACGTATGAAAATAGTGGATTACTCCATTTTCATGATCATGATCAATAGGCTTTTGTTCGAAAATCTTCACTGTTTCAAATGTATGATTTGAAATTCAAAAAAGTTTCTCGCGGATTTCCAGGTTTCCCTAATATTTTCTGAACTTTAGGCGTGACACTCAATCTGGAAGATGTGACTTTAAAGGTGCGTCCGTCCACGATGCATTCTAAATTTACACTGGAAACATGACAATTTTCAGAAACTCCGTCAAGAATCTTTGAAACAGGGAGAAAAAGTGCGAAGGGAAGTGTTCGAGATGTCAAAGCAAAACGAGACCCATAAGTTTTTTGAATCTCTAAGGACGGAGGCGTTTTGTCCACTCAAAGTTAGGATTGGTGGAGTGGAGGATGGTGGAAAAGTCGTTTGCGATCCAAGTAAAATTAAAGATGGTTGCACGTGAGTATTGTACTGGAATTGCGTTCGCTAATATACTTTATATCACTAGCACTGAGTCGATCCGTTAATCGCCTGTGTGGGCGCGGATCACTGCTAACCATGCCTTGCGATCAGATTTCCTCGGTATATTGAGACTTCTTTTCGTAGTGAGCCGGACCATATTATGGGGGGGGGTCGCCCAGCAGGTCGTTTTTGGTCACTTAAGATTATTTAAAATTAGAGATGAAACAGAGAGTTTACTAACAAACTTGCACGGTATCTCTAGTGGGAAGTTACAAGTCCCAGAGATTCTTAGTTGACATTCTGAAACTTATTTCCACGTGAATAAAAAAAAATAGCATTTCGCTCTATAAATCGTGAGTAATACATCGACACTCCGCTGACGCAACTCGAACCGGTTTACGCCGATTTCTCGGGAATGATGGGATTTTTATGAAAGAAATGCTTTTCAAGATGTTAAAAGAATTTGGCTCTTTTGGAGGTTTGCCGGTAAAAATACTGAATATCGACTCGACAAATCTTGTGATACTGAGTGATACTGTTCGTATCAACCATGATTATTCTCCCGTTAAATATGATCATTCAAAATTATACAGTGCTCCACATAATCTTACGTTCACTCCAAAAATTTTCGAAAACTCGAAAACTGGCTTTTCAACCAAAATGCTTCATATTGAAGAAATATGAGCTTTTAGTAGGTATTTCATGATAGAAACTTAAAATAGACTTAAAATTCACACATCAGGAAAAAACCAAAATTTTATGAAAAAAGGTAACAAAAAATTTCCACAAAATCATATATTCACTTGCACAAAACCGAAAAACGATAATTAAACAGATCACAACCAAGTTTAAAGTTCAAAAAAACAATAAAAAATAAAAGTGAACATATACATAAATAATTAAGAATTACTGAAAATCGAAATTTTGAGATTTTTGAAGGTGAACATAAGATTATGTGGAGCACTGTAGTAATGAGTCTATTTACTTTTGCAACAACTCTCCGAGAATGAATTGCTCCGAAATTCTGACCGATAGTTAGAGGTACCGTAGAGGTGTTCCACGTTCCTCTTTTCAGGATAATGTCTGTGGGTCTCAACAATCAAATTCTGTTCGATGAGGAAATCCAATCAATAACAGATAACCGGTGTAATATGCTGGGGGCAGACACAGCAAAACAGAATGCGACTACACAAGAAAAATACGGAAGTATGAGAGGCACATTGTTTGTTGGAAGCGTTCCAGACACGTTAAAGCTATGTGAGTTTTCGTAGCTCTGAAAACATCTATTACTGTTTCGAACTGATTGGAAAAGCAGAGACAGTTTCCAAATGTAATCATTAATATTATTTAGAAAACTAGCTCATTTCATGAAACTCTGAAACCTTCATTCGCATTCAGATAGAATGATGATCGACACCGAATCCAAGGAAGTGGAAGTTCTGAAAATGGACATTGAAGGCGCGGAACACCACGGTCTTGAACCGTTTTTGAATATGTATTTTGTATGTCAACTACTTATTGAAATTCACGGGAATCCCGCGACTCATTTGGATATGTTGAAAAAAATTTCGAGGTGAGAAATGGAAATTTGTGAAAAAGCGCTGAATACTGAAATGCTGAATGTTCCCGATATTGAAAACAATGTGAAACAGACGATTTTTGAAACCTCATTTTGAATGCTCTTGCAGATTCATATCAAGTTCTTTTTTTACAGACTCGGCTTTCGGATGTTCAACTATGAGAGTAATCCGATCTGTACTGTATGCTGCGAGTACAGCTTTATAAATGAAATGTGCATGAATAGGTATCAAGTGACTCCTCTAGCTATCATTATTACCTGAAACATTGATCATTTGAATGTGTGTTACGCTTAAAATCTTGTTTTTGACTCGAAAGTTCCCATTTTTATAGCGGAAATTCTATTTCGTCATTCTTTAAAGTTTTCATCGCCGCCTGGTTTTCACTGAATGAAAATCTTCATTACTGTAAACTTAACAGAGGCACACTTGCTGTTAACCTCAAAGATTGTTGACAACAGGACTTTTCCAATATTTTTAGATAACACCTCATTTCAATGTCGTTCTCAATAGAGCGCATTTTCAAGAAGATAAAACGGAGCGAATTGAGAGAATTTAGGATTGTGTGCACACCTGGAAGCCTCATATAACGACAGGGAAGAGAACGGCGAGCAGAAAGAAATGAACAAATACCGTTGATACATTGTAGGGGAATGAAACTGTTAGAATGGTCATCTGAATTAATGAAAATGTTTGAAGCTTTATTCAATATCTAGCCAATCGACTGTTTCTGTGTAATTAAAGCATCAAAAGTGGCTACAAGCTTCGTGTTTTCTCAGGAGAATCAAAAATAGTGAAACTTCCTCAAAATGAAAAAAAAATTGCAAATTGAAGAGCTCCAGGAGTTATGTGAAGTTATGCTTCGATGATTGTCATGAAGGGATGAAGCTTTGAAATAAGAGCAATAAAGCATCCAAAGCTGAATCAGTCACTACTTAACGGCTTCTGAGTCCTGCAGTTTGTTCTGAAATTTCTGAAATAGGAGCGATTAATTGTCGGCCAGAACATTAACTGTTGTATCTATAGAAAGCGTTGGAAACGTTTATTGAAGTTTGAAAAATCGAAAAAAGAAAGATTTCATCTCTCTTAGCTACGTGCGTGCGTTATTTGCGAACACGATCTGAAAAACATGGACTGAAATTAGAATGAGGAACATGCAAGCGGCAAATGGGAGAATGAATGACAGCACTGTGAACATGAGCGCATTGTACATCCAAAGGATCATTCCGACTTTCGACCATGGTCCGGATAGAAATGTTGTGCAGAGGGATCTGAACTTGAAGATAAAGTGAGATTTTCAGCTTTTCAGCTCCGGTTAGTCGGAATACTGGGACGTTCTAAAAATGAAAATTAACCAGAAAGGTGTGTGATGGTTGAAAATGTTTCATTCTTTTTTCTCAAGATTTTCTTCATTTTCAGACAATTTCAGACAAATATAACTAATATATTTTTCCGTTCTCAAACGAATAAGTTAAAAATTGATGGAACCAATTCTTCTATATTTTGGTATTTGTTGATTTCTGCTATTTCGTAACACGATATTCCTCATTCTAAGAACACGAACATCACAAAAATGTGTCCTAGAGATTGACCCTAGAGTCCCTAGTTTTGAATCGTATTTTAAGAATGAATCGACTGAAGATCAGATCCAAAAAAAAAGACGGAAACCGGAACTCACAAAGTCCATGCCGCACAGATGAATGGAAATGATCCGAGAACTCGTATCTGCCGGTCATTATGAGTTTCGAAAAATGCTCCGACGAAGAAAAGAAGAAAAGCCAGAGTGATAGTCGCCGGATGATAATAGAGAACCGATATCAGAAGAAATAGCAAATTGAGTCTAGTGAAGAGGAAGATAACGGAAGAATCGTAATCTGAAAATGAAGCGTTTCAGAAGCGCTGAAAATTGTGAACAAACCTGGAAAGAAAATAGAAGGAGAGGTCATTTTTGAAGTGAGGAAACAAATGAAAATGATGTTATCTATTTCTGATAACGCTGGGGTGGGGTGGTTAGAGAAGATATTTCATAACATATTTGAAATGAGATCCCGAAACAGAACATTTTGGAGTGGCATTCCAATTGAGGAGGATTACGATAAAACGCAAAAACATAGAAGCCAGAGTAGGGCGGAATAGGATTTTGGGAACTCGGAATCCGGAATCCGGAAAACGGAATTTTAACCATTAATGAGGGAATCAAATGATGTAAATGCGCTTTGTTCGCAAAAATTTTTGCGGGAGTTCAAAAAAGTATACTTTTCACAACAATTGAGAATAAAGTATTAAAACTCATAGTTGGGCGGAATTGGATTTTGGGAACTCGGAATCCGGAAAACGGAAAACGGAAAACGGAAAAAAATTGTTTTTCCCGGAATCTGGAATCCGGAAAATGGAATGAAAAAAACGGCGGAATCCGGAATTCCGCCCTTCTCTGCAGAGTAGGGCGGAATTGGATTTTGGGAACTCGGAATCCGGAATCCGGAAAACGGAAAACGGAAAAAAAATTGTTTTTCCCGGAATCTGGAATCCGGAAAATGGAATGAAAAAAACGGCGGAATCCGGAATTCCGCCCTTCTCTGCAGAGTAGGGCGGAATTGGATTTTGGGAACTCGGAATCCGGAATCCGGAAAACGGAAAACGGAAAAAATGTTTTTCCCGGAATCTGGAATCCGGAAAACGGAATGAAAAAAACGGCGGAATCCGGAATTCCGCCCTTCTCTGATAGAAACCCGTAAAGGCACATTTAATAAAAAAAAAATGATATTTTGCATCTCCAAAAGATTTATTTCATTTTTTTCTCTATGTTCATGGCGCCACTTTCTTTATAAATTATCTCATTACTTTTCTTCTCGCGGCTTTTTCTGTTTCTTTTTTCTGCGTGCGTCACACGCATTCTTTTTGCGAGGCCCTGTGCAGGTTTCAGATCCGTATGTGAGCGCGGGAATATCGATTTTATTGCTCCATCTTTGTCGGCTCCCTGGAGACTTGAGGCAAGGTATTCGAAATTTGTATTCTGTAATGTCTATCGATACATCCTTAAGACTCTTTCGTTGATTAACGGTATTAAGTAGGCGGGTTCTGGCGAATTCCTCGTGGTCTTTTTCGACAGATTCTCGGCATTCTTGAGACAGCGGCTTGAAGGTTTGCGAAACGCAGTTTGGTTAGAAGCTGGCGAGTTGCTTCCTAGATTCTCTTGTATGCGTGGTTGGATGGCCTTGTTATAGCTTTGTCTTTCGATTTTGGTAGTCTTGATCAATGTCAAGGTGAATGGTGTCGGGGTGAAGGTTCTTGGCACATTAGAAAAAATTTCTGAAAATCTTCCGTGCAACAGTACACTTACTTACTTAGTTACCTACTTAGTGATCCGTTATTCTGATGTGTGGGAGCTGATCACAGCATGCATAACCATGCCTTGCGATCAGGGAATAGAGTATAATTAGTGAAGAATAGACGAATAATGAATATGAATGATGAACGAACGGCTCCGCAATAGATGTACATGTCAGAGGCAAAACGGGACCAGTAGTCCGTTAGAATAACTAGCAATCTGTGTTTTACTTAAATCAATGTTGAAACAGAGTTCATTTTTAATTTTTCTGCATAAAATTTCTATGAATAAAGGAAGTATCGTACTTCTTTTCACTAAAATTGGCTAACTTTGTGAAAAATTGCCTAATTGTTCCGAGGAAAAAGTCGAAGAAACCGCCGACGACTACATTTTTATTGTTGCCACGTCTCACTGCACTCTACAGTTTCATAGCTCTTTCAAGAAATCCCAACAATCTTCATTGAAACGCGCAGGAAACTGGGAATTTGAAAATGCTTTCCTAGTTCCAGACAAAAGAGGCTACGGTATGAGAATCTACAGGGTGAAGTGATGTAAAATTTGCAATAGCACCAGTGGGAATTCAAAGTTAAATGAAACGATTATTAACAAAAAGGATTAGCTGATCAATGCGGTTGTTCTTCACAACATCTCTGAATCTTTTGGAGAACGCTTCTACTGTTGCACGGAGGTATTCTGGAGACATCTTGTCCCATTCGGCCTCCAAATTCAGATCTGGATGTGCTCAGCAGGAATCGCAAATTGAGTCTGGTGAAGAGAAAGATAACGTAAGAATCGTAATCTGAAAATGAAGCGTTTCAGAAGTGCTGAAAATTGTGAACAGACCTGGAAAAATTATCTTCTGGCTGAATAGGGGAGCGGATTAAAATCAGGTGATGAGGTTGGCTATTCAGAACTTCTAATGAAACGAAGAAAACTGGCTTTATAGTCCCCAAGCTGTGCTCGAGAGATTCCAAAAGCCTTCCCATAGTACTTTGTCCTACTCCCCGCACTGCCATCTTCTTAATCGTGGCACAGCGTACCTAATCCGCTGGTATACCAGTAGAAATAAAGCTAAAAAACAGAAAAAAGTTGCCAGCGCCCTCCAGATCGTGCTTTAATACTTTTGGCGCAGCCTCTGAAGTATTTCGACTGACAACTAGCAATTCCTTTGTAGTTCGATCGGTGTTTTTGTTCTGAATTTATAATAAATTCTTATTTGAAAACTCCATGTAGGCTAAAGTCGTTATAGTTTTCCAGATTCAGAAGACGTTACGCACTTAATTACTGTCAAATCGATCCGTCAATCGCTTGTGTAGGCGCGGATCACAGCCAACCATGCCTTGCGATAGAACTAAGGCAGTTTTGGTTGATGTTTGCAGTAAGTTTTGTGTGCCTGTTTACTCTATTATGGCGTGCTAAGCTAAAGCTAGAGCTATCGGGTCACAGAGAGTATAGGGCGCTACCTCCGACCCGATATGACAGGTACCCATTAGCCAACTGAGACTCTGCCGGGGTGCCGATCACTTCCGCATATGTAGGAGAGAATCATTTGTTGATTTTCTGTAGAGTAAAATGTGATCGTTGAATGCAAAATAACAAGAATATGCAAGATTCCAACTATGAAATACTCGATTTTCTTAATCAAATATGCCTGATAAAAGCCACTTTTCTATTCAGCGAATGAGCATTGTATTTATCGGAAACTAAAACTCTTTTTTGTTCAAAAAAAAATCGTGAAACCTCTGATTAAGAAGAATTCTCTGATTGAACGTCTTCGTACCGGCTGTACCATGCGTCAAAACTTTGGTCGTCCTCTGGATCATAGTTGAACACTGGAATCCTCGACGAAATGAATTCCGCGAGCTTTTCCGCGACCGTTGGCAGAGAGGTCGTGGATGTTCCTGGTAGCTGAGCCAATTTAGTGAACGCACTCACCAGCGAAGCGATTTGTTGGGTGAGATCCGTCATTGCCTTTGCCTGATCGCCAGTTGTTACGTCTCGGGTCATCTTGAAGGTCGTAGAATAATAAATAGACAGGGTTTATTAAAAGCTAGGAAATGAACATAACAAACTAAAATCAGCCACCTTAAATAGTGGTGATGACGTCACATGTTAGATGCTAAATGTGCGCGCGTAAACAATAACAATGTATAAATAAGCGCGCTTCTTTGCTTGGGGTAGATCAAAAATAAGTAGGTCAACTAATGCATGTATGGAATGCAACAGGTTTAGTATACTGATTTTCAGCTGTTATAAACTGTCAAGCTGTTAATACTTGAATATCATCAAACGGTGAATGTCTAATCCAGAAATACACCGCCTGGAGAAGCAGAACTCGTGTCTTGAAATCAAATTCTCCGATATTCTGACGCGTAGCGGTCTTCGTGAGCCCCACATGCTCAACATCAACGTGAGTGAAGCCCGAGAGCTTTTGCTTTCAACGCACAAATCAAGATACAATTGTCCAAAAGCGAAACGCCGTTGCTTAGAGATTTTCAATTGTTCTATACCAAGAACGGCTGAAAGTGGAGCTCGAAACAATTCGTTTTGTTCTAAAATAATAATTGACCGCATAGTGAAGAATTCAGAATTGGGCACCGCTTACTGTCAAATGAGCATAGCGGTTCTACTTTCTACTTAGGCTATCAATTTTCGAAACGTCTGATACGTCTGATAACAAAACCAAAAACAAAACCAAAAACAAAACCAAAGTGTTGAGAAACACATACGCCACCACACATCCGGAGATCATCAGTAACAACGGAACCATCACAACAATCGAAGACGTGGACGAGTATGTCTACCTTGGCAGGCTACTCAACCCACGAAATGAGCTAGAACCTGAACTCCACAGAAGAAGACGGGCAGCCTGGGCCGCGTTCAACAACATCAAAAACACCACAGACGCTCTCACCTGTCCCCGAATCCGAGCTCAACTTTTCGACACCATCGTTCTTCCCGCGCTCACATACGGATCTGAAACCTGGACCTTTACACAGAACCTCGCTGAAAGACTCCGTGTGACGCATGCATCACTAGAAAGAAGATTAATTGGAATGACCCTCACGGAACAACGCCAACGAGACTTACACCGCGAAGACATCCGAAAAATCTCCCAAGTCACGGACCCACTCAAATACATCAAAAAGAAAAAATTAGGATGGGCCGGGCACATTATGCGAAGAAATGACGGAAGATGGACAAAACTGATACAAGAATGGATTCCTCGAGATCAAAAACGACCTGTCGGACGACCCCCCATGAGATGGTCCGACTCATTACGTAAAGAAATCTCAATATACCGAGGAAATCGACTAACCACTTCATGGACAACCATCGCCCAAGACCGCAAGGCATGGTTAGCTGTGATCCGCGCTCACACAAGCGAATGACGGATCGACTAAGTAACTAAGTAAGTAAGTTACTGTCAAATGAGCATAGGGGTTCTACTTTCTACTTAGGCTATCAATTTTCGAAACGTCTGATACGGGCAGCCGAATTATTAGTGCTCTGAAATTGGTAACCTTGGTGCGAAAAGAATCGCAGATTGCTGTTTCCGGTGCATTTTATAAGAAAAAAAAACGATAGAATAATTATTGATACTTGAATCTCACTAGGGCCATAGAACACTGGAGCTTCAGGTGATGGTCGAGTCACAATGAGCAGCTTGGTTATGTTGCCGAATTCCGAAGAAACAAGTTTCAGCATCATTGCGAATTTCTAAAATTCGTATTCTTCCAGCATTCCGAATTGTTCCGAAATGTCGATTTCGATACCCTCCACTTGTCTGTTTCATCAGGTTGATGAAACCGTTTTCCGTAAAGTATTTATGCTGCGTCGGAACAATTTTTTCATTGATTACTCATTGAAATAATCACGCTTTCACCACTCTTTCATTTTCAAAATAATTTCTCAAAATTTCGACTTTTGACATAATAGTTTATAAGAGATTTGTTGTCCAATGACTCATCTCTTTTCTTTTTCAAATGTAATGTGACGCATTACTGTCAGGTGTCTTCTTCATCAATTTCATAACCAATTCGTTTTCATTTTGTTAGTCTTTCATGATCATCGAGCTCTTCATTCTTCTTTCTTCCAGATACTAAAGTAACAAAAGTTTCTTCTCGCGACTCCGCCCACTCTATGGACAATTGGATGAAAGAGGTGATAGAGAAAAATAGGGAAACTAGAGAAAGGAAAGTGTATAAAATGTGTATCCCTGGTGTGCGCCACCGCTCAGTTGTCAACAAAAACTCTTAGCACACGGAGACAGAAATGAGGTGTTCTTTCTTCGCTCTCGTCGTTTCGTCGATTCTCGTCACTTCCCAGGTGGGTTCCTTTCACTTTAATTCATCGGTTTTGAAACAGTAGAAAATAAGGGAAAATTATTTTGCCAAAAATCACCGAAGCTCGAGTGCTGCACCTGAAACACTGAAATAAGCCGATTCAATCACGTTCGACACGCAATTTTTCTATAGATTGGGGAGGTGTGCACGCCAATTCTCAACTGTCCCGGGTCTGAAAAGTTTGTTCGGTAGAGCGCGCTAAGAATGCCAAAGCAACTGAAGTATGCTCAGTTGTTTTCTCTATCTTCTGATGAATTTTCTTTTCAGAAACCAATTTCAGCAAAGCGATATTCATAGCGCGCTCTAACGTACAAACGTACCTGGGAAAGTTTCGAATCGATATTGCACATTTTCGGCGCGTAATTCCGATTAAATAGAGTTAACAATGTCCGTGTTAAGTATTCGAAAGTGAATTGACCTATGATCTTCTTTTTCAAAAGGTCCATCCAAAAGATTGCAGGTAAAACGGTATGACGCTGAAACACATTTTTTAAAAGTTTTTTCTCATAATTGTACGGTTTCAATCGTTACATTTGACTGCTTCCCAGCATTGCATTATGATCAATTCATCTTTTTTTTCTCTATCTAGGGAAATCATGCTGTCTTTAATGACTTGAGAGATAGAACTTAGTTGGCGAAATTCAATGTTTATTTTAGCCTAAACAATAAAAAATGCTCTTTCCAGTGATTGTGCTGAAAATCTGCTTGAAATCGTATCCTTGTCTATAACCAAATAGTTATGGGGCGGAGGTAAACTGTAGCATTCATGGAAGACTATTGTTAAACGTTCGCATTTCTCACGTGGATTTCTGTTCAATGGCTTCTTTTTTCTGATGACTGATAGATTCGAGAGTCTACTAAACATTGCATGAGAGTAGCGAAAAGGTAGAGCGAAAGGGCCCCATAAATTAGATGAGTGTAACACAATCAAGACACACACACACACTATCTTCCATCTCCAAACAACGCGGCCAGATATCTTTCGACCAATTTTTCAATTTCCGTTTGTTTGATTCTTTTGAAAGAAAGCAGTTGTTGTTTTTCTCATTGATTCCAAAAAATCCTAATGACTCTCGGAAAATTGCGTGAGAAACTGTGAACGGGGGGTGAGTTTGAACAAAAGATTTGACGATGGAATGGGTGTTGCCACGAGCTTAATTGCCAGGAAGCGGTAAACAATGAGAAGAACTATTGAAGGGGTAAATGAGCAAAAGGAAGAATGAAGTACTATTTTTTTTTTGAAATATAAATAATTATCTACAAAACTTTTGAAATTTCATTCAATTCTATGCTGACAAAAACCACGAGATCTAGAAATTGTGAGGTTGCTCGACTGGGAATGTTTCTATTGTTTAAGACAACATTGATCTGAAAGGGGGTTCTTTCAATTTTCAGCACATATACCGTTTTCAGGCGGCTTCCTACCGTGATGGTTCCGGTCCGACCCTGATTCTTCGCGACAACTGCAGAATCACCCAATCCGGAGGATGCACCTGCGACGTCAAAGAGGGACATGATGAAATTGTGATCCGCGATTATGACAGTGTCGAGCAATGTAAAAAGACGGTGGAAATCGCCACCGCCGAGAACAAAAAGGCATTGAACGAGGAGATCAAGCAAAAGTACGGAGACTTCAAAGACAACTGCTTCCCAAAACCATCAGGAGGGTGCAAATGCAACGTGGATTTCGGGCACGGTGAAGAGGTGGCCGTATATGAAACAGATGCCGAATGCAGGAAGTCCGTCGAGTCAGTCACGGCCGACCACAAGAAGACACTGAACGAGGAAATCAAGGAGAAGTTTGGCGCGTTCAAAGAGAACTGCTTCCCCAAGCCATCCGGAGGCTGCAAGTGTAATGAGAAGGATGCCAATGGAAATGAAGTGGTGACTACCTACAATAACCCACAGCAATGCAAAGTGTCAGCTGCTGCTCGTGGCAAGAGAGATGTGGGAGCTACTGTTCAACGCCAACCGGCCAATGTTGCCAGAGCTAACGTGAAGGACGTCAAGCAGTCGCAGCCAAACTACGATGTCAGAGATCCAGTGAGGTATGTGCGAAATACACTGGTTTCTAAAAGAAGTTTCACGCTATACTGTGCAAGCACATGATACTGATTTGGTAGACCGTGACATGTGCCTACAATAATCTCCCCGGAAATCAGTTATTAATTTCACTGTGCATAACTTTCGCAAAAATGAAAATAATTGCTCGCAGAATGACGAAAGCTCGGTTTATACCAAAATGCGAATTTATTGAGAATACTGGCATCATACCAGACGTCGTCAAGTAATCGAGCTGACAGATACTGTTTCAGTTTTTAGTTATCGCTGAAACAGTCTCATAGTAGTCTCAGAGCTCTTCATTTTGGGATTTTCTTCAAAAAATAATTTTCATTTTAAGGAAAGTTGGGCGTAGGCGTATGGGCGGGTGTGCCGTCCCCGGGAATACAAGTTTGACAACGACCATATCACCTATGGGCCTACATGTTTCACTTAAAGAGGTCTAGTACAGTAATACTTATGGGTACCCTACCTATCAGAGAAGGGCGGAATTCAGAATTCCGCATTCCGCATTCCGGATTCCGCAGTTTTTTTCATTCCGTCTTCCGGATTCCAGATTCCGTGAAAAATTTTTTTTCCGTTTTCCGGATCCCAGAGTCCGTGAAAAAAATTTTTCCGTTTTCCGGATCCCGAGTTCCCAAAATCCAATTCCGCCCTACTCTGCTACCTATGTTCATGTTTGGCAATGTGAAGCGCATAAGAAGCTATGAAATCTTTAAGTGTCCGTCTTGTGTTCTGTATGCCTTTACCCCGAACATATATGACATTTTCCTCACGGTCGGCTCACAGTTGCGGAAGGCGGAATGCGGAATGAGGACACAAAATGTTAAAGTTTGCCGAATTCTGAATACGCCTTCTGGTTTCTTAAACTCATTATTAAACGTGAGGAATGAAACAGCAAATTTTTGTGAAGCGGCAAGTGGAAAGTGGAATTTCGTTTATGAATTGCGGAATGCAAATCGCGAAATCACGGAATGCGGAATTCCGCATATCTGTGACGTAAAACTATCGAGCTTGCTTTCACATCATCATTTTCAACATAACAGAAAGAAAAATTTAAAGGCGCATACTATTCTGGCGAGATTTCGGCTAGTATTATCTACGCACAGACCCTGTAGGCAAAATGGGACTTTTTTTCCGGATTTCTCTGAAAAAACCAGAAATCGGTTTTCTACTATCGATTCGCATGGATGCGCCGAATTTTTTACGATATTCGGTCCAGATTACCCTCAACAGAGCGCGGTTACACCGGGTTCCACCTTCAAACGAAACGATATAAGGTAGCTAGCGTTACATTTCCGCGTTTTCTATATTATTCCGGTACATACATACTGTATGTACCGGAATAATATAGATAGACATACGGTACATCCGGTACAAGTTGCAGATTGAAAATGGCTGATTCAGCAAAGAGTTACCGTAATCTGTACGCCTAAAATGAAGCATAAGAACAAGAAAATGTTATGGAAATTCTCCGAAAAAGTGTATAATTTGAAATAGTTTGAATAAAAACTTTCAAGAAATTTTAAAGGGTCACAGGTTACGGTAACTCTCATTTTGAATTGTTTTCGTGGCGGAATTCGGATTTTTAAACTGCAACTGTCACTATCACAGATGGCGGAAAATATAACAGAGCTCCAATGCTTTTTGAGTTCCAAAAAATGCGGATTTAATCGTTTAGTCTTTTTGGACTGAGCGCCCAGGCTAATTGTCTGTTCTGGGACACCGTTTGCACTATGTTTGTACAGTGTTTGCGCAATGTTCACACTGAAAAGCTCGCTCTCTGAGAAAGAGCAAATAGAATTGAATGCTCATAGAATCAGTCATGTCCAGACTTAGTGTTCTATACCTTTTTGTCGAATATTCTTTTCCAGAATAATCGAAAAAGAGTGAAGTTTGAAGAAAACAATAATTTCAAATTTTCACTGTTTTCTCATCATTATATCCATCGATTTGGAGGAGAGATAGTCGATTTTTCATTTAATGGACTTTTCTTCCATTTTTATTTTTAAGATCCGGTAAATGTCCCGTTAAGGCTTCCATTTGGCGAAATTTCGGCCGTCTCGTCTCAAATTCGTCTTCGTCTTGAATTAGTCTGACGCAGTGTGTTGACAACTGTTTTATTGCGTAAAACAAGACGAACTGAAAGACGAACGAAGACGACTTTTTGTCTTCATCTTTCGTGAAGGCCTTATGTCCCGGTATATTCAAAAATGAAGAAAAGGACTTTGGCCGAAGTGGGTTAACGATCTCAGTGGAGAGACCCGCGGGTGTTTCCATCCGGTCTTGGGCAAATGCCCGTCACCACAATGGAAGAGGGCCATTAATAGTTTTTCCTCTCAAAAACTAGTTAGCGTCTCTTCATTTTCAAACTTTCCGAAAATGTTATAAATGATTGAAGCGGGAGAGTGGAGTCTCGTTGCACAATGCTGATAATTCAACTTTCAGAGAGCGCGCCCAAGCCAACTACGCGGCCGTCGTCAACGAGCTCAAGAACAAGTTCAAAGGGCTCAAAGAGGGATGTTTCCCGAGACCGAAAGGATGCCTGTGTGTCATCGGAAAAACTGCAGAAGGGCGTGACATCACGGAAAGAAGAATGAAGGATGTAGACTGCAAGTGCAAGGAAGGAGAGCGTGGACCTGAGTGCCCAGCTAACTAAATCTTGTTTTCCAGAATATAAATACAAATTTTAACGTTGAAACTGTTCTTGCCTATTTCTCTGATTTTCTGAAACTCAAAAATATAATTCAATGAAAATTCAATAAATAATTCATAATGGCGTTTTAAATTCTGAGGCTTAATTCATGGACGTATTTTTCCGGAATATTAATAAAATGTAAATTAGAAAAAATCTGCGCCGAAAAACTATATATTTTTTCCAATTTATAACACTTTTTTTTAAAGCAATTCTCGCCTTTTCAAACTCCATTTTTTGAAATTAAATTCGCAAAATTTATGAGAAAATGAAAACAAAAAACTTAGTGTTTCGTGATTATTATGTATAAAGATCGTTGAATATTTGGATCGCTATACGAAACTAAATTAAACATTTGATACTGTAGATTTCTTGGCACGTTTGACATGTGAAGTCATTCTCTTCTCAGCATCTAGAAGCGGAATTCTGGAAACGCTGAAGTCCAAATTGGGGGGGGGGGAGAAGGGGGTATAATACAGTAACTCCCCCCCCCCCCGTTTCATATAAGAGTGACCCCCCGGCGGAAGACTGTGGAATGACCCCCCACGTCAGTTTTTTCCACCAATTTTTACAATTTTCATAATTATTTTCAATTTTTACGTTGCATCATGAACTAGTTTCATTTTCATTTTTTTTATTTCATTTCGTCTGAATCTCATGGAAATATTGGAAGGGGGGTCATTCCTGGATCTTCCGGTGGGGGAATTAGTACTGTTTGTTGGGGGTTGATAATTGTAGATTACCTAGGACCCCAATGTTCCCCCCCCCCCATTTCAACTGGCGGAAGCCCCCCTACAGATAAGCCCCCCTACTGTAATTATCCCCACCCTCAATGTTGAAAATGAATAACGCTGATTGGGGGCTATTATCGATGGTGGGGGGCGATTGTAGGGTGGGGGGCGATTCTTGGAAATTACCGGGAAGGGAGAGCATATGAAAACCTGCGATTTTCCCGGCTTTATGGATGTTTTTCTAATGCTTTCATGTTGCTGTTGTTTTCAGTTTCAAGATGTTCCGTTCTATTATTACGTGCTTGAAAGAGGCGATAAGAGCATTTAATTCTTTTCAAGTTTTATAAGACGTATCGTCAGGTCTGATGCTTAGTGTGCATGCACCTATTGCACAACAAAAAGGAAAACTGATCACCTATGAAGAAAAGTGTACATGGACAATTCTCCAAGCTATTCAAGGACTAAGTTTTCATATTTGGAATTTCTCGGCCAATTTCTAGTTTTTGTAAATAGTAAAAAATAAAAATTTCATTTTATTGTTTTTTTTTCACTGTTTCTAACTATTCTTGTAAATGGATGCCAGATTTATTTCCATTGCAATGCAAAATTCAATAAAATGTGAAATACAATTCGTCTTGCATTCGTCTTACGCAATAAAAAAAGTTGCGCACTGTGTACAGAACTTTCTATCTCTGCGTTAGACGAATTCAAGACGAAGACGAAGACGAGACGAGACGAGATTGCCTTATTTCGTCTTTCGTGGAGGCCTTAAAATACTTAGCTTTTTTTTAATTTTTTAAATAATCTACTAATATCAATTCTGAATTATCTTAAACATTTTCAATTTTTGCGCAATTGTTTCAAATTTCAAACACTTTATCATATTTTTCAGTGTATCTTCCGATTCCAAATCGGCAAATTATGTTTGTGTGCGTTTCCAATATTTCCATTTGAATAGCTTTTCGAGTAGAGTGCCTATTTTCACTAAACGTGGACAATATCTAGATGTTGCCCTGCGTATCAATTAGAAAATTACTGTAAGATTACGGAAGATGACGTGATCTTGAAAATTCAAAACTTTCTATCTGACTGATCGAACTCAAAGTGATGAAAATCTTAGCAAAGATCCACAAGTCTTGGGTAAAAATTGTGATAGAATTGTAAACTTCCAAAATTTGGCCTAAGTTCGTGAGAGAATTGTGCTAAACTTGTGCAGTTTTGGAGAGATGCTGAAACTGTATTTTCTGGGTTTTATTTGGTAGCTGAAACAGTTAAAAAATGTAATAAAATATCACTTTTATTCAATGAATTGAGAATTCAAGCAGTAGACGAAGGTGATTTATTATGCGTAAATTCTATGCATTCTGCATTTAGAAATACAAATTTGCCAGTAAACAATCAGAAAACGTGAATATTGTCGTCATATCTGGTGCTTGGCGTGTATGCACTCTTTGCTTCATTTCTTACCGTTCATACCTCATATAGTTAACAGTATTGGTTACGTTTTTCAGTACTTTAATGTTGTTTTTCAGAAATTAAAATTGAGGGATAATTAATTGGCGAGTTCCGGCGCTTAGCATGCATACACAGTTTACGCAATATCCTACATAAAACGTCACACTAAGTGAAAAAAAAATATAAATGTTAATAAAGTATGATTGAAACTGTAAGTTTTGCTAAAAATATTATTTGAAATTTTAATGATTCTATAACCGATTTCTTGTTTTTAGACTAATAATTTCTTGATTATGTAAAAAAAAAGAAGGGAAACAATAGAAAACGCACTTTCTTCAGCTCTACCACACCTAATGAATCCTATTTCGACTTAAAGAGGGTGTCCATCTGCCTTTTCGACATTATCCGAAATGAATTTGCATGCAGTGCGCCCTCTTTTCCGGCGACGTCCGGACGCTGTCTTGCCAATATCGATATTCCATGAAAGAAATGGAGAAGAAGTTGGCTCGGCGTAGAGGAGGTGGGAGGCGCAGAGAGTGTGCTGTGCTCAAAGAGCACGCCTTCTGTGTCTCTTCTCTCTTCCTCGCTTCTTTGTCGACCCACCCAGCCACCATATTCTATCTGGTTTCGCTTCTGCTTCTTCGTTTTGAGATAAATAAAATCCCTTCCATACTGCGTTGAAGGCTCCTACTAGGAAAAAAAAAGAGAGAGAGAGAGAATGGAATGAAAAATAACGGAATTTCATCTGAAAATTGAGGAAAAAGCGCTTTATATATTCACACTATTTTATTGCTAAACTATTATCCGGACAAGCCGATTTGTAAGAGGATACCCGGGTTTTCGACAGCTTTCGAGCCGACCAACAACATGCTTTGGTGAGTTTTCGTTTTTTTTTTTAAGACGGAAATATCTGGCTTCTGAACTATTCATCTGAAACAGCTTGAAAAGTGAGTACTGTCACGCTATTGTTGAAAAACGCTTTAAAGTTGCATACGTAAATTTTCTTTATTATTTACTGTTTCTATATGTTTAGAAATATTTTGTGCTCGACGCTATCACAATTTTAGCCCAAAATCCCCGCTACACACCAGAGAAGGGCGGAATTCTGGATTCCGCATTCCGTCTTCCGGATTCCGGATTCCGTGAAAAAATTTTTTTCCGTTTTCCGCATTCCGGATTCCGCGATACGGCGTTTTTATTCAGACCAGTCTAAGTCCTACATTTTTATCTGAAATTCGCGACAGTTGGCCTTCAAAATTCTAAAAAATTTGAGCGTGCGTGTTCCGTGAAAAATGTGTATTTTTTTATGGATTTAAATAATATTTCATTTTGAAATCTTGTGAAAAAAATGGTTTTTTTTTTCAATGTTTCATCGATAAGATTTAAATAAAAAGTGTGAGCTTTGCCAGTCTCCCTGACCTGCATTACGTATTTCCAAATTTAGACAGAAAGGAATTTGCTGCAAATTCTCAGAAATTCCATTGAATAAATATGAAAATTTAGAGAACTATCAGGCAATCATTAAAATGTCTGAAAACCCAAGAGAATACAGTTTCAGCATTGCTTAATAGTGATAAAAGCCTTTCAAATCAAAATTTTCATCCATTTGTTATTAAAATTCACAGAAACCGAGCATTACATATCCAAAAATGATGAAAAAGCGTTGGAAAATTGAATAAAATAAGTTGAAAATCAATCACTGACAGAAATATCACAATGAATACCGATTTAACTTAAAAACTTTGTTTGAAACGGTAAAAAAAAGAACAAAATAGACATTTTTAAAAATTGGCCTAGAAATTCTTTAAGTGAACCCCTAGTCCTCGAATAAATTGCAGAAGTATCTTGCAAGACGAATTGGTCTTTTATTTTCGTCTTTCGTAGAAGCCTTATTGTATTTTGCGTTTCAATGAAAATAAATCTGGCATCCATTTACAAGAATAGTTAGAAACAGTAAAAAAAGATCAAAATTAAAATTTTAAAAAATTCGCCGAGAAATTCCAAATATGAAAACGTAGTCCTTGAATAGCTTGGAGAATTTGCCCTGTACACTTTTCTTCATAGGTGGTCAATTTTCCAGGGGATATCGGGCAATAGGGGTAAGCACACTAAGCGCCAGACCTGACGTGAAACTTGAGAACAATTAATTTCCTCCATCGCCGCTTTCGAGCAAGTTACATCAGTCGAAACGAACTCTTTTGAAACTGAAAGCCAATGTGTGTCTCATATTTAAAAAAGTTCCATGAAACCGCTAAAACTGTAGGTTTTGATATTCCATGTACAGTGAGCGTCAAAAGTAACGGCGGAATCCGGAATGCGGAATGCGGAATTCGGAATTCCGCCCTTCTCTGATAGTCACCCCCCCCCCCTCTCTCTCGAGAATCCCGGAATTCCGGTGCCAAATGGTGAGAAGTGAATGGCCTCATGCGGTCAGGCGTGCTGAAAATCCACTTACAGAAACAAATTTCTAGGGAATTTCGGTCAACTTTTACTTGATCTAGAACTCAAGATTTGACAGCGTCTGAAACTGACCTTTCTTTCATTCATTTAAGGTTTTTTTTGCGCTTTAAAAAATAAATAGTTAAAGGATAACATTTAAAAGTTTTTCACTGTTTCATTGACAACTTATTAGGTGTATGAAATGAAACAGATAATTTAATAAACAATTCGTCGGTCAAACTTTGTTATTTAGTATTTTAACTCGAGCAACCTGGCAAACTGCAAATTCCGGTTTGCTTTATAGCATTATCATAGAAAAAAATCAATATTCTTTGTGGTTAAGAGCACGCCTTCTTCACAAAAAAAAAAAAAAACTGAATGGTGGTCGTTTCGATTCAACAATCGATCAATTTTGATTCGATTTGTTGAACGGGCAAATCGATTTGAAACAAAAATAGTACAAATGCGCTCTACGGATCAATGGCTTCGGCGGCGGTTTGAAATCGTATTTTTTTATCGCTTTCATTCAGATTGTACGATTTTAAGCGGCCGCCAAAGGCATTGTTCGGTATGATTCGATCAGCACGGCAACAATCGAATTGATTCGATTCAATTCGAATTAAATCGAATCGAATCAAATTGAATCGATAGAATCGATTCAAAAACTGTCAATCCGATTCGATTCAATCGATCAATTCCAAAATCGACACGACACACTAGACTCGAATAGTCTAAATTGCAGCAACGTTTGCTATTTCTAGGTGCTATGTAACCACATTTGCACTCACCTCTATCATCTCTTTAACGATTTGTCAACAACAGTGCACAGACGAAGACTACGAGTTCACCTACACAAATTGCGATGAGAAAGGGGAGAGATGGAGGGTAGCTGTTCCACGAGATGGAGCCAGATGTGTCAATTTACCGGCTCCGAGCAGAGGACTCAATTGCTGTGAGTTATTCATCTTAAACATTACAGCAAGAGAAGGAATCAATCAAGCTTAATTTTGTTTTCTAATTTTTGATTTTTTACAGTTTCTATGTCAATTGAAGCCAAAGCTTATATACTAAACCCGAGCATTTTCAGCGTTTTCATGTGAGCGGGGCCACTATCTGGACCTGGACACTCAGCACTGTCGTCCCTGCAATCCGGGCTCGTTCAGTTTGGGCGGAGGAGTTCGATACGAGGAGTTTGTCACTCTTCCCAGTGGATTTTCCGTAGAAAATATGGATTCTAATCCGGATACACAGTATTCCAGTCAGCAGACTGTGCTTGTCGAGTGCCCCAAAGAGTGAGTTGAAGTTCAATGTGTAGAAAACGGGGGTGACACAAACTCGTGAAATTTATGTGGTGTGTAGCAGAGTAGGGCGGAATCGGATTTTGGAAGAATCCGGAAAACGGAAAGATTTATTTTCACGGAATCTGGAATCCGGAAGACGGAATGAAAAAAAACGGCGGAATCCGGAATTCCGCCCTTCTCTGTTGTGTAACGTGTATTTTGGGCTAAAATTGCGATAGCGTCGAGCACAAAATATTTATAAACATATAGAAACAGTAAATAAAATTTGGAAATAAAAAATGAGATTATTTAATAACTATGGAATAAAAATTTATAGTTTCTAGTAAGCTCTTCAATCGAATTTTTTTCAGAGCAGGTTGGGTGCTCAAAGACGGCGAGCTGATTTACATTCCCACTCCGTGCGTATCCAAACTGTCCTTCTCCGCCAACTTAGTCCGCCCTGGATCTGTAGAGTTCACTTATAGGTGGGCCATCTTCTGGAAATTTTTGAAGGAAAAGTTATAGAAACGACATTTATTCAAATGAGAGTGCTCTCCATGCTTGACCTCTCCCCTTATTAAAAGATGTTTGCAGAATGCCCCGTAACAATCGTGCTCTTTCAATGCAAGTCGACATTCGAAATGAGCAGTGTCAAAGCTACAACGACATTGCGAAATCAATGTTTCTGAAGTACACGAAGAAGGAAAAAGACGAAGAGGAGAAAAACGGCGACTGGCGGAAACGAAGAATCGAATTGAAAAGTGGTCCTAATGTAATTTCATGGATAATCCAGAACAATTTGGGATATCAAGCATCCAATCAGCCGATTCATATCGATCGCATCGATGTGCTCGGATTAGCGTTCACCAGGCAATGCACCGCTTGCCCGCCAGGCACCAGTTCCCCCGCGGGGTCGGCCGAATGCATTCCCTGCTCACCCGGATATTTCTCTTCCAAGGGATCCGCCAAGTGTGGTCGTTGCCCGGAATCCCAATATTCCGGTTTTAAATCGGAAAAGTGCATTAACCGTCCTCCTTGCCGTGTATCTGACTACTATCCGGTCCGTGAGCCGTGCACCAATGGATCAAGTCGGGCCGTCTATAAAAAGGTGATGCCATCGATATGCCGAGATGATTTGCCATTGTCGGCGACACTCCCGCCGCCGACCCCATGGAAAACGTGTCCAAAGTGTAATCCCGGAATGGAGAAAAATAAAATGGGGGTCTGCGAGTTCTGCAAAAAAGATTACTTCTCAGATGGAAACGGTAAGTTTTTGTTTTTTTTTTCAAATATTGGCTCACTGTTTCATTGAGTTAATTTCAGAAACATGGGTTTTCTAACCTATTTTTTATATGATAGAAACCAAAGAAGGGCGGAATTCCGGCGTTTTTTTCATTCCGTCTTCCTGATTCCAGATTCCGTAAAAAGAAATTTTTCCGTTTTCCGGTTTCCAGATTCCGTGAAAATTTTTTTTCCGTTTTCAGTTTTCTTGATTCCGAGTTCCCAAAACCCAATTCCGCCCTACTCTGGTGAATACCAGAGAAGGGCGGAAATTCGGATACCGCCGTTTTTTTCATTCCGTCTTCCGGATTCCAGATTCCGTGAAAGGAATTTTTTCCGTTTTCCGTTTTCCGGATTCCGAGTTCCCAAAATCCAATTCCGCCCTACTCTGATAGAAACATAATTTTACAAGAGTTTATTCAATCGACTGCACACGGGTCAAACAGCTTCTCACAAGGGAACCTCGAATAGAAATCTTTCTTGCTTTTTTTACAAATTCGACCACAAGTACTTTCGACTACGGGAAATTCAGTACACATAGTGGTTATCTGCGCAAACTTCTGGAAATCGAGATATTTCCATCTAAAAATCAGGAGCTCCGCGCCCTTACCTCACCCCCCCCCCCTCCTTCCCTCTCTTTCCTATATGCATTCCCCAATGTTGGAAAAACAAGCAGCGGTGGCCGAGAGGTAAAGAGGTGGGACGGGAATCTGTGATGTGTGGGTTCGGTTCCGCTTCCCCGTACCATTTTTTTTGAAGTTTTTGAAGTTTTTTGAGTTTTTGAAGGATCGAAAGTACCTGTGGTCGAATTTTTCAAAAAAGTTAGAAGGATTTCTATTCGAGGCTCCTTTGTCAGTGGTGTTTGAAACATTTCGAAAAGATTGTCCGAGAGCGGTTCCTAGTAAGATTTGGCTGAGTCTAAACGGGTCTAGAGAAGACCAGCGTACCCGCTCCGACAACGAGTGCCAATTACTGTAATTTTGTCTAATTCTAGATTCACAGTTTCAGTTTCAGCAAGATTTGCTTTTTTTGTTAAATTAACCTTTTTCAAAAAAAATTTAAAATAAATGTTTCTTTTGTTTCAATATTGAAAAGTCGGATGTTCACAAGTTTCAGCCTTTATTTCAGCCTGCAATCGTTGTCCAGTCAACACAGTGCCAAACTACGGACTACAGTATGAAAACTGGGAAGTGCTACCGCCAAAGCTGAGCACTCGATGCGAATACATTTCGGAAGGTGTGTGAAAAGCAAAAAAAAAGAAATTTTAACGTTTTCAAAATTGATTCAAAGCTCGAGCGACAAGAACGACACTGCTTTCAGATGTCTCCACCAACTGCAACATCGGTGATGCTTGGATCCCATCTGGTGAATCTCTGATCTCCGCCCCTTCTCTAGAGCTTGGTATTGCCTTTGAACTAATTCTGTCGATAGATGAAGGATTTTGGAACCCGTTAGCACCTAAACCGTCGAAAACGATGAAAGTACCGGTTGCCAGTGTTACAATTGTATTCGAGACTTCTTGTGCTGACGAGTCGTGTGCTCTATACTTCATTGAAGACATGTCAGCTGGAAGCAAAGGGCAGAAAGAGTCTTTCTATCATTTCCTGGCCGCGTTCAATGGAACGAATTCGAAGCGCGTCTGGAGTCATACAGTCACTAAAAACACTCCAGCCAGGTTTATGGTAGCGTTCCTACGTTCCGGAGTGACATCTGGAGAGGACCGAATAACAGACGAAGCTAGAATCTATGCCATCAACGTCACCAATGTGGGTCATCGTGGCGGTCAGGGTGGAGGAGCGTCTCTGTGCCGTGTCTGTCCTCACACCACCGGAGGGGAGACGTGTGTTCCATGTCCCGACGGTAATTATATGCATGAAGTGACAAATCTGTGCGTTTCCTGTCCTGCCAACACGATCATCAATGCAACGTCCAATCGAGTGGGTGTGCAAAGCTGTGTCGCTTGCGGACAAGGATTGACTTCAAATGATGGTGTCTCGTGTACAGCTATGGGAAAGGTTCAGTTGAATAACACAAATGGGAATGACACTGCTTTTACTTATGATTTCTCGCCGTTTGTTGGCCGGTTAGTTGATTTGAACTGTCTGTATAATCGCGTGCTAAAAGAGCCAAAGAATATTCCTAAAACGCAAACCTAGCTGATAAGTCGAGTGAAAAATGGAAAGTGCGGAGACGCCCATTTGAGCGGGATCCTATAGGGCAAAGGCTGAACAACGGCCTACCAAATTGAAGCGCTTGCATTGTGTTTTTATTTTAATTTTTCTTATTTTCAATATCCGTTTAAAGCTCTTTGTAGCCTAGCATTGAGAAGTTGTCTCTATAGCAAATTCTTCCCGTTTTTCAAATATTGCGGTTTCTCAAACGCCATTTAAGAATTGCACATCGAATTGACATTTTGCACTCAGGAATTCCAGTCTACCCATCTTGAACTTTGCGCGGAGGTCTTTAAAAGAAAGCCTTTAAAAAAGACAAAAGCAGAATCAGAGCTAAAACTGTAGAGAAAATTTCTAGAAGCTTCCATACCCTCGGAGCTTTTTTCCTACTCAAATAATAGAGCAAACGTATTTTTGATTTTCGAAAAATGCAAAGCATTCTTCCAACATCAAAGAAAAAAAAAAGAAAAAAGAAAATTGACAATGACGGAATCGAACCACAAACTTGTGATTCCTATTCATCCCCACTATCCTCTGCCACTTTTGCTCGCTTTTTCCACTGTGGAGAATGTATAGAGGAAAGGGGGAAAGTGGAAAGGAAGGAGGAGAGCAAAAAACAGCATATTTTCAGATGGAATTTTCTCGACCTCTAGAAATTTGTGCAGAAAACAAAATACACCACGAGAAAGCCCGTATTCGAAACTATAAATGAGCAAATTTAGAAAAAATTCTGAGATAAAGGCTAAACATGGTTCCCTTGTTAGTGTGAGGTTTTACGTAGGATATTGCGTAAACTGTGTATGCATGCTAAGCGCCGGAACCCGCCAATGAATTACCCCTCATTTTTATCTTCTGAAAAACAACATTAAAATACTGAAAAACGTAACTAATACTATCAACTATATAAGGTACGAACCGTAAGAAATGAAGCAAAGAGTGCATACACGCCAAGCACCAGAACTGACGACAATATTCACGTTCTTGTTTACTGGCACATTGGCATTTCTAAATGCAGAATGCATAAAATTTATGTATAATAAATCACCTTCGTCTACTGCTTGAATTCTCAATTCATTGAATAAAAGTGAAATTTTATTATATTTTTTAACTGTTTCAGTTACCAAATAAAACCAAGAAAATACAGCTTCAACATCTCTCCAAAACTCCACAAGTTTAGCACAATTCTCCCACAAACTTAGGCCAAATTTTGGAAGTTTACAAGTCTCACAGGACTATTTCACTATTCTAGCACAATTTTCACCCAAGACTTGTGGATCTTTGCTCTTGAACTTTGCGCGCAGGTATCTTTAAAAATGACAAAAACAGAATCAGAGTTAAAACTGTAGAGAAAAAACAAAATTGACAATCGCACATCATAGTGCTCTCTGCTAGTTGTTTCTTTAAATATAAAAACGTTCAGAGCGGAACGTTTGGAGATCCACTGCGTTCATAACAGTAAAAATTAATAAGCAATGTGAATATAAAACAAGAAAGCTAATGATTTTCCGATTCACAGATCGTGGAACATCTCCGGTGTGCGAGTTTTCTCACGAGAAGGCTCTGCCTACTATCATTTTTTCTCGGTGGCTCTCTTCCCGCCGAACATCAAATGTCAAGAGCAGTTTGATACTTTTGACATGATCGGAATCATGGATCAAGACAAGGAGACGGTGGAGGGGCTCGCGTGCCGAGTGACAGCGCTGCCCACACCAAGCTCCAACAGATCAAAGACCGCCTACGTGACTCCAGTACTGTTAGCCACTCGTTTGGACTCGATTACATTAAGCAGGGATCATGGGAATGCAAGTTTGAGTGATGAAATACTGGAGTATGGTGAGTTGATGGTAGATTGAACTGCATGAATTTGAGTCCATGGTTTCCAGAAAGTCACGACAACACGTCTCGCCCGTTGGACGTCTTCTTCTGGTTCGACCCCGTCTCCACCATCTCATCAGCGTGCCCGAATGGCAACCAACTGGTGGTCGTCGGTCGGTGCCTTCCAACCAGAAAACAAATGGAGATGCGCCTACCGCACAGTTGCCCTGATGGTACATGCAATGGCTGTCTGTTTGTAGTGATTATGGAGACAGCGCAAGCGTGTCCCGTCTGTGAATCAAATGGCTATGAGACAATCAACGGCGAGTGTGTTAACGGGAAACAGACGATTCATAGTATACCAAAAAAGTGAGTTGGATTATTTTCAGTGGCCGTCGCGACTGCTTTCGTTTTGTTAGCCACCTTACGAGCACATCAGAGTAGGGCGGAATTGGATTTTGGGAACTCGGAATCTGGAAAACGGAAAACGGAATACATTTTTTTCACGGAATCTGGAATCCGGAATACTGAAAAAATATTTTTTCACGGAATCTGGAATCCGGAAAACGGGAAAAATTTTTTTTTCACGGAATCTGGAATCCGGAAGACGGAATGAAAAAAACGGCGGAATCCGGAATGAGGAATGCGAAATCCGGAATTCCGCCCTTCTCTGGTGTTCACCAGAGTAGGGCGGAATTGGGTTTTGGGAACTCGGAATCAGGAAAACGGAAAACGGAAAAAAAAATTTTTTTTTCACGGAATCTGGAATCCGGAAAACGAAAAAATATTTTTTCACAGAATCTGGAATCCGGAATTCGGAAAAAAATATTTTTTCACGGAATCTGGAATCCGGAAGACGGAATGAAAAAACGGCGCAATCCGGAATGCGGAATGCGAAATCTGGAATTCCGCCCTTCTCTGGAGCACATATTTAATATTACCGTTTCAAGTGAACTATGAATGAAATTTTGGTAATATCCAGAAAACCAAATTACAATTTTCAGACATTGCGTGATCACTGGAGCCGCTTCTCAGACGAAGGAAGTCGCTTGCAGCGCATTCACTGCTTTCCAAAAGACGATTCTCTCAATTCTCATTCTCTCCATGATCATTCTGTCCATTGGATTTGTGTGTGTCTGCAGAAGAAATCGGAGGCTAGAATACAAATACACACGGCTCATCGAGTCGCACACTGGCGAGCTGCCTGCCGTTGAGACATGCGGTCTTGATGACGATGAGGATGATGATGAGGTGAGCTGACGCTCTTGTGGCTAGCGTTTGCAGCTATAAATGCAATTGCTTCTCTGAAAATAGTCTTCAGCTCCATGACCGCGTAATCTTCTCAAAAGGTCGTCGTGGTCCATCGAGCAATTCCAGAACCACATTGAGGGACCATCGAGAAAATGACAATGCTGCATTTATATCGCTGGATAGTGAAGACTAGTTACCACCGGGTTATTCTAAGTATTTCCGGTTTCTTTTTTCTAACTTTTCATGTTTTCTCATCCTTTTCACGCGTTTTTTCAAAGAAGTTTCTTATCTTTTTTGTAGTTTTTCATATCCAATTGTTTATTCAATTCTCAACATTTAAAACTGTTTTATTTTTCTTCTGATGGCTTTCATCAGTTCTCCAAAAGTCTTCAATATCGCTTGAATTCTTTTTTTTTGTTTGTAAATGCCAAATGGTTTCCCTGACAAAGTGCGAATAAATTGTTTTGAGCTGAAACTGGAAGCTATGATTTATAAAACAAACTTCTCTCTTATTTGATGAATTTTTGAATGAGCAGAAAACATTTTCTTTTTCCTTATCAATTTTAAGTTAAAAAAAACATTTATTACTGTTTCAAAAAACAGTCGATGTCGTGACCGACGAGTCAGGAAGAGGAAAGAGGAGTTGAAGCCGCAGTAGCATAGGAATATCCTTGGTCGGCGATCATGCTTAAAGGCCACAGAATTGTTATAAAAGGGCCCCAATCAGCGACCGAATTCAGTTTTCAGTTTTTCATTTTGAAATCACACACCCCTTCCGTCACCCCGAAACCACCGCCGAACTACAAAACAACCGTCTTCTTATTCTTATTAATATAATTATAAATAAATTATATTCCTACAACCGAGTTAGTCGATTCTAATTTTATTTTAGTTTATTGGAAGAAAATTTAATTAAAAGGCAGTGAAATGATCAGAAGAGAAGAGTGAAACACTTTAAAAAATTGAATTTTAAGCAGGCAATGCCTAGAAATTTGAGTTACGGGCATTTCAAAATCTAAGCGACGTACTCAAGAATCTACAAGACAAAGCAATAACAAGACTATCCAACCACGCATACAGAAGAATCTGGGAAGCAACCCGCCAGCTTCTAAGCAAACGACGTTTCACAGACAGATCGGACCCAAGCTTCAAGTCACTGTCTTAAGAATTCCGAGAACTTTGTCTAAAAAGACCACACAGAATTCGTCAGAACCCATCTACTTAATGCCGCTAATCAACGAAAGAGTCTTAAGAAGGTAGTGAGAGGCAAATCTCAAATACCATACCTTTAGTCTTCAGCGAGCGGCGAAAGAATCACTTTCAGGACAAAGATGGAACAGGAGATTCAGAAGTTCTACTCGAAACTATTCAGCAGCAACTTCTCTTCTCCTACATCAACCAATAACCCCATCAGAACGGGAACAACACCACCAGCACCACCGTTTATCCTAGAAGAAATGCGATCTGTCCTCAGTTCATTCTCAAACGGGAAGACAGCTGGCGATTACAAAATCACGGCTGACTTTTTCAAGAGCTGTCATGATAATGTCATCAGCCTGATCGCTCGACGATTCTCGAAGTATTTAGAAAGCGGAAATGTTCCATTGAAAAGGAAATCCTCTAACACTACTCTGATCTTCAAAAAAGGAGGCATAGAAAATTTAGAGAATTATAGGCCTATCTGTCTTCTATTTCATGAGACATTCTCAAAATGGCTAGAAAAAACACTAAAATAAACCGAGCCTGTCGAGCAGCAAGCAGGTATCATGAAAAGCCAAATGGTTTTCCTGACAAAGTGCGAATAAATTGTTTTGAGCTGAATCTAGAAGCTATGTTTTATGAAAAAACTTCTCTTTTGTTTGATGAATTTTTGAATGATCAGGAAAAAATAGAAAAAAGCTATGATGAGAATTTGAATTTCCATTATTCGTCTTTAGTAAGAAAAATTTATTACTGTTTCGAAAAACACTCAATAATTAGTCAATTTTAATTTCATTATTAAGAAAAAATAAAATTTAATTATACGGTAAAGAAATGATTTGAAGAGAAGAATGAATTACTGAAAAAATTGAATTTTAAGACGACAAGGCAAATTTGAATTATGGGCATTTCAGCATTCATTTTTAGAAAATTTCGATTTGCCAACTCCCAACTTGCTGCCTATTACCCTACATTTTGAAGGAGTAATCATCGTAAATATATTTTTTATGCACAGCTCTCATACTTCTGCTTTGCTTTGACAGAAAAATTTGAAAAATTTTAGAAATAAGTCGAAGAAGAAGCTCAGAATAGGCTGCCAAGTGCATTATCAATTTAGCTACTCAACAAAGATATGGGCCGAACTGTTTTCGATTCGACAGACAGTTCTCCCCGCGCTCGGCTACGGCTGAGAAGAGCGGAATTCCGGATTCCGCCGTTTTTTTTTCATTCCGTCTTCCGGATTCCAGATTCCGTGAAAAAAAAATTGTTTCTGTTCTCCGTTTTTCGGATTCCGAGTTCCCAAAATCCAATTCCGCCCTACTCTGTGCCACGGATCTGAGACATGGGCCGATAACAAGACTACTTCTATGATTCTCACAAGAACTCAACGAGCCCTAGAAAGATCATTATTGGGAACTAATCGAAGAGAACAACGAGATCAGAATCAAAGAAGTACCAATCTGTGGCAAAAATCCGGCAAGGAATACAGAGTCACAGCGTAGTACCAATGGGCAGGCAACGTCGTACAAAGACAAGACGATAAATGGACAAACCGAATCACCTTCTGGTATCCAAGGAACTTTAAAAGAACATTGGGCCGTTCCGCAATAAGATGGTCCGATGCACTGAAGAAATTAAATACTCCCGATGGAAACTGGTCCCAAGCCGCACAGGACCGAAACAAATGGAAAGAGACGAGTGCCCGGCGCTGAGAAGATCCCCGACTACCGACTACCGGGCGTCCAAGTATCCAAGTAAGTAAGCTCTCATACTTTGTTGTATTGTTCATTTTTCATACTTTTTATGAGCAAGCATGACATTTATTTAATAGACAAGACACAAGATATTTTACACATAGTGAAAGAGTGAAACAGAAGAAAAAAGAACAGGATACATTTGAATTAAGAATAAACCGGATTCATGCTTGTTGTGAGGTAGTAGGACCAATACACAAGGTTGAATAAGGCAAACATCTGTAAGAAAAATTAGAGATCTATTAACAGAAACTGCAAAAATAACGGCAAACACTGCGAAACGCTGAAAAAAAGGTGCTGAAAATAGCTCAACCGACTCGGAGGTTTGGGGGAGAGTATTCAGAAGCTCAAATGAGCATTTAAAGTTTAGTGCTAGAGAGTTCGGTGGGAAAATGGAAAGGTTGAGAATTTTCAGACATTTTCAGGCAGTTCATATCTAACGTGAACTCAGGTTAGTCTAACGTCTGTCTTATACGAATCTGAAACTTCAAAAAACCGCCATGGCCTAGAAATGCATAGAATGATATTCTAGGTCGTAGGTCGTGCTCTCATTTTCGAAATTGCATGAAATTCAGCCATTTCTTCTGCAGGGTGTGCGTTATTTTTCAAAATTAACTGCAATTTTTGGCTTTTTTCAGATTCAGCCTTTCACACAAAAAAGTGGAAGGTTTACACTGAATTTTGGTGAATTTCAGAAGGAAAATAGTCTGAAAACAGAGATTACTGAAAGATATTTGATTTTTGGAAACGTCACTTATTTTCAGATAGAACTTGCAGGAAAATAAGGAAATTTTCGTGCAGAGTGCGTTTGAATATTGCAAAACTATAATTAAGATCACAATTACGGATTGCTGTTTCAAAAGAACAAAGAGAAGAAAACACCGTAATTCACGCGCAAATACAGGTTTACCATTTTGAAATTCGCAAATTTTCGTCAATTTCGGTGTTTCTAAAAGCTTTCAGTAACCCGGTGAACTGAATTTTTCTTTCGTGAATTGAACATTTTGTCTCACCGTGGGGAAAAGCATACTGGCCACGCGATCAATAGAAGCGCCCAGCTCACTTCCTTTGGCCCGCCGAGCACTAATCTCCACGAAGCTTCTGAAACATTTGTATGTTAGAACAATACAATGAATGGCTAAGAGAGAAGAAATGCTACTGCATGAATAGTTCGAAACGGACTTTTTTCAAATACAGTACCGGCCATAAAGGCAGAGAAGGGCGGAATTCCGGATTCCGGATTCCGGATTCCGCCGTTTTTTTCATTCCGTCTTCCGGATTCCAGATTCCGTGAAAAACATTTTTTCCGTATTCCGTTTTCCGGATTCCGAGTTCCCAAAATCCAATTCCGCCCTACTCTGCATAAAGGTATTATATTGTCGAAAATATGGAAAATAGGTCGGGCTTACACTTTTCTGATGCTATTGCTGAAAAAAAATTCAAACTTCAGATGAATATTTGGAAAACAAGCAGTGTTACCATAGGAAATTGCTTATAAATTTGCGGTTTTCTAAATTGAGCCGTTTTGTATGTAGCTCAAATTACAGTATCCGACCATAAAGGTATTATTTTCATTTCAAATCAAGTTTCCTGTTTCCATTCTCGAATGATTCTCGAAAATTGAAATCTGCAGAGAAGATACACAGGAAGACGTTTCAAAACCGAGACGCTTCAAAACCCGCAGACTTTGACAGATCACAATGTGTAATAACGCGAATCTTTGCTCCAAAAGTTGCTCAAAATGCAATTTTTTTGTATTTCTGTTTTGAAACATCCCGTAGTCCTAAGTGTTGTACGTTCAATTCTCAACTTTTGTTCTCCTCTCGTCAAAACGCCAACCTCTTAGCCACCGGATTGCTCAACCCGTTGGAACTCAGATTTCCGAAGGAGCATCTTGCTTCTCGAAGACGTTGATCATGCATCTTATCGTTATACGCAACTATTGCAAGTTCAATCAGCGAGAAGAAGATGAATCTGAAAATCACTTTTTTTCATTTCCGATTCTCATAACTGATGTTCCAGTTCATATATCATTGATCAATGGAGCGAGCTTTCATTGCTAGTCCGTTTCTCTTCGTCTTCTTAATTCAAAAAGTCGGCTCATTCTATTAAGACGGTAATTTTCAGCCAATTTCCAACTTTATTTCAAGAACAACGTCTTATAAAAAATGAGGAAATTAAAGAAGCCGTTTTTCGTAACATTTTCATAAAGAAACAGTAAAAAAATATTATTTTTTCTAGAAATCGGATACCGTAAGATTTGCGCTCTAAATCATACAAAAAATGTTATTCAGCGTCGTTTATCTCCGAACAAATAAGAAGAAGGACAGCAACGAGGACGACTACTATTTTTCGAATATAACGTGAGCTGAAAATATGAAAATCAGCAGTCTGGAAAACAGTATTTTCCTTTTTGGAAGAAAAATCCAATTCCACTGAAAAATCAGACCCAATGAAAGCTCGCTCTATCGAAAAACTATAAATCAATGGGAAGACCATACCCAACACAACTGAACATCCAGATATCGATGGCTTTGACGTAGGAAGCCTGAAATTCAATGAATTACGACAAGAAAGTATCAATCCCATATTTCACTGATTCTTTCATAAAACTCTTGAAACGGTATTTTTTTTGTTTTGGAAAAATTTTAATTTTCACTTTTTTTCCAAAATGTTCCTCATCACAGATATCCACAGATAGGCTTCAGATACCGACGGCTTCATATCAAATAGAAGCGCATGCAACGTTGTACCAAAAATATTTTTGGTACAATGTTGCAGCATTATTAGAGTGACACTTCTAATGAAGGGGCTCATCTCTTTGCAATATCTATGAATGAACTAATGAATTCTATCTTCTTCTATTTGAGATGAAGCCATCCGGGGAAAATCGATTAGATAACAACTATAAAGTGGAAAATTTTGGGAAAAAAACCATAAAAAATAAAAACCTTTCCGAAACAAAAAATTACAGTTTCAACAGTTTTATTTTTAAAAAAAGTTTTTTTTTTTTCTATTGTCAAATTTGTATAATTAAATACATTTTACGCAAATAATTTCAGAAACGCAAAGGTTTTCAGGAGGTATAATTGTTGAATAATCGCGGAGCTGAATTGTACTAGCCTTGTATGAAATTCCTTTGAAATTTTCTTCAAAACTACATTTTAAAAATTATTCTATTATTCTTTAAATATTAAATTATTTTAAAGAATTGAAAAAATTTAGAATGAACCTTAAAAATCGAGAAGAAACAGAGCAAAATTTGGACCATATCGGTCGAGAAAACCCATAATACGAGGAGACGCAGAGAAGCTCACAGCAACTGAGCTGCATGTTCGTTTTATCTCAATTTCCAATTAGGGATTACAATATTTCCTGCGATCCTCTCTCATGAGGCTTAGTTCTCCCTACTGTGATATTTGAAATCGGGGCCTAAGCCGGCGCCTCGGAAAATCAGCCACGTCCCCAACAGCCATGCAATCAATTTTCCGAAGTCCTTCTTTGCACGTTTTCCTTTTTCTAAATTGCCGACAAATGTGTTGTACTCACTTTTGGTAATGACTTGACAATATTTCCAAATTGAAAAGTCAATGCCATTAATGAAGATACGGACAGCGTAATTCTTGCGGGAAGTGCTTTGGTGTCCATCCAAAAAGCGATCCATGATATGAAAACAGATATGTAGGTGGGCAGGTACATTTGGAGAATATAGAATCCGTAGAGACGTTCGAAATGGATCGCCACGGACAGACGGTGCCACATTCCTGCGGTGTACGCCTGAAAGCCATGGTATATTTGATCACCTCTGCTATTTCAAATGTTTTGAAATAAAGTCTTTGAAACTGCAAAATTTTAAATTGTTCTGAAACTTTTTCAGTTTTCTAGCCTTTTTCTTATGAAGAAGCTTTCGCAAGGAGCTTTTCAGATTAAGCCAATTCCAGAACAAAGATAAGATTACGGTAAATATTATTAGGTTGATGAAAAAGTTATTGCGTTTTTATGTTGTTTACTTTTGTGAAGGATTTTCGAATAAAATGATTGGTTATCTGTGGTCGTCGCTTCCAGAAACCCGGACTTTTACGCTACCGGCATAAAGAAACTTGTTTCTCGTTGGCAAAAATGTATTGATTTTAATGGTTTTTATTTCGATTAATAAAGTTGATTTTAAAAGAAAGTTATGGTCATTTAAAGTTGAAGGTTGAAAACCGCAATAACTTTTTCATCAACCTAATAATATGTGATTTTCAAGTGCGGTAACAAGAGCACGTTATTAAATTTGAATCTCCAACTCATTTATGCAGAGTCAGCAGAGTCTATACGTGTTTGATGAAACAGTTATGCACATATTATTGCGCCACAGCGCTGGCAATATCGCTCTGAAATTCCTAGGCCACAGTCAGCCTCGTGTACTCCCCGAAGACAAAATAAATCATATACGCCATTTTGTTAAAAGTATTTCAGCTCAGTTGATCTTCAACTGATCAACTGAACGCTTTCTTAGTAGAGCTCAATTGAGAGCTCTGTGGCTAACTAGTACCTCCGTAACACTTCCGTAAGTGATGTTCGTCATCTTAAAGTCCGGCAGGTTATAGTCGCTTCGCACTGTTGACACCGGCGACCATTCTAGCCACTGAAGCTGTACGTCAGCCGCATTATAAGAGTAGCTCTCAAAGACCAGGGAGCATCTGATGCTGTCCAACGGGAAATTCCGAAGATTCATTTGGCAAGGAGCCTCGGATCGAATGCGGTAGTTGAGCCAAATCGTGCCATTTGGAAATATCATTAGGAGGATATTGGGCTTCGGAGAATCGTGCACTTTGGTGGATTTCGAGTTGACAATGCAGACGTTGGGCGACCAGAGTTTCGGCTCCATGTCATGGTCTAAAGACAGGTTTTTGCGGCACGGATCCAGGTGCGAGAATGCGAGTCTGTAAACGGTAAGGGGGCTGAAACGTCGCAGTGACTTAAAACAATGCTAAATACTCTAAGAACTTTCTAGAAATTTTCGATAATAAGAGCCAATTTAGGTATTTTTTGTAAAATAATCCACACTGAAACTATTATATGTATTAGGTTGTAACATAAGAAACCGCGGTTGTCTTAGTTCATCCATATTTTTTTGTAATAAGATATTTTTGAATGCGGTTTTGTCTACTAGAAAGAGCGTTTTATTGCGCACCGTTTGATATATAATTTGTCTATGTTTACTTTATTTTTCCACAAGAAAAAGTGTTTAGAAAATGTCTGATCAAAAATTTCGAATGCGAGTTTGCATGTGGTACGACTTTAAGCACGGAAAATCGGCTGCTGAATCTCATCGTGCGCTCTTTAAAGTATTTGGCGAGGAAGCCCTGTCTGAACGTCAATGCCAGGAGTGGTTTAAACGATTCCGAAGTGGTGACGAAAGCTTGGAGGATGATGAACATGGACATCGAGCTGAAGTCGTCGACAATGACCTGTTGAAGGAAGCAATAGAGTCGGATCCGTGCCAAACAACTCGAGAGCTTGCAGAACAGTTTGGCTGCTCTCACATGACAATTGAAGGTCACTTGGATAAAATCGGCAAGACGAACAAGTGCGGAAAGTGGGTGCCACACCAGTTGAGCAATGCAAACAAGGCGAAACGAGTGACAATGGCCGGAATTCTCACTCGTCGTGCAAAAACTGGCAGTTTTTTCGATTCCATTGTTACGTCAGATGAAAAGTGGATCTGCTACGACAACACAACAAGAAAACGGCAGTGGTTGGAACCCGGTGAGGCCCCAAAACCGACTCCAAAACCGGACATCCACGGAAAAAAAGGTGATGCTTTGTGTTTGGTGGAACAGCAAAGGTCTTGTGTATTTTGAGGTTCTGGATTCGGGTCAAACAGTTACGGCGGACCTCTGTCAACATCAATTGGACCGTGTGGATCAAGCGTTGCGACGTCAAGGTGTGGATACGGCGTCAACAAAATTTCTTCACGACAACGCCCGGCCGCATGTTGCAAAGATCACTGCACGGAAAATCGAGGAATTGGGCTGGGAAGTCCTGCCTCACCCGCCATACAGCCCTGACCTGGCGCCATCCGACTACCATCTGTTCCGGTCGATGCAGCACTCTCTGGCCGAGAAAAAGTTCAAAAACCGCGACGAGGTCCAAATTTGGGTGTCTAACTTTTTCGAGTCGCAGCCGGCCGAGTTCTTCGAGAAGGGCATCCATTCTTTGCGTGGACGTTGGCGACAAATAGCCGATAATAATGGCGAATACCTTTTGGATTAAAGTTTTGTAATTTTGTTTTTATAATAAATTTTGTTTTTGGATCAAACCGCGGTTTCTTATGTTACAACCTAATATATTCATGAAGTTTTTCTCAGTTTCAGATAAGCTATAGGTTAAAGGAAAAAAGCTTGAGACTAAGGAGCAGCGGTATAGTTTTAGATTTTCAGATTCAGCACCCAACATTTCCGAAAACTGCAGCTTTTTTTGCTATCTCACTTGCAGAATCTCAAAGTCGGCAGTCTTTCGCTAAGCTATGTATCTAATGCAGTTGTCGATGGGTTCCTTCAAAACATTCTTGAATTTCAATATTTCTAGCTCGTGTATATGGTAGATCTCGGTTTATTTCATGAAATTGGAATAGAAAAATAACCAATATTGCTTGCCAGCCTCACGCCGGACGCCGAAAAATAGAGAGGACCACACATCACGCCCACAGCTTCTTCTGCCCGTCTTGTTTTTCGACGTCCAACGTGAAACTTGTTATCTCGAATTGGTTCTTTTTTTTCGGAGATAAATTCCATAAAACATTCGAGCATTTGCACTTTGCAAGCTTGATGGGGTAGAAAAATTCAAATTGAGGAAAGTTCGGAGAAGAGCCGACAGCAACTATGCTAAAAATAGAAGAAGTTCACGAAACGGATCTGCTTTGGATAATTTTGGAGAGATATCTCTGTCTTTCTTCATGCTTTATAGTCCTCTCAAAGCTTAATTCATGTTGAAAAAATCTCAGTTTTTCCTACTCTTTTCTATTGTCTGAAAATTGTGTCTGGTGCTGTTTCTAGTGAATTTCGAGAAATACTAAACTTTACTGTTTCAATACTAATAGAAAACTTAAACATTTAAAAGAAAATACGAGTAAGGCTTCCACGAAAGACGAAAACAAAAAGTCGTCTTGCATTCGTCTTACGCAATAAAAAAGTTGCGTACTGTGTACACAATGTATTTTACTTGACCAACACCATGTCTATCTTTGCGTCAGAGGAATTCAAGACGAAGACAAGACGAGACAGTCTTATTTCGTCTTTCGTGGAAGCCTTAAATACGAGTTAAATCTTTCTGTTTTAGTTGCACAACTCTACTTCAATATGCCGTTTATATCGTCTCAGCCAGCCGACAGCTATTACCTTTTATCATTCCAAATGGCACTGATCCAGTAATCAATAGTAAACGTGCCAGTAATTGCGGAAATATCCGATATATCTTGTATAGTAATCTCCACTTCTACCAAAACAGGCGCCGGCTCTGGAAGCGCGTTTCTAGAGTAATTGGTCATGAGAATCCGTGCCAAATCAGTAGCCTTGGCGTTTGAGGTGACCGAGGGGCTGATTTCATCGCATGCAAAATCCTTCATTTGTGGATGCGTCACATCTGGATAATAAATTGATTACATATTTCAAAAATGACATTTTCAATGAATAGACTTTTCGAAACAGTAAATCGTTCATTCTCTCATTATCTGTTTCATTTCCTCTACAAAACTGACCATGTATCTTTGCCGACGTAAGAATCGTTTCAAGGAATAGCGCCTGAAAAAAAAGGATTCACTGAACCGTGACATTTAATTTCCGAAAAAGGAAAACGCATTTTTTGCTCCAGAAGTTCAGCAATCAAATTGTAACGTTCTATTCTTGTTACTTTGATGCAGTGTTTTTGCAAATGTAAAGCTAAATGGGATCATGATCATTGATCATTGATCATGGCTAATGACGGTGATGTCTGCATATACATATATACTGGATTTCACGCATTTATCATAATTCAAAACGCAAAATTTACAATACTTACTCCTGGAAGACGATGCTTCTAAAATATCGATTTTAACACTAACTTTTCGAATTCTAATTACTCAGAAAAAGTCCTCAAGTCTAGCACACGTCTTGAGTGAAACTTGTGCTAGACTTGTGAAAGGCTTGGCCGAGATTTGTGAATCTTCAAAGTTTGGTTTAGATTTGTGTGAGAATTGTGCTAGACTTGTGAACCTTCAAAGTTTGGTACAAATTTGTGAAAGGTTTGACTAAGATTTGTGAATCTTTAAAGTTGAACCTAAACTTGTGAAAGGTCTGGCCAAAATTTGTGAACCTTCAAAGTTTGGTACAAATTTGTGAAAGGCTTGGCCAAGATTTGTGAATATTCAAAGTTGAACCTAAACTTGTGAAAGGTTTGGCTAAGATTTGTGAACCTTCAAAGTGTGGTCTAGATTTGTGTGAGAATCGTGCTAGACTTGTGAACCTTTAAAGTTTGGTACAAATTTGTGAAAGGTTTGGCTAAGATTTGTGAATCTTCAAATTTTGGTCTAAATTTGTGTGAGAATTGTGCTAGACTTGTGAACCTTCAAAGTTTGGTACAAATTTGTGAAAGTTTGGCTAATATTTGTGAACCTTCAAATTTTGGTCTAAATTTGTGTGAGAATTGTGAACATTCAAAGTTTGGTCTAAGTTTGTGTGAGAATTGTGCTAGACTTGTGAACCTTCAAAGTTTGGCACAAATTTGTGAAAGGTTTGGCCAAGATTTGTGAACCTTCAAAGTTTGGCACAAATTTGTGAAAGGTTTGGCCAAGATTTGTGAACCTTCAAAGTTTGGTCTAATTTGTGAAAAGCTTGAACTAGACTTTTACAGTTTTGCTAAATATATAAAAACTGCCAAAGGTGCTTAATCTATAGTTCTCACTGCTCAATTTAAGGCTTTTGCACGGCTAGAAATTATTCTTATCAGAATAATCAGCATCTGTGTTTGCGTATTTTGGAAGTCGCTTCGAGACACTGCATACTCACTCACTTACTCTGTCCATTCGTTCTTTGCTCACATGGTTTGAGAGCATATCACATCTGAGTATTCTTCTTTTTATTCTTAAATGTAGTCGGTCTCTAAAATAGTCCAAAGTCCAAACTTCGGAGTTGTAACTAAGAGCAGGGAGAACGATTGAATCGAAGAGACTTTGAGCGTATTTTGGCTCAAAGAGAGCGCATGAGCTGTATTCGCAATACCATTGAATGCACAATTAACACAATTATCTCAATGTCAAAGTGTATTCGACATTTGAGGAGGGGGGGGGAGGGTGTGCACGCCCAGTTGAATCATTCAACTGCTGAAAATTGTCTACAAAATGGGAATGGAGAGGAGCGGGCTTCGCAGCAGCTACCGAAATACGCAAACATCTATGCCGCAGAAAATGTTTATATAATATTTTCCAATTTTCTTCCAATTTAAGTACCAAAACCGACTCACTTGAATACTGTATATCATGAGACCAACCGAAATTTCATAAATATCTCATAGTCAGACAAAGGAAAGAAGAAAAGGAAGGAAAGGCAAAGGGTAAAGTCGGAAGGTCTCAAAAAGTGTTATGCAAAAAATATTTTCAGAAGAATACACGTCAGAATGACAAGTGAATGGAGGGGGGATGCCCCCCGCACCCATCAAAAAAGGAGGCTTCACTCGACTTGCGGGCTGCGCACCGATTGAGTTAAATAAGATCGAGAGAAAGTTGGAGGGTGGCTGAAAGGAAAGAACCGCCATTACGTGCATCATTCTTCGCACATAGCTGAACTTTTTCGTGAGAAAATTGAGGTAATATTAGATAATATTGGTCTGAACACTACTGGATATCATGTCTATGAAACAGTAAAATTATGTATCCTGTTGAAAATTGACGTTTTCTAATTATTTACAAGAATCAGGAATTCTGGAGTGTTAAGGCCGCGTATAATCAAATTTTTCAAGACATTCTTGCCGATCACCCACTTCCGTCCCTGCTCCGTTCCTGCTCGTAGCACGCCATAGCACACGTGTGCTATGACGTTTTCAGGGCAACACTTCGGACGGATATGGGGCTAAAATTAGATTTTTAAACGCATAAGTCCCGCATTTCGTCTTGCACCAGAAAATGGCAACAATGTTCACAAAGTTTGGCATAATATGGGCTATATCCGTACAAAAGTCACCCGATTTCAACACCTATGATAGTGCGCGTTACTCCAGACAGCAGGTGTAATGGTGAAGGTGAAACACGATTGATTTTTAGTCATTTTTTGTACACTTTGAAGAGAGACTTTTGAGAAATGGAACGGGCTGAATGAATAAGAGAAAAGCATGGTTCAAATCGAAATTCTGGAGTGACCCAGGTTTTGATAGTGCGCTCTATTGCACTGAGAGTTCGTGGAATGAATATTCTTCTTTGTGCATTCGACAGATTTACAAAATCTATTTTTTTTCGAGGTTTTTTTTTGAGGAACCAGTAGACGATGCCAACAAGTTGTACTCAGATGGCAGGATTCGGAACAAGGCTGACCGGTTTTCGAGTCACTGTCCTTGTCGATGATGCGGATGATTTATGTTTGAAATGGTTCATTTTGAAGTTGAATCTCGGCTTGTACAACCACATGCCAAGCGGTTTTACTATAGTCCACGGGTCAGATGACTTACATATGAGCAACAGTCAGCGGTTGATGAGCTCTCCAGAACTCTCTCCTGACTGAACGCGTTGAATTGATCTGTCAACAAGAGAGATTCGTCTCGAAAGCCTGTCCGCCCTGCTCCGAACCCTCGTTACGAATCATCATATGAATCGTCACTGCCATCATCTGGATACAACTTGTTGGCATCGTCCCCTGGTTCCTCCAAATTGCCATCCCCCACGATCTCGCGTACGTCGCTTCTAAACTGAAGAAGCCGTCAGTTGGCAATAACTATTAATTCCAGTAATCTAATATTTATTTGTTTAATAACTTTAATATTAATAAATTAATAATTTTATTCGTTTTTAGATTTTGTAAATCTGTAAAATACGCAAAATAAAGAACAGTCCTTGCGAGCACTCAAAAGTTGGACACTAATTAAGATTGAGACAGCTCAATCGTGCAAACTTTTCGGAATATAAGGTGATTTCTACATACAGTGCCGTGCAAAATTATACGAACCGGGGTGATTTTTACCGAAACTCTACTTCGGATGATCCGATCGACCCCAAAGTTTCAGAAATTGAGAAAAACGCTTAAAAAATGAGTTTGAATGATAAATTACGGTAAGCAGTATCAATTGCGAACTTATTTTTGAATTTTTCGAAAATCGGTAAAATCCGATTTTTTGGTCTTTTCCTTTTTTTTTACAAATATTATCGTTTTTTATGCATGACTATTGTTATTTAGAATGTGTAGACCACGTGGCTTACCTAATTTATCAGAATCTCAGCGAATGGCTATCATCCGTGATCTTCACATGGGTCTGGACATGCCCACCCTCGCGAAGCAGTTCAAGACTTCTAAATCGGTTATCTGGGCAACTTTGAACACTCGAAACCGATCGAATGCTACTGGAAGACCTTCGAAAACATCACCAGGAACCGATAGAATCATTGTCAGGATGTGCAAGAAAAATCCTCGGCTTACAAGTACGGACATCAACTCGGAATTGAAGGGCCAACATGGAGTCGAGGTTAGTTTTTTGGACATTTCTCAAAAAATTTCAATCGATATGGCTTATAGGTGTCCAACGACAATGTCAAAAGACGTGTGCGTGATTCTGGACTCTTCGGAAGGCGCCCAGTGAAAAGGCAAATGATTTCCGAGAAGAACCGTCTGGCTCGATTGAAGTTTGCGAAGGATCATCTGCACTGGACACCTCAGCAGTGGAATAAGGTACTGTAGAGCGACGAATCGAAGTATTTGATGATTGGCTAGAAGGAATCACTCATGTACGACGTCCAGTTAACAAACGGTACGATCCCAAGTACCAGGTTCCGACTGTTAAGAACGGTGGTGGTAACGTCATGGTTTGGGACTGCTTCCACGCCAAGTATAAGGACAAGTACGAAGTACAAGTACAGGGTACATGTACAAGGACATTTTCGAGAAGGAAATGTTGCCATATGGAAGCTTTCAGATAGGTCGTGGTTGGTTGTTCCAACAAGACAACGATCCGAAACACTCTTCCCTCTTTTTCAAAGATTGGTTCGCACAGCGTCAAGTCAACCTGGCCAATCGAATCCGAATTCCATTGACCTGAATTCCATTGAGCATCTCTGGGAGGTCCTTGGCAGACGTTTGAAAGCCAGAAAAGCAAAAAATTGTACCGAAAAATTCGAGAAACTCAAGGAAGAATGGACCAAAATCCCACTTCAGACCCTGATGAACTTGATCGACACGATGCCAAGAAGATATGAGGCCGTTATCAAAGCCAAAGGCATGGCGACCAAGTATTAGGTTAATTTAATCATTTCGTATCATTTCCCCCGATTTTTAACTTGTCATTTTTGTTTTTTCTTCCCATGAATATCAAAAATCAAAATATCCATTTTTTTAATTTTTTAATTTTTTTTCAAAAAAACTTTTTTTTTGAGTAAATGTGTTCTTTTGTTATTCAAACTTCCTTTTGAAGCGCTTTCCTCAATTCCTGAAACTTTGGGCTCGATCGGATCATCCGAAGTCGAGTTTCGGTAAAAATCACCCCGGTTCGTATAATTTTGCACGACACTGTATATCGCATTCATACTTCTTTTCGTTCTTCTCGTTTGTCGCGTGCAATGTATCCATCGAATGTAACGAAAGCTGATGTACGTGGTGGGGAATAAATATAGCGCCGCATTCAAGACGCGGTAATAACTTTAAATCGAAAGATTTTCGTCTGAAAATCAACCAAAGTGTGGATTACATAAACAATAACAAAATTTATAGCATTAACAGTTTTTGAATCTTCCTCCTTTTGCTTTGAAGACTGCTTGAAGACTCTGCGGGTAAGAGTCGACGACGGTACGGGGGTATGAGGCGTCTAAATTGTCCCATGCAGCTGTCAAGGCGGTCTTCAGGGGTCCCAAATTTGGATAATTTTTCGTGGACACTTGTTGAGTCAAATATCCCCAAACAGCGAAGCCCATCGGGTTCAAGTCCGGGCTGGAAGTGGGCCATTGATCTTTCGGGATGAAGTTGGGGAAATTGGCTTCGCACCACCGTTGTGTGAGTTTCGCGGTGTGGTCCGGCGCTCCATTCTGCTTAAAAGTCCAATCGCCGTCTACGAAGTGGGATTTGGACCAAGGCAACACCTCAGCACCAAAATTTTCTCAATGTAGTACAAGACACCGGGCGACCACTTCTACGTTCGTCGTGCAACGTTCCCAGCTCCCTGAAGAGTACGATTCACCACCGATTTGCCGACTCCTAGCTTTTTAACAATCTCCGAAGAAGTCGATCCTTTCTTCGCACACTCTACAATTGCAGACCGAAATGGAGAAGCAGCCACCATTACCTTCAAAGTTAATACAATTGGCTGAAATTTTCAGGAATAGTTAAAAACAAAATACTTAATTGAAAAAATGATACTGTGCGCTACAAAAAGCGTTCCGAATGCGCCAGAGCTTATGCAAAGTAGCGGCGCTATAATTGTGTCCCACCCTGTATATGTATATTCTGTTTCAATATAAAATGAAACCGAACGAATCTATGTAAATGCTCATTTGAAGGTAGTCAACGTCTAAATTGTCGCATGCAGCTGTCAGAGCGATCTTCAGGGCTTCCAAATTCGGATAATTTCTCGTGGATACTTGTTGGATCTAATATCCCCACACGGCAAAATCCATTGGATTGAGGCGGCCGCTTCTTGATCGATCAGTTTTATTCCCAGTTATCTCATAACGTTTCATGGCAGACCTATAATTGGTCCATAGAAGGACCCGTCATTACTCTAAAAACTGAAATTTAAAGAAAAATAGGATAGCACGAAAAGTGCGCAAATCCGCGCCAGCCTGCGTCAAAGTTGAGTTACAGTACTTTTGCCGCACCCTGTATATTGTTATTTACATGTTTCCAGCTTCTTTTCCCTATTACTTTTTTCCGTTTTTCTTCATTACTTGATCTTAATCCTGTCGTTCTTTTCCTTATATTGGCGCTATCTTAGTCGGAGGGGGGGGTCAATGGTGTTTCGACTTTTTTGGATTTTTTTTTTGTTTCTGTTTGTGTTATTAGACTCGAGTAACACTAGCAATTTTTACACAAATTTTATTGGCAGATAACAAAAATACGCACAAAAAATTACCAAAAAAGAAGAAAACAAGCAAATGAGTTGGCGACCGGCCCGGCTCATTCGGTCCATAACGCGTAAAATTTCGCTTCATTATGATATTTAAAATGCCATAGCGCCACGCTTATTCAAATTTAATTTATCGTTTTTTGCCATGATTTAATTTAAATTAAAAAAAGCAAAAGGACAATGTCGTGGAGCGGAGCCGAACCCACACTTCACAGATTCCCGTCCCCCCTCTCTTCCCCTCGGCCACCTATGCTCGTTTTTTGTACAATTTGGGAATGTACAGGGTGTCTCTTCGGGAACGCCTCTACCGTAGCACAGAGGTATTCTGATGATAGTTTGGCCCATTCCACTTCCAAACTTTCTTCAACGACTCCAAGTTGCGATGAGGACGTGCTTGGACTCTCGATTGAAGAATTCCCCATACCGAATAGTCGAGCGGATTGAGATCTGGGGATGAGGCTGGCCATTTAGAACTAGCTATGAAACGCGGAAAATTGGGTGAACACCAGACCTTGATGATCTTTGCTTTGTGAGCCGGAGCAGAATCCTGTTGAAATGTCCAAACCTGGTTTCCAATATGGGATTTTGTCCATGGAAGCACATGCTTCTTCAAAATTTCCTCCAAATAATATTTTTTGTTGATCTCCAGGATCCACAAAAATGAGCGGCAGAGGTAATGGCTCCAAAAACCATTACTTTCTGTGGATGGGAAGCTCTGTTTATGGCTCTACCGTGTAGAGCGTGCTCTACTCTATGATTCTGGGGTTTGAATTCGGCTTTGATAGTGAACAATTTTTCGGCAGTAAACAGAATACTCAAATGTTCATTTTGGCGCGTGCCAGCAAGAAGAGCTTTGCATTGCTTCATCCGGGCCATCTTGTTCCTTTCCGATAGAATCACAGTTTTTCGAACACGATATGGGGTCATCCCGAGCTCTCTTTTTACAATTCTTCCGATCGAAGAATGACTAATTCTGAGATCTGTGCTCAACTTTCGCATGCTTCGGTGGGGATTTCGACGAATTCGTTCTCTGACGACCTTGATTTTTTCCGGAGTGATCGAAGTGTGGGGTCTTCTGCTTTTTGGACGGTCCTTGAGTGTGTTCAACTCCTCAAAACGTTGGACGGTTCTCCAAGCCGTTGTGCGTGAGATTCCAAGAGCTTTTCCGATGCTACTTGGGCCCATTCCCCTCTTGGCCATCTCGACGATGGTACCTCGATGAACAGAAACAGCCACCATACCTGTGAAAAAAAAACATAGAGACTTGAAAATATGGAAATATAGTAATAAAGACATGCTGCAAATAATGAAAATAAATTCAGTGCACGAGAAGTGCGCCCGCGCCCACCAGCTTGCGCGAAACATGTGTTACCATACTTTTGGCGCACCCTGTATAGAAGAAAGAGGGGGTAGGAAGGGTACGAGGAAAGGACACGGAGCTCAGGATTCTCAGATCGAATCTTGGTTTTCGCGCCACGCGTGAAAAAAAAACTAATAACTTACAAATATTTTAACAATAAACAACAAACAATTGAACAAAAAAAAAACACTAAAACCTCCAAAAAAATCAAAAAACCATTGACCCCCCCCCCCCAACCCCCAACTAAGACGCTAATCAATTATTCACGTGACACTCTTCACGTGTTCCATTCTAAATACATTATACAAATTTTTTTTCTTTTATATAATAAAATCAATAACCATCAAAGCTCAAAGTCACCTCTTCTTCATCGTCTTCTCCTACAATCAGTAAAACATCCATAACTGTCTGGGTAGGTTTCCTCGTTTAATTTTCAGAACAAAAACATGATATTTTTCAGAGAATTTTGAGAGCAACAAAGTGCGAAATGGGTTCCATAATTGCTTTACTGTTTTATGGATTCCTATCAACCATCTTATTAGCTGAGGAAACTGGCAAGTATCTCTCTCTCTCCTCTCTCACCGTTCTGAAATGTCCGACGAAACCGTGCTCTGTTTTCAGCTAAATCCGATCTTCAGCTGATATCTAAAGAATTTCGAATCGTGTCCCGCGTCATCAATGCGATTTCACTGCAAGCCTCCATCATTAAAAAGGAAATTGAAGACCGAGCCTTCATGGCGGAAATATTGCAAATCGATAATGAATCGCTCAATAGTATAGTGAGCGTTCACTTTGACAATGCTGTTCTTTCAGAAGTTAAACGCATGTCCCGTGAAATTGAAAGCGTTGAAACAAGCAAAAATAAATCAACTCGTGTTGATACGAAACAATTATTGGAAGCATTTTTATTTCTCAATAAAACTGATGAAATATTGGCAACAATGAGAGATTCCATGAATTATTCAACCGAATATTTATTTATGGATTTTGTGAAATTTGGGAATGAAGTCGTCCTGAATAACAGATGCTACGATTTAGATATTCTGAAATTTCGGAATTTCACGATTCAACTGATGCAAGATGCAGAATCGAGAAATGGAGATGTCAACAAAACGATAGGAATTCTCAGCGGATTTCATCACCAATTTCAAATCTTTCGGGATTGTTTGAAGAATATGTCAACTATTCAGGATGCTTTCAATACTCAATCGGAAACATGCGAGAAGCGGAGAATTTTCAAACCCGTAATGAAAAACATCCAGCTGATTTTAAATTACAAAAAGTATTTATCCGAATTTAGCGGTATTTGTTACCATTTTGAAGAATTGTTAAAAAAGGCCGAAGGACTCCTGAACGTTACGTCACACAGAGAAACGGAAGTTAACACAATGACGGAAGCCGCCATGGAGAAAATACTACAGTCATTCGAAGCTTTGAAGCACCACAATGAAAATCACTCAAGTGTCGCTTTGATATACACGCCAGGCTTCGAACAAGCTAACGATATGCTAAGAGTTTTTGATGACTTGAAATCTCCGTGGTTTCTAAGGAAAGTTGCAAGAAATGAAACAGCGGAGCATCTTGGAAGAGCTCTTCAATCTTTTAAGCATACCGCGGAAAGCATGGTCAGTTTGCAGTTGTCTTGGAGAGAATTTGTTAACAAAACTCGGACTATTGGGGAAGATGGGTCAGTTAGTGATGGAGTACGCGAAATTGCGATGATCAAGAAGTTCCAATATTTCTATCCGGATTACTTCACCATTCTTAATATCTCCAAAATAAAAGTGCCAGAATGCCTGAAACGGGGTTTCGAATATGGGGAGGATAATAGTGCTAATACTTTCATAAAAGCACAAAAGCCCAGAGAAGCAGTATGCAGTACCGTGGAGAAAATTAAAGAAAGTGTTAGCATTATGAATAGTTACCTATTGGAAACAGGAAATGAAGAAAAGAATCTGCTGTCTTTCATCGCCAATGCAGCCGATCGAATAGTCGATATTTCAAAAGGAGGCGAGAATTCGACGAATGCTGTTTCACTGGAAAACTTGATTTATGAGAAACTCAATGAAACTGGAATTATTTTTAAAATGATCGAAGAAGTCGCCTTATTGTTATCAAACATGCAAATCTTGAAAGAGAATGTGCAAAAGGACCCTCCGAAACTCAGTCTAGAAGTCGTGAAATTTGATGTATTCCTAGAATGTTTTCAGTAAGTTTAACAAGTGAACAGAGCGGGCGTAATCAATGAGTAAAGAAAATGAGCATTTTTAAGAAGACTTGGCTCAGTTGGGCGAACAAATTTATTTAAAATAGAAGGGTAGTTCTGACTTCTCAGCAAACAACTTTGCCAGGCGCTATCTTAGTTGGGGGGGGGAGGGGTTGGAGCTTTTTTCTTGAATTTTTTTCTGAAAATGTTATTAGACATATTCGAATAACACTAGAAATTTTTAGAACAATTTTATTGGCAGACAACAAAAATACGGACAAAAAAGAAAATGACTAGGTGACTGGATATTTCTTGGCGATTTCGGCCCATTACTCGTAAAATTTCGCTCAATCATGATATTTGAAATGCCACAGCGCCTCAAATTAATGATCATCCCATAAATTTTCTTTGAGGCCACACTCTGGTTTATGCTTAGGCTTAGGCTTAGGCTTACTTCAAGTCGAGAAGTGCATCAGCTAGAGTAAGCGCCACGGTAGAGTAAGGTAGAGTAAGCGCCGCCACAGCTAGAGTAAGCGTCAAGAGTAAGCGCCACGCGTGAAAAAAACAACTTGCAAATATTTTAACAATAACAACAAAGATTTTCAGAAAAAAATTGCAAAAACCTCCAAAAATGACTAAAAACGAGTGGATCCCCCCAACTAAGATAGCGCCCACAACTTTGCCAGTTGCCAAGTGCCTTAATTACGAAATTTCGCAGTTTCAAAGTGACTCTGAAATGTTGTAAATCCATTCTTTACAGAAAAAATGTTGATGCATGGAAAATGTATCAGATCCTGCAGACATACCTCAGTATCCTCGACTTCCCGTCTGCCGACGCCTTGAATAAAACGAACGAATACCTGAAAGATCTTGCAGTCGTTAGTTTTAAGCAAATCAACTATTTTTCCAGTTGTAATAATTATTTTTTTCACTTCAGTTTCAACAAAAATTGGCGGAAATTGAAAAAATTCTAGAATATGACAAGTTGAATCATACGATAAACGACACATCATCTGCAAATCCAGTTTTAGCCTTTGATTCTTCAATAACTGAAACTGTGGGAACGTCCGTAAAAGTTTTGGAGGATTTGGACGAGCTACGAAATCATCGTCAGCAGCTTCTGGAGTTCAAAACATTTGAAGGATTTGCCTACAGATGTTTACGTGATTCGAATCTCCTGCAGTGGGCAAACCCCGAAAAAAGACTTCGCAAAATGCTAAATGACGCGGATGAAGTGAATTTGGTGGCGAGAAATGTCCGTAATAAGACGCTGATAGAGATGTGCCAAGTCTTCGAAGTAGCTGCAAGAATTGAAGGAATTCTGGGATCGCGCCAGCAACTCTACCGTTTAGTTGGTGAGAATCGACATTTTTTTTGATGCGCAATGCATGAACATTCAAAAATAAAACGCCAAAATCAGTTTTTTTTAATGTCCCATTGTAGCGGGACAAACTTCTTTTATTTATTTTTGGCATCAAAGGTCTGGAAATGCCCCGAGTAGTCCTATAATACAGGAGCCAGAAATCTTTGCCAAACAAAACGCAAAAAAAGCGAAACGCATGAAAACCGTCATATAATGTGAATTTTAAAGAATCACCTTAACAAATTTCAGAAACTCTCGAAAACGGTGGCAATGAAAGTGGAGTAGCGCTGAATGCAACGGAGCATGATGCCAAAGCCGCAGGTCAATTCCGAAGCATTCTAAACATTGATTTGGAGATTTCTAAGCACCATTCTCAGCTAAAAAGAGCTCGTTCCGCAGTTATCTCGCTGACTCATTACTTTGATGGCAAATCTAGTAATAGTCAGGGATTGGTCACGACGTTGGCTAACGATGCAAGAGATGAACCAATAATTACATTGACGATAGCAGTTTATATTGGAATTGCAATTATCTTTATTTTATTGATGGTCGCTCTGTTGATTTATGGAAGAACTGAAAAAGGAAGAATTCGGTACAAAAATATTTATCTCCGCTACTTAAAGGCAGAAGATGGCGAGAAGCTATGGAGGTATTCAGTGAGTTGTTCCGCCCATCGTCACAAATTAGATGAAAATAAGAAATTCAGGCTTTCATGGATAATCAAGATGGTGTGAACCTCCTATTGAAAGCTGCTGGTTCAGGGGATGAAGAGAATTTGTTGAAAGCATTGAAGAACGGAGCATACGTCAATGCTTACAATAGTAAGAATCATTGTTTTGGAACTTGAATGAGCATTTGTTTCCGAGCTTCTGAGCAAGGCAATGAGAAAATGAATATTCATAATTCCCAGAACTTTTAAGACAAACATTTAATATTGAAAACTATACAAAACCAAGAATCATAATTTGCAAATAGTAGCCGTCCGATTTCATTGAAAATTTTGTGTATTTCCAAGTTTCAGAGTCCGGAAATACTGCTCTCCACGTGGCGACAGAAAATGGATCTGCCAATCTGGTGGAGCATCTCATCAATCATGGAGCTAATAGGTCATTGTTAAATGTCAAGAACAAAACCGCCGAGGAAATGATACCATTGACACATCAAGACAATTTCAAGGAGGAGATGTACAAGAACATTCATAAGATCTATACCTTTCATAGCGCTAAAACATACCCCAAGAGTGAGTCCTCGTAATGGATCGTCCGAAAATCGTTGTATTACTAACTAATGAGGTTTTAGTTGCTCCTCAGACATTTCCCGTCAGCTGTTTCCGCATTTATACGGATGAGAGTATCGACGACACATTGAAGAATAACTTCCTTGATCAGTATCCTGGCATTGTAAGTCGATTGGCGATTTTAGAACAGCAAACAATGACGAAATTGCATGAGATTTCACTATATTTGTGGTTATCATAGCCGTGTTTTGTATAATACTTCTTCCATCGAATTTGTGAAATTTAGAGCTCTGATAAGGTAATGGACATCACAACCCATGTCATTGCGAAAACGTCTAAAAATGGACACCTCATAACTAACCGCCTTGATCTCCTCTATTGGATTTTCAAAGGAGCAATCATAATGCAGGAGAAATGGATGTCCGATTGTCTGCTAGACGAAACCACGATAGAGTTCGACACCGAATATATGGTGGAAACTGTACTGTTCAAACGAGTGTTTTACAATACGGTACTGTCATGGTCCAACGCAATCGCGAAGGCGTCAATTCCCTATCTGTATGGAGTGTACGCAGCAATTGTGATAAAAGAATACAAAAACTGTGGGTTACTGTAGCTGCACGGAATTCGAATTATTTTTATGATTTTGCAGTGTCCCTTCTGTCCGAAATTATCACTTCTCAAGGTGGTACAATGCTCAAGTCGATCCCAGACAAAGAAAAATTCAATGTTGGATCACACCCTTACCTTCATGCTCATCTGGGTCCGCTTTTTTTGATTCATGATGAAACGGTTTGTACCTTTTTAAGAATTTAACTCTTTGACTTCGACGCTCTCTCTCTCTTTCAGAGTGATCTGAAAGTCTACAAGAATGATGAGATGTATACCTTGTTCACCGAAAAGGAGTTTATCAGTTTTATGCTGAAGAGAGAAATCAACCGCGACGAGAGTTCGGAACCAATTCCTGTTTTGAAATAATGTCATTACTAGTTTTTTTTATAAAATGTACCTCTTGTCATGAGGTTTGAAATGAATCCGTCCATTACCTGTTAACAATACTTTAGCCAATCCATACTTCAGAAGGTAACGAACTTAACGAAAATATCCGAGATTGTCGTTGCATCTTGCGTTGGTATGGCAAAAGCTAAGACATATTTCGTTTCATTTTTGATTGTGAAGGTTTAAAAAAAACTTTGCTGTTACCGGGAAAGGACCACGAATATCCGCATTCTCATAGGCGATTGAGTTCTTCTACTCTACTCTCCCAAGAGGTTCTCTCGTTTCTTCATGAATTGAACTCTTTTTGTTTCCAAAATACAATCCTCCCAATTGGCTTCAGGCGGGACATTCGGCCTGAAGGACATTGAGTTGGAGTACCTTTTCTTTTCAAATGACATCTCCTTTCAAGTCGATGACTTCATCGGAAATATTCCAAACTCTGATTTCTGTTTCTCGGCTATCAAGCGGTTGAAATACCTTTTTTCTCGGATAATAAACTTCCTTCCGGTGTTGGTTTCTTTGAAATATGCGATTATATCATCTCTGTGCAAAAGGACCTTCATAGCTGCTGGTGGGTGAAGACCCAGAAGCATATTCCAGTTTCTCAATTGCCCGTTTCTTGTGTGGCAAATTGCATCTACAAGACGATTGAAATTGTCTTGATTGTGCATGTCCATTTTATTCGAAGCATATTGTATAATATTTTGTGATTGAGAATAGCCATCGTGAGATTCCTTCGGACGTCTTCTTGTCGCGTCGTAATTCTTTTTCATATAGTTAATGTTTGTTTGTGATGCCATCGCAATAGATCCTATCAGTTCTTCTTTGGCCCATACATCTTAATTTTTATGATTTTGATGGAACCTCAAATGATCTTCCGGTGGCCGGAGATTGAGAAGTTGATTTTGGACGAAACGCCGTGGTGAATAGCGATTCTTTCCATTCTCCATGTAATCCACCACAAGGACGTCATCTCAAATCGAAGCGGAAAACTTCCCGACGTGAATCGTGTCGCATTTCGACTTCTCCCTCGTAAACTTCCACACGGTAACGGCTTCTGTAGATTCGCAATATTCCTCTTTGATAACACAATTGTTTTGAAGCAACGAGTTCGGCTGGAATCGTTTTCTGCTCGTCTCCTTTCAACTCAAATTTATAATCGTCATTGTTTGTCTCCATCAGCTTTTTATTGGATCTACAGTAGAATTCACCATCGTCATGAACCCCAGTATAGCTGACTCCTCATTTTCGTTAAGTTTCACAGACAAATCTAAAGTCACAGTCAAGTTAAGAAGAGACAACGACGGCTCTTTCGAAATCGACAATTACAACAAGACAACAAAGCTTCATTTTTGATGATCATTTTTAATAATAAATTAAGCAATTTCCATTAATCACAAAATCAGAAGATCAAAATATACGTTGCTTTTTTGGCAGTTCTTACTGGAATAAAATAGAGTAAATGTTTTATTTATACAATTTTAAAAATGAAATGATAAAAATTCGTTGACAAAATATGAACAAGTCCGCAGGACAAAATTTCTAGACATACACTTTTAAACTACCGTAATCTTTTTTTTTTTTGAAATTTGTTTTTAAGGCTTCCACGAAAGACGAAGACAAACATTCGTCTTTCCTCTCGTTTTTCGTATCCTCGTTTTTCGACTCGTCTTTGTTCGACTTTCAGTTTGTCCTGCATTCGTCTTACGCAATAAACGCAAGACTAACCGTAGTCAGACGAATTCAAGACGAAGACGAAGACGAGACGAGACTGTCTTATTTCGTCTTTCGTGGAAGCCTTATTTGTTTCTCAGCAACCCAATCTAAATCGCCATTCCGGAATATTTTTTTCGGAATCCCGATCTCCGTTCCCCGCGCAATGAGTGAGGAAGTCTATTTTTTTTTAAGCGTGTCGGATTTTGAAGCGCAAATATCGTTGTCTTAAAAATGAAAAAAAAGTGAGAAAATAGCGATGAAAAGTCGATTAAAAAAATTAAATATGAATAATCATTAATATTGAGCAGAGAAGGGCGGAATTCCGGATTCCGCATTCCGCATTCCGGATTCCGCCGTTTTTTCATTCCGTTTTCCGGATTCCGTGAAAAATTTTTTTTTCCGTTTTCCGGATTTCGGATTCCGTGAAAAAAATGTTTTCCGTTTTCCGGATTCCGAGTTCCCAAAATCCCATTCCGCCCAACTATGAATTTCAATACTTTATTCTCAATTGTGGTGAAAAGTATACTTTTTTGATCTCCCGCAAAAATTAATGGTTAAAATTCCGTATTCCGGATTCCAGATTCCGTGAAAAATGAATATTGGGTATTTAAAAAGAATCCGCTCGAGACGCAGTGCAACATTTTGAGCCACGCACCTTTAAAATACCGTAATCTTCTTTTTTTTAATAATTTGTTTCTCAGCATTCCGATATCAGTCGTTATTCCGAAATATTTTTGTTCGGAATTCCAATTTCCGTTCCGCGCGCAATTAGTGAGGAAGTCTATTTTTTTCTTTAAGTGTGTCAGATATTAAAGTGCAAGTATCGGTTGTATTAGGAATTAGAAAACTTGCCCAGGTTTTCAATTTTTAAACGTCGCGAAACTAATCGAAAAAAATGTGAAATAAATTCTATTTTTCAAATTTTAGAAATCCGGTCAATCAACATAAATAGTGCAAATGCGCTCTACCGACCAATGCCTTCGGGGGGCGGTTTGAAATCGTATTTTTTATCGTTTTCATTCAGATTGCGTATTTTAAAGCAATTATTAGTTTTTTTCTTACATTTTTCTATGATTTTTCACGTTTTGTTTTCGTTTTCACTAAAAAACAGTTAAAAATACGATTTTAAGCCGCCGCCAAAGGCATTGTTCGGTAGAGCGCATTTGCACTATTTTTGTTGATTCGATTTTATCGAATCGAATCGAACTGAATCGATTCGATTCAAATCAATTTTAAAATCGATTCGATTTTTATTCAATCGCGATTCGAATCAAGTTGAATCGATTGAATCGATTCAGAAATTGTCGATCCAATACGATTCAATCGATCAATTCCAAAATCGACACGACACACTACATCGAACCTCAATTGGCTTTGATAACACATGGAAAAATATGAAGAAAAAAGTAATAAAATTTAAAAATTGGACGGCATCCTGAGTGCGACAGCCAGAGATTGTGTGTGCAATGATGCTTAGCTGCCCTCCTTCGCCCACTTGTATTACTGATCTACCTTCATTGTTCTTGCCTTCATATACTTTTTGTTAGTTGAACCGTCTTTCTGGAATGTGACCGCATGAAAATAATTAAGAATGTCCCGTGAGGCGTTCTCTAACACATTCTTAGTGCGCCCATTGAGGTATTTTCGACAATTTCAAAACATTTTCAACAATTGAATGCATATTTTCAACAATTTTAAACAAGTTTTTGATTAAAATATATCTGAAAATGACTTAAATTGTGAACGATGAAAAATGTCTTAAATTTACTAAGAACTTTGAACTAAATGCGTCACACTTTCTCACAATTCTCTCAAAAATTCAACATGTGAAAACGATTTCGCAATGAAAATGTGATTATAAAGTAGTATAACAAATGGCTGATCTTCCTTCTTTCTCATCTCTCTTTCTCTGAATCTCTCTTGAACCACCATGTCTATTGAGATGTTGCGGCGATGAGAGATCAGAGAATACGTGTGTAATCAGCAAGATGCTTGATGAAGTTACGTCGTTTTAAGAAAAGTATTCTACCCAGTATCCATCTAGAATTTGAAATTATCTGAAACAAGTTAAGAGCTTGAGCTCCAATGCCCTCGGCTCCTTTCTCCCATTATTGTGATTTCAGATGTCGTTTTGGATATCTTCGGTTATTATTTTCTTCATACTTTTTCCTGTATTATCAAAGCCAATTGAGATTCGATGCTATGCAGGGCTGAAGTATTTGGTTGGACAGGAAGTTCTTCAAGATACAGGTACCTCTCTATTATAGTTTTTCCGCGAGGGCTCAAGGGGCGTTGACCGGATTTTCAAATTTTGAAAAATAGAATTTATTTCACATTTTTTTCGATTAGTTTCGCGACGTTAAAAAATGGAAAACCTGACCAAGTTTTCTAATTCCTAATACAACCGATACTTGCACTTTAATATCTGACACACTTAAAGAAAAAAAATAGACTTCCTCACTAATTGCTCGCGGAACGGAAATCGGAAAAAATATTTCGATAAAATATTTCGGAATGACGATTTATATCGGAATGCTGAGAAAAAAATTAATAAGAAAATGAAGGTTACGGTATTTTAAAGGTGCATGGCTAAAAATGTTGCACTGCGTCTCATATTAATGATTTCTCATATTCAATTTTTTTCTCTATTTCCTTTTTGTAAAACGCTTTTATTGCCTGAATTTAGGAAAATTAAAGTTTAAAATAAAATAAAAAAAAGATAGAAAATTTAGTCGATATGCTCGTTATTCGTTTGATAAGCCAGAGCAAAAGAGTACACATTTTTAAATCAATCACTTTAAGAAATGTCATTCAAAAGAATATTTTAAAAATAGTTTATAATACAAAAGCTGTGTTTTTTTTATTCTTGTTACGTTCTCTATTGTTATCGATAATAATGCGGTTTTCTGAAAGAACAAAAACACAGAAATATATTTTTTCCGAAACAAAATTTTTACGGTATTTTAAAGGTGCATGCCTAGAAATGTTGCACTGCGTCTCATATTAATGATTTCTCATATTCAATTTTTTTCTCTATTTCCCTTTTGTAAAACGCTAATTTATTACCTGAATTTTTGAAAAATGAAATATTTATTTAAAATAAAATAAAAATCAATTAAAAAATTTCTTCGATACGCTGTTAGTCGTTATTCGTTTAATGAACAAAAACAAGAATTTCTGAATCAATCACTTCAAAAATGCCATTCAAAAGAATATTTTAAAATTCGTTTTTCACACCAAAACTATGTTTTTTTTTCCTTTTATTCTTGTTACGTTCTCTATTGTTATCGATAATAATGTGGTTTTCTGACAGAACAAAAGCACAAAAAATATATTTTTTTCCGAAACAAACCAAAATTTCAAATACTTTTCGGATGACGTTTCGAAATTTCGAAAATATAAATTAAAAATTTTCCAAAGTTCCCAAAAGTGTTAAAATATGCATTCTCCGCTAGGCATCAAACCTACTGCGCGGGTTCAAATTGTTTTTGAAGTTATGGTTAAAAAATACTTTTTTTTCGGTAGAATCAGTAAATTCCAAAAATTATTTCTTAAATTTCAATGTTTTCGTTTATTTTTGCTAATATTCCTGAAAATATAAAGTTCCTGCTCAATGGCCCGACTCCCGCTCCCTTCCAAGTGCCTGGAATTTGAAAATGCTTATTTCGGCCCGGCCGCCCCAGATCGCGACATTTATGCTATATATCACTGTTGGCAGAAGTAATTAAAAAATAAATTTCAGAGAATTGCGACGCTATCTTGGGAATTGGAGAGGCTTACTGCTACAAGTTCATGGAAGAGACGTCACTGAATGAAGTCGTCAAAATGGGATGCTCTAGCTTTTTCTGTAATGTGAGCCAATCTTAATTTTTATCTTGCAATGTACGTCTTCAAGAGCAGCGGCTCCCATATCTAATCTATTATAGATGCATTCGCGTTGAGCCGTGTGAATAACTGAGAACCGTTTATCCTGCTGAAACGATAGAAACCGCTATGCGTACACCCATCAATCTGAAGTCTTGGGGGAGCCTAGGTACAATGTCATTAGGAGCTAGAAAGCAATACTTTAACTAAGGACGGCTCTTTACTATGAGCGCCTTTTCTCAGCTCTTCAGTATCCTTTGGTGTTAGGCGAACAATGATTAATTCCGTCTGAGCTGATAGGATTCGAGTTAGCGCCATCCTTTTCCGAATGGCGTGTGCCTGACGGGTTCTTCGAGTTGTCGGGGAAGTGTTGCCAAGCTGACTCGAGTCATTGTGGGGGAGATCCATACCTGGATTGCCAGCAAGAACAACATATATATTATCGCCGTAAAAAAGTTACGACATTTTTTCGAGCCCGCGAAAATCGGGATTTGAATTTAGAGGCTCCGCCCATTTCATCATCAGAGCGCATTTGCTATGCGCGATATATTTTTTGAAGTTTTTTCTTTTCTTCTGAATTTTCAGAATTAAACTGGATTAAAAGAACGAAATTGTATTAATCGTGAATTTGTTAACGCGTTTCTTCGAATGTTTAAATATATCAATTTGCGTCATTTATTTTTTTTTTTCGTTTCTTCTGATAAAAATATATCGCGCATAGCAAATGCGCTGATGAAATGGGCGGAGCCTCTAAATTCAAATCCCGATTTTCGCGGGCTCGAAAAAATGTCGTAACTTTTTTACGGCGATAATACCTCTCAAAAATTAGATGTTCCGAGTGAATACCCCAGATCGTTAAAGTCAGGAACACGAAGACATATGATAATTTAATTCGCTAAACTATTTTTATCTGCTGAAAAGTGAGAATCGTCTGAAACTGTCATTGGCTTAGTGATTGCTCATAAATAGAGATAAGCAATACCCGATCCTCATCGTTTAGCGCATTCTTCCAAATAACCAATGGTTCGTGTTAACAGACTTGACTCTCCAGACCCTTGAGTAATTTTCTAGACCCCACGGCAATCGTGGATGCAAAACTGATGCTACGTATACACTGTGGCGTCTATTATTATATTTCTAAGGCTTCCATTTGGGCGAAATATTGGCCGTCTCGTCTTGTCTTCGTCTTGAATTCGCCTGGCGCAGTGTGTTGACAAATTGTTTATTGCGTAAGACAGAGCGAATTGAAAGACGAACGAAGACGACTTCTTGTCTTCGCCTTTTGTGGAAGCCTTAATTTTTTCAGCATGAACACTGCCCCCTATCGGTAATCCACAAGTTCTGCCCGTGAGGATGGCAGCAAGCTTTAGTTTGATGAATAATTTAGCCTGACTATTTCTTAATTGCACAGTATTTGCTCGACAACTGCTCTCGTTGCTATGTTTCATAAAAAGAATCCAACATTTTCAGGGAATCCGAAATCGTTGTATGGAGACCGATCTTTTAGGAATGAAAGGAACTTTGTGCTGCTGTAATAATCGGCATTATTGCAACTCTTCAAGATCAATCTCACCAATTTTCTTTTATTTTCTTCTTGCCATTTTATTTTTTTGATCAATTTCTCGACCGATTGCCTTGTCGACAGGTTCAATAAAGAATGTGCTCTGCTCATTTTTCGAGGTCCACTTCACTGAATTTAATTTTTTGAATTCATTTAAGAGCTCCCTAATTTTGATGGATTTAAGTTTGCAGTTGAAGATTTGAAGTTTTAAATGATCTGAAGTGACCGAAAACGACCTATCGGACGACGCCCCATGAGATGGTCCGAGTCACTACGAAAGGAAGTCTCCACGACGACCATCGCACAAGATCGCAAGGCATGGTTAGCTGTGATTCGCGATTCACACAAGCGAACGACTAAGTAACTAAGTAACTATTATTTTAGTCATTTCTCCAATTAAAAAAAATGAAACCGGCTCAGTTTCTGTGGCTACTTGTTAGTATTTTTAGTGTGCAGAGCCCATCTAAAGTATAGACACCCCCTCGATTTTGGCTGTTTCGGAATTTCTGGGCAAAAATCTGTGTCGACTAATGCAGTTCGATCAAGCGGGTGAAGAATTTCAATCGGATCCGATGTTCGACACTTGATCTAGAATAGATAAATCAAAAATCAGCGCTGTCAAAAGTATAGACAGTTTTTAGAATTCCTACATAAGTCAAATAAGTCAACAATTTTTTATTATAAAACAATGCATTTTTACAATCAGTAGTTAATACAGTTTCCTTTAGATGTATGTATTATAATTAGGTAGGTCGAAACCTCGCTTGGGCATACTATCTACGAGTTTCTGGAGATGTTGGGAGCTGAAATTGTTCCATTCTCTTTCGATGGCATTTTTCAAACTCTGAACCGAGTTGTATTGCTTCGAATTCGCGTTAAGGGCAAAGGATTGGGCAAGGATGGCCTAGAAGTTTTCCATGGGATTGACATCCGGTGAGCATGATGGCCAGTCCAAGGTGGAGTTGGCCGCATGACATGGAGCATTATCTTGTTGGAAAACAAATCTTGAACGACGACGACGGTTTATGAATGGTATCAAACTGGTACTTGTTGATATGCCACACCACGGCATCCATCCGATTTGAAATGAACACCAACTGAAACTTCCTCGTTGCGGCGAAAGCGCCCCACACCTGTGACAGAGCCGCCACCGTAGTTCCGCTTGGAAAAGATTCTTGGCTCTTTCCTCAAGTCTCTCCAGTAGTGATTCCAACCATCAGGGCCATCAGAGAACATGATCTGAAACAAATTTCATTCGCTTTTCATTATTAAATATAGCTCGCCAGCCATCCAGCTTAATGCATCTTCTCCCAATTCGTAGACATGCGCTTGCGAGCGAACTGGACTCTCCGACTTGGTGGATTCCTTCGGAACGTGGAGCAGGACCAGAAGTTGGATTGCGAACATAGATGGAGACAGTTTTGAAACTCCTTTCTAGCTGGCGGGCGTTCGAACATCTTGAGATTCCTCTAGCATCGATTTGAGCTCATTCGGCGGCGGATAAGTGGAAACCACGTGGCACATTTTAAGAAAAAATAATAATGGAGCAATTCCCCCCACAAACCTCGGTATTACCCCCCACTGGAATGAACCGGAATCGCCCCCCCCCCTTTTTTTTAATTTTATTCATCCATTCATTCATTCATCCAAGAAAGAGAGTGATTTTTAATAAATGATGATTCTGGAATCGTGGGGGGGGCGATTCTGGAATCGTGAGGGGGGCGATTCTGGAATTATGGGGGCGATTCTGGAATCGTAGGGGGCGATTCTGGAATCGTGGGGGGGGGGCGATTCTGGAATCGTGAGGGGGGCGATTCTGGAATCGTGGGGGGGGGGGGGCGATTCTGGAATCGTGGCGGGAGGGGTGATTCCGGATCATTCCAGTGGTGGAGAACAAAGATATAATGTGGGGGTCATTGTGAAAGATTACCTCTTTTCCGGAATCGCCCCCCACATCAAGAGATGGGGGGCAATTCGGATATTTATACCTCACAGAATAGTCCCCCACACACAACCACCCCTACATCCAAAAGTAATCGAAAATATAACTGTGGAGGGGGGGGGTGATTCCGGTTATGGGGGCCGATAGAGGTGTGGGGGGCGATTCTGTAAAATTACCAAAACAAAGAGCAAGTCTGGATTTTATATCCATTTTCCAAGAACTGACTCTACTTCTGACGGGGCCGATTTTTGATTTATTTGCTCTAGATCAAGCGCCGAACATCAGATCCGATTGAATTTTTTAACCCGTAGGTTTTCTTACCCGCCTGATCGAACTGCATTTTCCGACTTTCTTCATTTCGCCAAGAAAATTCAGAACAGCCAGAATAGGGGAGGGGTGTCTATATTTTTGAAGGGCACTGTAGCTGTACCTAGCAGATTTCTGATAAATGCATTTATGCAAATCTCCAAATGAATAGAATGCAAACCAGACAAAATCGACACCGGAATATGTAAATTGTTGTAAAATTGGCAAAAAAAGATGATTCTCTACCCTTCTGGAATCATTCCAACTCAATGCAAAAACTGTCAACCGCTCAACTATTTCTGATTATTGCTCTTGCTCTTGCACTTGGCTTCTCAGTGTTCGTGGAAACAGAAGGTATGCCCAATGCCTTCCGAAACAGAAGAGCCGTTTAAATTGAGTTTTGAGTCAATCAATATTTTTGAAAATGTATGTAGTATGTAGCATTTGTGCTGCATTTGCAGAGAAACAAAAAACTATGGGGAAAATAGTTTTTGAATCATCGGAGGATCAGTTTTTCTTATAATCTTCACAAAAACGCGCTTTTCTCTTTCAAATTTTTGAAATTTCTAGTGCTCCACTCACGGTTGCCTCTGTTCTTCACCACATCCGTGGATCCAGCACTTTCATCACTCTGCAGAGAGTGATCGAAGTGTTTGCTCTTTTTGAACGGTTTTTGACGGAGGCTGCATGTATTGAGCCCGCCCTTTGTATGATAGTATTATATTATACATTGGGGAACGCCCCTTCTGCGACACGGAGAAATTCTGGAGATCTCTTGTCTCAGTCTAGCTCCAAACTTTTTATTAATGACTGGAAATTGGGATGTGGACGAGTTTGGAATCTTGTCTGAAGAAAACTACAGACAGATCAGAAGAGCGGATTCAAATCTGGTTCGAGGTTGGCCATCCGACTTTCACTGAACACCAGAGTAGGGCGGAATTGGATTTTGGGAACTCAGAATCCGGAATTCGGAATACGGAAAACATATTTTTTCACGGAATCTGGAAATCTTAATACGGAATGTAAAAAACGGCGGAATCCGAAATGCGGAATGCGGAAAAATGGAATTTTAACCATTAATGAGGGAATCAAATGATATAAATGCGCTCTGTTCGCAAAAATTTTTTGCGGGAGTTCAAAAAAGTATACTTTTCACAACAATTGAGAATAAAGTATTAAAACTCATAGTTGGGCGGAATTGGATTTTGGGAACTCGGAATCCGGAAAACGGAAAACGGAAAAAAAATTTTTTTCACGGAATCTGGAATCCGGATAACGGAATGAAAAAAACGGCGGAATCCGGAATTCCGCCCTTCTCTAATAGAAACCCGTATATAGCACCAGTAGCAACATGGGAATTCAAAGTTAATTGAAACGATTATCTGATCAGGATTAGCAGATCCATTGCCTCTGTTTTTCACAACATCTCTGAATCTTTTGGAGAACGCTTCTACTGCTGCACGGAGGTATTCTGGAGACATCTTGTCCCATTCGGCCTCCAAATTCAGATCTGGACGTGCCCAGCAGAAATCGCAAATTGAGTCTGATGATGAGGAAGTATTAAAACTCATAGTTGGGCGGAATTGGATTTTGGGAACTCGGAATCCGGAAAACGGAAAACGGAAAAAAAAATTTTTCATGGAATCCGGGAAACGGAAAACGGAAAAAAAAATTATTAACGGAATCTGGAATCCGGAAAATGGAATAAAAAAAATCCGGAATTCCTCCCTTCTCTGCTGAACACCATGTCTTGACTATATTCGCCTATGGAGGCCAGTGGGAATTTCCAAATCTAGTGTCCGAAGTGTGAGTTGGTTCTTCGGAAGCATCTTTTAACAAAATATCCACCAATTAAGATTCATTGTTGTTATTCACACGTGGATCCACGAAAATAAGCGGCAATTCGCCGTCGGAGTTGATTGGTCCAAAACCATGAAATCTCTGTTGATCCTTGCTCCCGAGCTGTAACAAGATCTCAATAGTTTTATGAGCTGATTTCGGCGTCCAGGGTAGAGAACTTCTTCATATGCTCATTTTGGCGTGTAGAAGGAGAGCTTTAGAATTCTGGCTTCGAGCCAAGTAGTTCTTTTCCGATAGAATTGTGGTATTTCGAACCCGATACGGGACCAGTCCAAGCTCTCTTTTCACTATTTTTCTCATAGCGGAATTCCTCATTTTGAGCTCCCAACTCATTTTTCTGATGCTACGGTGCGAGCTTCTACGATCTAGTTCACTGACAGTTTGTCTCTAGAGTGGTGGAAGTGTGGGTTCTTCCGCTTTTTGAACGGTTTTTGACGGTACCTTGGGGAACGCCCTTTCTGCGACACTGAGAGATTCTGGTTGTCTCTTGTCCCATTCTAGCTCCAAACTTTTCATTAGTGGTTGCAAATTGGAATGTGGACGCGCTTGGATTCTTGTCTGAAAAACACTACAGACAGAACATTGCAGTGGATTCAAATCCTGTGCTTCTACGATTCGATCTAGCTCTCTGTCTTTGGAGTGATGGAAGTGTGGGGCCTTCCGCTTTTTGTACGGTTTTTGACGGAGGCTACATGTGTTGAGCCCTTCATATCGTTTGATGGTTCTCTAAGACGTTGTTCAAAAGATTCCACGAGAGCTTTTCCGATGGAACTTAAGCCAATTTTCCTCATTTCCCTCTCAATAATAATGTGGCGGTGTAGAGAATTAAAACTGAAGCTAACAACCAGAAAAATTGGGAAAATGACAATTGAAACATGCTCCAAATAATGAAGTTAAAATCGATTCACAAAAAATGCGCCAGCGCTCTCCTGCTTGCGCCAAACTCGTGTTACCATACTTTTGGCGTACTTTGCGCAATGGAAAATGCATATTTAATGCAATTTTTGTCTATAATCCATGTACGTAAAATACTTTTACTGTGATAAAAGAAGAAGTTGGAAAGCGTTTGACAAACATTCCTGAAGAGACAAATCTTCGAGACAGCGTTTTTTGCTTTGGTCCGGCTCAGTCTTCGGCAGGCAGAGACCATAAAACAGACAAAATTTTCTTTCAGGATTAGAGAGAATTCCCTTACATTAGAAATAGTGATAAATACGCCCGTGCGCAATCCGGGACGAATGGGGGGGGGGAGTTCCTCCAGCCCGTTTTCCACCCGGGAAGCCTGCACACCACCGCACACTTTGCAGAGCTCAGCGTGAATCTGATTGAGCAGGATCGGCTCTTCCTTTCCAGCCATTTGGAGAAATCTATGGAAGGGGCCCGTATTACGTCCGCCTTACACCCGCCGTACTCCCGCATTACGCCCGCCATATGCCCACCTTACGCCCGCTTTACTACCGTATTACGCCCGCCGTCAACTTCGCATAAAAACCCCGTTTTGACATGTTTTCTGAGTTCAGTTATATATAAGAATTTATTTTTTTGATGTTTTAATTTTTCTCATTTTCAGCAGTTTTCCAATGACTAAGCCCACAATGAAGCCCCTGCTCTTTAATTAGAGGTTCCTGCCCGTAGATACTTCGTCTGAAAGCTCGTTTTCCCCCACTATCAGATCGAAATGTAATCGTTAAAGATGAGAATGTGCTTTTTCAGCTTGTGGCATTCCAAAGCAACCTGTGCTTGCTGACATCGAAGGAAACCAAAGGGATCTAGTTCCTTTCAGTAATATTTCAAATGCTGATATCTTGAAAAGTACTCCATCAATCTCAAATGAGCAACCAATCAATAACTTCAAAGGAAATTTCGATTTAAGTCTTGAGATAATCACTGTTTTCTCCATAGTTCTAAGTTTGTACCTTTGTAGAATGATTTGATGATTTTCATATTGATTTCAAGAAGAAATTTCATGAAAATGAAACGTTAAAGAAGAGTCTATTCGGGAAATCGATGCACATTTCACTGTTTCAGAGCTCAACTCTTATTAGGCGAAAACGGGTCCATGCAGGTGACGCTTAATAATAGTTAAAATAGAAAAAAAGTCGAATAAAGAAGATCTTGGTGAGCTTTAAGACAAATCGGTGAAGCACATAAGTGGGTCGGCGGCCTTGCAGGAACCGGAAAAGCGGATCATATACAGGGTTCCTCGTTGTATAGGATTAGCCTCCATACCTATAAAAATTCACCTAGAAGCATGAAAACCTGGAAATATAAAGTAAATAAAACATGCTGAAAATAATGAGCATAAAATAATTGCACGAAAAATGCGCCAGCAACCCGTGTTACCATTCTTTGACGCTCCCTGCCTTGTAGTTTGCGACGTTTTTGAGCAGAAATTTTCAAAATGAAAAAAGTTATGTAGCTGATTTCCCGCGCCAGATTTCAGGTTGGAGAATAAAGGTTTCACTCGTTAAGTTCGCTGCTCATTGTGAATACATCCATTAGCTCAATATCTTACGCAAAACCTCACGCGAGTCCCCATGCAATGAAATGAGTCTCACCCACTTCAAAGGAGAAGCTGAAAGAGCGGTGGTTGGTCCTAAGTAGTTATTTTGCATTCGTACTACACGGGAGCCAGTTCTCATCAGAGTCGTCCAACCTCTAACCTCTAACAACCGTATCCTTTTTGATCCTTTCCAGAGCTCGAGAGAGATGCTCCAAAGCGCAAAACTACAAGAGGCATCCGGAAAAAAAAGGTATTTATTCACTTTTAATTCAATTCTCCGACTTTGATGATTATGAAAATCTTTGAGAAGTTTCGAGAAATTACGAAACTTTCAAATTTCATTGCACGAGCAATAAGTATATTTGACACTGAAAACAAGGAGGAAACGAAGCTCGAAGAGCAGCTCAAACCCCGTCTAAATCTCTCCATTTCGTATACTCTTTCGTGCTCTCTAGTTCTCAAAAATGTCGCTCCACCCATTGGCCGTCGATACTTCGCCTGCTTTTTTTCTCCCATTTTTTTCTGTTTTTCTCTACTCTGCCGCTTTCCGTGGGCCGCGTTTAGCTTCTTCTTCGTCTTCGTTGCGTTGTTGACTCGCTCAACGTCTCCTTCCTGCTGAAAATGAAGCCGTCGCATAGTGGTCACGCCGTACGATCCCCTCTTCTCACGACTTCGTCAGGAAAAAATGAAGCAGGTGGAGCAGGAGTCAGCGGACAGTCTTCGGCACCGAGTAACTCTGGAGCGGAGTCATTTTTGAAAAACTGGAAGGTCAGTCAGATTAGAGCATAACTTCCGAATTCTTTCTGTTTGGAAAAAGGATAGTATGTTCCTGGAAAGCATGAATTACAGTACGAAATTTCAGACTAATCAGTTTTCAGGAAGAAGTAGACCACTCAGAAGGAAGCGCTAATTTTGGGAAGCTCATTAACGCCCATTATCTCTCAGATAAAGAAAAGATTATGCTAGATGCTCTCAACAAATATAAACGAGTCGGGTACAAAAGAAGTATGCTCTTCAAGAATTTCCAGATGCATAAAGTTAAGAAATTCAAAAAAAAAGTACTGTGTTGCAGCACTACTCAAAATAACTTTGATGATCTCAATTTGCATATTTCTACTAGTTTTCACTGTTGTTTCGATTGGATGTTGGTCAGAGCACTTGCAGCTCACAGAGCATTTAGGAGTTTATGATGAAAGATACGTCAGGACTCGGAAAGTTAGTTTTGAAATCCAAACAAAGTGGCCCAACGAATTTCAATTTTTAGATAACTCATTAGACTCTATGAAATGCTTAAATTACAATGAAATGACACCAGAGTATCAGATTTTTTAAAAGGTTTTCTATACCATAGTACCATATTGGAAGAGCACCCCATTGATTGGAGCATTTCTCTGAAAACACGAGAATGTGAGGTCGTAGTTCTAAACTTGCCAGTTGATGGTCTCTGAAATCCTCATGCTCAAAGACCCCCCCCTTTCTCCCGAAAAATAAGAAAAACATGCTGTTCTATTAGGAATTTCGCTGTATGCTCAAAACTTGAACGATATCCAAAGCAATAAAATGAATATATTTGAAAACGTGCTCGCTTGCTAATTTGCTAATAAGCGCTCGTTTTTCAGCGAAATCAAAGCGAGGTGATACTCGACTGTCCAATGATCGGGTTTATCGCAAGTGTTTGGTCTCCGCAGAGCTCTCATGTCGACTTGTTCAGCAAAATTATTTCGATTATTTCCATTAGGAAGTTGATTCAGGTGAGAATATTTATTTCTAAATAATTTGTTTTTTTCTAAAAAAAAAGAAAAGAAACGAGCCAAAAACGGCTCAAGACGGCGTTAAATTTTCAATGGAGTAATTGAAAATCTAACATTTTGCAATAAAAATACAAATAAATTGTTTTCCATAGCAATATGCCTTTATGAAATAATGTAAGAATCGCTTAGCGACGGCAGTGCGCCTCAAAGCAGAGCACGGCCATTTTACTGCTCACGAGGGAGCCAGGGGTTCCAGAGTTTCGCGAAGTCCCATCTCTACGCCACAAATAGGAGTGAGCCTGAATCTTTTTTGAGTATATTATCCATCCGCGAGTACGTGATTTATCGTTTAAAGGCGCTGTTTGGGTCTCGTTAGGGGGATAGCGCGTTTTAACGCGCCAATTTAAAAATTGTAAGAAAGCGAACACACTGCGTTTGTGATTTCTTTCCGAAAATTGAAGCGAATATTGGAATTTTTTCTATATTTTGCTTCGAAAATCATGTTTTTTGAATTAATTTTTATTGTTTCCAATATTCGCTTCAAATTTTTTTGGAAATCACAAACGCAGTGTGCGCTTTCCTACAATTTTTCAATTAGCGCATTAAAACGCGCTATCCCCTAACGAGACCCAAACAGCGCCTTAAAACGAAAAATAACGTACTCGCCGATGTATAATATGTATTTTAAAATGTGTTGCGATGCGGTTGACACGTATGAGTCTTACCTTATGCATCAGATTTCACGAGAAGTCACAGAATTAAGGCGAAACGCGATTTTCCTGAAAAGCAGCAAGTTCCCCTAAACAAAAAATAAAGAAATTGATAAAAGAAATAGTTTAATTCTTATAGTTAGTCGTGTATCCTTTTGTGCTAATATCATTCTAGCAGCGTCGAGGAATACTGGCAATCATCTTGCGATTGAGGCGTATTTTTAGGCGTTTTGAGGCATCTCTACAGCTTTTTTCAAAATGTATCGCCCATTTTAGTCCGGGATACGAAGCATATTGAACGTAGATTCGTTGGGCCAGAGCACTGATTTCCACTAGGCACGCTTTCAACCCAGACGGGGTGTTGCCCACTTACTTACTTACTTAGTTACTTAATCGATCCGTGAATCGCTTGTGTTGGCGCAGATCACAGCTAACCATGCCTTGCGATAAGGCTGAGGTGCCTGTTTACTCTATGTATGTGCGGTGAGCTCCTCCCATCGTAGTTTATCTTATAGTCTGGCTCTTTCCAATAAAAAAAACTAGTTTCCTATTAGGTTGAGCGGAAAGCCCCGTAATTTTTTGAATTTTTTTCGTAACAACATTTGTTCAAAGAAGACATGATTCAATGTGTTATATATTCATTAGTAATATTTATGACTTCTTGACAGAGTTCTTGCCTAACACGCAGTACAAGTTGCGAAAAGCTTCGCTGCATTTGCGACCTTCGAGAAGCTCGTATTTAAAAACACCTTTGAGATCATGGCGATCAGCAAGCAAATTGCAGCTCATTTTGAACGCTAACTGTAAGTAATGGCCTGCTATTCCAAGGTTAGAGCTATCGGGTCACAGAGTGTATTAGGCGCTACCTCTGACCCGATATGACACATATACCCATTAGCCAACAGAGACTCTGCCGCGGTGCCGAACTCCTCCGGATATGTAGAAGAGTATCAGTTGTCATCTTCTCTTCTACGCCACGTAGAGGCCGAGTAACTGTGGAAGACGTAGATTCGTTGGGCTAGAGCTCTGATTTCTACTAGGCCTGTCTTTAACCATGATGGGTTGTTGCCCACTGAACACGAAATTTTCGAATATTGGCTGGACGTCATGTTTATTTCAAACGACGTCGCACAGTTAGTCCGGAGCAACTACCGTATGCATCACGTCACCAGAATTAGGGTTCCGGTCGGAGGGATTGTTTTTTAACGATGTCTCCTGGGGAATTTCAGTTCCTTTTTATAGTGAAACACCCACGAAAGTGCCATGTTTTGTTTTGTTTTCCACCTATCTGCATTAGAGAAATTGTTAGTCGAACTCTAAAAAAAATGAAAAAAATTAATTTTCGCTGAAAATATGATGCATGAGATTTTTGTGTATTAGCTTGCCAACCGTACTTCAAATTCAGAGTTATGCCTATTTGGGAAATCTTTAAGCATGTAATGTCTTCTTACAGTACTGTATGCAACAGGGCGGGGAAAAGCACTCTTCTCATCCGCTGAAGCGAAGCGCAAAATTAAAGTAAAAATGATTAAAAAAGTAGTTGTTCGATAGTTGATATCTTCTTATCTCATACTAATCAAGGGAACGACGTTTGGAGAACTGTCCCGGAGCCGGAGCAGCTCAGAACAACGTTTCAGAGCTGTTGCACAGCGACATGGGAATTCATCGGAACGTCGCAATTAGGTGATGTTTTTGAAGATGCATTCATTAACCGCCCATGTGCACGACGGATGAAGTAGACCGCATGAATGAGAATAATGAACGGTCAAAGAGCCGCTGACCCTGTGAGCCCTTATAATGGCACCTAATTGGTTGTGCAAGCGCCCTGAGCATAAATGCACATTTAAAAAGCAAGAAGCTTAATAGTTATCGTTCCACTGGAGCATTCCTCTCTGTGCTTTGCCATTCTTTGAAAAGAAATTCGCATATTTTCGTACAACTTTAGCAGTTCTACTACAGAGATTTACATACTTTCTGAAATTTAAAATTTGAAATTTGAATTTCGGCTCAAAATCAGTCTTTATACAGAGACTCTGATAAGAAAAATATCATGACAGACAGACAAAGTTAAAGATTTGCCAACCAGCTCTTCTTGTGCTCCTGTGACACGGTTCTCGTGGATGCTCATTTTTCTTATTCGTGAAATCAAACAACTGTTTCATTATCTTATTATAAGAAAGATGATACTGTAAAATACACTCTTCCGCATCGTGATCGGAGTGTCGCAGTCGTAAGGGATACGAGAGCACGCGGAGTTCTTCTTCATGTGATAGTGTAACGGGAAAACGTGTGTAAAGCATATGTTATATGTATAGCCTGCTCTAATCAGAATGAGCTCAATATCTTTAATGAAAAATGGAATTGTTTCAGTTAATAATTCGTCTGATCCGAAGCATCCATCTGAAAACAACGACCGTAGCGGAAGCCCGAAGGCACCCGGACGAAACACAAAAGGACTTAAACGGGCTGGCGGAATCTTTAATTCAAACTCTGTGCGAAGTGTAAAAGAGGAAGGGAGAATCATTTTCACTGTATTTTCCACGACTTCTGATGAATTAGCAATAAAAATTTCTATTTTGTATGATAATCATGGCAAAGCATAATCATCTACTCTGCCTCTGCGCCTTCGTCGTCCGTCTGGCTGGCTGGCAGGTCCCTTCCGAATACAACTAGGAAAAGAAGGGAGGGAAAGCTACATAGAACCTTCTCCGCCCCCCGTCTTTCAAGCAATATGACCATGGGTGGAAAGAGAGGAAAAATGGGGAGAGTGACTATAGAAAAAGCAGGAGAAATAGGAGATGGCGACTCCTCTTTCTCGGGTGGTACGTCTCTGCGTGTCTTCTTTCAGAGCACTGTTTTGGATGACAGAAAGCTTTTCCCGAAGAAGGGAGAGCCAGTTGGAAAGGAGGAGATGGCTGTGTGTGAGTGTGTGCGTGCGGGTGTGTGTGTGTGTGTGTGTGTGTGTGTGTGTCAGTGTATGCTCACACGTCTTCAGATTATTCATCATAGACGCAGGCAGTAAAAGGGAAAAAGACGTCGTTTCCATCCTATGCCCACCCCTCTCTCTCCCCCCCCCCCCGCTCCCCACCATTGCCATCTTCCCATCTAGTTCCATACTTCTTCATGTCCCTTTTCATCATCTATCTCTCTTCCAAAAACCTGCCACTTTTGGATGGGTTTGGCGCCTACAGAATGTTTAGTTGGTTCACTTCTTTTATATTTTCCAAGAGTTCGCCGCCTTATTTTTAACTAAATTAGCCGCAAACATTGCTGACTGGCACTAATGGAGCATCGTGACTGCTTACAGATATTCCAGAAGAGCAGTCGCCGCCGACACGGCATAGTGAAAGAGAATTAATTACTGAAAAAGACTGCAAATCTCAGGAGATCTCAGCGAGTTCTGTGAAGTGATTCTCCGATGATAACTATCAAATGTTATAGCTTTGATGTGGGTGGGATCGATAAAGAAGCCGGGTTGATGATGTCAGCTTTTTTCATTTCTTGCCGCCGCATTATGTTCTTCTCTGGGCAACTAGGCAATCGCGTTAATAGTGCTGAAAAACGGCTTTCCAAATCGTCAACATTTAGTGTGTGCAATAGTTTCAGTCTATTTTGATTGGAATCATTACAGCTACTTCATTTCTAAATTTCCCTATTTTCGTACGACTTCTCTATACAGTTTCAAAATGGAAATGAGCTCCTAGTTGGTTTGAATCTCCTCAAGCCCTCCTCAAGCCTTTGTTCAAGTGATGAACTCCGTTAGCAATAATAGCTTCAGCTAATTTTCAGCGTGTTAATAATGGTCGATGTTGGCATCTTTCCCGCTAGAATCGCATTTTCAGCAAAGTATATCTCTGGTTATGTTGACAAGCTCCCTCGCATAGAGTTATGAGCTGTAACGCTTAGACTGTCTGAATTCAGAAAAATCGATTGCCGGAAGATATAAAGCCGTTACCATTGTTCGCTTTGTACATTTGATGTGTAATTTGAAGTTCATTATTCTAAAACTGCGTTCACGATTCCATTAACCATGCCATTAATTAACAGGTTTAACAGAAAATGCAGACGTCGTTGAAACGATTTGCTTCATTTTGAATGTGTAGAAGAAAAGTGGAAAGAGGCGGAGCTCAGTTTCTGTTTCCTTCAGAATATTGCTTTAGCAGTTGAGTCGGGTTGCACTGAAAACAACGAACTGTGTGTGTGTGTGCGTATGGTTAGGATTATTATTTTGTCGTCTTAAAATAAGTGTTGGACTCCGACGTTTTTTGCTCATTGCGAACCTCGTGGATCACTTGGTCGAGCATGTATTCGTTGTTCCACTTCATGCCTGGAAGAAGCGAAGAATTGGACGATCCATCGCCTCTCATTGCTCTTTTTTTTTGCTTAAAAAAAGAGATTGAAACGAAAATTGTCAGTTTTCCATTTCCGGCCTTAGTACTCTTCATTGTCCCCTTTCTCTCTCTACCTCTCTCTCCTCCCCCCCCCCCTCAAGCAAAAAATGACCATCAATCAATTATGTGGCACTTCACTATTTATGTGTACAGCTTCGAACAAACTTTCTCGAGAGATCTATTGGATACTTTACGTCCAAAATTATTCATGACAAGCTGTGTATCGCTTTGTCGGCAAAGATTCGCAGGCAAAACCGATACAATTTGCTGACAAAGGGGTTTGCCGGCAATCGTTTTGCAGAAAAGGCCCAAGCCGAAAAGCATTTTTCTTTCACTTCCCTTCACTCTTAGCTTTAGCAGCATTAATTCGGGCAAAGAATGACTAAAATAATTCGGCGCAAAGTGTTGGCATGAACTGGGCACCTGGTGCAGTGAGCAGTAATTGGCTGACCTTGGGCGTTCACTGGGGCTCCCTCCTGAATCAGTAAACGCGCGAAGATCAAGCTCACGAACTATGCTGGTGTGCAATGTGTAAATATTCTGACCGATCTGTAATTATTATACAAAAAAACATCACTTCTTTGGATAACCATACAATTAAAGGAATGTGGACCTTTATTTTTGCTAGTTAATGTCTTGAAAGCGAACACATTTCTGATGTGCATTTATCTTTTTTCGTTCTTAAATAAAGCGTCTCTTGAAAATGTTCAGTAGGTGTTTTACAGCTGAAAAACAACAACTTTCAGATGCAAGTAGACCAACAGCCAACTAACACATTTAACATTGTTTTCAGTACATTTTACAGCCATAGAACTCTATTTTTCTAGCTTAAAACACGCATTGACAGCCATTTACAACAATGGGTGACATAATGGCAGGTATCACAACTTGAATTTTCTCCACTGAAACACTGAATCCGGAGCAGCTAACGTAGTAAAAATGCTTGCCATTATAGAGACGAACAGTAGAATTGATTCCTGAGATACTGCTGCCTGCTGCCTCCACAGATTCTCCAAAAACTCGCCGAGCCCCCAACGATTAGGGTGATTGCTTTCTTACTTACTTAGTCGATTCGTCAGTCGCTTGTGTAGAGATCCTGGGCGCTGGTGGTCCATGAAGTAGTCAGCCGATTTCCTCTGTATATTGGGCCTTCTTTCGTAGTTCATTTCATGGGGGGGGGATCCTCCGACATTAGGAGTTCGAGGGGATTCGATTAGGGGGGGGGGGGGAGTGATAGGGTGATACAGACGAAACTGGAAATTTCAGCTATTTGGCGCACTGTGGACACCCTGAAATTGCTAAAATTCCTGGGGATTTCACTTTTTCTTATGCTAGGTATACTGTACGTAATATTTCAAATAACTGAGTTACAAGTTGATAATCTTTTTATATGCATTTCACGACTAGAAGCCGTTTCAACAAATTCCCCCTCATTTCAGATTGCAAAGATGGAAGCTCTTACAGACGCGGGCTCTGACCCGTTGCTCTCCGCCGCGCTCAGCTCACCGATTCATCACGAAATGCTGTCTATGGACGATGAGGCGGATGACAGTTGCGACGAGGTGGATGATATCTCACCAAGTAGTCATCATGACGGCCATTTCATCGATTTCTCTGATGATCTTGTGGTTGGGAATGGGCGGAAAGTGCACCACAAACGAGGCGGTTCATCGAGGAATGTTGCGCATGTCTATGAGTGAGTATTGGCGTTTCTGTACTAAGGCTTCCGCGAAAGACGAAACAGGTCTGTCGTCTTTTGTGGAATCCCTTCGTCTCGTCTTCGTTTGTCTTTCAGTTCGTATTACGTTCGTCTTACGTCATCAATTAAAATACATGTGTAGAAACACAATGTCTATATCTGCGTCAGACGAATTCTAGTCGATGACGAAGACGAGACGAGACGATCTTATTTCGTCTTTCGTGAAAGCCTTATTCTGTACAGTTTAGAGATGGCTGGAATTTGAAAATAATAATTGAGCAACACTTGGAGCTTTTGCGAGATTACGGAAAGCGGGAGAGCCTAGTTTCTAATTCTACAAACATTGTTTCGTGTCAGGACCGTGGTTTTCTTTCACCGGAATTGTTTCCGATTCTGAAACAATTTCCTTCTCCGCGTCCGCCAATTTCATTTCACTGTATCACCTCTCTCCTTTCGCCGAACGCAAAGACGATTTGCATGAATCAAATGACAAATTGCTCGGCGAGCCGTGCCTCATTCCTGATTTTCTCTCCTTCTGACAACTGCTTTCTCATGCTCCTCTCGCTCTCTCTCCCTTCCACTCTCAAAGCCTTGTAAGATAGAGAGGAAAGTGAAAACATGATTAAAGAAATATAGAAGTGACAGATGGTCAAGTCACTTTTCGGATTGACCAGGACACACCATACAACTAATCATCCGTTCCCTATGAGGAACTGGGTGAAGAGCTGAACATTTCAAATGGAAAGTTGAAAAGTCAGGGTTTTCAACTTTCAGAAAGTCAGAGAAAAAAAAACAATTTTCATAAAATATCTGAAATCTGTGAGCTTTGCATGAACTGAAATCTTTAAAAATTCGCTTTTTGCTAGAAAACATGTATTTCAGCAACTACGCCACTCTCACAAACCTCCAACCACTTCCTCCTATTTCTACAGTAACGTCAAAGAAAACGAAAACCATCAGACGGTCTCCATCTCCCAATTCCAGCTCCCTGAAGTAAGTTTCACATAAGTTCAGATGATAGTAATAAAAATGTTCAGCTTCTACTTTCCAACGTCATCCAATTCGAGTTACGATCTGAAGTACGAAGAGGAAGAGGACGATTGCAGAGTCGTCACCCATTCATCATCATCACCATCGGATTTTAGCAATCATGAAAACGATTTGCATCATCGATTTTCTGCATCGTCCTTCGATTCATTTGATGTCAGCACATCTCCAATTACAGCCACTCCAACGGTTTCAAATTCAACTGACAAATTCATTGCTAGAATTCAAGAAGCTGACAGTGTGAGTGCAATTTCATATTTTACTGAATGTATTGTTCCCTCGTAAAATGAAATCTCTCGAAAACATTTATAACATTGACCTATGCCTGTTTAGACAACAAAATCTCCAAAAGGATCATCGCCAGCTGCTCTAATGCACGGTCACGTTGAAGACGATTTGGACGATGGAGAGGAGCTGAATACTAAAGAATTGGCACTGCAAATTGCGGCGGAGCTAAAAAGATATTCAATTCCACAAGCAATATTCGCTGAAAGAGTGCTTTGCAGGTTGGTGCTTTTATTTTTCAAACAAAATTACAGTATTGAAAAATGTGGATTGTAAGAGACTCCAACTCTTGATTTTCAGATCACAGGGAACTCTTTCTGATCTGCTACGCAATCCGAAGCCATGGTCAAAGCTCAAAAGCGGGAGAGAAACGTTCAGAAGAATGGCAAAGTGGCTGGAAGAACCAGAGTTTCAGAGAATGTCAGCGTTACGACTAGCTGGTTAGTTCACGTAAAAGCTCTGAAATCAAATTCAACATTCTGTTACAGCATGCAAGCGAAAAGAGGAGCTCTCGATATCGTGCGTTGGTCAAATAGTGGCTCCAAAAAAGACGCGTCTGGTTTTCACAGACATCCAGAGACGCACGCTGCAGGCGATTTTCCGAGAAACCAAACGCCCGTCACGCGAAATGCAAATTACAATTTCTCAGCAATTGAATCTGGACCCAACCACGGTTGCGAACTTCTTCATGAACGCCCGAAGACGTGGACACGACATGAAGCCGCAGAGCCCAGAGAAAGATGACAGAAATGAGGGCTCCAATCTTCTTTATGAGCACTCGTCGTCATCATCCTCGTCAGCGTCGTCAATTTCATCCTCATCGTTGCATATTGATAATAATTATGTGTGCGATATCAAAACAATCAACATTCTCGAAGAGCCTCCATCGCCAAGACGAGCGAATGAGTTTATTATACAGGTAGGTACAGGTATCATTCTGATTTCACAAATAAGACACTGTGCGCTTTTATTAGGAGTTTCAAGGGTTTCAAGCTTCTTACTGTACTCCCCATTTTCAGCTCCATGAAAACGAACTCGATTTCCCCGCTGACATCCTGGAACCATGATCATCTAATAGCCATCTTTTCTTAATAGAATAGTATTTTACTCGAATGATCTCTAAACCATTTTCTTCGATCTAGTCGATCACTGATCTCTGTGAAATGCACTTCAGATATTTGGAATTCAAAAATGTCAACTTCTAGTCAGATAGCGAATTGTTTGATTTTCTGTTTGTATGTTGCAAAAATCCAAACTATTATCAACGAGTCTACGTACATTGTCTCTATGTCAAATTGAAATTTCACGAATTTCAGCACGACTGTTTATTTGAATCACTTTGATCTATTACACGTATTCATGACCGAAATTTTATATTCAAAAATGTTAATTTTCACTAATATAAACCGATCGCCTTATTGATTTTATCGATTTTTTATTTCTGCAACCAGAAACAAATAATTTAATTTTTATGTTTGATTTGTGGTCATAATAAAGATTGCTTCAAGTATTCACACACAACAAACGTCAGAAGAGAACCCGAATTCCGCAGAGCTCATCTGGGCTCTTTGAATCTTTCAGAATCTTTCAAAATCTATTTTTTTTCCATTTTCTTGCCGTTTTGAAACACGTTGCCATTTGAAGCCATTTGAAGTTTGCTATGATTCATAATCACGTTTTTCAGCGTTTGATTACACTGACTCTCTGCAAACTGAAAGATGACAAATGTTGTCTGGAAATGTGTTTTTCTTGGTTTCGCTTACTAATCAACAATAAAATGGTTGACGTGTAAGCAAAAGTGATAAACCGCACACTGATAAAGGCAGACATTATTTGGTTTAAAATGGAAAACTTTAAAAAAGTAAATTTCAGTTTTCCGGTTACTACTACCCTTTTATTATATAGTGTGCAACAATGAAGAGCTTAGATAGTCTTTTGGCGGTTATAGTCATTTGTTCGGACCTGCTGAAACTATCACTGCAGTTAGGTATTCCATCATAGCGGTTTATGTTCTATTTGTTCCGTTTTACAGATTGCTCCGCTATCCCAGACAATGCTCAAGTTGCCAACGCGACTGTGTACATTCCAAACAATTCTCAAGTTCCGGTTGCAATTTCAGTCAACTTTAATTGCAGTTATACGGTACATTCTACAGGGTGCGCCAAAATACGAGTTGCGCGCAAGCTTGTTGGCGCTTTTCGTGCACCCTGTACAACAAATGAAACGTTTTGGAAGCGCACTCGAAATACTTCCAAGAAACTGCTCAGTTTTCAGTCTGCACATTTCAGATAAAACCTCCAAAGTCTGTGTATGCTCAGATTACGGTTGCCAATGGGTTGGCAGGGATCAATGATAGCATTACTGTGGCTGACGGACAACAGAAAATCACAAAGATTAATAGGTGAGTCACACTTACTATTAGATCGAAGTACAAATTCATGATTTTTAATTTCTTTAATTCTTTTTTTTTAATTTTGATGATGTTTGCCACTTGATCCGAGCCTGGGCTGGCTCGTAACATTCTTCAAGATGAAAAATAGCGACTCGAAAAAGACTGAAAATTGTAGATATCAATGTGTTTTATAAGAGATGGATGGAAATATAGTTATAGTACAAGAGGGCCCCAAACTAGACGATTTTTAAAAGCCGGCCGAGGGCTTTATCGATTTTTTTTTCATAACTGAATTCCCTGAAATATTTTCGATTCATAAGAATTTATAATATAAAGCTTACAATTAGCAAAATCTACAATTTGCGATGACACTTATGAGCAGCAATCTGAGTTTTGAAGAAAGTTATACGCCGGCCTTTAACCTGGGCTAGTTCGTCCCGGATGAAAAGTGCATCCATTTCCAAGTTCCCAGCACGTGTGCACAGTGAGGAGCATCTTCAAAAAGTAGTCCATATTTGATTAGTGCAAGTCTGCTTCACGGTACAGTACACCGGCCATAAAGGTATTATATTATGGTTACCATTCGAAACACAGTCAGTGTCGCTGCCCACAGTCTTTCCTGCTTCAGAAGCATTTGCAGCTCTTTCAGATATATAAGTTACCTGCTTCTGGTTACATTTTCTAAAAATAACCATCCCACAATGCTGTTCTTGCCGGTGCTCATTCTACACACAGTACACCGGCCATAAAGGTTGCATATTACGGTTTTTCAACAATATAATACCTTTATGGCCGGTACTGAACGTGGTCTTCTTGTTTTTCGATACTGCTGGACGTGCTCTTTAGTTTTGAATAATTTCGTTACTTGTTACTTTCTGGACCAACAATTGACCGATATCGAGTCTTTGAACGATGTGACACACTCCAAGATTCTCGGCGTACAACTTGGCGATTGTGACACGGTAGGGAGAAGCTCGCATAATCAGAGAAAAACGAAAAGTGATAAGAAATGCCTCTGGGCTCTCCTTATATACATCCCCGACTTTCGAAAAGTTCCGAAAGTTTTTCGAAAATCCGACTTGGCACGGCGCCAGGAGCACTTCAAAAAAAACACGTACTTTTTCGCCACCTTGAAAAAGAATCTACCGTACACCTCGATGCCGTCAATTTGATTGTCCCGGTTGCACTGAGAGATTTCAAAGATTTCAAAGATGAAGACTGTAGCTTTATCAGATGGCAAGATGTTTATTGGGGGGGGGGGGGGGGTGGAGGAGCACGTTTCGAGGCAGTGTAGGGTTGCCGGGTTAGAGTAAAGTAGAGTACAAAATAAAGCGAATGGGGATTCTGCAGAGTAGGGCGGAATTGGATGTTGGGAACTCGGAATCCGGAATCCGGAATACGGAAAAAAATTTTTTCACGGAATCTGAAATCCGGAATACGGAAAAAAATTTTTCACGGAATCTGGAATCCGGAAAACGGAAAAAAGTATTTTTCACGGAATCTGGAATACGGAATACGGAAAAAAATATTTTTTCACGGAATCTGGAATCCGGTAAACGGAATATAAAAAACGGCGGAATCCGGAATGCGGAATGCGGAAAACGGAATTTTAACCATTAATAAGGGAATATTTATGATGTAAATGCGCTCTGTTCGCAAAATTTTTTGCGGGAGTTCAAAAAAGTATACTTTTCACAACAATTTAGAATAAAGAATTAAAACGGAATAAAAGCGCCATATCGCGGAATCCGGAATGCGGAAAGCGGAAAAAATATTTTTTCACGGAATTCGGAATCCGGAAATCGGAAAACGGAAAAAAATTTTTCATGGAATCTGGAATCCGGAAGACGGAATGAAAAAAAGGCGGAATCCGGAATTCCGCCCTTCTCTGGGATTCTGATAAAATTACAGAAATGAATTGCAGATTCTCTCCAATGAACAATGTCTTCTATGTTTTCCCTCAAACAATTACTTCGGTACATGTTCAAAACTTTAACGCTTCTTCCAAGTTTCAAATCACCGTTGTTTACAAATCATGTAAGCTTAAACGTCGGGTTATGAGCCTATGATTTGCTTATTTCAGTGCCTGATCCTGTATACAGTGGTCTTGAAACGGGTCAGTCTCTCAGTCATTACACATTGAATACAGTGCAAGAAAAGCCCATTACATTCATTTCTAGCAGTTCAGTTAGTTGGCTTCTTCCAGTTGTTTTCCGAATTCGCTTTCCATGTTCGACTCTTTCAGATAACACTTATTCTTGCGCGTTCTGGTTACGTGAATGACGTTTTCGATAACTATTTCTTGATTGATGGTGATTGGAACAATCCGATTTCCATTCAAAGATTGGCAGATTTTCAAACTGCAAACTTCCAATCAACTGGAAATTCTCTTAGTATTGTGGGATTAGATACCAAGTTGTCGCACTCCTCTTTTATCTTAATCCCAAGTTTGGAGCTCAACGGGTTTTCAAAGATTTCTGGAGTTACTGTCGATGGAACTTTGCCAAATGTGCATGTAACTGCATCAAATGGGCGAAAAGTGGGAGTGATTCTCGTGGCGAAGGACGCTCAAAATTTGGTGCTGCATAAAATGATCACTGGAGAGGTGGGCAAAAGCTGGAATCTTCTGCAATACGCAATTTCCATGGTTTCAGGAATCGTCGTGCAAGGTGTCTGCTGTAACCGGACCACCAAACTCTAACTCTAAGATGCTTATGGATTTCAAGACTGATCAATTCACATTGCCTCAATTGTTTCCGTACCCGTATTTTTCAATTGTTGTGGAGAACTGTGAAGTTTATTTCAATGCCACCACCTATTTGCCGGCGAATTATTACGAAATGGACGGCGACAGAAGTGGATTCGTCTTCTCACCAATTTTCTTCAATTATGAAGCCACAAACGGGTACACAAACATCACTTTTAGTGAGTCGATTGCAGGAAAACTTTGCGATATCTCTTTTCCATATTTCAGAATACAGTGGCAATCTAACAAGCCAATTTACTGTAGATGTCGATCAACTGGAGCTTGCTTTGTCAAACTCACAATTAGACATTGACATCTTGGATAAAGATTTGAAAAAGACGCTGAGCACTGTGTAAGTTTCAATCTACGCAAAGTTTAGTTACCAACGTCGGTCTAAAAGAGGAAAAAAGCTTTCAGAATGACCGGCAACCAAAAAGGAGTTACATCACGAGCATACGGATCATATTTGAACATTCGCATGAATGGATACGTTTCTGCAAAGCTTCACTGGACACTGACTTCATTTTCAGAATCTTATTTAAGTCAGTTATCTTTGAAGACTTCAAATGTTTGCAGATAATATTCACTTTCAGAACTTCACGTCATTATTTTCATTTTCATGGCTGCGTTGATTTCAAGGAGATGATCTTATCGATATGCATCTATATTCTCCCTATATATCAATAAATATAAAAATATATACGCATATATAAATCAGAATTGAAATCAATATCTTTAATTTTCTACTGCGGGTATTGAGGGATTCACAAAAATCTGGAAACACAGCGTTGACGCGCACGAGTTGTTGTACACTGCGGTCAATATCCATAGGACCCCCCCCTCTAATCTATCCATCTATCCGGAGAACGGAAAGAGATATCAAAAATCTGTAAGCGCCAATAGATTTTAAACACAAAAAAACTACTGCGCCAAAATATCATGAAGATCAAAGTACCGGAGGACCTCCTATCTGCAAGCAGCAGAAGAGGAGGGAGGGGGTCCTATAGATATTGACCGCATTGTATTCTCGAAAGAGTGAAACATTTTTTCCGGAGAACTTTATCTTTCGCCACCATATCTCGTGTGTGTAGGAATTGTTTTCGACTCTTTGTCTATCATTTTATTAGGGTAGGCATCAACAACGGCACGCAATTAGGTTAGATTCATTCCATTCCACTTTCAGAAGGGCGGTTTTTAGAGAATTGCATATGTACCTTCTTAGTCAAACACATCGAAGTGACATAATCCATAAGATCATGCCTTGCGGTCCTGGGCGATGGAGGTCCATGAAGTAGTCAGTCGATTTCCTCGATATATTGAGACTTTTTTTCGTAGTGAGTCGGATCATATCTTGGGGGGTCCTCCGACAGGTCGTTTTTGATCTCGTGCTTCGTCCATCTTCCGTCAGTTCTTCGCATAATGTGCCCAAATTTTGTTGGATATATTTCAGTGGGTCCGTGACTAGGAAAATGTTAAGGATGTCTTCGCGGTATTTGTCTCGTTGGCGTTATTCCGTCAGGGTTATCCTTCTTTCTAGTAATGCATGCCTTCAGCGAGATTCTGTGTAAGGGTCCACGTTTCAGATCCATATGCGAGTGCGGGAAGAACGATGGTGTCGAATAGTTCAGCTCGAATTCGTGGGCAGGTGAGAGCGTCGGTTGTGTTTTTGATTTTGTTGAACGCTGCCCATGCTGTGCGCCTTCTTCCGTGGAGTTCTGGTTTCAGCTCATTTCGGGAGTTGAGTAGCTTGCCAAGGTCAGACATACTCATCCATATCTTCGATTGTTGTGATGGTTGCGTTGTTACTGATGATCACCGGATGTGTGGTGAAATATGTGTTTCTCAACACTTCTGCTTTGATAGTAAATATTTATTAGAAGGCCTACTTTTTTGCGCCTTTCTGAGAACTCTTGGATCATCCGGCTAGCAGTTCGTGGGTCGTTTGCGAATCTCAAATGGATGAGATTTCTGTCATTGATTCGTACTCCAGGCGTTTGTTTAATTTTTGATATTCCCAACAAATTTCGCTATTCTTTTTACTTTCTACTAACGGTACTTCTACTCGACGAAAGGAAGTCTTGGTTTTTGTCATTGGCGCTCATTTCGCCGTAAAAATCTCGAAATATGTAGGATTTTCTTATGGCTTATATCCCACAATTTCATCTTCAACTACACTTTAATCGCGTATTTTTCTGAATCATCATTAGCTTTGCTCTTTTTTTCGCGCTCATCTAAGATAATTGTTACTTATTTAAAAAAGTTAGACACATCGATTGTTTCATTCATGAATATGAAGCACTTGGCAGCGGCAACAGTTTTATACTGCCGTGTGCCTCTTGCGCTTGTTAGAAGTTCTTAAGGTTGATTCCCAAAGTTTCACTGAACTCAAAGAAGAACTCTAAACTCTAATATTGTTTCTCTTAGCAATCCTGACTCACTTTGGCTCACAAATTGTCTCCGATTTTTTTGAATAACCTGTAAAGAATTTCTCTTCCGTAAGGAGAAAATTTCAGCCTTTTGCATTCGCAAACTCTTATTCTAATCAGTCAAGAAACCTACAATTTTCGTAATCCATTTCCAGCTTTTCCAGAACACTTTTTTTCATAGACTTTCAAGACATTTTGAGGTTCGAAGCAAGCTTTCGAATGGGCCGTTCCGGGGAGAAATGGAATGGACGTTTTGGGCTGTGATGTGGCAGTCGTTGGGCAACAAGACAGAACTTTTTTCGGTGGGAGCTATACGCAAGTACGTATCCGGTGAGTTTTCAGTCTTCTAACTATTCTCCAAATTCTCCATACCTATAAGAATATTTTCGAAAAAAACGCTATTTTTATTCTGCTATTTCTTCAAAAATGAAATCTATAAGCCGCAAACTCCAAAATATGAAAAAAAAAACTATATTATTGATTGCAAATCTAGCTGCAATTTTCGCATTTAAGTGCCAGAGATAGCGTAAAGTTGCGTCACTGCTTCTGCGTCACCCTGTAATTAAACAAGCCTAAATGTCATCTCCAGCTGTCTTTCTCAAATATTTAATTCAGATATAAGAAAACGTGTAATTTCAATGTTTTATGTAAAGTTTGCTGGTCTTTTAACAGCATGAGATTTTGCAGCAAGGTTAGTGAAAAATAATTTGAATTGAGAGCTGAAGAATATTCGAATTTTAACAAGCCTTTAACGAAAACTTTTCTCGAAACTACTCCGGAAGCCACTCCAAAAACGTTTTAAATTTTGGTTTCTACAAAATTTCAGAAAAAAAAACTACGCAAAGCTTCATTTATTCGAGAGTTTTAAGAAAATTCACATAGAAATAAGGAGCGGCATCAAACTTCTATGGCCCCTTGGTGTCGTCTCACCTGCCAGAAGCCGTTATCATATTGTCATTAGCGTCCAAATCACTTCTTCCGCTTTTTCGCTCTCCTCTTCCGCTCCCTGTATCGCACGTCTTCTATTTATATGAATGAAAAGTCATGTTAAAAGGAAATCGGAAATAGAAGAAAAAGACGATAAAAACGATGAAGTAGAAGTCATAAATCTTTGGGCACCATTCCATTTTCCCCTATCTATATGTCCTCTCTTTATCGCAATTAAAACGATGGAGAATGCGGCTGTATTCGGTTAGTTGGTCGGCATGAAGACACCGACAAAAACGCAATCCCATCACATTTTATCACTATTTTACCCCCCCCCCCACCCACTCGTGTTTTTCTGCGCGGGACATACTTGCCCCATTTTTTAACGATTCTTAATCTTGGGATTGAATCAGCACACTATTTTTCAACGATTTCGTAAAAATTGGCATTGCTATCGGTGTGAACAAGAATCGCACTCATAGGTTTCCGGTCAGACCAACCGATGATTTAAGTTGTCTCGTTTTCCAAAATATTCTGATTCTGAATTCTGAACTAGACGTATTCAGAGAGTTTTATGATTTTCAGATTTTCAGTGAGCTCATGAAAAAACCTAAAATTTATATTCCAATGATATCGTATTGTATTATCGTTTATTCATAAAAGAAATGAAAAAACGCAGTAGAGTAACGCCGAATATCAGCAAGAACGACCTGCAAGATCTTAGTGGTATTACAGGGTAAGCAAATTTCCCGAAGTTTCCCACAAATCTAGGAGAAACTTTAAAAGCTCACAAGTATACAGGGTGCGCCAAAAATACTGCAACCCAACTTTGACGCAGGCTGGCGCATGTTGGAGCACTTTTCGTGCTGAGTTTTTTTTAAATTTGTTTCCATCTTTTTCATTTGTCGATTTGCAAAGTTATTATTCATCCGCGATGACGTGAGACTTCGTTTAAAGGCGCAACGAATTAACTGTTGGGTCTCGTTAGGGGATAGCGCGTTAAATAGCGTTAAATAGCGACAGTTAATTCGTTGCGCCTTTAAACGAAGGCTCACGTCCTCGCGGATGGATAATACATGTTTGTTTCTCAGTTTTTACTGTAATGATGGGTCCTTCTATGCACCGATCTTCCATTATCGGTTTGCACAAGCAAGCAAGGAAAAGCTACTGGTGTAATCCGTTCAGCACTCGAAAGTGACGAAATTACAGTCTAGAGGGACATCAACTGATATGAAGCAACTGAGGATAATACGATCGAGACCGAGAAGCGACCGTTCAAGGAGTGAGTCCAAGCGATTCGGGAAAGGTTCAGACGGAATCCTCAAAGAAGCATGCACAAGATGGCTGAAGAAGACGAAACGAGTGACCGAACTGTGAAAAGAGTTGTCAAAAAATGAGTTGGAGATGAAGCCATATCTATTGCGAAAAATTGCTATTCAAAGCAAACTCGCCCGACTCCAAAAATGGAAGACGCTTGGCGACAGTGCTTACCGATGAAAAACTATTCAATTTGGAAATGTAATTCAACTTCCAACGTGTTGCTCGAGATCCTCGGAAATCCGTCTGCAAAGATCGGCTTATTCACCGTGCTGCCCATCCACCGCAAATCGTGGTTTTTAGAGGAATCACATCCAATGGAAAGACACTTTAAGTTTTTGTGGAACTTAATAGTGTGTATTTGCTTCTTTTTAAAAGCGCGAAAGACATGGATAAAGCAAAGCCTGAACAAGCGAAATGTGCTCATAGAGCTATAGCCGATTCAAAAAATGTTTAAAGATTCCGAATTTTTTGAAGAATACGTCAACTTTGACACAGATTGGGTAGACACTATCGATTAAATGATGAAGTTTGTTCAAATTGTAAAGTCGTTGTTGAATTAAGACATTTTCAATCACTCTTTAATCAAAGATACTTTATGATTTCAAGAAGAATAGCGAGCAACTTTGGTGGAGTAGAAAAAGCCAACTTTCACTGAAATTTTTACTGAAATTGGCCATGAACAGAGGATGAAAATTACAAATTACCAAGGGTGCTGCTGTCCCATTGCAGTCGAATCAATAGTACGACAAGCGATATCATTGGTATCGAAAATAGCAAATTGCGAGAATATGGAATAAAGTTCGGTATTGCTACAAATACTCACTCACATACTATTAGTTATCTAGTTGATCCGACAATCGCTAGTGTGGGCGCGGATCACAGTGGATCACAGCTCATATCTACAAATGACGACGGCAATTCTTTCCAAGATTTCTCATGGGCAAAAATGAATTAATTCTAATGGTTTTTATTTATTTTTATTAATAAAGTTAATTTTCAAAAAACTTATGATCATTTAGTTGAAGTTGAAGTTTAAAAACCGCAATAACTTTTTCATCAGCCTAATAATTTTATGCCTCGGTATGCTTAGCTTTCAAATTAATTTTTTTTATCATAATAATGGTTTTGCTGGAATTTTGATAAAAATTGCATTATTTAATTAGTGCTGTATCCGAGCTATTATATGTCAATTAAATGTGCACTGATTGTTGTTAAATTGTTACAGAGCTCATATGCTTTGAAGACATATTATCGAATCGCGAGTACGTGGTGAGCCGCTTACAGGTGGGGTTTGGGTCTCGTTAGGAAATTGGCGCGTTTTAACGCGCCAATTTAAAAATTGAAAGAAAGCGCACACACTGCGTTTGTTTTTCTTTTCGAAAATTGAAATCGAATATTGGAATTTTTTCTATTTATATTTTGCTTCGAAAATCATGTTTTTTTTAAATTAATTTTTATTGTCAATTTTCTTAAACAGCTTATTAAACTGAATAAAGTATTTAATTTTTAAATTGGCGCATTAAAACGCGCCAATTTCCTAATGAGACCCAAACCCCACCTGTAAGCGGCTCACCACGTACTCGCGATTCGATAATATTTTTGTTGAATTTTTCTGAAAAAAAAATAATAATTGCTTATTTATATCCTTTTTATTATTAAATTGTTGCATAAGTTAAATCAGATTTTCAACAAAAAATTTTCAATTAATTAAATGATTTACTTAAACCTTTATTTAACTTTCAGTGATAAACCTTTGAATATTACTCTTTACCAAAGAAAATATTAGAGGAATTTATAGAATATTTTAGATAAAATTAAATCTAAATTTTTAATTCGTAAATTCATAAATATGGATGATAATTCAGTGAATGAAAGAAAAAAATAATACAAATATTCCAGATAATATTTATATTAATTGCAATTTAATGGATTATTCATATTTTGATGAAAATAATATAAACTCGTTGCACATAATAAGAAATAAGGCTGCAGCTATTATCGCCTTAAAAAAGTTCCGACATTTTTTCGAGCCCGCGGAAATCGGGATTTGAATTTAGAGGCTCCGCCCATATATCGCGCATAGCAAATGCGCTGCAACGATGATGAATGGGCGGAGCCTCTAAATTCAAATCCCGACTCGAAAAAATGTCGGAACTTTTTTACGGCGATAATATTAGTATTGAACAAAAAAAATTAATAAAGTAATTAATGAAATTTAAAAAATTAATATTAGATTTGTAGATGATAAAAAAGAACATGATAATGTAAAATTACATTTATGTAAAAATGATATTATATAATAAGCAAAACTTTTCTAGAAGAACTGTGTTATTTTATATAAGACTTCCATTTGGCCAAAATTTCGGTCGTCTCGTCTGATCCTGGTCTTCGTCTTGAATTCGTCTGACGCAGTGTGTTGACAACTTTTTCATTGCCTAAGACGAACTGATGGGAAATAAATATAGCGTCGCATTCAAGACGGTGTAGTAACTTCAAATCGAAAGATTTGTTTCTGAAAATCAGCCAAAATGTTTATTAAACAACAACGAAAATGATAGAATTGACAGTTTTCGAATCTTCCTTCTTTCGCTTTGATTACTGCCTGAAGGAAGTCTCTTCGGATGAGAGTCGACGACGGCACGGAGGTAATCAACCTCTAAAGAAGCTGTTTACAGATGAGAAATTGTTCACTGTAGAAGCGAATAAGAACGACCAAAACAGCCAGATTTAAGCTGTCGATTATGAAAGTGTCTGCAAGAGAGGAAAAATTCTAAATAAAACGTCTCACCCGGCCGCTGGTTTTTGCTGATCCAAAGTCAACAGGGAATACTATATCGAGAAGATTCTTGAGGCGGAGGTGTTGCCGTGGTCGAAATCCCGCTTCGTGGGTTGGCGATTGGACATATCAGCAGGACGGAGCGCCAGCTCACACCGCAAATTCACTTAGCAGTGGTGCGAAGCCAATTCCCCCGATTTTATTACAAAGGATCAAGGGCCAGCTTCGAACCCTGATTTTTTTCCCAGAATTCCGAATTCGGAAGCCTTGAAAATCGCTCTGACAGCTGTATGGGACAATTTAGACGTTGACTACATCCGTGTCGTCGTCAACTCTTACCCGAAGAGACTTCAGGCAGTCATCAAAGCGAAAGAAGGAAGTTTCGAAAACTGTTAATGCTATCATCTTCGTTGTTGTTTAATAAATATTTTTTTTCTGATTTTCAGAAAAAAAAAAATATTTCGATTTGAAGTTATTACACCGTCCTGAATGCGGCGCTATATTTATTCCCCACCCTGTGAGCGCTTCTGTATCTGTTTCAGTTGTTTCCCATTGAATGGCTAGATTCGTGCGGATCTCCACAGACGGGGAACAAGACGACAGAATAAAATGCAAAGGGACCTCCTCCTCCTCCCCTATTCCTCCGGGCACGGAGGCGGGCGTTTCCTTTCGCTTTGCATCTTTCTCTTTCCCTCTCTCTCTCTCTCTCTGTCCGTCTTCCTTTTTTTAAGCAAAAATGGATGGAGCTAGTGGGGGTGGATACATACACAACCCCCACGGAAGTCAGAGAGACCCTCTTCCTCTTTTTCTTTCTCCCTTTCTATTTTCTTTGGCGTTTTGGGCAACAATCAATCCTCTCCAAAAGTTTTGTCACCTCTCAGGAAGTTGTTTGAAATCGCCAAAAGGCCTCTCCATTTTTCAGCTCCAACTTGTTTGTTTGCTTTTCAAAAAGCAGCTGCAAATTTGAAGTTTCGCTTGTTCATTAAGCCTATGGTCTCTGCAGTGACGCCTTTATAAAAGCGTTTGCTCGAAATTTCGCTGATAAAGTTTGCAGAATGCTTTATGAAGTAGCCTACCATTAAAGACGTTTATGACATTTGGAATAATCATTCTCTCATGAAATAGTGATCTAGCAGCTTTTCAAAGAAGTGTGCTCCGTGAGCTGCACGAGCTTTCTAAAAAACATTAAAGCATGATAGATGCTTTTTTTTTTAATTTTTTTAAATAGCTCTTCATCGTTTTCAACCCTTTATTTTAATACCGCTGAGCAGGTTCACTACAGTATTTTAGTCTGCAATGTAGCACGAAACGGTTCTTGTTTACTGCTCTTAGTTTTGTATAATCATAATTGGAAAAGCCATCGGACTAGAAATGAATCAGAAGTCATGAGAAATAGATGGACAACAGCGAATGTCATCACTGTCGGAGGAATCCCACTTCCGTATGTCGGCAAATACATCTACCCGGGAAGAATGGTTTCCGCGGATAACAATCTCAAAGCAGAAATAAGCTGAAGAAGAAGCTCAGCATAGCCTGCCATGTGCATTATCAATTCGAACTGTTCGACTCGACGGTTCTAGCTGCGCTCTGCGACGGATCTGAGACCTGGGCCGATAACAAGACTACTTCTATGATTCTCACAAGAACTCAACGAGCCCGGGAATTGGGAACTAATCGAAGAGAACAACTAGAGCAGAATCTGAGAAGCACGGATCTACGGCAGAAATCCGGCATCCCAGATGGGCTGCCCCCATCGTACGAAGACAAGACGATAAATGGGCAAACTGAATCACCTTCTGGTGATTCGGTGAACCAAGAGACGTTGAAATAACATTGGGCCATTTCGCAACAAGGTGATCCGATGCACTGAAGAAATTCAATACTTACGACGGCAACTGGTCCCAAGCCCCACAAGACCGAAACAAATGGAAAGAGACGGGTGCTGGACGCTGACTACTAGACGTCCAAGTATCAAAGTATGTAAGTAAGTATTTTTTAAACTCATCTGGCTACAGGAGTTCAACTGAAATTTTGATAAAGAACGTCCTATGCAGGCCAGTTTCAGTTATCATGTGATCAGATGAAGTGCAGGCGATAATATTACGATAATAATAATAACAACTTATTTCGCTGTTTTATTTTAGGCGAATGATTGTTTTTCCGTCGTAATCCAACAAATTTGGTAGGTTTTATTAATTAAGTATTAGTATATAGACGAAAATACGAAATTCACCCGCATGATTTCATGAGAATAAGGAGAAACAAGTAGCCGATTGCCACCTGAAAACGCTCTAGTCTCAAACGAAACGCTCACATGGGACTATCTTGAAGACCTCGCAATCAGATATTCAGGCGATATTTAGTGAACACCCACAACGAAACGGCTAGAGAGTTGAGAATCAATCAATTCGCGAAGGAAAAAAAGAGAGAAATGTAATACATGCAAATTAGAAATTATGCATTTCCATTACCGATTCCCCCCACTTTCTCCTCTCCGTTCGTCAGACTTTTTTATGAGATTTCAAGATTGAGAAACGAAGAGAGAATGCGTCAATGTTGGCACGCAAGTACGTCTACACCAACATAATGAAGAATTAATGCATTTTCTTCATATGCCACTCCGTTTTGTGAAAAAGAGATGTGCATTATACAAGTCTAAATTCACGGTTTTACATATTTTCCTGCGATTTTATTTGAATTTCTGTCTATAGAAACTGTTTTGAAATGGAAAGAAGAAGTTCTGTATTTATTTATTCACCCATCGACTCAATTCCAGTAGGAAACAAATCCTAAAAAATGAATTTAACGATGGCGTTTCGGGAAATCCTCGCGTTTCGCATTTCGACATAGAGATGAAGAAAGCAGTATACCATCGGCATTTGCACAGTTTGTGTAGCAGAGAAGGGCGGAATTCCGTCTTCTGCATACCAGATTCCGTGAAAAAATATTTTTCCGTTTTCCGTATTCCGAATTCCACGATAAGGCGTTTTTATTCCGTTTCAATTCTTTATTCTCAATTGTTGTGAAAAGTATACTTTTTTGAACTCCCGCAAAAATTTTTGCGAACAGAGCGCATTTACATCATTTTTTATTTTTCGAAATTTTTCCCAACAGTTCATGTTTTTCCGCGCATTATTTCTCAAGCTTGAGTTTTCAAGTGTATTTGCTAATTTTTAGAAGGATGAGAAAACGGTCGAAATACGCGGAATGTACACATTATCAGTAATTGTTTACTGATAATGTTGTTTTTTTTTCATTCTCCATTGTATTGACTCAGAATAAATATTCCCTCATTAATGGTTAAAATTCCGTTTTCCGCAATCCGCATTCCGGATTCCGCCGCTTTTTCATTCCTTCTTCCGCATACCAGATTCCGTGAAAAATTTTTTTCCGTTTTCCGTTTCCGGTTTCCGAGTTCCCAAAATCCAATTCCGCCCTACTCTGTTCTGTAGATGTATCTACTGACAAACTGCGCAGCACGTTGTAACTGCAGTGAGGTTAAGCGACTTGCATGCAGAATTCTAGCGGCAGGCGAGGAGCAATAAAGATTCTGCAATAGTTGGTGGATCGTGCTCTCGCAGCGGGAACGGTGGAACAATGAACACAATAGCTGTTCTTCGACATTCAAGCGACAATAGAACCACAATGGAGCAACAGACATTCGCTCACACAGATATTTTGCATCGGGATAAATGAATGATTCAGCTTACGCGGCTGAGCGATGTTATCTGTTCACGAGAATATTTTTGAAAAATATATCAAAAATTACTCGTATTCACAGAATTCATAGCGAAGCACTAGACATCTGCCTCAATGCCAGCCTATCTCTGCTTGTTTTTTACATCAGAAAAGAGCAAGGAGCTCTGCCCATCCCGCTTCAACTTCTACTCATAGGCAAGCTGCCCATTCCTTTTACTATGCATTCCTGCACACCGGCCTGTTTTTTGCACTTAATTGTGCAATTATCCTCCATCATCGTCACTTTCCTCTTAACAAGGGAACCATGTTTAGCCTTCATCTCAGAATTTTTTCTAAATTTTCTCATTTATAGTTTTTAATACGGGCTTTCTCGTGGTGTATTTGGTTTTCTGCACAAATTTCTAGAAGTCGAGAAAATTCCATATGAAAATATGCTGAGGAGGACACAAAAGATACGAGTGAGTTTTGCTATAATTCCAAGAACGTTTAGTTTTCAATCATTTTATAGGTTTTATAGAATTATAGCAAAACTCACTCGTATCTTTTGTGTCCTCCTCAAATTCAGTGAAGAACTATTCTTTGAAAATTTCGAAGTTCCCATTGGCAGCAGAATTCAGAGCTTCCAGCAAAAAATCGGCGAAATTCGAATCGCGACGAGAAAGCCCGTATTCGAAACTATAAATGAGCAAATTTAGAAACAATTCTGAGATGAAGGCTAAACATCGACTTTCACGAGAAGACACTAGAAATGCTTGATGGATGATTTTCTTTTTTTCCAGTTTTCAACGCTTCTTTTCTTGTTTCTCCGCTAACATCGTTCGTTCCAATGAATAATAATACACATTTCAATAATTTTTCATTATGAAAACAAGGATTGGTCAATCGACCATCTAGCGTCAACGTCTGCGAACGACAACCAGAAGACGTGCGTTTGTAAAGCTACACCATAGCACATGAGCTCGCATTAGTGGAGATGTGGTTTTGAAGCTCTCCTCAAAGCTGGCTGAAATTGTGATTGAGAACCATAATGAATTCTGAAAATCGAGCGAGCCGGCAATTTTGTGAGCGAATTTCAGAAGAGTCTTATTCTTCTGTCTGAGCAAGGAGAAGACTATTTTACTTTTCGAACAAGATCGGCTATCGATTCTTTTCTTCATTTTTCGTTGGTTTTTCTACTAGCGTGTCGTGTCGATTCAACAATCGATCAATTTTTATTCGTTTTGTTGAACGGACAAATCGATTTGAATCGATTCGATTCGAATTGGATAAATACTTGAATTAAATCGAATCGAATCGATTCAAATTCGAATCAAATCGAAGCGATTCGAGTCAATTCAATTTTAAAATCGAATCGAATCGAATCGATTCGATTTTTATTCAATCTCGATTCGAATCAAGTTGAATCGATTGAATCGATTCAAAAATTGTCGATCCAATTCGATTGAATCGATCAATTCCAAAATCGACACGACACACTAACATTTCCTAGTTCAGCCATTCAAAATTGCCTCTTCTAATCTCAGGGGAAACAACAATTAATTAAAGAACTCAGAAGTTGAACAACAGCCTATAACTCCTGAGCCGCCCTATTTTCGTTGATGCAGTCCACAAGTGCCTACTCTCTCGTTTTCTAGTACTTCTGCTCCCCCAATGCCTCATGTAGCTCTTTTATTGTTCCGCCAAAGGAACCCATTTTTCATTTCACTCTCCGAGAGATCTCCCTTCATCTTCCTCTCGTGACCCGCCCCCTCAACCCATTCATTGTGCCACCCACCCCCCTCCCCCCCCCCTCTTGCTCACCCGGCTTTTGCAGAGTGAAAAAGCAACAGCATTTTCACAGCTGGCACGATGCCAGCATGTTTTATTAGCTTTCGCCAAAAAAGCGAAGAAGTGTGCCGTTCCTTTTTCCAGTGAATATTCAATGTTCGACAACCCAATGAATTTGCCGAATTGAAAAATAATTAAAGAGTTCTTTGGTCACAGGCATTTTCAGTGGAAATTCCGTAATTTTTAAATTAGCAAATCAATTTTTAAAAATTTTTAATTTAACGATTAAAACGAACAAAGAAAAACTGCAAAGCGGCTAAGAGGAACCAAAAAAATCACTAAGATGCCCCACAGTTTTTGAGATCTTCTAGACACAGATTTCGGCTCATAACTGCTAAAAATAGAGGCGGAAACTCGCAGGAAATACACAATTTGTGTGGTTTTTCTCTTTTTTATTGGACGCCGCCCACCAGAGAGCTCCAGAAAGCAATGACTGTGTAAACAGAGGCTCAGTTCTGTTTTTTTTTGGGCTACCAACTTCTTCATTTGCAGTCAGCTGTATATTTCGGATTGGCTTGACACAAATGTTGCACAGCAACAAGACCTTCCAAAATTCCAAAAGTGTCGTTTATAAAGAAGAAGAAATATGAAAGCAATTCTGGAGGCATTTAAAGCATTCAAATTTTTCAAATTTAGATGAATTGCATTCAGAAAAAAAATTTAATTTTGAATATAATTAATTTATTGTAAATTTTTATATTTCAGTTTTACTTCTCCTTTATGATTACTTACTTAGTTACTTAGTCGAACCGTTAATAGCCTGTGTGGGCGCGAATCATAGCTAACCATGAGCGGTCTAGGGCGATGGTGGCCCATGAAGTAGTCAGTCGGTTTGCTCGGTATATTGAGACTTCCTTTCGTAGTTCGTACAAAGGGAAAATCTTCGGCCTCATAGACCTCGCACAAAAATTTCAAATTAGGCTGAAAAAGATTAAAAGCGACAAGAAAAGTTTATAGCCAAAGACTGCACTAAAACGTTTAAAAATATAGCGTTTAGCCCGTGAATGTGTTTGCTTTCCGTTTCGTTTCAGCTGATTTTAATTAATCGAGCAAGTTGATGAATATAAATAGGCTCAAAATGTGCACACCGAAATTGAATACTCAATAAATAGTTGGTCTAATTCTCACTTAGAACTTGTTCGAATCAACACGTTTGATTTTCCGTTGGCTTTCACAGAACTCACAGAAAATTTACAAAGTGCCAACAAAAAATAAATAAGTATTTGTAAAAAATGCTTATTTTTTCAGAAAAAATGCAATATTTTTCGAATTACAGCCATTTTTTGGTGCTCCTGTTTTATTTACTAAATTTCTCTTTGGTGATTGCCAGCGGCGCACAAAAGAGGGCGGTGTCTGTCCCGACTGCAAAACAGCGGCACATTTTTCTTGCCTTTCCATCATAATTTAAAACCAAATCAACTATTCTGCTGATTATCATCATATTTGTTTAGCAAAGTCTTCTGCAGCAATTACGAATAAATGTATAATATATGGTTTTTTCCGGTGCCTATTGATTTTCAGAGCAGATTTCTCAATTCGGCACTTTCTGAACGGTGAGTGAGAAAGATAGCTTGCGGAAAGAAAATATTTCGAAACCACAAAATTGCCTGAAGGACAGAAACGCGTCTGTAATTTGCCTTGAACCTTTAAAAAGTCAGCAAAAAAATTTAGTCGCTGACAAAAACGCCGATCCTTTACAAACGGAGTCTAATTTACCTGTGCGCGCGCGTCAATAATAAAATTATATTTCTTTTACCTCTATAATGCTTTCCAAGTAAAATATTTCTATAACATTAGGAAGCACTAGATTTTTTAAAAAATTATTTTCGACGATTAAAGAAAGCGGAGCGAATGAAACTTGAAAAAGTTTAGAAAGCAATTAAAGTCTGCATTAAAATGCCATATCTGCTATGCGAGAATGTGGCTTAATCAAAAAAAATTGTAATGCAGCGCTGAAGTTAAAATGCTTTTTCGACATTTAAATGCACTCGTGCATAACGCAAAATGTAGCATTTTAAAGTGCATCGTTTGTATAATCATATTACTCTTTGTGATGTTTTTTACGGTACGTTTCATGCTATTTTAAAGCGAAGACTGTGGCAAAAAGCAAGCAAATTTTTGAAAATTTGGCATTAAGGCTAGAAAAATGTTACAGTAATTAGCATTTTGAATTGGGGGATGTCATGCGAGGAATGTCGTAACTCTTGACATATAGAGGAGAAATAAAATAATATGTTTGAACAAATAACATCTCAGCTCAAGATCACAGGATCTAGAAATGAACTTACGGGACAAATAGACAGGTAAAAGGTTAAATGTTAAAAACTTACAAAAGTTCTTCTTTAATTCTATCTCTTCCCGTTTCTTGTTCTTTCTCTCTCTCTCTCTCTCTCTCTCTCTCTCTCTCTCTCTCGATTTCTCTCTTTTCCTTTCTTTCTTCTTCAACTTATTGAAATGCTTTCTTCATTCAAAAATAAAAGCAACATGACTTTAAGAGAAGGAGGGAGTGAGAGGGAGAGAAGGAAAGGGCTCGTTGCTCATAGAGCACTTTTTGGTAGTACTCTCTCGGTTTTGCTTCGTATTTTCAACCTCCCACGCACCTCCCTCACTCCTTTCTCTCGTCTTTTCATTTTCTTTCTTTTCAACGTCCTTCCACTGCGTTTCGAAGACCTAAAAAGACGACTTTTGTTGTTTTCTCTGATACTCCCGATGTGTCACTGTAATTTGTCGTGGCTGTATGAATGCAGTGTCGTCTGAGTCGTTTTGGATTTCTAATCCTTCGCGTCATTCGAATAATTTTTTCATTTATCTATGGTTTTTTCTAGATACCCGAAAACTAATCAACTGACTTATTTCTTCTCTTCTCTATTTCTCTTAAGTCTCTCCTTGACCCTTCAATTTACCTTGAAGCTCAATAGGAAAGACTTCTGCTCTTAAAGCACGAAAACGGAAAAATATTGCACTTTCTGCGAGTTTCACAATTCTTATAACTAGCAACATATTAAGAGATGCCTTTTTAATGCATTTCGAAAATAAAATTTGATTTTTTGAAACTTTTAAGAAAAACACGTCCGGAAAATATTTAATTTCAAATATGAAAGCGTTCAGTTTTTTATGATTTCTATTTTTATGAAAACGAATGAATCGAGAAAGCAGTCCTAGCTTTCCGATTAGTCTATTCGTGTATTCTTTTTTCGTCTGGATGATTGCTGAAATAAAATAATTGTATTGATTCTAATAAAACAAAAAAAATGTCATTATTATTAGAAAAATCAGAATATTGAAAAGCAAAAAATATTTGAAAATATTTGTGCATTGTGCGTCGCGGTTATTGCGTACAAATCGCTGCCGTAATCCATCATTAATATAAAATATTTTTGAAATCATATTTAATAGTAGAAATTTCGATTCTATTTGTCGATAGGTGCTTCGGACTTTCATAATAATGCGGCTATGTATCTATTAAATGTGTCATTCTTATACAAGTAAAACGGTATTCAATTTATCGAATATCTGAATGAAAAGAAGTTTCAAACATCACCATTGCCAATATTATTTAAATTTCCTGTTTTCCAATTAACATTTCTCACGAAATAAAACGTAAACATAAACAGAGAATCGTCCAAAACAATCACATTTCGTTCATGCAAATCCACCTCTATTCTGTTTGACCTGATCTTATTTTTCCATTTTCTTCTTTTCAAAGTTCCATCGAACACTTGGTTCAAGCCTTTTCAATTCATTTAAGCATTTTTTTTGTAATTTAATATTTAAAATTTTCTGTTTCGAGTCGTGGAAGCATCATTTTTCAATTTTAATACTCCGTTTATGCATAGCGGTATATTTTTAATTCACGCAGCGGAACAGTCGCCTCAAAAATAAGCTAAAACGACTGGAATAGTCGAAAATCAGAAAAATAGTGGTATTTGACTCCACCCATGCTTTCTTATTCCTTCCACTTCGATGAAAGAAAAAAGAATCTGATTTCATGAAAAAGAAAAATCAAAGGGAAACATGGATGAAAAAAGAAGGGAGAGATATCCATTTCAGCCACACTGACACACATTTTCTCTTTGATTTTCTTTTTAAATTTAGCTTTTCCATTGTGAATGTCTTAATGTAGCTTTACCGGATGAGTACTCTTCGCAAATGCGCTATATTTAGTATATTAATTGAGCACCAAGATGTAAAAATCTTTCTTTTCGCGAGAAGAAGGATCTCTGGAAATTGAGTACTGGTTTTTCAGATTAACGATGAGCATTTCGAAAGCCGGTCTAGCAAAAAGTCCATTAACGAAAAGTCCATTGTGTTTCATAAGTGTCGCTTTTCAAATACGACCGAAAAAAAATTAATTAATTAAAATATAAGTGAAATAAATATGTCTAGAATAAAAAGCCTTTGAAGGAAACGAGGCTTTCTTTTGCTCCCGAAACAGCTTCTTTTTCCTTTAGAGATCTTGAGTCTCGGGAAAATTCTTGAACTTCAGGTGTTGTGATCTGGAAGCATGTTCGATATTTCGCATATGCTCAATAATCGAGTATCGAGGCCGCACAGGGATTCTTTAGAATTACGGAGAACGAATAAGGTAGTTATATTATCTCAAATGCATTAAAAAAATTGAATCGACGAACTGGGAAATCCGGGAATTAAAAAAAAATGAAATGTCAGTTTTTTTCACAAAAAAAAAATCCCACGTTAGATAAAAAAAACTCGTCTTTACATTAAAAACATGAAAAAATTCTGCTATGCCGTTTTTAAAGATATTATTTGGGAATTTAAACGTTTTTCTTATTTCCGACGCTCTCTCAATTCTGAAGAAAGTGCAATGCAAACACGCTGGCTTTATTGGCTGACTTCAGAGCCGAGAGCCCACATAGCACTGACGCGACAAATGCGCCTAGATCCTGAAACAAGTCGATAAGTTATTTCGCGTAAAAATTCAAATTAAACGAATTTTGAATGAGTTTTTATGCTTGCTTCAGTTAAAAATTCCTTAAAAAATATATAGCCATCTAACTGCTCTGTTTTAAATTAACGATTTGCTTCATATTTTTCCCGTTTTTAGTGTGAGCTCCCAGCGAATTTGCGAAACAATCAGCATTGTAGCTATAATATTTCTAGATGCTCTCGTGAAGGGAGCATCAGTAAACTCCGCGAAACAATGGAATAAGAAATCACACAAAAATAAATGACCATGGCAACAGAGCTTCATCGGTGGAATCTACTGATAAAAAGCGCTGTGCTAGTCTCAATTCTAGATGAAAACGCAATGGATTGCGTGCAAAACCGTCTATTTTATAAATCTGATCTAATGAGAATTCCGGTTTGTTCAGAAATTGTTGATAATTGTGAGTTTTCAATTGAAAACCAACAAAACGTGATCGCCCGCAATACACGCCGCGCATCAGGGGAATTTGCCGGCGCGTTTTCCGCCTATTTTCAAGCAGACATTTCCGGCTTTTAAGAAACTTATAGGGTAGAGGTACGAGGCTCAGTGCGGTGTTTTTATCTCTCTTTTATTTTTGCGCATTTCCAGCGCTCGGAGGCATGCTTTCATGATTATCGATTTTTGATAGCTCAATTTTTTTGGTCTCATAGATTAAATGCTCTGGAAAACGGCAAAGCTTTTCTCAGTTCATTATAAGCACATTTACAACTTTTTAATGTAAACAGTTCATGGCTAAAACTTTTTCAAACATAATAAATCGAGAGTTATTTTCTGAACTTCATTTAAAGCTATTTCAGGAATTATTAAACCCTTTTTTTAACTCGATCTAAACTCTTTTTTTTCTGCCGTCTTCAACCCCTTTCAAGCTACCTTTCCACAATTCCAAATCCTCTTCAAACTATGAGCACTTTAAAAAATTAAGCTGAAAAATCACTTAAAAGTTGCAATCACAAAATGTTTATTTTGGGGTAAATCAAAAGTTCTGCAGGCGCATTTGCCGAGCATCACTCTTGAGAGTTATGGCATTGTGAAATATTAAAACACAGTTTCCGAAACTTTTTCCTGTAATTTTTGAAAAAGAAATTCAAATAAAAAGGCACATCGTTTTAATTTCTAGTAATGAGCTGCTTCAAAATCTAATAAATTGAATATTGTCGCTAGAATATTAACTTTAAAGCGGGGCGCTGGACATGAACAACGTCTATAAGAACTGATGTCGATGATTTATTATTTCGACAAAGGCTTCCATTTGGGCGAATGTCTCGTCTTCGTCTTGAATTCGTCATACGCAACTTTTTTATGTCGTAAGACGAACGAAGACGACATTTTGCCTTCGTCTTTCGTGGAAGCTTTAATTTCGACATAAAGGGTTATTAAAGTGAACTGAAATGCTTGGCTCGATGAGGTAATTTGATGGCCGAAAAGGCAAAAACTGAGTGCCAGAAATATGCTTTCCCGAAGAAATTTAAAGGGATATTTATAGACAAAACCTGCAGAGATGAGCTTCTTCAAATGTAGTTCTCTAGACCATCCGATTATACTGATTATTCTGATTATTCTGAACGATTAGCTGAGAAATTTTATTCATAAATTTGTTTTTTTGAACAAAACTCTTTTGCTCTTTTTGTGTTATTTTTTTTATAAAATCCAGATGGTGGGTGGTCGATGCGAATTAATAATAGCATGCTCTAAATACCCTGCTACTACGTCAAAACTTTCGCCGGTCTTTCCCCCAATCCCCCCTATTTTTAGGCTGCTCCTATTTCGGCGTCACAACGAATTAATGAATTTATTGGAGCGAAAACGGTGACAAATAGATGCAGAGCAGAGCATTCTTCGTTTTGGAAGAGCATTAAAAGTATATAAAAGAGTTGTTGTCGACAACAACTGTTCACTAAGAGTTAATTTTATCTGTCTTACAAGCTATTCTTGTCTTATTTCATTTCATCGGATTAGCTGGTGCATTAGTTGTGTGACTTCTTAGAAAAACTTGACAAACGGGCAGACACCGGGCGGGCTTGTGAAAATCTATTAAATTGAAATTATAGCTTCAAAAGTGGCTGAAAATTATAGATCTTAGTCAGTTTCCTATAAAAATTTAGTAAATCGACACCGGAATACAAGTCCGTGTTCAGCATGCTGGGCCGACTATACTGGCAACGTCAGGTTATTTATTCTGTCTGAAAGCAGTATTATCTAAAGGCTTTATAGCGTTTTTGAATCAATAAAACTCACTGAGATCTATAATTTCAAACAAAGAAAGTTTCGAGCCAGCATGGACGAAACCTGGTTTTTGCTCGGTAGTTTTCAAATAAGCGCCTTGTACGCTGAATGCATTGGGCAGACATTCTGGGAAACCAAGGTCTCAACAAAGTCCGAACGTTAAAAATTAAGTACTTTAGGCAAAGGAAAAGCTAGGAAGAGCTTCGCGTCAGATGATGATCAGTGTTTGGCTAGTCTGCGCCCGCTTTTAGCAGCACTACCGAAAAACGGACCTTTTGAGTATTTGAGCCCAAAACTAGTTGTTACTGTCGAAAAATCGTTGCTCCCCCGTTTCTTTAAGTCATCTGCTTCGCCGCTGTTTCGTGACTAGAAATTACGGTGTATATTTATAAACCAGACGGTTTACGCTGCCAGCGAGATTTTTATAAGGTTTCCATTTGGGCGAAATTCTGGCCGTCTCGTCTCGTCTTCGTCTTCGTCCCGTCTGACGCAGAGATAAGCATTGTGTTGGAGCACATGCACAAATTTTTTATTGCGTAAGACTGCAAAACAAACTGAAAGACGAGCAAAGACGAGTAGACGAAAAACGAGATGAAAGACGACTTTTTGTCTTCGTCCTTCGTGGAAGCCTTAGTTTTTTACATAAAGGAATTTAACACTTGCACCTTGAGGCAACTGAAATTTACTGTAATTAGAAGCCACGAGCCTAAGACAATGTCCGAATCTAGATTAGGCATGCCTGCGCGAAACATGTGTTACCATACTTTTGGCGCACCCTGTAATTAGAAGCACGCACCGCGCGCGTGTCTCAAGAGAGTTCTAGAGCTTTCTGGAATATTCTGGAATGGTTTAGAAACTTTGGAAAACAATGACTATCAAAGTTGTAGTTTTTCAGCAAAATGTTGACTGTTTATATCGTTATAAAGACAGTTTTGTAGATTTCATGTGCATAGTTCTACAGTATCCCAAGTACCCAGCGACCTCCTAAAGATATGGTTGCGAAGCGCTCGAGTGGCCATGACTCCATCCCGCATATCATAGTAGAAGTACCACGTTCGTTTGAGTTATTCAAACAAAAACGGTCCTGGACAGACAGAGAGACGCACTGACAGAACTATTTGCTTAATAATGAGTAGAAATATGAAAGCGTTAATCACAAGGAGAAGCAAATAGAAATAATAATACGACTTTAAGCGCGGTTTTTACTTTTCCCCCTTAAAATCATTGTGGTATGTAAGGCATCCACGAAAGACGAAATATGAGCGTCTCGTCTCGTCTTCGTTTGCGTCTTCGTCTTGAATTCGTCTGTCTTGCCTAATTGTAAGTTTTCCGTTTATTGAGTAAGACGAATGCAAGACGAACTGAAAGACGAACAACGAGAGGAAAGACGATTTTTTGTTTCCGTCTTTCGTGGAAGCCTTAGTGGTATGTGCATTGTGTTCTTGGCTACAAAATATAATAGTTTTCTGTAACGTTATCTAATACTAAAAACTAGAAAATTATATTAAACATTTAGTGAAAATTGGAATGATTCACATGCCCAGGTACCCATGCTTGTCAGAGTTCCATCAGTTTCACGGCAAAGAAATCTAGAAAGAGGAAACCAGAGGGTTTTCAAGACATAGTTCAAAAATTGATAGGTGCGCCACCGTGAAAAACAATTCGGGTGTCTCGGAATTTATCACGCAGCGTGATACACTATTAGTGTCTCACATTAGTTGATCAATTGTTTCGATCAAAGGTCTTCACAACCCACGTTGGAAGAAGTGCACCGGCGTCGCTTAAACAACGCGAAACTAGTGCAAGAAGAGCGCTCTACTTTTGTATTCTTGACGAGAGCCGCCAAATAGAATTTCTAGGACTAGTGGCACACGAGGCATTTGTAGACAGATCGTGCGAAAATCACCAGAAACCCCACATTCTTCGAGTGTTCTCTTGCCATGATGCTTAGCACTCCTCCGCGTTTGTTTCCTTTTTCTCTAGTTCTCCAGCCAAAAATAGTAAAGAAGTGATGGAAAACACTAAAAAGGAAGGTCACTTTTCTCTATATCTCTCCCTCTCTCTCTCTCTCTCTTTTTCTGTTTCATATCAATCACCTGATTTCCGATCATCGCCATGCCTTTTCTCACTCTTCCCCGTATTTTCGCTGTTTCGTTTTTTCAGTTTGTTTTAAGATATTTTAGTAAGCGGGTGGCACTCGCTTTCCGGTTTTTGAAGTGATAAGCGGTTGGAGAAGGCAAAAATGATATTGTTTTCAAAATGGCTCTTCACAAATTGTTCTTTTTTCTTGTTTGCAAATATTCGACGATGAAATTGATCTCTTCATTATCAGATATACTGCCGCGTTCAAAGTTGATTTCCAGGAGAAATTTCCTGGAAAAACGCTGTCCAGAGCTGCCATTTTTTTCCAGATTTTCCGGAAACTGTCGCAACGAGTGTTACCGTAGTTTGCCTCTTTTTTCGAGATCTTCAACGATTTCTCCGTCAGAATCCATCATTTGAGGAGAAATATTCAAAAATAACAGCCGAATATAGCAAAAAAAAGTAAAAAAAATTACTGGAAAAAATTGCGTTAAAAAAGAGCGGTGAATCGCGCGACGGTCGGTGGTCTCGAAGGGAAGAGGCAAACTACGGTAACACTCGTTGCGACAGTTTCCGGAAAATCTGGAAAAATGGCAGCTTTGGACAGCGTTTTTCCAAGAAATTTACAAGCTAGTCGGCTAGACGCCCCGCGTTTCGGCAGTTCACGCCTACCTTGGACATCTGGCTCTTAAACTATGTGGCATCTTGATTCGGCTGAAAATTTCAGCTTAGCGGATTCAGAATAAGAAGCTAGGAAGGCCTACATTTTGAAACATTTTAGGCTAAGATATGCTTATCAAAAGGGCCCATTTGCATTGACAGTCTTATTATACCACCGCCCCCCCCCCCACTTCATATTGTCATACTGTATCCACTTTTTCATTCTTTTCAAAGCCCTGATCTTCATATTGTGGCTTAAAAAGTGGCCCCATCTCACCAATGAATCGATGAACAGTCGCTACTAAATCTTCCACGAAAGACGGAAACAAAAAGTCGTCTTATATCTCCCCGTCTTCCGTCTCGTCTCCGCTCGTCTTGCATTTGTCTTACGCAATAAAAAAGTTGTGTACTGCGTACACAATGTTTTTTACTTGACCAACACAATGCCTATCTCTGCGTCAGACGAATAAAAGGCGAAGATTAGACGAGACGAGACGAGACGGTCTTAGTTCGTCTTTCGTGGAAGCCTTAGTCGCTACTAAAAGTACGGTATTGGAATCTCGTATTTCTATTAAAATTTCTAACTGTAATCAAGTTCATCAATTGAGCAATTTTTTATTCCAATTCTTCTAGATCTGAATATTCGTTCAGTATATCGAAATGATCAGTGCATTCCATGAATTCATGCAGCGCTGCCCAAAGCAGACGAAAGATGCCCAAACTCTGGCATCAGGGCCAACAGCAGTTACAAGTACTTCGGCCTTTCCGTTCCCACTACCTGCGCAGAATTATCGGAATTAAGTGAGATCTATTCAAGCTCTTCCAGAAAGTTAGATGGCTCAGACTCGCTTGGAGAACTACAGAACAGGCGCTGACAATTTGAAATTGATAGAACCATTTCCAGAATCTCTGGATTACTATGCGCTATCCTAAATGCTTGTTTTGAAACAGAAATCGTGTTTTTTGAATGACGACGAATGGGACTGTTAAGCTAAATATCTTAATGTAACGCTGGCGCCCACTGAAAACTACGAGCAAAACATTTTATTTTCGATGTTGATGACGAAACAAGGATTATCCCCCCCCTCCACCGCCTACTTCTTTCATGTAGATTGCTTTGAGCTGTCCAGAGCTATTCTTAAGGAGGACTTCCGATTTAGTTGACGACGCCCATGAGAGGCGCTCAAAAACCATCGAGATTTCGTGAATGCGACATTTCTAGCTATGTTTTCCGCATTTTGTAATTATTCCTGTGCTGAGTGTGATTTCCGGAATTTGGAATATATTAAATAGGCGAAGTGCGGCTTCTCACGAAACCGCGACATGGGCGGCAGGGCGCAGCAAGCACCTGTGCCGTCTAAAGAGGCACACTGCCGAGCAGAGCTCTGACTTTCATTAGGGCTGATTATTATTTTTGATATTCAAAATTTTTGCGCGCCTTATAGAAACCGAGCATGGAAAACGGAAGAACGGTAAGCCGTGAGATGATTACGAGAAAACGGATTCTCCGAATTGGAATACTCGGAAAACCTTCAAAGAATTTTCCAAAACCGTCGAAAAAGCTTTTCAGCTCAACAATTTTTAAGAAATTATAAAAATGCGCAAACCTTCGTCCCTTTAATTTTCTATCGTTTTGAATTGCTCACTAGACTATGTAGATTTTTAGTTTCGTTTAATTTCTGCTTTTTAATTGAATATTTGTATGAATATAGAGTTTTATTAAAGTATGGAGAAGCATAAAGTGTGAATTCATAAAAGGATTCATAAAAGCAGAGCGATATACTGTGAGTTTGCGTGCGCATCTTAGCAAAATAGTAAAGCAAAAATTCAATGCTTTTTATTCTATTTTACAATTTTCCGCGCAGTTTTTTGGGCACACGCAATAAAAATGTCTTAATCTTCCAATTTTGGGTTGCGAAACCTTTTCTTTCTAAAGTCCTCCATACAATATCCACCGTGCGCCTTTAATTCTTACCGTATTCTTCTGCCGCCAACGCGGCAATCTGACAACCCCTTTCTGCTTTGAATTTCTTTCTGGTTAACTGCAGGAATCCACGCACTTTTGTTTTTTTCCCGCCGTCTTCGCCCCCGCCACATACAGAATGTATTGACTTGCAAAATACTTCCACCCCCCCCCCTCGTATTTTCCTAGCTGCTTCACTGCTTCATGTATTGTAATTTTCTCGATATTTCTGCTCTCTATCAGAATTATAGCAGCTCACTCCGTTTCCTCAACGATGAATTTTCAGATGACAACACATCTACCGAGTACATCACAGAATGGCGAGGAAATATCTGCCGAGCAGTTTAACACGTAATTTTTTAAAGTTTATTTTCGGAAACCTAGAATCATGCTCTATTTTATCAGCGTTTTCCAAAATCAGAAGCGTAATGTTTTTTTAGAATATTCCACGAACGCCATATCATTGTTTTGGATTGCCGGTCTAATGGAGATTCGGTGAAACGAGCTAATCGGTGAGTCTCAAAACTATTAAAAGCTGAAAAAAATGTTTTCTCCAAACTTCCTGAAAATCACCTATTATTTAATTAACATAGAAAAACAATCAAGTTTCTGCTAAAAAATGTCAAACCTGTTTCACCTGTATTCGAAAAATACGAAATTTAATAATTTCTAAGCGATATTATTTTAAAAGAACTCTCGCTGCATATTTTTTAAAACAGAAATTGACTATGTCACTGCTTGATGCATTAAAAAAATTTTCACATACCTCTAAAACGATGGTAAGAAATTATATCCCCGTTAGAAGTTTAAAATTTAAAAAAATAAAATTGCCCTCTTGGCCATGAAAAAGGTGAATCGGAATTTTGAATTGCAAATAAACAAGTAACATCAAAATTCTACCAGAAGACAGAATGAGCAAAGTGGAGAGCTCCGACAAACCATTCTGTCTGTCTCTCTCTCTCTCTCTCCCTCTCTCTCATTTTTCTGTCACAATTAGATTTAGTTTTTTAAAAATGTAATTTATACCTTTCTATTAGATTTCAGGCCGATCCTTGGGGAGGAAAAACCGAAAATAATATAAAGTGGCTAAATATTTTCCCCTCACTTTTTAGTCGAGCACAAAAGACCACAGATCTCTAGACAATGTGTTCTTAATGAATACAACGAAAAATATCCCAAATGCTAGTGCTTCTTAAAGAAAGCTGATCTCATTAGTCTTCTATCATATTCCAAGGATTCTTGATTGCGATTAAACAATCTCGGTGTAGATTCTTTTGCAGCCTACGCCTACCAGCACTCCTTCAACGTCGTTTAATGAGCGGAACAATGCGACTTGCCACGGTACCAGATCTAAAAGAATTGAATGTATGTTAAGAGAACGACGATGAATCCTTCTCTCAAATTTTAGTCTCCAAACAATTTCATTGAATGTATCATTTAACAAGGATAATTAATTAATTAATTGAGAATCATAGATTTTAATAATTACATGTCATTCTTTCAGAATCCTCCTGATTTATGCCCGGACGTGCTGCTTATCCCGGGAGAAACGGAACAAGACGAACAACTCTCAACGGCTTTAACTCGAAATTTAAAATCTAATAATTATCGCCATTTTGTGTTAAGCGAGCCTGTCGAAAATCTTCTTACCCATTACCCCAACCTTCGCGATGCAGCTGATGAAAACTGGAATACCACGTTCCAAATGAACTCGATGCCGGGTCAAGGAAATGGACAACAGTTATCTGGAGGACCTTTACTTAGCTTGAAGTATGTATTTCTTTTTTCTAAAACTATCGAATATATGCTCATAATTCAGTATTATTAATCTTAAATGTCATTTTCATAAGTCTCTATTTAGTCAACTACGGCTGGAAGGGGGAGATCAAGGTGGAAAACAGCGCGCCGAATTCCCGGTGAAGTTAACGAATTTTTTATTCCTTGGTAACGCGGAGACGGCTAAGAACCGAGATATTTTAAAAAAGTAAGCATCTCTTCTTTTTGAAAGAAAATGTATCCTCTGATTTTAGGTATTCTATTTCGCATGTCATCAACGTCACTTCAAATCTACCAAATAATTTTGAAGATGATCCAAATATGCGATACTTGAGAATATCAGCTGATGATAACGCTTCGCACAATCTAACAAAATTCTTCTCAGGTTTGTTCACGGTTTTCGTTGAGGTCCCACTATTTTCTGAAAAAGAATGGTCCTTGGAATTAGAATCGGTCCTATTGCAGGAGTGCCACGTACGCACTTTGCCGATTTTTCTTCTGAATGTTTCTCGCCAACTTCAGAACCTCCAGATATAAATGTTCTTTTTTTGTGGAGAACATTCACAATACGTTCTAGCTATCATATTCAGGCAAAAAATATAATTTATATCATTGTATGCGAGGGAAATTTGGAGAAAAAACATTTTTAAAAACTGTAAAAGTGGCGGGGCTTATTTTCTAGGCATTTTTTCTTACTAGAAAAATGTGTGGTTTCTTTCGATTCGGGGACTAATGGGGTTATTCATGAAAAGCTCAATTGCAGCTTTAATGCAAAAAAATACATATTAAAATGCAATCGTGAATAACATTAAAGTGGCATTTTTTGCATTAAAATGCCAATGTGCTATTCATGAATAACCACATAAGAATTTCACGAAAGGCGAAATAAAACCGTCTCGTCTCGTCTTGGATTCGTCTGACGCAGAGATAGGCATTGTGTTGGTATACATTCACAACTTTTTTATTCCGTTCGACGAACTGAAAGACGAACGAAGACGAGACCAAAGGCGACGTTTTGTTTCCGTCTTTCGTGGAAGCCTTATCGGGACATCAGCAAACGTGATCCGTTACAATTATGCATAATTATCACAAGAAAATGACTTTGATGAAGCAATTTGCTCATGTCGGGAACATTGCGTTCTCTCTCAAATATGAGCTGGAACGTTTAAAATAATTCTTTTACAGAAGCCATATCCTTCATCGATGATGCCCGTCATAATGATTCAGCATGTCTTGTGCATTGCCTTGCTGGAATTTCCCGAAGTGTTACGATATGCTTGGCTTACCTGATGAAAACTGAAATGTTAGTTTTTAAATAAATGTTATTCGAACTTCGATTTTTAGGTGTACACTCGACTCCGCTTATGAGTGGGTCCAGAATAGAAATGCGAGTATTGCTCCGAACTTTCACTTCATGGGGCAGCTCACTGACTATGAGAAAATGCTAGGGTTGAACAGCAATCGAGTTGGGGTAAGCTATATTCCTTTAATCAAGTAACAAATTTTTTGCTGCTCACGAGTAAGACATTGAAGTCTTTTCAATGCATTTTTAGATTATTTGTGTTCGTGTATAGTAGAAAATTGGTTTTTCTGAATTACACTAATAGATCTAATAGAAATGTTCAATATTTCGAAATTAGTAGGGTTTATTAATATTGTGAATGAACGAAATGAATATTAATTTTTAAAAACTTTAGACGTATCCTTCGTCAGCTCCTCGCTCTCCATCGTGTGCTTTAGAAGCAGCAGCGTCTCAAGTTGGTGGTCTTTTGACTCCACCCCCAACAAGTTGTTCAGCATCACCCCAGTCGAGTAATCACTCAGCTAAATCATTTCATTAGGAGGTACCTCCTTTAGTTTTATCCTTTTAGTTTTATCCATTTTCACAGCTAGATGTACAAAGTATGAATCTACCAATTATCTTATATAGCTGTCATACCATTGTGTTCCTCTTTCTTTTGGTATACTGATTTCATGCCCATGACTGCTATTTTTGTGCGCCTCCAAGTCCTTTTCTCTTGTGAAATGACACACTGATGCATGTTTTACCGATTCATTCAATAATTTTAAAAAATCTACGTGTCTTTATTGCTTCCCTTACAGTATAGTTCCCCATTAGTCTCTGTATCTTATTTTTCTACACCATTTGGGTCGGATGATGGGAAAATGGTGCAAAATTCCGAGTAAAACAATTTCCGTACACAAAATCGCAACATTTCTATTACCATGACTTTATTTTCCTGCCCTCAAACGCAAACCACTTCTTTCCTCCTTTTACACCTTACTTCTCAGAAATTTTACTGATGATATTTCTGTAACCCCCCCCCCCCAACCCAACCTCCTTCCCTTAAACCCCGATTCCACTTCACCCGTTTTTCGTTCAAACTAGAATCTGACTTTTTTCGAATGATCATTCGATTTCTTCCGTCAATTTCCTTTTACAAGTCACATTTCCGACTCCATGGTTGCAAAATGAAAATGTATCCCAACATTCGAAAGTTTCGCTTTTGTTTTTAAAACTTTAAATTTGGGTCTCATGAAAAACGTCGATTATTTTATATTCAAAGATTTTATTTATCAAAAAGAACGGATTAAATCGATAAAATATCAGAGGGAAAGTTTGCATCACACTTCGAATTAGCATTTAAGGGGCAATTCGAGTTAAGCCTCTGCGAGCGGAATAAAGTTGCAACCAGAAAAGGGGGGAGACAGCCAAAAACAAAAACGGCTGACAACCTTTGTTGCATGCTTTTAAGCAGAGATGCCAATACTTTTAAATGATTATTGAACTATAATTCGAGCGCTATTGATTTTCAATAATTTTAAATTAACGAATAAATCTTCTCACTATTCTTAAATTAAAAATGCTATTTATTCGAGAATTAACCACGCTTTTTTATAGGAAAAAGGTAGAGAATTGATCAAGAATTCGTTGGTACAATATTAGTAATAATTATTACGATTATGAGATCACGGATGGCGGCTTAAAATAAGTTGCAAAACACACAGTGAATGCTTAGACTTGGTTAAGAATAAACAACAAAGCCTTTTTATATTCAATGCCTCCTGGCAGAGCTTTCTCGGCAGCTCTGATTTTAGATCAATAATGATGCAACATCCCGGAAAATGTTTAAGCATTGCAGCTGGTTTTAATTCACACACATTCTCAAGTTTTTTTCCGAAAATTTGTGGCTGTCTCCGCCTTCCGTAGGACACAACTATAGTGAATTTTCCATACATCTGCATGAGGAGCACGGAATATTAGTCCAAATAAAGACTCTTTCAGCGAGACATGAGGCAAATTCTTCAAACGTAATTTCTGCGACATCGGGAAATCGGGAAACGTAAAATGATAAAACGATCAGAATTCGAGAAGCGCAGGAGCGGCGAAAATTTTCTGTATTTCAGGATTTCAGCGAAGTAGCGAAATTCATTGCCTATTGGAAATTCTCCTGTATTATATACCCGTATATATTTTTAATAAATAGAACAAACTTGTCCACGTACGTACCTTTGTGCCAAAATTTATTAATGGAAAACGTTTTTTTTTTTAATACCTCTGTTATATGATAAACACAGATTTACACGGGAACCTCAAATAGAAATCTCCTCAACTTTTTCTAAAACTTCGACCACAGGTACTTTCGACTACGGGAAATTCAGTACACATAGAGGCTATCTGTGCAAATTTCTGGAAATCGAGATATTTCGATCTGAAATAGGGAAATCCAACAAATGAGAACGCATAGTTACATTTTGGGAAAAATTAAAATATCGTTAGAATGCGCATGGATTTCTAAACGAAGGCTTTTTGCGCGAAGAAAAAACCAAAGAGACGCCGCGAAAAAAAAAGATAAATTAACAAGGATTGCTGTTTTGATTTGCGATGTTGTTTTGATTTTTGTTTTGCGCATATGAATCGTGATGGGACCCGCCTTTTAGAAAGTAGAAAGTACCTTTAAATGCTGTGACGTCATCGCGTATAAATGAAAAACAACAGCATTTATCCCAATTTTTCTCTGCGTAAAACTCAAATCTAATAGTAAGTATTGCGCTGATCGAGAAATATAAATTTCAATTTCTTTTTCAGCTTTTCGTTGCCTTCTTAAATGTAGGAATCCTCAATAATTCTTTAATTGAGTGTTGCAATGGAGCCAGATATCATAATCCAACGCTTGGTTTTCAGTTCTTTGGGTTACTTAATCTATTTTAATCCTACAGTAAGACAGACTCCAAATAGTAAAAGCGGGAGACTTCGCTCGTTTATTGTTAGAGTTCTAATGTGAAAGGATAAAACGATTTGTTGAAAATCAAGTTTTATTAGTAAAATAGAAGAACAGGAACAACTAAACAAAGAATAAAAAATTTAAAAATACACCTGGATACCAGAGTAGGGCGGAATTGGATTTTGGGAACTCGGAATCCGGAAAACGGAAAAAAAATTTTTTCACGGAATCTGGAATCCGGAAGACGGAATGAAAAAAACGGCGGAACCCGGAATCCGGAATTCCGCCCTTCTCTGATGAAAACGCCATATTGCGGAATCCGGAATGCGGAAAACGGAAACAATTTTCTCACGGAATATGGAATCCGGAAGACGGAATGAAAAAACGGCGGAATCCGGAATTCCGCCCTTCTCTGCTGGATACACACTATTGTTCATTATGCTACCCCGTGCAGAAGTCTTGATTACATCTTTGTGCCGAATTCTGGAATATTCCAGTGGGGCGACAGAACTTCCTGCCCCTTCATTGGTACTGTGTTTAAGGCTTCCACGACTGACGAAATAAGACCGTCTGGCCTCGTCTTCGTCTTCGTCTTGGATTCTTCTGACGCAGAAATAAGCATTGTGTTGGTACACATGCACGGCTTTTTTACTGTGTAAGACGAATGCAAGACGAACAGAAAGACGAACAAAAATGTGACGAAAGACAACTTTTTGTTTTCGTTTTTCGTGGATGCCTTAACTGTGATAATTTAACATTTGATGACGTTTCCACCACAAGCCGGGCTCCATTGCACAATCCAATTTTGACAACGATTTTTCAAAAAGTCATAACGATTGGTTTGGTTACTGTAGCTACAATAAGTTACAGTAACCAAATCCCCACAGTAATCGTTCTGGTACTTTGGAAACAACATTAAAAAGCGTCTTTATCAATCGAAAGAAGATAGGTGCCGATCGGTACGCGATAAGTATTACTGTGAATTTCGAACTTTTGAAAGAAGTCGGGCTACTGTAACTATTGTAGTTCTGAATGAATTAATATGGTAATCCATTGAGGTGCCAGATATTTTGCCAGATAGTTTGAGCCCAACTCTTCAATTCTGGAAACTTCAATTCTCCTGATTACTGTTTCTACCGTAATCTTAGAGTAATGCGACCTTCCAATGGTACTGTATTGAAGTGCAGGTAGAACAATGTGTAGAGTTTCGTGAAAATCGGCAAGAGCAGAACGGCTTCATAACTGCAAATTCGTTTAAAGGAGAATTTTGGATTTCGCCGAATTGAAAATAATTTTATTTAATAATTACCTTGCTTTCTCCGTTTTTTTGTTTGTTTCCCCAATGATTTCACGATTCCGTGCAAGGATGCGCGGAACGGAATTCCGAAGAATCAGAACATTTCCGGAATGAGACTCCGATTTCGTTGAATTGCGAGATAATTTTCAAAATTCATTTTTCAATTTCAAATTTCAGTTTTTGTCAAGAGATCTTTCAAAATCTGGAATTTCTAACCTTGAAAATTCGGAGTAATCCGGCAATTCATATAGTTCCAAAAAGGGCATTGCGCGCATTACCTTGCAATATAACAAGATAAGAAAAGAAGATGAGTCTAAGAAAATACCTTTCCACGAAAGACGAAATAAGACCGTTTTGCCTAGTCTTCGTCTTCGTCTCGTCTTCATCTTCGTCTTGTCTTCGTCATCGACTGGAATTCGTCTGACGCAGAGATAGACATTGTGTTGCTCAAGTAAAATACATTGTGTGCAATATAGCACACAACTTTTTTATTGCGTAAGACGAATGCAAGACAAGAGGAAAGACGGGACGACTTTTTGTTTTCGTCTTTCTTTGAAGCCTTACCTTCATTGACAACGTCCGCCAGAATCTTTGCAGTCTTCATCACTGGAGACGTCCCTTTCCGACTCTCTACTTTTATCGACAACTGGACCTTGTACAGAATCCAAATCCAGCAGCCAGAATTTCTTGAAAATGCTTAAAAATGTCTAAACTAGAGCATTTGAATTGGAATAGTTCTTATAAATATTATTATGATTGATGACAATAGCAACGAAATTCAAATACAAAGTGGAAAGTTGCACATTAAAATGACTAGTTTTGTATGTAGAAATTAAGCATGAATCGTCGAAGGATTCCGCAAAACAAGCCTAATCGAATACTAGTACAATGCTAGAGAACCGGACGGAAAACATCCGAAGATCAGGGTGGCGGAGTGGGGGCGGACGGACATGTTACGGTACGGGTCTATGCATCACAGAAGGGAAGGATCGTAGGGGGAAGGAGGGCAATATGATGGGTAAGGAATGCGCAAATGGTGTATTATTTGATTAATTTTTTGATGTTATGAAATCAAGACCCGAAGCAGAACATTGACATGTAAATACAAAAAAAAAGACAGAGTTATGTATGTGGGTCATCCGTCAAAACGCTGTGAAAATAAGCGGCCCAGAGGACTGATAGAGAGGGTATATTATAAGGAGAAGCAAGCGAAGCTGGTCGGGTGGTACTGTAGACAAAAGAGAATGACTGTTAGGAAACCAAAATGTTGAAATCCGAAAGCTGAAATTGAAGAATGCACACTTAATGAATCTTTCCTTATTATGGCAAATAGCTTCAATAAAACTCCACAAGTCAAGCACAATTCTTGTGGAAAACTTGGCATAGGCTTGTGGGATACTTGTGGAGTTTATGTGCTCTGTGTGTAAGGCTTCCACGAAAGACGAAGTAAGAGCTTCTCGTCTTCGTCTTCGTCTCGTCTTCGTCGTCGTTTTCGTTTTTGACTTCGTCCTGAAATCGTCTGACGCAGAGATAGACATTGTGTTTGTCAAGTCATTGTGTTGGTAAAATACATTGTGCACACAGTACACAACTTTTCTATTGCGTAAGACGAATGCAAGACACAATGAAAGACGAACGAAGACGAGACGAAAGACGACTTTTTTTAGTCTTTCGTGGACACCTGTGTGCATCGAGAAAACACTGTTAGGATCTCATTTTTTCTAACTTTAACTGTAAGACTGGAAAATACGGTAGTGGGAGGGTCTTTTTTGGGAAAACACAGCCGTCTTTAACTATAGGAACCCTATGGAATATTCTTGGCCACTGCTTTTATCTGGTGATTAGGCAATCGTACTCCCTAAGGTGCTCCTTTAATGAGAGTCGCCTACAGAATGTTATGATTTCAGCAGCTACTTTCTGTGAAGAGCACGCTTTTCTGAGCCGAAATTTGATGCCAAAAAGATGAATCACTTTTCCTCATTCCATTCTCTGTTTTGTGAAACATTGTTTCCGTAGTCATTCAAAACTAAAACTGAAAGCAGAATCACTGAAAATGAGCTTAGCAGGACGGATGAGCCGCGCAGCACGCAGAGCCAATTTTATGGTTAAAGGATTAATTGAAGCTTGAACCAATATTGTACCAATTTCGAGTCAAAGATTGAACAAAATATACGTGATGGTTAAGGAATGGCCATAGCAAGAGTTACCCGATAAATCGACAAGTGAATGCGGGATAGAATGGGTGAAATTAGATGAGATAATTGGGCGGGGCATAGGAAAACTTAAAAATTTCAGATGGGTTCCAGCTTTGCCTCACTTTCGTTCATTTCAGGCGGCTGGTGTTGATTCTGCAGAACGGCAAAAGTGAGAGAGTGAGGGAGGAATTGCAACTACTGGAATCTCAGAATCTACAAAGGACCATTGTCCACAGATGCGCTAGAAGAACGATGAGCTCTGCAGAGAGCTTTTGAGAAAGCTTATAGTAGGATCCATCATTCGACTTGTGTCAGACAACTGCTCTGTCTCTGGATATCGTCCCGGTCACGGAATCTGAGATGTATTGATTTATTTGCCGATAGAAATATATTATTCTTCTACCTTGTAAGGCGGTAAGCTTGGCTCTTAATCGACTGAGCACTTGAGACACCACTGTACTTTTTTTTGGCGCCACACATGTCGAACTGAAATGATTGAATTACAGATTGAAGGCATTATTGAGCTCGTCATTCTTAAATTGAATGCGCTTTAATAGACGGAACATAAGCCAAACGAAAAGCAATTGAACAGAGGGAAAACATTTAAAATACACAAACCGTCATGCCATGTTAACAGATGGAAAATTAAAAATAACCGCTGAAAAAAACGAAGGGAAACGCTTAAAAGAAGAAGTTTGGTGGGTGGTGATATGGTGCTCATTTGATGTGATGGCGAATGATTCCCAACGAGAGCCGGGTCTGATTCGGTAAACTTAAAAGCCGTTTCCTTCTTTGATCCTTCTCGAATCTGGCTGGCTAGAATGGCTTTCCAGGGTTGTGATAGCTGATAAGTGGTGAGGGGTAACGGGATAAAGCTCTAAGCTTCTATTCATACTGTAGAAAATTGGAAGAGGGTTTCACACACCATCACCACCCACCTCTGCTTTTGGTTTTAGTTGAATTTTTTGGTCCGGTGACTCATCGTACGGTACGCAGAATCCGCAACTTACTCGGCCGCGAATCATTTCACGAAGACGGCGACGGAAATAGACGGATGACATACAGAAGAGAACAAAATTGGCAACCTGAATTTAAAATTTGATTCGAATTTCAGCAATTGGCAATTCGAACCTTTCCAGTAATCAGCCAGGAGCCGGAAATTGGAATGGCGTACACCTTGACCCAATCTGGATGCAAATTGAAAAGCTCCAAAACAAATGGGAGCACCGATGGAATCTGAAAATAGTTTCCAGCAATAAGAAATCGCTCCGCTCAAAAATTGTACTGACATGAGTGATAAAATAGCAGCAGATGATGGCCAGCACGGTGAATGTCACTTTGATGTCCCTCTTCTGACGAATCTCCAGGTCCGAGAACTTGCGGCTGAAAACTCTGTAGATTGTTGAGAGCGATTGGTATATTAATCCGGAATCCCTGGTATCAATTATGGCTACATTTTGGCTTTTATGATTACTTCTAGCAGACTACAAACCGAGTGAAATGAGCAATTTGAATACCAAAGTCTTATGATAGAATGGGCGGGAAAGCATGTCTCCAGCTCTGTTTTAGGGTAGTTAAATTCAGTTCAACTGGTCTCCTCTTACTTTGAATTTTCATCTTTTGTTTCTTCTGACCGAAAATTGAAGTATTCAGATTTGCGGAGCATGTAGACGATGAGCATGTTGAATATGAAAATTCCAATTGTTGGAATCACGACGCCAAACATGACTTGAAGCACTTTGAAGATGTTGATCATTTTTTTAACCCACATGGGCACGTCAATTAGCTGAAATGCGTTGTGCTTCAAGCTCCGCGCCAAATGTGGAAAGTGTTACAACTCACTTTGTCTACATTGACTGGCGATCCGTATAATTTTGTTCCATTTCGAATCATGGCATAGCCATATTTATACTCAAATGTATGGAAGAACGTGAGGAATAATGAGCCGACTACTATTGAGAAAATGAGGAAGAATACGCGAGAAGTTCGCCAATGGTAGCGGAAGTGAATTGGAGAACGGATTCCCATGTACCTGGAAACAGACACTTTTCAGCGAAACTCAGCGAAATTCTCCAATGAGTTTTGGCTACACTTTGTGCTAAAGTTGTGATAGAATTGTAGAGATTTGTTGCACAGTTTTACCTTTCCACTGAAACCGCCAAGATGAGCCAACTGGTTATGCATGAGCAGAAATTGGCGAGGAAGATTGTCCAAGTGTTTGAGGTGAAAATGAACTTTCTGAACCAGTCTGACATGTACATTGGGTACCAAACACCAAGGGAATTCGGCAGCATTGTGAAGAGAAGAATAATGTCACATATCGCCATCGCTGAGAGCAGAATATTCGCCTGAATCACACACTTTGGAGTGCTTCGAAGAGCTGGTTGCACTTGTGCTAACAAGGGAACTGTTTTTAGATAACGTTTGAGAATTTTATGAAAATTGGTACACAGACACTTTCGAGCATGCTGAAAACCATGGCAAACTTTGTTTTTGCCTAAAACTCTCCAGAAGCTGAATATTCGCATCTGAAGTTCTCCCCCCATCTCGGGACCTCACTCTTCTCTATGCTTCCATATCATCCATTTCCGGGAGCAGCGGTGGTGTAGTGGCAGTGGGATAGTTTGGAACCCTGGGGTCCCAAGTTCGAACCCTACTATGGTAAATTTCTTTTGCTTTTTGTAATTTCATTTTCTAGAGGTCTCCAGAGCACATTGGTCTCGAATGGAACTTGCAGAATTCTGAAAAAGGGTATATGAGTTGTGTTTAATTGTTTTTTGATCTCAAAGGCTTCTACTTTAAACTTTAGAAAACAACAGAAATTTTCGGCTTGGAGGATGGCTTGGAGGCTTGGAGGCTTGACGGCGTCAATTGCTGTCGTGTCTTTCCAAGTGCTCCAGGAGTCGACGATCAAAAGAATATCTTTGGGCATAGACGAATCGAAAACCACTTTTTCGAAGAAAGTCACCATGTTGTTTTTAGTCATGATGTGACTGGAATGGCACGTGACTTCCAGATTTGATGCTTTAAAAAGAACTTTCTTGGGAAATCGGCCTTTGGGTTCTTTCAAATTAATGAATAATTTGGGGTGCATTTTTCCCGATGCGGAGATCAAGGGAAGTACTGTGTATGAATGTGTAGTTGAAGAGACATTTCCAACAACACAGTGAACATCTTTGGATCCGGTAAAAGTAAGAGTCCGAGCTGTGTTCATTTCGAGCTGGAATCCACTCTGATCAGCATTGTAGATGCTGGATGGGTGTTGGAAGTGTTGGTTGGCAGAATTCAATCCTTCTCAATCTGATCGCGAGTCTTGTATCGAACGGTAGACACAAATTTCGTGATTTTCCTGGAGGAAATTCTGTACATTTTCTTCCATCCAGCCAGCCAACTATCCGATCCGACAAAGTTTCCAATGCAAATGTTGTTCTTCCTTATGATGTCAGCAATAAGATAGCGTAGAACGTTATCATGTAGGATTTTCATGGTGGCTTTCTTCGAAAAAGTGGTTTTCGATTCGTCTATGCCCAAAGATATTCTTTTGATCGTCGACTCCTGGAGCACTTCGAAAGACACGGCAGCAATTGACGCCGTCAAACCTCCAAGCCTCCAAGCCATCCTCCAAGCGGAAAATTTCTGTTGTTTTCTAAAGTTTAGAGTAGAAGCCTTTGAGATCAAAAAACAATTAAACACAACTCATATACCCTTTTTCGGCATTCTGCAAGTTCCATTCGAGACCAATGTGCTCTGGAGACCTCTAGAAAATGAAATTACAAAAACCAAAAAAAATTTACCATAGTAGGGTTCGAACTTGGGACCCCAAGGGTTCCAAACTATACCACTGCCACTACACCACCGCTGCTTCCGGAAATGGATGATATGGAAGCATAGAGAAGAGTGAGGTCCCGAGATGGGGGGAGAACTTCAGATGCGATGAAAATTCAGATGAAACTTCAGATGCGAATATTCAGCTTCTGGAGAGTTTTAGGCAAAAACAAAGTTTGCCATGGTTTTCAGCATGCTCGAAAGTGTCGGTGTACCAATTTTCATAAAATTCTCAAACGTTATCTAAAAACAGTTCCCTTGTAAGAACTCACCTCATTTCTCATATTTCTACTGAGAAGAACACATAAATTGAGGACGTTTCCAATCACTCCTAAGCAGAATTGAAAAGGGAACACATATTTATTCAGAGTCACATAGAGGCCTGGAGGTACCAGGGTTAGTAGCGCTGAATCATCGCCTCCGTGGTCACGACGCTGAAAATGTGCAGAATAGACGTGCAGACGGTTCCTCCCTGATTTTCAAGTGAACACTTGCAGCAGAACACGAGAACTCACAAATTTGTCCACCCATTTTGAGACGTCGGCGTTGAGGAACTCTTCGCTTTGCATCCTGAAAAAATTGAGTTTTTTTTGGAGAGCAGGAGATTCAGTTTTGGCTCCGAATTCCACGGATCTTCCCCCGGAAATTGGAGAACTTTTCAGTTTCCCGTGCTCTAACTCTTCTGAATTTACGACACTTTTCCTATTTAAATGATTTCCTTCAACGCCGTTTCCGGCATCTGATAATGCTGCTTTTCATTCGTTTCGAATTGTTTAAACGGCGCTATAATCGGCCAAAATAAAATAACTTTTACCATGAATGGTCTGGAACCAAAGACGAATTGAACCTATCCTCCGTATAGTAATCACAAATGTTCGAAATGAGTCCGCATACAGCAAGAACGTGAGCCGCAGCCTCTGGCTCCATTTCACATAGAGACTAGAGTTCCGATCAATTATACACGAAAAAGAAAAGGGTAGACGTGAGAAAATGGATGGAGAGAATAATAATAGTGATAATAAAAATAATACGACGTCAGGCGGTTTATGCGCTGCTTTTCTATCTGTTTCTCTGTTTCAGATGACAAGAAAACGCGGCGAGAAATCGGAGACGTCGTCGGTGGGTAGGTGTTGAAGAGGAGCAGAAGGAATAACGGCGATCCGTAGACAAAGTCAGGAAAAGTGAGGAAATGAAAAATGAGGAGAGGAGGAGCCAATTAGAGAGCGAAAAATAGCGAATTTGGTCAACAACCTGCGTCGATTGGGGACGTTTGGGATGGCCGCAGTGCACGTTGCTTCTCGACTACACGAGACTCGATGAACAATGGACTTTGTTTCAGCCGTTTTGCAGTGGCGGCGGGGGTATTTTGGAAGCAAAACTCATGAAATCGAATTCTGGTGAATTCACAAATGTTGACGAAAGAGGAAATGCAAAGTTCCGAAACCAATCGCGGGCTTCATCATTCTACTTTCTATACAACCCAAATTCGGAAATAAAATTTGGCAAGTCGCAAGCTGCCGTGTGACAATAGGCAAGTTTCACGGCAACTTGCCGTAAGTTTTAAGGAACTTTCTTCGAGTTAAGCTTTTTCAGTTTTTAAAGAAATAAAATTCAAAAAAATGCTTTTAAAAAAATTCGATAAATGAATTGAATTATACAAAACTCTGAATATTGCAGTTTTTGAACTCTACTGGCTAATCCAGCTAACCTCCATTGATTCTGTGTATTGTAGCTATAATTTTGAAGGTGTAGTGGCTGGAAATGCATCGGTTTCAAGATGCCGCGCAGCTATTTCATCTTTGACAAAACAAAACTGACTTGATTAGTTCAAAAAAGGAAATGCAGTGAAACAGGTGGAATTTCAAGTAAAATACGCAAATGAGAAAACGCTTGTACCTACTATAATGGAAGCGTCTGGCTTTCTAAAGAAGGATGAAAATAGAAGATTCTCAAGTTGTCCTAAGGATGCTCAAAATATTGCTCAAAAATGCGAAAATCACAAAGGACCACTTTTAGTCGAATTCTTGCCTGAATCTTTAAAATATTGGTTTAAAATCCGGAACTGTGCGACACTTCACGAACTCGAAATGTTATTTATTTGAATCCTTATCAAATCCCACATTAAAAGAGCCATTGAGCACTCTTAAATGCACTCTTAAAGTGCTGCACATTTGATATAAAACGAATATTCGTGGCCACGAACGAATTCCAGTAAATCTCTGTTCGGTGCCCTTTACATTAATGAGAGAAGCATTCGCAAATGAATTCTGATCTTATCACCGATAATAATTAATCCCCGCCAAAGGAAACAGTTGGGGGATCCGAAAGGAGGCGAAGAGCAGATTTCAGAGAGTACGGTGTCCACAAAGCGCGTTCATTCATCTGTTTGCTCACTTGAAGGACGCGTTTTGCATGCTAGAACGTGAAATATAGAAATCTCATCGCGAATTCATAGAATCTGGAAGAGGACGAGGAACGTGGAATCAGAAGGCTCACGGATTTGAAGATTTCAATAAATTCGCAACACTAAACGTAAAGGTTGAGTTTGGAAAAAGAGCACAAGGACCAAAAAATAGATGAAGCTTCCAACTCGAAGCTTTTCAGATTCCCTAATATGACTACCAGCCCTATATTGAAGAGAATTGCATTTTTAGTTTAATTAATCTGAAATTAAAGCAACAGTTCCGAGGTGTCTTTATACTAGGAGATTAGGAGAGTTTTAGCCAAAAAGCACTGCACTTCTATCTCATTGTCGAAGAATTTCAGACATCAAGAAACGAAAAAGAGCAACTCAGGGGTGTGTCCGTGTTAATTATAAAAATTAATTGTGAGAATGGCCAAATAATAGAAAGCTCATAAATCTGATTTCAGAGTTTTTAAGCGTGAAAAAAACAACGAGAAAACATAGCGTATTGGTTTGGACACTACACATTAATATAATAGAACGAAGTGCGCCTCTATTCTGTATTCTACTCTGCTCGCAATGAAAATGGAATAATTGAATTTTCAATTAGAAATATGAAAGAATACTTAACGATTTTAAGCAATCTGCTGATTCCCTTTCGACTGAAACTCAGGGTTAATCAAGTGGACTTACTTGAGAAGCTCTAACATTTCTCTTCTGGTTTCCTTCGAATAATATCCGCGCTTTTTAGTTAGCTACAGGCTCAGGTTATCCCTATTCCCAATGGAATTTTCGGGCGCATCCTTAGAAAGGAGGCGGGGTCATCGCAACACATCATCTCCGTCTACAGCTATGCATTTTATGCATTTTATTGCACTTAACACCGGGTAACAAAGGTAATTTGAGGGCGGTTGTGTGCATCTTAAAAAGAGATTCTTTCACAGGAAAACTACTTGATTTGGCTAATGAGGAGAGAGAAAAATGGTGAGGGAAGGAAAGAGAGAGAGAGAGGGAGACAACTACTAGCCGAGCAACTTTCATCAGGCTCTTGAGGAAAATGCGATCTCTAACGAGCGGAATGATTCATAAGTTGACGATGATGAGTTAAAGAAGCAAAATGTCCAGAAGGCTTTTAGAAAAATGCAACTTTAGGAACGATGAGTTGCTCAAATACAGTCTCCTCCAATTCCAAAGTTCCAAGGAGTCTTCATGGAACTTTTATTGATTGATTATTTAAACAAGTTATGATAGTAGTCAAAAACAGTGTGTCGTTTCGAAAGCATTTCGAGAAATGTTTCTCGTTGATTTCTCGAGAATTTTTCGAGAATTTTTCGAGAATTTTTCGAAAAATTTCTCGAAAAATTTCGAAAATTCTAGAAAAAAAATTTCGATAAAAAATAATAATAAACTAGTTCGAACGACACTCCGAAATAACGCAAAGCGCGTTGTTTATCGTATTTTCAATCAAATAATTTTTCGCGATTTCTCGAGAAATTTTTCGAGAAATTACCAAAAAATTTCCAAAATTTTCGAAAATTTTCGAAAATTTTCGACAAATTCTCGAGAAATCAACGAGAAAAATTTCTCGAAAAATATCGAAAATTCTCGAAAAAAAATTTCGATAAAAAAATAATAATAAACTAGTTCGAACGACACTCCGAAATAACGCAAAGCGCGTTGTTTATCGTACTTTCATTCAAATCATTTTTCGCGACTTCTCGAGAAATTTTTCGAGAAATCATTTTTCGAAACGACACACTGGTCACGATCACTGCCAATGCACCCATCCCTTCAAGAAATGCATGTGAATGTTGAAGAGAGAGAGCGAGAGAGAGAGAGAGAGAGAGAGAGAGAGAGAGAGAGAGAGAGAGAGAGAGAGAGAGAGAGAGAGAGAGAGAGTTTAAGTATCTTCGCTGGTGGGTTCTCAGAAATTTAAAGAACCTCTTCACAATGGTAAAAGCGTATTTGCTGCAGACGCTGTCACAGCTCATTAGGAGAATTCAAACATCATTGCTTTCGTCGAATTGATGACTCATTTTGAGGCAGGTGCCCTTCTACAGTTTCCACCAAACTTGGCACAATTACATTTACAAAGACTTGCCAACTTCCTACCAAAAGCTGACCAATTTTTGGCTAAAAGTGGATAGGCCAGAGGCCAAGTCGAAAAACATGATGTCTTCAATGAAGACTCTATAAAAAAGTGAAACTAGAAAGAAGAGAGTTATGCGAAATGAAGGCACACTTTCTTCTAATTCAGAGAGCATCGTGGATGGAGCCCGAAAGCACAATGGACGTTGTTCGTCGTCAAATGGGTTTAGTGGAAACCATATGAGAATTCATAAGAAGTGCTGAATTTCAGGCTTCACAAAATACTCAAGTATCTCTTATTAACCGTACACATCCTTAGCAAGCTTGAGCTGTTCCAGCTCGATATCACTTTCAGAGAAATGAGCATGAAATTCTATAATAGGTGAAAAGGAGTTTTCGAGAATAACCAATTTAAGTGTATTATTGGTATTATTGCCCGCTTTTTTTTTTTGAATAACTTACACAGAATTGTCCTTTACTATTCTGAATATGCGGTAGATTTCAGGTTGGTAAAGAGAAGAAAACGAAGCAGAAATAGAGCAGATATCAGCCGACGTCTTCTCCTTCTCCTTCTTCTTCTTCTTCTTCTTCTCCTTGTGGGCTCACCGAAATAATGAGCGACGAATTTAGAATCGCCGAAGCAACCGTGTTTTCTCCACGTTTTCTCTGAATATCTCTCCGATATTCCGAATATGTCAGCCGATATCAGATGAGATACAGAATAAAAACTTGAGCACGACGACGAGCTCCGCCTTGAATTGTTTGCATTTGGGTGGAGTAGGGGCCAGAATAAATTGGAAAATTTTCTCATTTTCGCGACACTTTCGTATTTAATCTCATCGCGCCTAATGTGTACAAAGGAGACGTATTTTTTTGTTTCGCGTTTCAGATTCATTCGAATGCCATAAAAGTATTTCGGCTTGACGCGATTTCATTAGAAAATGCCCCACACTTTTGCAGCAGATGATGATTAAGAAGTTAATGAGAAATGCTCAAATAACAAACGTTTCATTTGCGACATCTAAACGATTATATTGAATTTGATATGAGCGCTGCTCGAGTTGTTTTCTCCAAGTTTAGGGAGATGATGATTCAGTGTTTTGCTCTTTTCATCGGATTAGGTGCGTAGAAGCTACGGGAACAAGCTGGACCGATGCTTCCTCTGCGTGCCTCCGTTCATAATATGGAAATAATGGCTGGCGAAATAACTTGAAAAGTGAGCAATGGTGCTGTTTTCAGAAAAATGAGCAAAGCCACCAATCCGTTGAGCACGGAATTCCAGTAAATCTTTGATCATTGCATTTTCAGATCTTGGAACGCCAGTCTTTAATTAAATAATGTGAGAATAAGGCTTCAACGAAAGACGAAGACAAAAGGTCGTCTTGAATTCGTCTTACACAATAAAAAAGTTGTCAACACACTGCGTCAGATGAATTGAATTCGAGACGAAGACGAAGATGAGACGGCGAAATTTCGCCCACATGGAAGCCTTAGGATAAGAGCTAACAGAAGCGTGGCATCTCATTGTGCGGGGACAAACATAAAGGTTTCCGGGATATTTTGGGCAGAGAATGGATGCACACTATGCTCCAAACTTGATGACTTTAGGAAGAAATCTTAAACTTTCCAATGTAGGAAAATACAGATGCAATTCCGGGCTTCTTGAATGGATATCGGACGGTTTCCAAAAAAGAAACATGACATTCAATGAAAAGTGATAAAGATTTGTTTTCCAAAAGAAAAAGTCCATCCAGAACATTTTGAATAATTCGTTTAGAAGAAACACATAATTTACTCATTTTAAATTGATAAAAAGCAGCATACAGAGCATTTTTAAAGCACACCACTTCGTTTTTTCCAGCGACTACTTCAGTGAATCAGCTGAATTGAATTAGCGGAAGCATCCATGCACTCAAATTTGATAATTTCCGAAAGAAGTTGATCATTTTTGATGTTTATTCTACAAAACGCTGATTCTGAGCATTGGAGTCCATCCCTACAACAGACGGAGCTCTCCGCCCATTTTCAGCTAGCTTTAATGTTTGCAGTATTATGGAAGCAAGCTGGCTATCAGCATACGCCGAAATCCGACCTCTGTAGAGGCGTTTCAGGAATCAGAAATCTGGTTCTTTTCGGAATCTGAATCATATCGAATGCAAGCCGAAGCAAGGTTTTCACTCGTAAGCAGCCTGCATTTCATCCAGTACAAGGATCCAATCGTGGGACGCAGTGAGCACGGCCGTCATTCAGGCCAATCTCGGTGGAGATTTCTGAATGATATTTCTACGTGGCGTAGAAGATCAACAGCTGATTGCCTTCTACATATCGGGGGGGGGGGGGATCGGCACCCCGGCAGAGTCTCAGCTGGCTAATTGATATTCGAGTCATATCGGGTCGAAGGTAGCGCCCAATATTAAGGCTTCCAAGAAAGACGAAGCAAATCGGTCGCCTTTTGTGGAATCCTTTCGTCTCGTCTTCGTTCGTCTTTCAGTTCGTCTTGGGTTCGTCTTACGTCGTCAATTAAAATACATGAGTACCAACACAATGTATATCTCTGCGTCAGACCAATTCTAGACGATGACGAAGACAAGACGAGTCGGTCTTATTTCGTCTTTCGTGGAAGCCTTACCCAATACCCTCTGTGACCCGATAACTCCAACTTTGGCTTTGGCTACACAAAACTTGCTGCAAACAGCAACCAAAACTGCCTCACTCTCAGTCCTATCTCAAGGCATCGTTACCTGTGGTCCGCGCCCACACAAGCGATTGACGGATCGACTAAGTACCGTAAAACCTCTAATAGATTTGCACCCCTAATGAACTTGCGTCCCTCATAGTAGTGCTCTCAAAAAGACTCCACGAACAATAGTATTACATGCAATTCTATTTTAGTTTTCACGGTAACTAAGTAACTAAGTAATTGAAGTCTCCGAGAGAAGCCAAAGCGGTCAATCCCGGAAAATCTCGAGAAGCGATAACATGCATTCCCGGAATTCTTGTTTCTTCTTCTTCTTCTTTTTCGTCTTCAAATTATTGGTCTTTTGTTCGACTATCAATAACCAGCCGGAAATGCCTAATTCATTCCAATCTCAAATTTCAACGACTTCCTCCTTCTTAGCAACAGCAAGAACTACGGAAATTCGACTACCTTCCCTTTGATGCTTCTTCGCTCTTCTAATATCTGTTTGCACTTGGTGAGCTGGTGTGTCGAAATGTTTCAAAAGCAGATCATATTCAATATACGCATCACAGAAAAAAGAAAGGTGGGAAAGGTTGGAACTCGGCAAAAACGGCAAAAAGAGAGAGAGAGAGTGACAAGAAATGAATGATTCGCTGGTTCTAGCTCGCTTTTATTCTCCAATTTTCCCCCATTTTTTCAATGCATTTTCATCAGAAGAGTTTCGCATTTCCATCATTTCCTGAGAACTCTCGAAAATCTAATTTTCTGTCGGAAGTTTTCTAGTCCACACTCCAAAGTACTCGTCACTTAAAAGGTTATGCATGAAACTGTTTCTAATTATTCGAAAGTCTCGATTCGTTTTAGATATCGCGATCACCAATAACTCTGAAATCTCTCTCTCTCTCTCTCTATCTTTATTAAAAGATCTCTCCCAATCAGAAGTGTCTAAAAATGGCAAAAACAAGAGCTCTTTTAGAGCCTAACCAGATTGAAGTTTTCAGCACGTACAGGGTACTTGAAGCATCTACATATAGCTGTAATGTGAAAGAGGAGCGCAGAGTTGCCGGTGGCAGAACTCCCTACCGTCCTACACATTGCTACAATTGTCACAAGAACTTTGCAACGACACTCCGCAGAACGGGGCGCGCGTTCTTTAGCTAAAGCGTGGCGGGAATTTTTTAAAGGATTTTTTTACAGAGATCCCCCGCTAGTTTTTCAGTGTTAAAGTTGTTTTGCTTGGAGAGTTTTTTTTTGTTTCTCACCGATTTAATTATTACTATTTTTTTTAATTTAATTCCAAAGTTATTTTGGAATAAAGTTCCTCCTTGACTTGTGTATTTTTCTCCTTTTTATTTTTTATTGTTGAACCCAATACCCCGTAAATTACGTGGGCAGAAACTGCAGAATTGAAGGCTCAGCTCTGAAAAATTGCCGGGGTTTTCCTCTTGATTAGAAGAATAGAAGAATTAGAAGCTTCATGTCGTTCTGTATTCATTAAAATGAAAGCCGACTGGAATTTAGTCAATAATTAATATTAGAGTCTGGAATATATTCAACTCATGAGCCATACCGAATTTGAAATAACTGAAATTTCCACCTTTCCAGGTTTCAGTGCTCAGTGCTGAAGGGAGCTCTCTTGTCAGAGCTATAAATCTGTGGGCAGGAGTCGCATAAAAAAGTCGTTAACTGTAAAAATGTGGTTCTATTCTGACAGAATTCACTAAAAAGTCTTTGAAAAGGCCCAGAAATGTCTGACATTATGAAAAGTGTCTAAAGTTGGTGACAGCGAATTATTAGCAGAAGTGTGTCGTTTCGAAAGCATTTCGAGAAATTTTTCCGATAAATTTCCGAATAATTTTCCGAGAAATTCTCGAAAAATTTCGAAAAATCTCGAAAAAAAAATTCGATAAAAAATAATAAGAAACTATTATCGTCGTAAAAAAGTTCCGACATTTTTTCGAGTCGGGATTTGAATTTAGAGGCTCCGCCCATTCATCATCGTTGCAGCGCATTTGCTATGCGCGATATATGGGCGGAGCCTCTAAATTCAAATTCCGATTTTCGCGGGCTCGAAAAAATGTCGGAACTTTTTTAAGGCGATAATAGTTCGAACGACACTCCGAAATAACGCAAAGCGTGTACTCGATTACGAGCACTTCCAGTTAATTTCCCACATTTCATTTTCCAATTTCCTGAATTCTGATTTTAACACATCTCTCTAATTCTTCTTTCTCCCTTCCCCGGAGTGTGCTCGCTTTACAGCAGCACTCCTTCAAGTTTAATCTTATGTTAGTTTATGTTATCTTGTGTTAGTTTATATTACAAGTCAAAAGAACTCTTTCGAAAAAGGTCACAGCATTGTATAAAAGCGATCGCCTTTTGATCTTGCTGCAGCGGAGACCGTATGTCGCGGAGGACCATCTGTTCTGCTTTCGGTCACTAGCCCAACCCCCTTTTTTGTAATACAACCTCCGTTCTCGGACTGTATAAAAGAGCATTCCAAAGTGCCCTTTGCCATTTCATTTTCTATTGTGTTTTACTTTGTATTTTATAAGTATCGTTACTCTTTCTTTTTACTCTTTATAATATATAAAGGTTTAATTACCCAAGTTTGAGGTTACTGAGATATACAAGCATACTGTCCGAGTTCGGGAAAGGCGAGCAATTCTTCTACTTCTATCTCGATACACTCCACGATCCACAGAGGATCGTTTATAAAGCGCGTTGTTTATCGTATTTCCATTCAAATCATTTTTCGCGATTTCTCGAGAAATTTTTCGAGAAATTCTTGAAAAATTTCCAAAATTCTCGAAAAATTCTCGAGAAATCAACGAGAAAAATTTCTCGATAATTTTTCGGAAATCTTTCGAAAACCGCATTTTTCGAGAAATCATTTTTCGAAACGGCACACTGATTAGCAGCACATTAGGAAGCTAATTCATTGCTCAACGAGTTCTATAAATTATACGAATATCATTCAGGCCACGTAGCCTTAAAACAGAATCTACAGTACCGGCCATAAAGGTATTATATTGTCGAAAAACCATAATATAATACCTTTATGACCTGTATGTAGAATGAGCACCGGCAAGAATAAGAGCATTACGGGATGGAATTTTTTAGGAAATGTAATCAGAAAAAGCTGAAAATGCTTCTGGAGCGAGAAAGATTGTGGACAACGACACTGACTGTATTTCGAATGGGAACCATAATATAATACCTTTATGGCCGGTCGACCCGGACGGTATTTGTCGCCACCGCAGGTTAAGAGATCCTAGTTTTAAGCCAACGTGATCTGGTCTAGAGCTGCATTATCAATGTTACAATTTGCAATTATGATTATGAGATCGGGCGACCGCAAACGGTAATATTTCATTGACCGCTAGTGCTCATTGAGCCCATTGACCGAGCCATGTTATGCGATCTTTGGTACTCCATGAAATGAAAAAGAGTCCGAAAATCTCGAGGGGGGCATGTCCGACAAGGCGCTTTCCGAGTCGGATAATTCATTTTTGCTTCATCAGTGTGATGTCCCATAGCTGTTTCCATTTTTATAAAGTTCAGAGGGTCCTGAACATCAGACATTCTACGGATGCCTCCTCGGTGAGAGTTGTATCCCACTAGAAATCTGATAAATTCTACGATTAAGGAGAGCAGATTAGCCCCATGCAACCCGTTTATACGAATTGTAGTGCCAAATTATAGTTTTCAAATGACATTTCGAAGAGTTGTTCTGAATTCTGCGCTTCCATTCAACTTGCTTCCTATATCTCTTTCCACGCCGTCAACGTCGTCAATGTGATGAAGCGGAGACATCAGAATGTCTGCTTGTTCTTTCAGTTGCTCTCATCAAAATGTTTTCAGTGTTACCCGTCAACCTCTTTTCTGCTTATCTAATGAGAGAAGCGAAGTTTGCGTTTTTCAGAAAAAAAAAACGAAAAAGAAAGAAAACAGAGAAACGCGGTTTCCTCTAAAAAAGAAGAGAAGGAGGGGAAGCGCCAATCTAACAAGGGAAGAGGGGAAGTCATCGTCAGTCAGCCATCGGAAGCAAGGCTACTTGAATGAAATCAAAGTACAAAAGCTCGTAGTTGAAAGATGAAATATGTAAAAATGTTAAATGAGAAAAAGTGGAAATAATTTGAGGTTTAATAGAAACAGTGAAAAAATGGAATTTTCAAGCAATAAGTAGTCATTGAAAAAGCTTCGCGGTCATTCGCATATCGCTATATTTGAATTGGCTATATTTTCGAATAAGGCAATATTTTTCATAACGGGCAGTATTTGAATATACGCGATCTTTCGCATAATTTCCCTGGACTCTGACTTTAAATTTGTCTCACGTGCATTCAAGCAATACAATTTGAAAGCAAAATAAAATACATGGCCGAGCCGAAAGATCGGTCATGTGTCGGCTATTGGCTCGGCGATTTGTTGTTGTTTCTTCTAGTCTAATGACTTTGTGAACGATGCTTAAAATATTGGGCACACTTCAATGGTGGAGAGCAACAGAGGGAAGCAAGGGATAACAAAATGGATATTTTTAGGCTTTATGGGTAGTCCCCGATCGATCCGAATGCTATTTATTGTTATTATGATTGAAAAAATGGTTCACAAAAGAACAGCGCCATACATTCATTCAATGGCTGCTTGCATGCCACTAGCTTTTCATTTATATTCGTTCAATGTCCCTTTATAAATGAGTAAGTGTGAATGCTATAATTAGGACGGAAAGTATTATGAAGTCACGCGTTTATTTCCCAATCAGCACAGCTCCAATTGAAGCATTTGACATTAACACTATATACTTTTGAGTATTGTTGGATGGAGCATCAAGAGGAATTTCGGCAGCTCATTAACAACGTTGTCGCATAAAGAACAGAGGCAGTCAAGCTGAGAAAATAGCTTAAAATGAGAGATACCGCAATTTTCCTTTTTTTTTGATATTCTTCCTTTGTATTGCTTTTTGTTAAAGATTGTATTATAGATATTTGAATGAGGAAAAAAAAAACGAAACCAAAGTGTTAAGAACTACCTACGCCATTAAAAACCCAGAGATAATCAGAAACCACAGTACCATCACAACAAAGGCAAAATGAGTTGACACCAGAACTCTACAGAAGAAGACGTGCAGCCTGGGCAGCGTTCAGTAACATCAATAACACAACCGACGCTCTCACCTTCCCCCGAATTCGAGCTCAACTCTTCGACACCATCGTTCTTCCCTCTCTAAAATACGGATCTGAAACCTGGACCCTTACACAGAGCCTCGATGAAAGAATCTGGTTCACTAGAAAGAAGATTAACAGGAATGAACCGAAAAACTGATGGGAGATGGACACAACTGATACAAGAATGGATTCGTTGAAACCAAAAACAACCTGTCTGACGACCCCCCCCCCCTTCATGAGATGGTCCAACTCATTGCAAAGAAAGTCTCAATATACCGAGGAAATCGATTGACTACTTCATGGACCACTATCGCCCAACATCGCAAGGCATGGTTAGCTGTGATCCGCGCAAAAACGAAAAACGAAAAACGGATCGAACTAAGTAAGCAAAATGGCAAGCACTTTACAGTGTCAAGAGCTCCGGCGACACTCTCCCAGCTCCAATCTTTGATTTCACTGCTCTCCGAGCGAATTGCCTTCGTCAGCGATAAGGCCTGAAGACATCTGCTCTCCTCAACCGTAGAATTTTTCAGCTTTCTAGTGGGATACAACTCTTTTTCAACTCTTTTTATCAAGTCTTCACCGAGAAGGCATCCGAAGAATGTCAAATGTTCAGGATTCTCTGTACTTCAATAAAATGAAAACAGCTATGGGACATCACACTGATGCAAAAATGAATTCTCCGACTCGGAAAGCGCCTTGTCTGAAATGCCCCCCTCGAGATTTTCGGACTCTTTTTCATTTCATGGAGTACCAAAGATCGCATAACATGGCTCGGTCAATGGGCTCAATGAGCACTAGCGGTCAATGAAATATTACTGTTTGCGGTTGCCCGATCTCATAATCAAAGTGGTCCGACTCTTTACAAATTTAAGTTTCTTATCTGCCGAGCAAAACGAAAAACCATTTCATGGAGTACCCAAGATCGCATAACGCGGTTGGTATCCAACAAGGTCTGCGAAAAACAAATGAACTAAGTAGGCAACAAAGTTTTTTTTTTAAATGAAACTTTAAAAAAATCGAAAAGAAAACTATTTTCAAGTAATTTTATGTAAGAATTGTTAATTTTCCTGGTGTGCTGACAATTCACCAATTCAATATAAATATACACTCATGAAGCTCAAATTCCGTATAATTTATAGAACTCGTTGAGCAATGAATTAGCTTCCTAATGTGCTGCTAATCAGTGTGTCGTTTCGAAAAATGATTTCTCGAAAAATGCGTTTTTCGAAAAATTTCCGAAAAATTCTCGAGACATTTTTCTCGTTGATTTCTCGAGAATTTTTCGAGAATTTTAGAAATTTTTCGAGAATACATTCGTGAAGCTCAAATTCTTTTAATTTTTCTCATTTCTCCGCCGAGAAAATACCTTTAAAGTTCAATGATTCGCAACGTGAACACCTATTATATTTTGAACTGACTGCAGATTTCTAACGCCGTCGCGGCGTGGCGGCACCATATTTTTCCAGAGGTGTTAACACCTGCATTCGTGTCACCAGCCCAATTACAGAAAAAAGAGATGGAGCTTCCCTTCCCAGAAATTCGAGAAAATCAATTGTTTAACAAGGTTAAACGCGCACAGAATATGGTAGAACTCGTTTTAAATTGATTTCATTGCGATTTCGCATTTGGCTGGCTTCCCATACTTCAGACCGTTACATGTGACCAACTTGAAATGGATTGTAGTGGCTGTGGTGTGCACTCCGTGGGGTCGATGGGGGTCAAGCAGAAACCTCAAACTTGGGTAATTAGACTCGTTAGCCCAAGTAATTTTATTAAACACAAAGGATAATATATTATCCATCCGCGAGGACGTGAGCCTTCGTTTAAAGGCGCAACGAATTAACTGTTTGGGTCTCGTTAGGGGATAGCGCGTTAAATTGTAATAAAACAACTTAACAATTTAAGAAAACAATTTTCTTACAATTTAACGCGCTATCCCCTAACGAGACCCAAACAGTTATTTCGTTGCGCCCTTAAACGAAGGCTCACGTCCTCGCGGATGGATAATAATTAGTTGACTCAACAAAACAAAGAAAATTGAATGTATGAAACAATCGATAATAAAAACAAGGTTATTGCAAATGTGAAAGCAATAACAAGTGACGTCATCACACGTAGAAAAACAAGTGCGCCAGAGCGCATTTACATTATTTGTTAGGATGAAAAACAACGCTATGTTACTTAGAGGAAAGGAATAATTGAAGTGCTCAGGCGAGCACATTAGGTGTAAAATTATTAGAATACGGTGGGAGAGAAAAGGAATGATAGAGCTAAAGTGTGTTCATATTTAATTGTGCGAAGACGTGGGAGGAAACCAGAGTAGGGCGGAATTGGATTTTGGGAACTCGGAATCCGGAAAACGGAAAACGGAAAAAAAATTTTTCACGGAATCTGGAATCCGGAAAACGGAAAAACATTTTTTTCACGGAATCTGGAATCCGGAAAACGGAATGTGAAAAACGGCGGAATTTGGAATGCGGAAAGCGGAAAACGGAGCTTTAACCATTAATGAGGGAATCAAATGATGTAAATGCGCTCTGTTCGCAAAAATTTTTGCGGGAGTTCAAAAAAGTATACTTTTCACAACAATTGAGAATAAAGTATTAAAACGGAATAAAAACGCCATATCGCGGAATCCGGAATGCGGAAAACGGAAAAAATACTTTTTCACGGAATCTGGAATCCGGAAAACGGAAAAATACATTTTTCACGGAATTTGGAATCCGGAAGACGGAATGAAAAGAACGGCGGAATCCGGAATCCGGAATCCGGAATTCCGCCCTTCTCTGGGGGAAATATACTAATATTAAATGAGAAGACAGTGTAAGGCCAGGAGAGTGCTCGAATCGAGTACACAACTCAGATGGCAGTGCTAACATAAAAATGAAGGAATTCCAGAAAAAAATGCTTGAAATTCGAAATAAATAAAAAAATTTCTTAAGGGGATTAAAGGCGCATCACTCGTTTTAAACTGTAAAAAGCAAAAAGGAGAACGTGCATTTTGCCCAATGTTTTCTACAGAATCAGTTTTCAGATTCGAATCTAATCGTATTCCCGATTCAGCAGATTCAGCCTCCGATTTCTAGATTCCAAATTGCCTCCATCCTCGCCAATCGTCCCATTTTCCAGAATAAACATCTGGAATCCCCCCAGTTGGCTAGCAAAGAGCTCTGTTTTGTGGTCGCTCTTTTTCTTTGATCTACTTTTGATCTCAAATCCACTAAGAAGCAGCGAATTATCTTCGAAATCCTCTAACCACTCAGCCACACATCGGGTTATTTGTCGTCTCAAGCGCATGGTAGACCAATGCCATCGTTCTCTGCGGAAAATGGGCAATAGGAAAGGAGACGGTGGAAACGATTATGGATATCAGAAGGATCGGAAAGAAGGATTAGCTAGTCAAGAAAATGGGGAACTAGACGTGTTTTTAAGGAAAAATATATAATTCTTTTATGAATTCAGATATCAAACATTTGCTTGCTGATCTAGGAGCATGCTCTAAGATGCTCTAAGAGGTGTTTTTCTGTACGGATTTTTCAAAGGTCGCATATGAAGTGAAGCGTAACTTGTGTGCCGTCTTAGGCGATAACTCTGTTTCCTACATTACCATCAAGTTTTGGTTTGAAAAGTTTGCCGAAGAGAACTACAGTACTGGCCATAAAGAATGTCCGCAGGCTTTTTTTTGGATAAATTCTCTGGCACTGTTCATTAAGTTTTAGTTTTACATATTCAGTAAGTTTTAGCTTATAAATATAGATAGTTTTCGATTTAATCTAAAATTTGAGAAAATGCACTTTTTTGAAACTTTTAAAATATCTAACCAAAATACGGTTTTAAAATGTTTAATACTTCGTTGGGTACCCTTTAGCATCGATAACAGCTTGGCAACGGCGTGGCATGGACTCCAAAAGTGTTGCCGAGTTAGGCGATAACTCTGTCTCCTACACTACAATCAAGTATTGGTTTGAAAAGTTTGCCGAAGAGAACTACGATCTATGACATCCTCCTATCGTCGACTTGTTAACGCGGATATCTCGACAGCGCTGGAAGAAGGATCAAGAGCAACGTCACGCGAATTGCGGCGAGTCTCAAACAACCTCATAGAACAACATCATATCATTGATCATCTTCATGAATCTCGAAGACTGCCAAACTCGCTCCTCACTTTTTGACGGATTCACAAAAGCAATAGAGTCTGGCACTCTGCTCACTATGAAACGAACGACCGATTGGATAAGGAATGTTATCACTGGCGACGAAAAATGGGTGTTTCATTTCAATTATGTATGCTAGAAAAAGACAGTGGGTCCCGGCGCAGGAAACCGCCAAAACGGACTTCAAAGGAGAGCTTCACAAGAAAAAAGTGATTATGTCGATTAGGTGGCACAGTAAGGGTGTAATCTTTCGAGAGCTTCTTCCAGATGGTGCCAAAAATTTTTGCGGGAGTTCAAAAAAGTATACTTTTCACAACAATTGAGAATAAAGTATTAAGAGACAATGTCTGAGAGATTCGACCACCAGTAGTCACAGTCTAAAAAAGTTGTTTCAATTAATCTGATTTTTTATATAATGGGTACTTGTGGTACCCTAAGTACAAAACCGTATTCAGAATTAGGCTCCGCCCCCTTCGAGTTGAGATACGGTAGGGGTGTTTCGAAAAAATTGTTTTTTTCTTTTTTGAGATAACCTTGATTTCTTTTCTGAAATCGATAACCGGTCACTTATGAAGCATTTTTGTAGTGGAGAACATGTTTCTAGCTCTTCTCCTTCCGACCAAAAAATTGAATTTTCGAAAAAAAAATGGTTTCATTTCCGTATTGTGGAAAAAATATATATTACCGGAAGTGAGATCTTATCAGAATTTCATACTTCAGGGTATGGGTTACAAGAATTTATTACTGGTTGGCCGCGGTTCAGCTGCCTTTTTTCCAAAAAATGGGAAAAAGGCACCAAAACAGTAGAAAAATGACAAAAATCGTGAAAAAAATGACTAGAGCACCCAAACCGCGGCCAACCAATTATGAATTCTTGTAACCCATACTCTAAAGTATAAAGTTCCGATAAGATCTCACTTCCGGTAATATATTTTTTTTCCACAATACGGAAATGAAACCATTTTTTTTCGAAAATTCAATTTTTTGGTCGGAAGGAAAAGAGCTAGAAAAATGTTCTCCACTACAAAAATGACTCATAAGTGACCGGTTACTGATTTCAGAAAAGAAATCGAATTTATCTCAAAAAAGAAAAAAAAATTTTTTCGAAACACCCCTACCGTATCTCAACTCGAAGGGGGCGGAGCCTAATTCTGAATACGGTTTTGTACTTAGGGTACCACAAGTACCCATTATATAAAAAATCAGATTAATTGAAACAACTTTTTTAGACTGTGACTATGGGCAGTTGAGCTGTGGTCGAATCTCTCAGACATCATCTCTTAAAACTTATAGTTGGGCGGAATTGGATTTTGGGAACTCGGAATCCGGAAAACGGAAAACGGAAAAAAAATTTTTCACGGAATCTGGAATCCGGAAAACGGAATGAAAAAATGGCGGAATCCGGAATGCGGAATCCGGAATTCCGGAAAAAAACACTCAAATGGAAGAAGTGGTTCAGGCTCATCAATTACATCAACTAAAAACTTACAACTCTTTTATGCTACATGGCAACGCAAGACCGCACACCGGTTTGAAGACTCGTCAGAAGCCAAGTGTCATGATAGAAAGAATGTCTAGAAGTGGTTGAACGACATTTTCGCATCGCCCGCCTCCCCCGCCTCCCGAGTTCTACGCAAAGGTAATAGCTTAATTTCCATTTTTCGCTCAACCTATCTTGCTGCTAAACTAGAATTCTAATCCAAGTTATTTGTCTTTTTGCAGCAGTGAACAGATCATAACTGTTGTTGCTCGTTTGTTCACACAGATGTAGCAACCGTATGGCGTAGGGAACTCCGAAAATACTGTAAAATGGAAAAAAAAACGTCTTCTTCTTTCATTGTTTTCCTTCCGAATTGTGGAAAACAACCATTTTTCCTGGCATGAATAGGTCCCTTATAGGACTATCTAAGACTCCGCTAAGGTATCGTCAACCCTGGGGAGTTTTGAAACCGTAATCCTCTAACGGGACTCACCCTGAGTAGTTTTGCAACGGGACTCCCCTAAAGTATTGTGAACCCTGGGGAGTTCTGAAACGGTACTTCTCTGAAGCATCGCCAATCCCAGCGAGTTCTCAAACGAGACTCCTCTAAAGTAACGTTCACCCTGGGTAGTTTTACAACGTGACTCCCCTAAAGTATTGTGAACCCTTGGGAGTTCTGAAACGGTACTTCTCTGAAGCATCGCCAATCCCAGCGAGTTCTCAAACGAGACTCCTCTAAAGTAACGTTCACCCTGGGTAGTTTTACAACGTGACTCCCCTAAAGTATTGTGAACCCTTGGGAGTTCTGAAACGGTACTTCTCTGAAGCATCGCCAATCCCAACGAGTTCTAAAACGGTACTCCTCAAAAGTAACGTTCACCCTGGGTAGTTTTGCAACGTGACTCCCCTAAAGTATTGTGAACCCTTGGGAGTTCTGAAACGGTACTTCTCTGAAGCATCGCCAATCCCAGCGAGTTCTCAAACGAGACTCCTCTAAAGTAACGTTCACCCTGGGTAGTTTTACAACGTGACTCCCCTAAAGTATTGTGAACCCTTGGGAGTTCTGAAACGGTACTTCTCTGAAGCATCGCCAATCCCAGCGAGTTCTCAAACGAGACTCCTCTAAAGTAACGTTCACCCTGGGTAGTTTTACAACGTGACTCCCCTAAAGTATTGTGAACCCTGGGGAGTTCTGAAACGGTACTTCTCTGAAGCATCGCCAATCCCAGCGAGTTCTCAAACGAGACTCCTCTAAAGTAACGTTCACCCTGGGTAGTTTTACAACGTGACTCCCCTAAAGTATTGTGAACCCTGGGGAGTTCTGAAACGGTACTTCTCTGAAGCATCGCCAATCCCAGCGAGTTCTCAAACGAGACTCCTCTAAAGTAACGTTCACCCTGGGTAGTTTTACAACGTGACTCCCCTAAAGTATTGTGAACCCTTGGGAGTTCTGAAACGGTACTTCTCTGAAGCATCGCCAATCCCAGCGAGTTCTCAAACGAGACTCCTCTAAAGTAACGTTCACCCTGGGTAGTTTTACAACGTGACTCCCCTAAAGTATTGTGAACCCTTGGGAGTTCTGAAACGGTACTTCTCTGAAGCATCGCCAATCCCAACGAGTTCTAAAACGGTACTCCTCAAAAGTAACGTTCACCCTGGGTAGTTTTGCAACGTGACTCCCCTAAAGTATTGTGAACCCTTGGGAGTTCTGAAACGGTACTTCTCTGAAGCATCGCCAATCCCAGCGAGTTCTCAAACGAGACTCCTCTAAAGTAACGTTCACCCTGGGTAGTTTTACAACGTGACTCCCCTAAAGTATTGTGAACCCTTGGGAGTTCTGAAACGGTACTTCTCTGAAGCATCGCCAATCCCAACGAGTTCTAAAACGGTACTCCTCAAAAGTAACGTTCACCCTGGGTAGTTTTGCAACGGGACTCCTCTAAAGTATTGTGAACCCTTCGGAGTTCTGAAACGGTACTTCTCTGAAGCATCGCCAATCCCAGCGAGTTCTCAAACGAGACTCCTCTAAAGTAACGTTCACCCTGGGTAGTTTTACAACGTGACTCCCCTAAAGTATTGTGAACCCTTGGGAGTTCTGAAACGGTACTTCTCTGAAGCATCGCCAATCCCAACGAGTTCTAAAACGGGACTCCTCAAAAGTAACGTTCACCCTGGGTAGTTTTGCAACGTGACTCCCCTAAAGTATTGTGAACTCTTGGGAGTTCTGAAACGGTACTTCTCTGAAGCATCGCCAACCCCTCCTCTAAAGCATCGTTTACATGTGAAGAATATTTGATAATAACTCATTTTAAGGTTTTTCAAATAGTTTTCAGAATTTTATGAAACCAATTCAAGCTCGAAGCCTTCATACAGTGCTCCAGCTCCAAGATAAACCCATTTGCCCTAATTTTCGTTTTACACTGATTCATAAACTCTTTATATATCTATTTAAGATTTCAAAAACTGCGGATTTCTCTGCGGATTTCTCAACAAAATTATCTTTTCATGGAACTCAACTGAATAAAAGAATTAGAAGCAAGGCAGCAAGGGATCGATCGATGGATCGATTTCTGGATTTTTGGCAATTTTTTAGAGATCAACTAAACGTTTCAAAATGGGTTTTGTCCATTTCGTTATAGCTCTGAAGAGCTAAAATGCTAAGAAGCCGGAACAACTTTAACATTCATGACTTGCGTATTTTTGATAGATTAATTGAAATACTTACAGATAATACGTCGGTGTCGTCGTTTCTAGATCCATTGTTTGATTCATTGGGAATTGGTTTGGATTTGGCAACCAATCCAGCATGAATCCGATTATCCGGATCACCCAATCACGTCTCCACTTTCTCCGAAACGAAATCGATCAGAAGCCGGGTTAATGTACTCAAAAAAGAAGGAATAAGAGGTTTAATATTCAAAAAAAAATGCGAATTGAAATTGAAAATTTCAAATTGTTGAAGCGAAAAAAACGAGAGGAACAAATCGTTTGATTCTTTCACCGTCTAACTTCTCAATGCCTTCTGGCCACTCTGCATAAATGGAAAATAGGCGGAGCCTCGGCAAACTGCAAAGTCCCGTAGAACACGACGCAAGTGAAATGCAGACGGAGGAAAATGAATGGAATAAATGAAAAACGGCCTGAAACTGAAAAGAGCGCTGAAAAGAGAGCATTCTGAATGGAAATTCGTAATGTTTTCATAAGAAATCTAGTTGAGCATGTGCTTTCATGGCTCCAGATGCCAGCAGATGAGAGCAAATGACGGAAGAGAAGCATGCAATTATCGAGCAAATTTTAGGCACCTTTTTAAAAAAGGACCTCACGCGTGCCGCTTCTCTCGAAATGTTCTCATCCTGAATATTGACAACCTCGCTCTAACTCAATTCCCTTTTCTCCATGAAAACTTGATCATTCTGAATTCAATTTCAATTTATTTAAGCCAAAAAACAATCTTTTTTATCACTAAATATCAAATAAAAAATATTTAAATTGTCTTAAAATACTATAACATTCTTAAAATTCTAAAATCTTGTCGAATGGCTTGCCATTTACGGATGAAATGTAGAAAACCTCGCATAGCAATTAGTATAAAATGTTTTAAACTCAATTCCTTTGGCAATCGAAATCACGATTTCGCATAGTTTCTTTACCTATTCTATGAGCTGAAAATTAATTTTAAATTTCACTAATTTACGAGGAAATCATTGAAATTTATTTTCGGCTAAAAACAATTTTAGTCGTCACGACGAAAAATGAATTTTTCAATTTTTCGGTAAATAACTTCCATTTGGTTTAAAGTGGAAAACGTGGAGCGAGGAAGTCAAATTATGGCTTTCACGATAGACGAAACACATCGGTCGTCTTTCGGGGAATCCTTTCGTCTCGTCTTTGTTCGTCTTACGTCTTCAATCAAAATACATGTGTACCAACACAATGTCTATCTCTGCGCCAGACGAATTGTAGACAATGGCGAAGAAGAGACGAGACGGTCTTATTTCGTCTTTCGTGGAAGCCTTAAGTCAAAAGCGTTTGCTCTGGAAAGAAGCGAGACATCACATACTGGATAGTACGAGCATTTGCGTGAGGTACTACGCAAAAGGTGTGTGTGCAAAAAGATGTGGCGCCAAGCTTGACTAAGGCTTCAACGAAAGACGAAGTATGACCGTCTCGTCTACGTCTTCGTCTTGAATTCGCCTGCATTGCGTTTATTGCATAAGACGAGTCGAAAGACATGGAGACGAACGACGAGAGGAAAGACGAATTTTTGTCTTCGTCTTTCGTGGAAGCCTTAGGCTTGGCGTCAGTGCAACGAATTTCCGTGCATTTCTTATGTTTGAAAACATAGCAGTCGGCAAGCAAATTATCATTTTAAATGCCGTTGCTCCTTTAATTTTAGTGAGCTTTGGTGAAATGCGCGCGGCTTATATAAAACGCTACGGATGAACTTCGGATTATATACAGGGCGCGCCGTCGGCCGTAGCGACAACGCACAAATCACCTCTACACGTTTGCAATCCGAGCCGGTTCATAACTTCTTTAAAATTGAAGATTACTATTCAAAAAATGCCGCAAATAGTAGATATTGGTATGTTTTATATAAAAACTATAAGCGTAAAAACGATGAACAAATTGACACCAAAATGTTATCAAACAGGTGAAAGGAGCATCGTCCATAGACACAAATGCTCATTTTGAAGAAGATAAGCGGCTCAGATTGAATGTCTGTTTTTTTTTCAGATTTGGGGGGGAAAAATTATCAAAATCTCCCGATTTCTGATGTTATAGAGAAGACATTTAACGTAATAATGCCGCCATCTTGTTGGGGATCAACGAAAATTTGGCAGGGAGCGAAAGTGAGCAATTTTACAAAATGCACAAAAGAATAAAACGAACACGACAATGAAAATGTAAGAGCATGAACTATGAGCATGATATCAAATAACAAAGCAGCCAAAATGTTGACTTCTGAAACGTTGGAATAGTAAACAGCTGAAAAAGAGTTAGATTTGATGTGCTCTCCAAGAGAACAGAGATAGAACACATAGCGTTTGGAGCATTCTGTTATTTCTCTCCATCGAATTTCCCGCTTGAAAGCGGAAGTGATCTATAACGATTCAGTTTCTCTAGCGGAGCAGAAAGATAATTATGCGAAGCATATGATGGCGAATCGCCAAATCTCGTCTTAAAAGGGCTTTTGCTCTCCTGAAGTCGAGGCTATGAGCCGTATCAGCTGATAAGACTGAGCCGTGAAGTCAGCAGAAAGCTTGAAGCGAAAACCACATTTCCTTTAATTATACGTTACAATTTTTCTTCGTTTTCTATTCAATGAGACTCGGATAGAATGTGGTAGAAAGAATTGACCGCCGGAAATTGGAATTTCAAATTCCCAAAATTTCCCGGAATTCGTTTCCAGTTTTTAAAAAACTGCACTGTGCTGAAATTAAAATAGTCGCAAAAGATCAATATACGAAATTTAGTCGCCGTTATTTGCTGTACGAGACGGAGCATGTGCTCATTACGAAGGTGGCCGGAAAAGGGGAATGTTCCTCGCAATATGCCAATTTTCAAATTCGCGAATAATTGGAGTTTAATTCCTGCTTACAACGCGTTGTTTTAAATATTATGCGTTTCTTATTAATGATCATTTCGATGTTCAATGTTCAATGGGGCGGGTGTAATCGTCCAACTGGAAATGATGGGAATCATGCAACAACAACGTAGCGGAGATGGATGTTATGTTTCTCTGAAAATATCAGCTAATATAAAGCTAGAATAGAAGCTTGGTTCAACTTTCAAAACAATCGAGTGCTGGCTCGAAACATCAAGGAAGCTTCTGAAAACAGATCCGTGGTTCATAGAGTCTCACCCGGAGCTGGAGTGATGCTGATCGGAGCTTATGTGGAAAAAATTTGAGAATCACCAAGGAAATCTATATAAAAGAGATCTTGGCAAAGCAATCCTTCCCTGGAACCAAGAACACTTTGGTGTTTCAGCAGGACCCTGCGCCTGCTCACACAGCCAAAATCACTGGTGGAGGATTGGTGGAGAAGCACTTCCATCCGCAAGGAGGAATGGATAGCATCGTCGTCCGATTTCAACACCTTCGACTGTTCCATTTAGGGAGTGTTGCTGGAAAAGGTCTGTGGAAGCCCACATTCAAGTGTGCCTGCTCTGTAGAAGACGCTTCTCAAGGAATGGGACACTCCTTCCATCGACAACCGGCTTGCCACCGTCGCCTTCAGGATTAGTGTGACGTGTCGATTCAAAAATCGATCAATTTTGATTCGATTTGTTGAACGGGCAAATCGATTTGAATCGATTCGATTTCGCGAAGAAATCGACTTGAATCGAATTGAATCGAATCGAATCGATTCAAATTTTTAAAATTTTAAAATGTTTTAAAACTGTTTTTTAGTAAATTGCATTTTTCAAAGGAAAATACGATTTCAAACCGCCGCCGAAGGCATTGATCGGTAGAGCGCATTTGCACTATTTTTGTTGATTCGATTTTTATTCAATTGCAATTCGAATCATGTTGAATCGATTGAATCGATTCAAAAATTGCCGATTTAATTCGATTCAATCGATCAATTCCAAAATCGACACGACACACTATTCAGGATGTCATCGACACGTATTAATTATTCTTGGTTATGAACTTTTAAACTTTAATTAAATTCTCTGTTAACTGGATTTTTTTCATGAAATGGCACTGGGGGGGAGGTAGTGAAACTGCAATAAATGAAGAACTACTAGTTCAGTTTTCGGCAACGTGCCGTGGTCGACTCCTATCCGAAGAGAAAGGCAAAAGAAGAAAGATTCGAAAATTGTAAATTTTGTTTGTTTTTATACAGTTTGAGTATACTTTTCTCCAAGTTTCATATAAATTGCACTTTTTTTGCAAAAGTTATTGCGTTTTAAATCCATCCTATTATTTATTCCGCACACTGTATTTTCATCTAATTTCCGTCCAATTACTGTATTTTTATAACAATTGTCTGAAATAATTGGCTTATCTTAAACAATATCTTAAAATGGTTTTTAGAAAATATGCTGTTTTTACAGTTGGAATTTGCTCAATAAAGATGAAAAATTTTGCATTTTCAATATTGTTTCGGGGTCCTGAGTGCCTCGCGACAACTGTGGTTTTATGGAAATCATGAGTGCTGTCTGTGCTATTCTAACCGCGCCTTTTTTTTTCACAAGAAAAGAGCAATTTCTCCCAGGAATCATCTCAGAATTGATTTCAATTACTCATGCTGCTCATGCTCGCATGAATCCGTGGTGTCAATCAAGTTTCCAGTCTACATAGGATATCTCCACTGTTAGTTGCATGTTCACACGCCTTGCGAATGTTCTTGTCGAGCCCGACACCCGCAAACGACTGCTACAGTAATCGACCTTCATGTAAGTTATAGGTTCATTTTCCCGATTTCAATTGGTTCATCCATAGCATTCTGGAATGAGGCTTCCACGAAAGACGAAATAAGATCGTCTCGTCTCGTCTTCGTGATCGTCTAGAATTTGTCTGACGCAGAGATAGACATTGTGTTGGCACATACAGTATCGGCCAAAAAGATATTCGCAAACAGTTTTTCGAGCATAACTTTTCTGAAACTTCCCGGATCGTTTTGATATTTTGAGACAAAATTTAAAACGGTATAAGAAGTTGATTCAACAACAAGAATAATCAAATTTTCAAAAATTTGAAAAAATATCGAAAAATTTATGAAAATGGCAAAAAACCGAAAAATGGAACTTTGACTTTTGAGATCTAGGAATCACCGGTAAATGAAAAACTACAATAAAACATGATGAAAACAGTTTTAATACTTCGTTGGGTAGCCTTTGGCGTCGATGACCGCCTGACATCTTCTTGGCATCGAGTCGAGAAGGGTGTCGATAACAGACAGGGGGATGGCCTTCCAGACAGATTGGAGTTGATCGAATTTCTCATTGGCATTCGATGTACGGACCCCTCTAAGTTGTCTCTCGACATGCTCCCAGATGTGTTCGATCGGATTCAAGTCAAGAGAATGATTGGGAAAGTCCAGAAGATCCACGTGGCGGCGTCGGAACCAGTCCTTGATGTGCTTCGAGGTGTGTTTCGGGTCGTTATTCTGCTGAAAAACGAACGCCCGGCCCACATTAAACCGTGCCCAGGGTCTCATTGTGTTTTAAAAGATGTCTTCTTACACAAATCAATCCATGATGCCTGTAATTCTTCTCAGGAGGCTGATTGAAGTCCCCGAGAAACGTAGCGTAGCATGGGCCAGAGCTCATCTTCACTGGGGACGCCAGGATTGGGCTAATCACGTGTTCGGTGACGAATCCAAGTATAATCTGTTTGGTACTGACGGTATCAAATGGATTCGCCGTCCGGTTGAATGTCGGTTCAATCCCAGCTACCAGCTCCAAACCGAGGTGGTTTGGAGATGTTTCTCTGGGACTTCAATCGGCCCCCTGAGAAGAATTACGGGCATCATGGATCGATTTGTGTAAGAAGACATCTTTTAAAACACAATGAGACCCTGGGCACGGTTTAATGTGGGCCGGGCGTTCGTTTTTCAGCAGAATAACGACCCGAAACACACCTCGAAGCACATCAAGGACTGGTTCCGACGCCGCCACGTGGATCTTCTGGACTTTCCCAATCATTCTCTTGACTTGAATCCGATCGAACACATCTGGGAGCATGTCGAGAGACAACTTAGAGGGGTCCGTACATCGAATGCCAATCAGAAATTCGATCAACTCCAATCTGTCTGGAAGGCCATCCCCTTGTCTGTTATCGACATCCTTCTCGACTCGATGCCAAGAAGATGTCAGGCGGTCATCGACGCCAAAGGCTACCCAACGAAGTATTAAAACTGTTTTCATCATGTTTTATTGTAGTTTTTCATTTACCGGTGATTCCTAGATCTCAAAAGTCAAAGTTCCATTTTTCGGTTTTTCGCCATTTTCATAAATTTTTCGATATTTTTTCAAATTTTTGAAAATTTGATTATTCTTGTTGTTGAATCAACTTCTTATACCGTTTTAAATTTTGTCTCAAAATATCAAAACGATCCGGGAAGTTTCAGAAAAGTTATGCTCGAAAAACTGTTTGCGAATACCTTTTTGGCCGATACTGTATGTATTTTAATTGAAAGACGAACGAAGACGAGACGAAAGGATTCCAGGAGAGACGACCGACTTATTTCGTCACTCGTGGAAGCCTTATTCTGGAAATCTCTAGAACTGAGCTTCAATGGCCTAATACAACTCGTCTAGCTTCTCATTGTCTTTTCACTCCGGCTGTAACAAATATACACGATTTCTTCTAGTTCCGGGTGTATTCCCTTCGCATAGTTTATAGACCAAATGCTCAGCCTTTGGGCAGCTTGCCCTTGTTTTCGGCAGCTCGGATGACGCTCGGAAGTCACAGTTTTCAACGCTCAATTGCTATTATTTCTTAAAGTATTTATGTATGTGTAAATTGAAAATCAAAATTAAAAAGTGTGAATATCGGAATTTGAGAAGAAAAACAAAAATGGAGAAGTGCAAGGCCACAAAATTGCACTCTGAATAAACAAAAACCAAAAGTGCAACTGAAAATAGTTTAGAAATAATTAACTGAAGCGCGACGGTGATTTGTGAAGCGTTTCGGATTTCTATGCTATACAAAAAACAGATTCTTAAATTGATAAACTAAGAGAAAGCGTAATTTTTGTCGACCTTTATGGTCAAATTTATATTTCAGGGCATCGCTGAAAAAAAATGATGGTCTCGCAACGATTTTCATTTTTTGATGTTTTCTATTGAAAATAAATAAATTAAACTAGATTTCTGCAAATTTGAACAATTTTTCTGAGAAATGAACTTATATATAATCTGAAAAAACCACAGAAACTATGATAAAATCAACGAGAAGCCACTCTCGTAAATCAACACCACGTTCGCGGCGAGACCATCATTTTTCAGATAGATCACATTTTAATGGGTGCACGGATTGTTCGGTGTTCGGTAAATGAAATTCGATTGTTTCAGCATTTTATCTGAACATTTATATTAAATATTTTGACACAAAAGTCCGTGGACAAGTTTGTTAAAAAAAATATATATATTTATTAAAAATATGTTTTGCATTCAATATGTATTTTTAAAAATTAATTTTACAATATTATATCAATTTAGATTTTTTAAAAACCTCTAAAAAAGTGATTGTTTGTCCACGGACTTTTGTGTCACTTTTTTCAATTATATTTTTTATAAATTTTTTAATTAATTTAAAAAAATAAATTTTAAAATTTAAAATTTTAAAATATTCTCTAAATAATATAAAAATTTAAAAATGTTTAATTAAGCTTGAACACTTTTAATAAATAAAAGAATCTTGTCCACGGACTTTTGTGGCAAAGTTTATTTTTGCAGCCTTTATAAATTCTGATAATTTAAAATCAATTATATTCATTTTTGATAATTCATAAACGTTTGAAAATTATAAATAATCTGTAATTCCACAAAAAATAGAGCGAAAATACACTAAAAATATCGATAAAAACGCTTAAAGAAATTGCGTGATGAAAAAGTAAATGAATAAGTTGCAACGACTTTGAAAATAGCAAAATATCTCCTGGCTGGCACGAGGGTTGGCGAACATCTCGTCAAGGTCCTCTGTGATGAGAAGTTGTTTACCATGAAGGCATAACAATTACAGACTGCTCGCCAAGACATCGCAAGAAGCTAACGAGAAAGGGTCGGACCGCTCATCGCGTCTCTCATTCAGCCAGTGTAATGATTTTCAAAGCTTTATACTTAACTTTGGATTTTCCAAAAAGATGGAGCTCCAACACATCCAACAAAGATGACTCAGCAGTGATATGAGACTTGCCTTCTTGCTTTCGTGAAGGCGTCGGAATGGTCAGCTTCCCCGCCGCCGTGAATCCGTTGAACATAACGTTGAACATTGAACGATAGGGCAAAACAGCTGGAGAAGGCAAAGTTCATAGAGTCTCTCATCAAGTCTACATGATGGTTTCTGGGAGCTGTATGCTCAACAGGCAAATGGTCTTTAAGTATTCTTTAAAAAATGAGTAAAAATCAATAATGAATACCAGTATATAACAAGAACATTTTGGAAAAGAATTTGTTGCCGGACAACATTGGATTTTTCAGCAAAACGAAGCTCCAGCACACACAGCAAAGATGACTGAGCAGTGGCGTGAGACTCGCCTTCTTGCTTTCGTGAAAGCGTCGGAATGGCCGCTTCTTCTCCGGATTTGAAGCCGTCGGACTTTTCCATTTGGGGCGTCTTACAGATAAAAGTCAACGCTAAACGGTTCTCGAGTGTAGATGATTTGAAGAAATTTCCCATTCTTAGAGAAATGGGAAAATGTGTCCATGGAGTGCCTCCGTGCCATCGCGTCGTCTTAAGGCTGTCATCAAAACGAAAGAAGGTCGAGTTAAGCAACAATGATTCGTAGTAATACATTAAGATCTAAATAAACATTTTGTTGGATTTCATTTTAATCTGAGAATTATTTTTTATTTTGTGTAGTTCTAACGATCAACGATCATTCTGGATCATCCAGTACGTGCTTAGCTATTTATTCGATCCATTATTGGCGTGTGTTTGCGCGGATCACAGCTAACAATATGTGGGGGGAAGATTCTAAACGGAAGAATCATTACCACCCTTTAAAATTCAATTGAGATTTTGAAATTCAGCGAACCAGTTTTAAATGAATTAACGATTTAGACCACTCGAAACGTAGCATGGCAAGGACATAAGCAATGTGCGCACTACAATTTTCTAGACTATGAGATATATAGGTCATAGTTTCCTATCACGGGGTTGAGCGAAACAAAAAGAAATAATTTAATTGTCAGAACGAAAATTTCAGAAGAAAACAATGAAACGTTGGACAGAGAAATCCAATTTATTGTATGATTATTAACATATACCAACCCTCTTTTTTTTGTGAAAATTGCTGAAAAAAAATCAGTTATTTCAAATTATTTATTAAGTAACTTTGAGCTATTCATTGAGGTTTTTGCTTATGCGAAATACAAGCAGATTTTGAAACATTTACAGATCCGAATGGAGTGCGCGCAACCAGCTTTTTTAACACCAAGACAAAGCCAATTTTTCTATCGTTAAAGTGAAAAAATATATTTAAAAATATAAAACGACTATTTGAAAAAAAATAACGGTGAAAAACCTTTAAAATCGTTTTTTTTTACCGGTATTCTCCGGTGGAGAATTGGTGAAAAAAACCAAAGTTTCCGCTAATAGACACCGATACGCGAAATTGCGGATTACTGTCCTTATACGCAATTTGGCGTCATGGTGCTGGCTCTAATTATAAAAGCGGATATCCATCAATTAAACACCAGATGCTCTCCAATTTCAGCGATTTCTAGCGGTGAAACAGCAAAGGATGTTGGAAGGTGCCAAAATGCCACGCAGTTTCCTCTGAAATTGTTCTCGACACTTTCCTTAACGCCGTTGTTTCGCAAAGATAGTGATCCCGAAACGAATTGTAACTGACAAAGCATCTCTTCCAATTATATTCTCTCTTTGCCGCAAACATCGAGGATATTTGAAGCAATTTCTGATATTTCCGCCAGCATGAAGTAACCAGGAAGAAGTAGTGATTAAAATGTTAGCGTCTCGTGCTTATTCGTTTTTTCCCCTTTTAACATTTTAGTTTGTTTGATTCTTGATCTGTAGTTTCTCAAGGATTAAATCCCACGCTGAGTTTCAATTTCTTCAAAAATGAAATATCCGGCTTGCCTATTCTCTAATTGATTAATTTCACTGTCACTATTCTGGTAAGCTATTCGGCCGTTCGGCAGCGAGTGTTTTACATAAAGGAATTTAGCACCTTGCACATTGGGGTAACTGAAAACTATTCGAATGACCGAATCTCGATCGATTAGGCATAATTGGAGGTACGCACCAGAGAAGGGCGGAATTCCGGATTCCGCCATTTTTTTTCATTCCGTCTTCCGGATTCCAGATACCGTGAAAAATTTTTTTTTCGTTTTCCGGATTCCGAGTTCCCAAAATTCAATTCCGCCCTACTCTGCAGAGAAGGGCGGAATTCCGCATTCCGCATTCCGCATTCCGCCGTTTTTTTTTCATTCCGTCTTCCGGATTCCAGATTCCGTGAAAAAAGTTTTTTTTTTCCGTTTTCCAGATTCCGAGTTCCGAAAATCCGATTCCGCCCTACTCTGCAGAGAAGAGCGGAATTCCGGATTCCGCATTCCGGATTCCGCCGTTTTTTTTTTCATTCCGTCTTTCGAATTCCAGATTCCGTGAAAACATTTATTTTCCGCTTTCCGTTTTCCGGATTCCGAGTTCCCAAAATCCAATTCCGCCCTACTCTGGTACGCACCGCGTAAGTGTCTTTAATTAATTATTCCAATCTTGTTAATTAGTATTATTAGGTTACATGCAAGGTTTTTTAAACAGTATAAACAATTGTAGACAAATCTGGAATGTTCTGAAGTGTTCTAGAACTTTCTGGAACATTCTGGAATGTTCCAGAAACTCTGGAAAACAACGTCTATTAAAGCTGTAGTTTTGCACTTATGAAGCTGATTTTTGACATGCGATACACGGACATCCAGGTTAAGGCTTCTCATCTTCGTCTTCGTCTTCGATATAGACATTGTGTTGGTACACATGCAGTTTAACTGACGACGTAAGACGAACGCAAGACGAACGAAGACGAGACGAAAGGATTCCACGAAAGACGGCCGCCGACTTGTTTTGCCTTTCGTGGAAGTTTTGTAGATTTTGTGTGTATCGTTCTACAGTATCCCAAGTACCCTGCTACCTCCTAAAGATATGGTTACGAAGCGCTCAGGTGGCTATGACTCCACTCCGTGTATCAAAGTAAGAGGCCTACGTTCTTTTCAATTATTCAAAAAAAGGGGGTATGTGAAATCGGAACAAAATGAGAATAGAACTCGTAGGAAATCGGAACATGATGAAAATAAAACTGTTAAAAAAGAAAACTGTATTGAATTGGAACTGATAAGGAATTAGAACTGTTTTAAAGTAAAAACGCATGGAAGCGGAACTGTATGGAATTGGAACTCTGTTCAATAGAGCGCGTTTGCTTTACAAGAGTATTTTTAGTTGATTTTACGCTGAGAAAAGTACTCTGGGTAAAGCAAACGCGCTCCATTGAACAGAGTTCCAATTCCATACAGTTCCGCTTCCATGCGGTTTTACTTTAAAACAGTTCTAATTCAATACAGTTTTCTTTTTTAACAGTTTTATATCTATTGTGTTCTGATTTCCTACGATTTCAATTCTCTTTTTGTTCCGATTTCACATACCTCCAAAAAAAACGTCCTGGACAGACAGAAGGTAACACAGACGGAACTATTCGCTTAATATTAAGCAGATCTTCTTCGCATCCTTCGGCGTCATAACAGTTATGATTATTAAACTACAAAAAAAGGAAAAATATCACTAAAAAGATTCCATGAGAATAACTGCTGCTGAGGCTGTATGCTCTCGTAGTTACATCTTTCTGTAGCGGCCAGACTGCCTAAAGGGCCCAAAATCTCTGCTTGACAGTTATAGTTTTTCATCCATTATTTTCCCTTTATAAATTCTGAATTCTTTTGAGTTATTCAAAAAAAGGTCCTGGACAGACAGACGGACAGACAGACAGAACTATTCGCTTAATAATAAGTAGAAGTAGACTGCGGTAGAGAGTAGTGCAGAATGGTTATTTTCGCAATTTTCGGAACGTCAGAATATACCAAAAAAATCGGAATTTTCGTTTGCTTAAAATTTTTCGAAAAAAATTTTTTTAACGTTTATACGTTACAAAGGTTGGAGAAATTCGAAAACCGCATAATTATTGATGAAAACAGAAAACAAATCAAAAATCAAAAAAAAAATCAATTAAAAAATTGCGATTTTTAAAATTTTTTGAAACTTTTTTTATATAACGAAGCAGTTTTTCTTTTATAAACTCATTCTAAAATACATGCAATTTTTTGACGTGATTGATGTAAACATTCGTGCTCATTGCTCATTGCTCATTAATCGAATAACGAAAATGCATTTCGAGCAATTTTTTTCGATCCACTTTTATTTTTTTTTTATATCTTATTTTCCCATATGCAGGTGATAAAAGCGCAGTTTACAAAAAAAAATTGAGAAAAAAATTGACCATGAGAAAACATTGTTAAGAATGTAAAATGAATCCGCTCGAGACGCAGAAAACGTTTTTGATCATGCGCCTTGCAGCTACCGTAATCTATTAATTTTATTTTTATTTTTCAGCGTGCATTTCGACTTCCGCGACTTCTGATTCCACACACCATTCTTTCCAGATTTTTAGCATTTTTACCTCGGCGTAGTCACGAGTATTATCATGTTTCTAAAGGTTATCGGTATAATAGCAAAACATCGAGAGACTTGCAAAATGCTCTTTTTGATTTTTATTTCATATCTCCACCTAACGTCTTCAATTATCATTAGCTCGACGTTTTGACTATTTAAAAACTGATTTGTACGTTTCTAAACACCTTGCAGAGCTTCTGAATAGGGCATTTTTCTAGTTTCTAGCTTTCAGAGAATTAGAGCTGCCCTGCAGATTTTCTCTTTCCGTTGGACTGGAAATTTATTGCATTTTATTGTACCTCTAATACTCAGAGAAATCATGAAAAGTTGCCATAATAAAAATGTGTCCTACAGAGAGTCGCGAGCGGCAAGCACACATTTTCGATCGGCCAACTGCCGTAGTTTGTTTCTTTCGGTTTCTCCAGAATTGAACGGCCAACTTTGCATTTTTTACGAAGTCAATTTACCCTGAATTCTTTTTATTTTGGAATATAATTTCAAGAAAAGCTTCAGTTGTCATTTTTAGAGACGTCCGTGATGTTTTCCCAAAGAAGACGTTCGAAAAGAACAATCGTCTGCAATTTTAATACATTTTTCATGGAATTTCAATGGTAATACTCTGGGATTAGCTGCTCAAATTGCATTGATTAGCTCTCTCTCTCAGTAGTGTAATTCCGGTGTACATCAGAGAAGTGCGGAATTCCGGATTCCGCCGGTTTTTCATTCCGTCTTCCGGATTCCGGATTCCGTGAAAAAATTTTTTTTCCGTTTTCCGGATTCCGGATTCCGAGTTCCCAGATACGATTCCGCCCAACTCTGCCCTACTGTCACTTTTACAAGACTCACAACGACACTCCACCGAGCGGGCGCGTGCTAGGCGGCGCCTTCAGGAACCCGGCACCCTGTAAATAGCTGGGGAGCTATCTACTTATTATTAAGCGAATAGTTCCGTCTGTGTTTACGTCTGTCTGTCCAAGACGTTCCTTTGAATAACTCAAAAGAACGTGGACCTCTTACTTTGATATGCGGGATTGAGTCATGGCCACTCGAGAGTTTCACAACCATATCTTTAGGAGGTCGCAGGGTACTTGGGATACTGTAGTTTTTACCGTAAACCGACAGCACTTGGCTCAATATCACTGTAACCTACATAATCGAATTTGCGGTTCGAGTGTCTTTCTTTCCATGAAATTCTCGTGTAGCCATGTGAATTCTGATTCCACTTTGTGAATATTTTGTATTCCGAAACTGGCCACGACACACGCTGTACTTGGTATTACTCACTCTTAATATTGTACTTGTTTTATTCACTCTGATCCTGAATAATCTGCTGGTTGCCTTTAAGGCGATAAAATTGTATCCGAAAGCCACATTTTAGAAACGACGAAGCAGCGATTCGTCTCAAAGATGCATTTACTTCGTCGGCCAAGTCATTTTCCGAGAACGACTGTTTCTCTCTTTGTGTTTTCAAATCGCATTGCTGCTTCATGTAATACTCATGAAACATTACTCCTTCTTGATGGATATCAGCACTCGTTTCGCCTTTGGAAAGGCGAGTTCGCAACAACGCCGCTGTTCTAGAACTTTCTGGAACATTCTGGAATGTTTTAGAAACTTCGGAAAACAATGCCTGTTAAATTTGTGGTTTTCTATAAGGCTTCCACGAAAGACGAAGACAAAGTCGTCTTCTTTTGTCCTTCAGTTCGTCTTGCATTCTTCTTACGCAATGAAAAAGTTGCCAATAAACTGTGTCAGACAAATCCAAGGCGAAGAAGAAGACGAAATGAAGACAAAGATGAGAAGAGACGGCCGAAATGTCGCCCACATAGAAGCCTTAGTTTTGCACATATACAGCTGATTTTTGATATGTGATACACGGACATCCAGACTGCTATATCAGCAAAATTGTGAATGCTTATATCGTTGTTAAGACAGTTTTGTAGATTTTGGGTGTACGGTTCTACAGTATCCCAAGTACCCTGCGACCCCCTAAAGATATGGTTGCGAAACGCTCGAGTGGCCAGGACTCTATCATATCCTCATATCAAAGTAAGAGGTCCACGTTCTTTTGAGTTATTCAAAGGAACGTCTTGGACAGACAGACGGAAACACAGACGGAACTATTCGCTTAATAATAAGTAGATAGCTCCCCAGCTATTTACAGGGTGCCGGGTTCCTGAAGGCGCCGCCTAGAACGCGCCCGCTCGGTGGAGTGTCGTTGTGAGTCTTGTAAAAGTGACAGTAGGGCAGAGTTGGGCGGAATCGGATTCTGGGAACTCGGAATCCGGAATCCGGAAAACGGAAAAAAATTTTTTTCACGGAATCCAGAATCCGGAATACGGAATGTAAAAAACGGCGGAATCCGGAATCCGGAATTTTAACCATTAATTTTTGCGGGAGATCAAAAAAGTATACTTTTCATAACAATTGAGAATAAAGTATTAAAACTCATAGTTGGGCGGAATTGGATTTTGGGAACTCGGAATCCGGAATCCGGAAAACGGAAACAATTTTTTTCACGGAATCCGGAATCCGGAAAACGGAAAAATTTTTTTTTCACGGAATCCGGAATCCGGAAAACGGAAAAAAAAATTTTCACGGAATCCGGAACCCGGAAAACGGAATGAAAAAAACGGCGGAATCCGGAATCCGGAATTCCGCCCTTCTCTGCAGTAGGGAGTCATGCCACCGGCAGATTGATAAACATTTTCACATTATTCATTATTTTTGTTTTCAAGTTGGACGTCTTTCGTTGAATCCCTTCGTCTCGTCTTCGTTTGTCTTTCTGTTCGTCTTGCATTCGTCTTGCGTCGTCAATTAAAATACATGTGTACCAATAGAATGTCTATCTCTGCGTCAGACGAATTCTAAACGATGACGAAGACGAGACGAGACGGTCTTATTTCGTCTTTCGTGGAACCCTTAGTTTTACTAAAGTCTGCTCACATTGGCACAGTGTGCAACAGTGGGTTTGGAGGCAGTACCATAGAAATGTGCAGGCATTGTGCAGTTCTTGGCGTTTTTAAATTCTTAGCAGGTAGTAGGCCAGACGGACTGCGTTTGGGCAACTTGCGCTTCTCTTGGCCATCTCTACCATCTCTACCGTTGGGAGTTTCTTTGCTTTGTCAGCCTCTATCAGCATATTATAAAAAAGAAAATGAAAAATTCGGTGATTTTTTTAATATTTTTAAATTACGATTATCTCAGAGAACTTTTGGCAAGCATACGGCAGCATGCCGGAATGAGGCAAGTTGCCGCTTATCATAGAAACTGACATATCGATTCCAGACCTACATATGACTTCCTCTCGGATTTTTTTCTGCCCCCCCCCCCCGGTTTCACATGCCATGAAACGTTTGACAAGAGTCATGCCGTTCACGTGCTCGTTTAGTGTATCTAGCTTGAAATCTATTAGACTGGAAAAACAATGGCTCAAGTGCTCGAACAAGAATCTTGCCGCTTCTCCCTTGTTTTCCTCTGATTTCCATCAGGAACGCGAGAGTGAGCACCCCTTTTCTGAAATTTTACAAAAGAGCAAGTGCGTAAGCCGAAATTTTGATGGGAAAAAAACGAAACGACAGCGGCTCTAAACATGATTTCGCAGACTACACGCCTGATCGCACTATACGAAATAGACATGATAGCCCCGCCCCGCCTACTGTCAACTAATTTGAGTAATCGCCTAGATTCTTTTATCTGTAAACTGCTTCAGCGTGTTCTGGTCTTTGCCTGAGCATCCTGAGTGTTCTTTTGTACTAACATTCGAAAAGGTTATGGGAAAATAAATGTTGTGAGCAGAAAGAAATCTGCTTCGGACATATTTCAAATGGTGTTTCATGTGAAATTTAGCAATGAATTCAGCAGCTCTGCCGCAAACTATCTTTTCAGTCTTTTTCAGTTTTCAGGCTTTGAACTCTTTGCAGTCTTTTCAGTCTTTTTCAGCTTTCACTCTTTGAAGTCTTTTCCGTCTTTTTCAGATTTCAGTCTTTGCACTGTTTGCTGCCTTTTTCAGCTTTCAGTCTTTGAACTCTTTGCACTGTTTGCGGTCTTTTTCAGTTTCAGTTTTTTGCACTCTTTGCACTTTTTTCAGTTCATTTCAACTTTCTGCCATTGCAGTCTTTTTTAGATTTCAGTTTCAGTTCATCTCCAGATTTGTGAAATAGGGGTATTTTGTAAGTCTTTTCTCGAATTCAAGATGAGTCCCCCATCCCGCCTCTTCCTATCGTTTCAGAATTATCCAACTCTCCCCCCCCCCCATCGCTTAAAATCAAAAGCACAAACAATCAAAATAGATGTATCTATTATCACGTGATCAACGGCGTTCACAAAGCCTTCAATTTAGAAAAGAAACTAAAATCAGAAAAATGAAAAAAAAAAACAGCATTCTGTCTACATTATTTACGTCGTATTGCGTCGTTATCGTATTAGGAAGGCGGGCTATATCGGGTTTGTTTTGGGGGGGAGTGCGGGGGGGGGGGGGGTGATATCAGAGTTGTTTGGGAAGAGGGAGGGGGGTGTTTAATATGTATGAATAAAGGGAAGGGACTAAGTTCGATTTTTGAGTTTTTCTCTGAATAATTTTGCTCATTATAGTAAGTGCTCAATATTGGAATTTTCAACAGAAAAAGAGCTAAATAATGGCGTTTTACAGACAACATGGTCAATCTTCCCACAAACGACAAAAACAAAAAGTCGTATTTCGTCTCAGCTTAGTTCGTCTCCCGTCTTTCGTCTCGCCTTTTGTCTCTCTGTCTTTTGCATCGTCTTCTTTCTTCTTTCAGTTCGTCTTGCATTCGTCTTACACAATAAAAAAGTTATGTACTGTGTACTCAATGTGTATCTCTGCCTCTGACGAATTCGAGACGAAGACGAAGACGTGACGAGACCGTCTTATTTCGTCTTTCGTGGAAGCCTTAATTTTGGAGAACTACGACAAATTATGGAAACTTATAGATGCTCCAGATAATTCCAGAAACCTTCTAATGGTTTTCTAATAAACATAAAAGTGAAGCGGCATTTTCTTTATTCATATTCACTAAAAAACGAAATTCAGAGAATAGTAAATGAAAAGTGTAAGATAGAAAGGGCACATTCATTGAAAAAGATAGAGCGACAGTTGGAATTGGAAGTTCATACAGAATATCATAATTCATATCCAATTTCTTTTCTCGTGGCATTTCATTGTAGAAATGTAATCAACATTGAAAGCATTTTTATTATTCAAAAGAGCCATTCAGCGTTGTTTGATGTTGTCAACATTCGAAATTCCAGCTGCTTCATTTTGGCAGTTTGAATAGTTGTGGAGTTTGGAATTTACCTGGAATTTGGTTTGCTGTACTTCGCGATTCTTTTTAAGCCAGCATCGCCGCTGCAATCGCGCTCTTACTTACCTAGATGAGAGACTTCTGATCCTTCTTTTCAGATGACTTCTTGCTCTCTCTCTCTCTCTCTCTAGAAATTAGTTGTTACAACCAAGGCTGTAATGAGAAAGACAAGAGACAGCTTGTGGTAAAGGCTTTATTAGTGATAAAATTTTAGGGGAGATGAGCAGATCTCGAACTCCCAAACAGAGAGAAGTCTGCCTATATAAAGGGGACCCCCACCAGAGACGAGCGGAATTCCGGATTCTGTGAAAAAAATGTTTTTTTCCGTTTTCCGTTTTCCGGATTCCGAGTTCCCAAAATTCAATTCCACCCTACTCTGCAGAGAAGGGCGGAATTCTGGATTCCAGATTCCGTGAAAAAAAATTTTTTTCCGTTTTCCGTTTTCCGGATTCTGAATTCCCAAAGTTCAATTCCACCCTACTCTGCAGAGAAGGGCGGAATTCTGGATTCCAGATTCCGTGAAAAAAAATTTTTTTTCCGTTTTCCGTTTTCCGGATTCTGAATTCCCAAAGTTCAATTCCACCCTACTCTGCAGAGAAGGGCGGAATTCTGGATTCCAGATTCCGTGAAAAAAATTGTTTTCCGTTTTCCGTTTTCCGGATTCTGAATTCCCAAAGTTCAATTCCACCCTACTCTGCAGAGAAGGGCGGAATTCCGGATTCCAGATTCCGTGAAAAAAATGTTTTCCGTTTTCCGTTTTCCGGATTCCGAGTTCCCAAAATGCAATTCCACCCTACTCTCCAGAGAAGGGCGGAATTCTGGATTCCAGATTCTGTGAAAAAAAAATTTTTTTCCGTTTTCCGTTTTCCAGATTCTGAATTCCCAAAGTTCAATTCCACCCTACTCTGCAGAGAAGGGCGGAATTCCGGATTCCAGATTCCGTGAAAAAAATGTTTTCCGTTTTCCGTTTTCCGGATTCCGAGTTCCCAAAATGCAATTCCGCCCAATGTTTCCGTATTTCAACAAGCCAACAACAACAACAACATGATCATATATCAAAGTCACCTTAAACTCAATTTCATTTTCATTTTCTTCGATATGTTGTTTACTTACAATAATGCTCGGGTTGCCAGCATGAAGGCATATGTTTTCCTTCCATTCAGAAGCTAAAAGATCATTGAATGAAACGTGCCAGTTCTCTCTTTTTTTCTCGTTATTTTCATAACTTCTATCGTATTGTTTTTCTAATTATCAGCACATTTCATCTTCATCTGTTGTGAGTAGTTGATGCACCTGCCAACGCGGTTCTCCCAAAAATCGCAATAGTGATCCGGGCGGGCTGAGCCGAGTCTTCTTCCGAATTGAGAGTATGGCTCGGGAGTGGTCGCCAACTTTAGATTTCAGGTGTATTTCTGGTTTATATAAACACCGTAGAGTTGTATGTAGCTGCTGGCTAAATGAAAGGACCGCCGCTTTCCGAACCAACATCGTCGGCCCAACTACTGCAGTACTGTACAAAGAAGGGCGGAATTCCGGATTCCGGATTCCGCCGTTTTTTTCATTTCGTTTTTCGGATTCCAGATTCCGTGGAAGAAATTTTTTCCGTTTTCCGTTTTCCGGATTCCGTGAAAAATTTTTTTTTCCGTTTTCCGTTTTCCGGATTCCGAGTTCCCAAAATCCAACTCCGCCCAACTATGAGTTTTAATACTTTATTCTCAATTGTTGTGAAAAGTATACTTTTTTGAACTCCCGCAAAAATTTTTGCGAACAAAGCGCATTTACATCATTTGATTCCCTCATTAATGGTTAAAATTTCGTTTTCCGCATTCCGCATTCATTCCGGATTCCGTCGTTTTTTACATTTCGTTTTCCGGATTCCGAATTTCGTGAAAAATATTTTTTCCGTTTTCCGGATTCCGGATTCCGAGTTCCCAAAATCCAATTCCGCCCTACTCTGGTACTGTAGCTATGTTGAAAGGTGCATTTCTATAATTTAAAACAGCTAAACTCGCTGAGACCTACGAGTTGCAGAGCAGAGATTAGCAGGGATCTCAACGTGCTCACTCAACGTGAACGTAGAGAGGATCGACTAAATAGCTAACTATTAGCGAGTAAATAATTGAGACGCAGCGAACAATTTTTGGCAGAAGGCTGTGGGCGTAGAGCGGAATAAATTCTCCGACGGAAGCCTGAGAGCTATCATTTCTTTCTTAAAATATAAAATTTTATTAGTCAGAGTTTCAGAGCCTTTTTTTATTATTATTTAGCCGGAATCTGGAAGAAACCAGAATCCGCTCATCTTTGGTTATGAGCCCCCGAGCCCATATATCGAAGAATCCATTTTTATTTACTATTAGGGGAACGAAAAGTTGAACTTCTCGTGAAAATCCTACTATAATGTGTGCAGAATCATGTGAATCCTGTTACATATTTGACATCATCTGAATCTGAATTCACTTGGTTTAATAATATAATTCCAATTTCGAATTATGATCACGGAGCTGTGATTTATGTCAAAGAAATTTGTTAAAAATGCGCATTTCATCATGTCTCTCTGATTTCATTTGATTTTTTCTCTGAAACTGAACCGAAACTGAAACAATTTCCAGTATTTTGCTGATAACCTTCTCACTTAAATGCGATGTGAGAATGTCTTAAATGCCAAGATGCATGCCAGAGTGTTGCCAGACCTGAGAGCTCATAACAGTTTTTTTTGAATTTTGTTAAAAACTCGAGCATGTTGAAAAACCCTCCCACCATCCTTGCTTCTTCTGCGGGCGGAAGCGGGGTAACAACGGGCCGGCTTACATCTAGTTTTAAAAATAAATTGCTGCCTTGGGAAAGATTGCAATTTGGGGATTTCGGAAGGCTCTATTATTTCATGTAAATTGGAAACCACTCAGAGGATTCAATTTTGACGCGGAATCAGTATCGACTTGGAATTGGAAGGTCGCCCCGGCATTTTAAGAACTTCTATTACGACGCTTATTGTGTAACCCAGATATAACTCAAGGCCTTCCTTATTCCGCGTTCCAAGTTGATTTCCAGGAGAAATTTCCTGGAAAAACGCTGTCCAAAGCTGCCATTTTTTTTCCAGATTTTTCGGAAACTGACGCAACGAGTGTTACTGTAGTTTGCCTCTTTTTTCAAGATCTTCAACGAATCCATCATTTGAGGAGAAATATTCAGAAAAAACAGCCGAATATAGCGAAAAAAAGTTTTAAGACTTGAAAAAATTTCGTTAAAAAAGAGCCGTAAATCGTGCGACGACGGTCGGAGGTCTCGAAGGGAAGAGGCAAACTACGGTAACACTCGTTTCGACAGTTTCCGGAAAATCTGGAAAAAATGGCAGCTTTGGACAACGTTTTTCCAGGAAATTCCTCCTGGAAATCAATTTTGAACGCGGCATAAGGAAGGCATTGAGTTATAGCTGGGTTACACAATAAGCGTCGTAATAGAAGTTCTTAAAAAGCCGGAGTGACTTTCCAATTTCAGGTCGATACTGATTCCGCGTCAAAATTGAATCCTCTGAGTGGTTTCCAATTTACATGAAATAATAGAGCCTTCCGAAATCCCCAAATTGTAATCTTTCCCAAGGCAGCAATTTATTTTTAAAACTAGATATGAGCCAGCCCGTTGTTAGCCCGCTTCCGCCCGCAGAACAAGCAAGGATGGTGGGAAGGTTTTTCAACATGCTCGAGTTTTTAACAAAATTCAAAAAACTGTTATAGGCTCTCAGTTCTGGCAACACTCTGGCATGCATCTTGGCATTTAATACATTCTCACATCGCATTTAAGTTTTTTCATTTTTTCCAGTATTTCCGGAAACTGTCGCCACGAGTGTTACCGTAGTTCGCCTCTTCCCTTCGAGACCACCGACCGTCGCACGATTTTCGGCTCTCTTTTACGCAATTTTTTCAAGTTTTTTAAAACCTTTTTTCGCTATATTCGGCTGTTTTTTCTGAATATTTCTCCTCAAGTGATGGATTCTGACAGAGAAATCGTTGAAGACCTCGAAAAAAGAGACAAACAACGGTAACACTCGTTGCGACATTTTCCGGAAATTCTGGAAAAAAAATGGCAGCTTTGGACAGCGTTTTTCCAGGAAATTTCTCCTGGAAATCAATTTTGAACGCGGCATTACAAAATACCTTTAAATCTACAGTTTTCAACAATTTTTCGCAACGAAATTTTGATTTTGAAAAAAGTAATGAGTCTGCCCTTGTTCACCACTCTTTTCTCTCAATTTAGACTATTCGAATTCCAGTATCAAAGAGCAAGAGTATATACGGCTCCTTAAACATAATTAATTCAGGCAGAGCATTCGTTTCGGCATCACCATAACGCGTGAAATGATCGAAATTGACAGAATTAGCGAGACATCGGATTAGAGATAATGAGTTGTCTGAAAAATCAGACAATGGCCTGAAATTATCCAAGCATAATCTTTTTTTTTTGATATCCTTCGCGCTCCAATGATGACTAGCAATAGCTTCTCGTCAACCCCTTATCTGGCGCAATATGCAATTTCACAGAATGATTCACGAAGCTTCTTCCAGTCCTGTGATCATTCCGGCCATGAAAGTGTCTCCCCCCTCTAATTTGATATTCTGAAGGCTTCTGCTATTCCTTTTTTCAAATACCTACCTATTTTTCATCAATCTAATGCAAGTCTGTTCTACTTATTCCAGCTTTTGATCGTGATGTTTCCATATTTTCATTTTCCAGAACCGAACTCGAATCAAATTTTGTTCAGAATGGTGTCCGATCAATTGATTGATTCATTGATCACGGTTGGCGTGAGTTGCAGAAAATTTCTAAGCATTTGGGCGAAAGCTTGACAAGTTTAAGATTATGGTATTTGGTGTGATTACTAACACCATCGTCTTGATGACGGCTCGAAAAATGAGCTCAATGAGAAGTTCGTTTGGGATCATCACGAAAAGTCAGGCGGTGTGCAACATCCTTATGTGCATTCTCTTTCTCATTTTCGTTGGACCCCTTCAATTAACGTGAGACTTTCATTTCGTTTTTCTTGTTTCCATGATCCTGATTGGTTATGATGGCTCAGGGTTCTTAAGTCTCTGCCGCATTCATCTCTTACAGTCAAACGGGTTCAGATCAATCAAGCTTCCCTACAAAGCAACTCGGTTCGTTGGAACAGCGTCCATGATCATCTATGAAATCGCAGCACAGCTCAACTTATTCAACTCACTGAATCGATTTTGCGCAGTCTATATGATCTTCTTGTACGACAGAATCTTCTCAAATTTCAACACTTACGTTTTGAGAAACTTTGCCATTATCGTCTCCATTGCGATGTGCGTGACATTTTACGAAATTCTGGGTTGCTACCTCTACTTTGAACCCGAATACTGGATCTTCTCGTACCCAGAAAACGATTATTGTAATCAATTTACCTGGTATTGCGACTTTGTTTTCAATATGGTAATTGTGATGTCCACCTTGGCGTTCAATTTGATAGCAGCTTACAAAGCCAGGAAACTCCATCGAATCGTGTCTGATACGACTGGCTCGATGCTATCGAAGGATCAAAAGCAAAGGGAGCTGAACTTCATTCGCCAGTCGTTTTTCACAGGATTCTCAATGAGTGTTGCTTTGATTTTCTATCACATCACTGCTCCAATGCTGAAAAACCAGATTCTACTGTTCCTAGATGCAAGCCTCTGGGCTTTTATGATGGCTTTTGAAGGGTAAGAGAAACCGATTTAATTGGATTATTTGACGTTTCCTCTGAAAGATTAAGAGAGGAAAAGAAGACAGAGAAAACTAATTATTTTTCAAGAATAAACTTTTTCAAGAATTCAACTTTTCAAGAAGAATAAAATCTAGGCCAATCTCTGGTGGAGGGAACTGAATGAGCACAAGTTAGAGTCAAAACATAGGCCCGGGCTAGACTTACGGAGTTTTACAGAGTTCCTACATACTTGTTTTCAGAGCTATCATCTTGCTATCGAACCAAGAGCTACTTTCAGCTGTCATGAAAAAAAGACACGGTCTGCTAGTCTACAAGCATCTAAATGACAACATCCTCATATTTTCAGAGCTGATATCGTCTGTCTTCATGCTCGACATTTAGATTGACTTGTTCTTCAGTGAATATTCGTAATATTGATATTAATATTGGGTAAGAACAGAATTTGAAGGTGAACCGGTGTTTAGCCAACTTGTACTTGAAAGGATGCATATAGAAAATTCCGCTATAAGGAAGGAAGTAGCTGGGGGGGGGGGGTGGGGAGAGCGAATATTTAAATTTAAGAAATTCTGTAAAATTTCGAAGAGAAATCCATGAACCTCAGAAATTCGAATTTATGCATCAATTGTAATATAAAAATCGTCGAATTTATTCAACTTGTGGGCCACCAGAACAGAAAGGTATAGCTAGATGGGCATTCAGGACAGCAGTCAGAAAAGCGCTTTCACTATTCTCTGCATCTTTAAAATGAAAGCTGGCGAGACCATCTTTCACTTTGCGAAGCTCGCATGAAATGCAGGCTGAATGATATGCTCTTGCCACCAATTGCAGGGCAACGGGGAGGGGCAACAGTGCGACGACTATAATTTAAGAGGAGCCCATTAGAAACTGAAATCTGTTAAGAGCTCCCAAAAGGAAATAGGCGCGGAGGAGACATGCTCAGATTACCTCTATTGTGAACTTGCCATTCCCACAAAATCCCATTTCTACCGAACAGCGAGCTTATACTTTTGTGAAAACTCAGAGGCAGTTGTTTGGGCGGTATGGTAGTTGGGGGGGGGTCAATGATTTTTAGTCATTTTTGGAGGTTTTTGAAATGTTTTTTTTTCTGAAAATGTTTGTTGCTATTGTTAAAATATTTGTAAATTGTTTTTTCACGCGAGACGCTTACTCTTGGCACGAAAACTACGATTCCACTTTTTTTTTAACGCGTAGCGCGCTTCAACGATGAGCAATTTTTGCAATTTTTTTTTTGAATTTTTTTTTCGCTTATTAGTTAATAATAACATAGTTAATCATAGATATGAATAGGACCGCAGCTGATGCACTTCTCGACTTGAAGTAAGCCTAAGCCTAAGACTAAGCCTAAGCCTAAGCCAAAGTGTGGCCTCAAAGAAAATTTATGGGATGATCATTACTGTGAGGCGCTGTGGCATTTCAAATATCATAATGAAGCGAAATTTTACGAGTTATGGGCCGGAATCGCCAAGAAATATCCAGTCACCTAGTCATTTTCTTTTTTGTGCGTATTTTTGTTGTCTGCCAATAAAATTGTTCCAAAAATTGCTAGTGTTATTCGAGTATATCTGATAACATTTTCAGAAAAAAAAATCAAGAAACAAGCTCCAAAAATGACTAAAAACCATTGACTCCCCCCCCCCAACCACCATAGCGCCGTTTCTTGATGTCCTTCATTCATATTTTCTGAAAAAACTGTCTGATAACTTCTGATAACGCTTTCATATCATAAAATTTTTGCCCTAATTCTATAAAAAGGCAGTTGTTTTGAAAAACAAACGAAAACGTGGGCATGGGAAACCATTGCTCAGGTACCTGATGATGATCCAGGCGCCCTCTCTCTCTACCTATCTTTTGGTGCAATAAATTCCCGGAAATAGGCAGCTAGTTTGTCTGATTCCCAATCGCTAGGCACCTTGCCTTCAGGGCTTTGCCATCAGTCCGAGTTCATTTGCGTTATGGACGATTGATAAAAATTGACTTGACGGCAGTAAGTCACGGTGGTGAAGGGTATAAATTTCGTCAGCTGAAACTCTCAGCTTTAAGATCATCGCTCCAGACTAAATCGACGAAGTCCATTTTTCAATATAGATTATTGAAAATCTGCCACTAATGTTATTACATTGCAGCCATGGATTCATGGGCTCACCAATTTCAGTGGTAGCAATTGAGAGGTAGCAGTGGAGAAGCAGGCGATAAAATGGTAAAGGAAAGTAAGAAAACGAGGAAAGTTCTTCCCCACAACGTCTTTTCCATTAAAAATTCATCTACCCTCTTCAAAACAAACATCTGAATTTCTCCATTCATTTCACTTTAAGATTGTTCATTGAACCTCGTACTTATTATTTATTATTCTTTCGTTTCTTTCACATTGAACATGTGAGAGGCTGTTCGACCCTTTTTCAATAAATAAATAAATCAAAAAAACAACACAAGAAATGTGACGGCTTAGCATTTTTTGCGTTCTTTGAGTGCATGCTCACTTTCATTTTTTTGCTTGAGAGAGTTGAAACTGTAAGCATATGACTGTAATACGCAACGACTAATGTCCGAGAAATACGCTTATGATAACAGCCATTTCATTTATAAGCATTCACAAAGCAATAGCGATGATAAAAGAAACAATATTAAAAAAAAAATAAATGTTTAATCACGTTTTTAGTATCCTACAAGAAATGTTGAATAAAAACCAAAAATTATTGAAATCGCCTCTTAAAATCTTCATGAAATGACTTTAAAATATAAATTTTCTGCAAAATTTACTTCTACGCTTACCTTTATTTTCTGATCAGTTGCCCACGTAGTGATCGGGGTGTCGGGTGCCTAAAGGAAAATACACGAACGAATTTACAACAGAAGAAGCTTCATTCTAGCAAAAAAAAATTGAACAAAAAAAAAAGAAAATAAGAGAAATCTCAACCAGAAAAAGTCAAACCAACGAGATCTCTTTTCTAGCCGAGAACAACTCTCCTAAAAAATATTTCAAAAAAATCCCGCCTCGCTTTAGCTAAAGAGCTAGCGCCCCGTTCGGTGGAGTGTCGTTGCGAAGTTATTGTGATTCTTGTTGAAGTATGTAGGACAGTAGACAGTTATCGCCGCTTTCTTTCCCAAGGGATCCGAGCATTTCTGTTTGTGAGCATTCTATACCATACCGATTCTCCAAGTTACGTATTGTCGCCGTAAAAAAGTTCCGACATTTTTTCGAGTCGGGATTTGAATTTAGAAGCTCCGCCCATTTCATCAGCGCATTTGCTATGCGCGATATATTTTTATCAGAAGAAACGAAAAAAAAAATAAATGACGCAAATTGATATATTCAAACATTCGAAGAAACGTGTAAACAAATTCACGATTAATACAATTTCGTTCTTTTAATCCAGTTTAATTTTGATAATTCAGAAGAAAAAATAAGGAGCCTCTAAATTCAAATCCCGATTTTCGCGGGCTCGAAAAAATGTCGGAACTTTTTTACGGCGATAATATTGCCTATGAATTTCGATTATATTCTTTATTATGGGGTTATTAATGAAAAGCACGAAAAGCATTTGCAAAAAATTGCATGTTTTGCATTAAAATTCAATTGTGCTTTTCATGAATAACCCCAATAGGCGCTATGGTAGTTGGGGGGAGGTCAATGGTTTTTAGTAATTTTTGGAGCTTTTTTCTTGATTTTTTTTCTGAAAATGTTTGCTGCTATTGTTGAAATATCTGTAAGTTGTTTTTTCACGCGTGACGCTTACTCTTGGCACGAAAACTACGATTCCGCTTTTTTCACGCGTAGCGCGCTTCAACGATGAGCAATTTTTTTCGCTTATTAGTTAATAATAACATAGTTAATCATAGATATGAATAGGACCGCAGCTGATGCACTTCTCGACTTAAAGTAAGCCTAAGCCTAAGCATAAGCCCAAGCCAAAGTGTGGTCTCAAAGAAAATTTATGGGATGATCATTACTTTGAGGCGCTGTGGCATTTCAAATATCATAATGAAGCGAAATTTTACGATTTATGGGCCGGAATCGCCAAGAAATATCCGGCCACCTAGCCATTTTCTTTTTTGTGCATTTTTTTGTTGTCTGCCAATAAAATTGTTCTAAAAATTGCTAGTGTTATTCGAGTATATCTAATAACATTTTCAGAAAAAAAATCAAGAAAAAAGCTCCAAAAATGACTAAAAACCATTGCCCTCCCCAACTATGTACCATAGCGCCCTTTATTATTATTTTTTTTTTCACTCGAATGATTTCTGTTATGTTAAGGAATTTTTATCCATTTTGTGAAGAATGAACAGCCTAGTATGGGCAATCAGAGGAATTTAAGAGCATTTTTCAAATTGATACAATTGATTTAATGATAAAGTAAGAAGTTTGCATATGGACTGACAGGAAGAGCAAAGAATTTCGCGACATTCAGACTCACTTCATTCATCTGGCTATCGACGTCCCGTCCATCGTTTCTGCCGCATTCCGTCATAGCTTCGACCATACATTAAACTGTAGATTTTCGATCTCTGGTGTTGTGTAGAGCTTTTCCGCTGTGTTAAAACTGTCTAAACTTTGACACAAAAGTCCGAGGACAAGTTTCTTTATTTATTAAAAATATTTAAACTTACTATTAATTTGAAACTTTAAAATTTTTTATATTATTTAGAGAATATTTTAAAATTTTAGAATTTTAAAATTTCAATATTTATTTATTTTTTATTAATTTAAAAAACTTGACGGACTTTTGTGTCAAAGTTTATATTAATTGGACTAGATATGGAAATACTTTTGGGGACCTCTATGCTTCAATGTGAAGCTAATCAGTTGTTCGTTTGGATTCCAACCCCCCCCCCTTTACAGTGATGCTTTAAAACCGTCTGAGCTTTCAAATTGTGCCTGTAATTTGAGTTGAATGAGGAATATCTATCAGTGTCCACGGTTTTTTGGTTTTTTTTTGCGTTGTGCAAATTTTCAGAATAATGAACACAGCTTAAACTGTAAATTTTATTTATGAGCAATATTTTGAGCGTACAAACTGAAATTTAATGATTTGGAGTTGAAAAGGCTCGAATCAAAAGGAAATATTCTACGCGGTCCCCATTGGCTACCATGACGACTTGGGGACAGGTGATCGTTGGAGATTCGTCCATTCCTTAAGGAGTGTCGTGTTCAGATCTTCCACACTTTAGTTGGTTCTTGTTATGACCTTATACAGCAAAACTCCCCAGATAGAATTGATAAAGCGCCACACCGAGCTTTGCTGCATGAGCACGAATGTCAAACCGCCGAAACACTCAATAGCTTTGTCCGAAGTGTTTCTGGATCAATTGAAGCACGTGCTACTTCAAAATATCGTCTATATATGTACATAGATTCGTGAACAGTTTTTGCCATGCTGCCAAACTTAATTGTCCACAAATAAAAGACCCCTTCGGGATTTACGAAATTTTCAAGAGAACCGCTGACTCGGGACGATCGCGGGCGGTAAATCAATGAAACAGCTCGCGAATTGAAGAGTTCTCCTAGTTGTGTGAAGTTCAGTTTGGAGTTACGATTCGAGAAAAGTTGCTGGAATGTATAAAACCCGCTCGACTACCCAACGGCTTCTAATTTGTTTAATGAGTTTTTCAAGCAAAGATTCTCAATTTGTTATCTTTTTTGCAGCAATTTGCATTCCGAAAAAAGTTATTCACCACTGACATTGATCGACATAAAAAACATAAAAAATGAGAAAATTAAGTTTTTATCACGGGAATTTTTCGGAACGTATTGTAAATTTCTCCATTTCGAGCTTATTTAAATTTTAATTGTATTTTTCGCTGCGCCTAAATCGCCATATTGCAAGGAAAAGGTCTACCTAACGGCTTCTAATTTGTTCAATGATTTTTTCAAGCCAAGATTCACAATTTGCAACCATTTTGCAGCAATTTGCATTCCGAAAAAAAACGTTATTCACCGCCCACATTGATCGGTCCGTTAAAGCACGAATCGTCAGTACATAAGTCTGAAAAGTTGCAAAAATTGGTTCTGCATGAACAAATTTACATTAAAAATTAGAAAATTAAGTTTTTATCACGGGAATTTTTCGGAACGTATTGTAAATTTCTCCATTTCGCGCTCATTCAAATTTTAATTGCATTTTCCGCTGCGCCTAAACTGCCATATTGCAAGAAAAAGCGAGCTGATTTGGGGACGTCGCATGTATGTATGCTAGTTCGTATACCTTTTTGGTTTCATCAGAACTTAGGTGGCTAGCTAGCAGAGAAGGGCGGAATTCCAGATTCCGCATTCCGGATTTCGCCGTTTTTTCATCCCGTTTTCCGGATTCCAGATTCCGTGAAAAAAATGTTTCCGTCGTTTTCCGTTTTCCGAATTCCGAGTTCCCAAAATCCAATTCCGCCCATCTATGAGTTTTAATACTTTATTCTCAGTTGTTGTGAAAAGTATAATTTTATGAACTCCCGCAAACATTTTTGCGAACAGAGCGCATTTACGCATTCATTTGATTCCCTCATTAATGGTTAAAATTCCGTTTTCCACATTCCGCATTCCGGATTCCGCCGTTTTTTACATGCCGTATTCCAGATTCCGTGAAAATATATTTTTTTCCGTATTCCGGATTCCAGATTCCGTAAAATTTTTTTTTCCGTTTTCCGGATTCCAGATTCCGTGAAAAAATTTTTTTTCCGTATTCTGGATTCCAGATTCCGAGTTTCCAAAATCCAATTCCGCCCTAGCTAGGCGAAAGCCTTGATCGTTACTATGTGACGCAAACTGTTGAACGACATTTTTGGCTGGCAAGCAGAACGACTGACTTCAAAATTGTATTTTCAATAATACACTCAAGAACGTGGAAACCGCATGAAGAAACGTAGGAAGGTGATAGTTATTAGTTTTGAACTGATCCGTCGGACAGAATTGATTGAAGTGACACCACGGAAGGCGTTTGAGTCAGATTGCTGGCAAACAGACGGGCAGTTGAGGAGGACGATGGAGCTGGTGACGATGGTTTGATGACTGTTCGAGACAAGGTAACATCGCAGCATTCGCAAGATTCAGCCACTTGCCACCTAATACGAGATCCATAATTCTTCAGGAAATCTAGAACGACTCCGTTCGTCCATCCGAATCCCTCTTGCATCACGTACTCCCCGCCTCCCTTCACTTTGTAGCACGGAGTGACAGCGTTATACTGGAAGCATTGCTGGTTTAGCAGGCGCCGTAAAATAGAAAATAACTTAATTTCAATACTCACTTTTTCGAACATTCGACCCCCGCTGGTCCGCCACATATTGAAGTTTTTCTGTACCCATTTTTCCACTATACTCAGCGCAACTTGCTCTTGGCCAACTTTTCTAAAATTTTCAAATACTTCACAATAATAGAATATCTTTAGAATTACCGTAATCCTTCGACAAGAACCCATGTAGTTGGTGGCCAGCAGTTCGGGAAGTCCCATTGTTCTCCAGAATTGACAAGCGAAGATGGAATTCCGCCAGGGAAGCCAAGCGCTCCAGTAGATGTCAGATAGTCCACTACCTTTAATTAATTATAGTCTATGAGGCGGTTATGCTAAAATCTACGAACTGCCTGCGAGTCGAGATCATCGTGATATGCTTCACAGTACATTGGGAAAAGATTAGTGTCGTGAAAGCTGACGGCGTGCTTTCCTTCTTCCAAATCAAAATCGAACCAACAGTTTAGCTCTTCATTCCACAGCACCTGTAACCAGAGTTTTACACGGCTGACATGTGTTTTTCGGAATACCTGCCGAATGGTATCTTTCAGAACCCGATATTCATTGTCGAAGTATTGTGCATTTTCTGGATCCCCAATCTCGGCATACATCTGGCTCATCGCTTTCATATTTCCACAAAGAATTGAATTCAGATCAACAGGTATTAGTTGAGACGTTCGAGTGCTGACAAGTTGACCGGCGTATGGCCCGTGAACAGCGAAAAAGCGGGATGAGAAGTCGCAACCACTAAAAGGATGAACTTTTACTTTATTCCCCGAGTTCGAATTCTACAGATGCACTAAGCCATCACCGCTTAAAGCATTCTATACCGGTAAATTCTGGAGCATGAGTCATATAGACACGAGGTAAAGTAAGCGTTCGGTAGAAGTTTTACGCGGGCACAGTGGATACTTCTTAGAACTGTTTTACGCGCCGTAATGTTGGTTAATTACAAATAAGTCCTGCAGCGCTTCACCTGTTTTATAAAATTTCTGGGGAAAGGGGCTCACATTCAATATTGGCATACTCAGAAAAGTCAGGCAATACCCGGTGTTATTTTGAAAGCATTCTTTTAAAAAAAATGCATATTTGTTCAAGAAATGCTCACTATGTTGTTGTGGGGAGCGCAGCTGTTTTCGAGGAAATTCATTGAATCAAGAGCCTCCCCCCCCCCCGTTTCGCACTGCTTGCGAAGGTAACCCTGATTAGGTTGTTAGTTGGAGGATGGAGGGAGCTATACTTGTAGAACGCCTTTGTACCTTTCTGCAGCGGCCGCCAAATCTCCCCAAAGAACGCATCTCTTCTCGAATGTGTCCAGGTGCTCTGCGCTTTCCAAATCCTCTCGGTATGATTCAGGACGTGGATGAGTGGCTTTGACGGCAAACCGGTAGAGCGGAGAATTCCATTCCGGCCTTTGATACGTCTTGTTCGTTTTGAAGAAGTCGAGCTGAAGTGTTGAGCATTCCCTAATTAGCCTCCGTGATAATGATCACCTCTTTTCTCAAAGTCGGCAGGGCTTCTGTCAGAAACTGCTTATTTCCAGTGACTTCATAATATGCTTTTACGCACCACGTTAAAAGCGGAGGCTGTGATCTGTTTAGGTAGTAAATACGTGTTCCGTTTGGTATAAAGCCATACCTAAACATTGAAAATAATCTTGATAGCCAGAAATGAGATGTACACTCACGTCTCAACCAAATAAATCATGTTTTCAATCATTCCTTTCACCGTGACCATCATTCCAGAGGCGATGAGCCCTTTGATTGTGAAAAACGAATCCCAGTAGTACATCTCACGAAACCTAAACTTCCCCATTTGTTATTCATCCGTGGTCTGAGTATGAACTAGCCTTCCACCTGGAACAACAAATGGATTTGGCACTGGAATAATTGAATACTTCTCTGGATTCACCCGAACTTTTCTGGAAATCTGAAACAGACTATCTAATATTAATGCAGTAAATCTCGTAAAAGCTATACTTTTCTATAAAGCGTTGGCCATTTGGCATGCAGCGCGGCAGCAAACTTTCTATAATCCTCATCTAAGATGCCAGCAAATTGATTGGTCTGAAACTTGGAAAATTGACATTAAGCGAGCCGATCGGCGAGCAGTTTCCATACCATAGGCAACCAATCAGTGGGCGCGCATTCTTCCAATTCCCCTTCCGGTTCATCAAAGTTCTCCCGGAGGAAAAGGGCGAGAACATCGTTAGTGATGGGTGTCAGCGACAGAAGAGAGTTCCATTTGGCAAGAGTGGCTTCTGAAGGAAATCGTCCGACGGTTATGAATTCAGCTTTTTTGCCCCAACTTCAAGCATTTCTACTATTAATACATAATAATAGCTTACATCAGCATAGAACATTACATCATTTTCAGAGAATTATTTTCAGCGTGCACGCACAAATCATGACATTCCAAAAGCTGGTCTCCGTCTTATGCAGCATTCATTGAAAAATTGAAGAAGAGGAAGAAAACAAAATAAGTAAACTAAGCAGTTGTGCACGCTGTTCGTGTTTCCCTCTCTTTTTTCCATCTATCCGTTCTCCGCTCATCTCGCTCCCTCTCACAGGAGTTTCACGTGGACGACAGAGAACTGAACTGGATGGATGTGTGTATCTGTGTGGCGCAAAAATGGAAAGATTTTGCGAATTCGTTCTGAGCAACCACCAAACAACACAAGATTATCACAATATCAATACTATCCGCTATGCTTGAGTTCATAGAATAGCTCCAATGTTCTTATATTAATTAGTAAATTCCGCGAAAACCATTTTCTCGGAAAAAAAAATACTCTAAACTGACCTGCATCATGTTTCAATGGCATATCAACAAATGTTTTACAATCGGGGAAGAGCCCGGAGAGCTGAACGGCGTGGAGGAGAGACCCCTCGCACCAAATCGGTGAACGGCTCATTGTTGTTGAGAAAGAGCTCGAGGAGGGCAACGAGGTAGAGAACGATTTAGATAGCCCTGAAAATAAATTTGCGTCATTGGATCTTTTCTGAAAATCAGAATGGCTGAGCACGAGCACTGGAAGAAATCAAAGGGTCTGCACCAGCGCAGCTGTCATTGTCCAAACCTTTTCATAGGCTAGAAATGGGATTTTGCTAATCTATCGAATGGGTGTGGCTTCTTCTATATTTGATATAAAGTTCGGTGTTGCTCGAGAAATGCACAAGGCGGAGAGAGACGTGGAAGACAAAAAAAGTAATCTAGTCAACACGACATAGAGGCGCAGAGAAGATCAGGCATATTCATAGGCTGTCCGAATACGGATTCAGAAGAGACGATGATAATTTTACGCAGTAATTTGATGTTTGCTTTCAATCAACCGTAAATGTCCAGAAACTGTCATTTTCATCAACAACTCATCGCTCTCTAGCACAGGTGTAAAGTGGCTGGAAGTAACAGAAATAGATTATAATGAACTAGGGACGCAGATCCTAGCATAGCTAGATTACTTCACATTCTCTTTCCAGTGAATTCCAATAAAATAGGACTTCATTGTTTCAGTTGGCAACCTTTCTTCTTTTCAATTTTAACCAATTTTTTAAAGTTTTTTCTCACTAATACCATTGCGAGCTATTATAGGGAAAGACTTTTGCGAGAATCATAAAACCGTAGGCAGTAGTCAAACTAGAAAATATGTCACTGCCAACTTGAAAAATCATGATATCAGTGCAGTTTTGATGTTGAAATGTGTCAAACATCGGCAGTAAAATGGCTGTAATAAAATTATTACAGTGGCTGCATTTCTAAGAGCGAACGGAGCTTCTAGTTAATCTTAAAATTTACCATTATTCGAGTGGCCACGTGAAAACTTTGACCGTAAGCGGAAAAGTAGACGAATTGTTTTCCTGGTCAAAAACGATAAGCACATTTAAGGATTTCAGTTCGTTCGAGTATGCAAAACTAGAAATGACCCCTTCTGAGCTCCACGTGTACAATAATAGATAAAATCCACAAATATTATTTGGAAGAAAATCAAGGTTTAGCACAGACTTCGCTGATCAGCAGTTTGTCGAATGAAAATCAGATCACTATTGGAAAGGAGCAAGGGAAGCAGTAAATCGACTGTAGCCTTTCACTTCTATTCCCCTGCTTTACCATAAGTTTCCCTAAGCTCTATACGTTCTCCGAAACTTGAATATAGTGTAAATAATAAATTTGGTTCAAAAAGTGAACTACGCAATGGAAAAGCCGGACAACTTTCGTCGGGCACGTAGTTTTCCAAGTTCGCTTCCTGGTCCTTAAGTACCCAAAGCGTTGTCAGCTTTTGTCGTGTGACACACGTTATTCTTATCAGTATTACCATGAAATATTCAAAAAAAGAAAGAAGGGAGATAGGGCGGAGTTAAGGCTAGATTTATCAGTAAGAAGATTATAAGGTCGCCATCGCCAAGTGTGAAGAAATATTTTATTACAAGTAGATTACAAAAAGTCGTAAATTTTTTTTCCTCCGTGCTCTGAAAGGCTTGAAGCTGAACTTTTATGGTTAGGTTTATGGGGAGCATTATAAACTTTTATGATGCTAAAAATGAAATTTCAAAGGCCTAGAAATTGTAGATACTGTATTCACTTAAGGATTGATGATATATTCTTATATTTATATAGGAGAACTGAACGCTGAGCACGGAACATTAGAACTACAAAGTCTGTTAGAAAACAATTAGAATTGAACTCTGCTGTCTCGATCCGTAAATCAAGGATAAAAGAATATATGAGGTGGTTAATGTGAAAATCATGTGGCGAGCTGTGTGCTTGCCACCACTGGGAGCGGACACTCGTCGTCCCCTCGGAAAAAAGTGAGACACAAAAAGCGTCTACAAGCTGAAGGACTGCGGGGCATGTGGACACACAGCAAGCCAGACAACGAAATCGTAGAGAAATAGAAAGTACTGAGAACGAGGGAAAGCCCCCAATGCACTGGGTGCACACGCTATATGATTTCGAAGAGAGGCTGCGAAACGAGAAGCTGAAAACGAGAGAGCTATAAAGAACTCGTCAGGAGCCCCGAAGTTGTGAGCCGAGTGTCAGTGCCACAAAACGAGGCGGAAATTATGTGATGCTACAAGAATGGCACAAGGTTTCATACTTTCAGTTATAATGAGGAATATGCCGATTTTTCAAAATGGTCTAACGATTCACAACAATTTCCAGCATGGTAACATAGTTGGAGAGGACACATTCGAGTTGCTCTCTCTCTCTTTCTCTTATTCTTGAAATTGTTCGAAGCGAATCTTAATACGCTCCACAGGCTCCAGTTTACTCACTAAACTTCTTAGTATCACTAACCCATTTTCGAAATGTCAATCGGTCAGCACCTCTTTAATTCTTATATTTCTGGGCAGATTACTATTTTCAATCTCCTTTTTTCTTGCTCTTCTTCGCGTGCTCCGTGCCATGTCCTGAGTTACACTGTTCACTTTGTAACTTGGAGCTTGGAGCCTCCAAATTGTGAAATCAAGGTTTTCGATTTCAACGGGCACGTAGCACAATAACTGACCTCCCTTCTCCTTCGCTTTTTCATTTAATCTCTGGCAACGGCTCCCGCCGGCAACTGTTGAGCAACTCAGTTGCAGTCGATGATGATACATTTTACAATTCGTGTGGCGAATTCGTTTTAATAGATGCTGGACGAGTAAGAACCCACTCGCCTGGAAAACATTGTAGTGGAACAATATTTTCAGATTTTCAGATCGCCATTCGTTCTAACGAAAACAGACCTGGCTCTCGAAGCACTTTATTCCCATGTTAACATGCATTGGGCCTGTAAACCGATTCTATAAAAACCCAAAATTTAAGTGAATTCTGTAATAAAATATTACCAGCGCGTTCAGCGCCCAATTTTATGTTGCAAAATGCAAAAATGATTAATAATTAGTTCCGATTTATTGAAAAACAAACACATTGAAAGGCACAGGACGGAATGAATTTGCAATAGCAATTATGATGGTATGAAAATCACAGCAGACGAATTATTACGGGATGTCCTCATAAACGTGACTTAATAAAAAATTTTGATACCATCTGAGGCATTATAAATAATTGTTTTGCGTTTTTTAGACTATGGTTCAGGAAATGTAATTAGGCATATCACAAATGTTGGACAAAAAAACTTTGAAAGGCGGTTGACTTAGACTTTAAAAAATCACGATAAAAAATGTGAAAAAAAACTAAACATTTAAAAAATTGATTATTTGCAATGAAAGATTTAATAAAAAGTGCAAGTAAAGGCCAGCATAATTATAATTGGACGGAACGCCCGTTTGAAGCTTCTCGAAGATCTTCCATGAATCCAGCACGTTTCGAAAAATTTTCTTCAGACTGAATACGACGAAAATTGGAGTGCATGTCCCGTTCTGATATCATCTTCTCACGACGAGACCACTTGTCAGTGTCATATTTCCTATTGACCATTCTGAAATATACAATTCATAAAAAATCAAACTGCCGAGCAACAGCAAAAGGAACTAAGATTTTTAAAAATTTACCTCAGTGTGTCCTCAAAATCTTTTCGGTTCATTTCAGACATATCCATTTCAGTGTCATCAATGAAATCATCCATATCACTGTAGTTATCTTCATCGTCATACTGAAACAAGGATAATTGCATTATGGCACGTAGTGTTCATGCACTAAAACCAAAGTCACGAAGGAAAAAAAACAATAAGAAAAACTCGGTCAATATACAAAAAGCCTGCACAACTGGTCCATTTCCAAGTGGAATTCTTTGGATCAATTCATTTAAATTTTAAGAAATTCATTTTTTTTATATTCACAATATTTCTGATTTTTTCACGATTTTGATGTTTAGAAAAAACATTTCAATCGTTTTTGGTTGCCTTATTTTCGCTTGCTTCACATTCGGGAAGAGTAATTATATTGAAAATATTGGAGAAACAAGAGGATATGTACCACGAGAAAAATATGTGGTACGTGGCGGTGAATTTGAGTACACCTTTTTGGATAATATGACCGGGTCTTTCGAATTTAGATTTAAACCTTTCTTCATTATTTTGACTGCTTTGTTAAAAAAAATAAGACATGCCTCGTCTTCATCCATTTCTTCATCACTGTAATTCCTTCCATTTTTACAGAAGCTCCCTCCACCTCTCGAATCTCTTTCCCTTTCTCTTTGCATCTTTTTCTTACGCTCCTTCTCTCGCAATTGCTGCTCACGGAGTTCAGCCATTCGACGAGCTTCATAACTGTTCTTAGAATCATAATTTTTGGAAGGCAATGATGAAGAATAATAGGAAGAAGGTGGTCCTGCCTTTTCCGATTTTCTTTGTATTTTTTTCTCTCGTTCGTATTCTTTCAACATTTCTTCTCCACGTGCACGTTTTAAGGATTTCTGTTTTTCCCTTTCTTTCTCACGCTGACGCTCGGCTTCGCGAACCGCTAGGATACGTTCTTCTGCAATGATAAAATTGAAGCTTGTTTATTCGAAAATTAAAAAAATTAACCACGGAAAACTCACTGTTATTTTTTTCGCTTCCGGCAGTTCCATTTCGTGAAACTCCTGGAGCGATAGCGGTAGCCTTCATTAACGCTTGCTGTTCCTTATATCGCACATCTCCAGGAAGATACTTTTTTCCAGGAATTGCGGCCGGAATCATTGGCGGAGGTGTCGGTCCTTTTTGAAACGGCTTTCGAGGTCTGAAGAAAAAGGATAAGAATGAAGAGTATTAAAAACGAATTACTCTTTTTTGGCAGGAACACCGTGTCCGTTTGAAGAGGATGTTTCAGATTTTTGGATAGAAGATGACGAGTTAGATGAAGAATGTTTATGAGACAATGACGAAGCGGCAGTAACACGGGCTCTAAAGGTGAAATTGTTATTTTTAGGCTATTTTTTGAAGTCATTACTTTTGTCGTTCTCGTTCTTTTTCTTTCAATTTTCGTTTTTCAGCTTCCATTTTTTCCTTTAATCTTTCCTTCTCGCCTGGTTTTTCTGACGAGTATAGTGCGGTTTTCTGATGAATACTTGACGATGAGGACGGTAACCTGAAATTTCACACATATATATTACAGGATTAAATAAAGCAATTAATTTTACTTACTTTTGTTGCTGAGCTAAAGTGCATTTTGCAGGCTTCGCCTGAAGATGGTCTAGATTTACTGATTTTCCCTGGGATATACTACTCGCCGCTGCCATAAGACTTCTAAAATTTTTAGATAAAATTAAGAATTTTTAGAAAAGTTAGGTTTAACAAACTTGAAATCAATTGGAGCTGCAGCTTGAATTTTCTTTTTCTCAATAATTGGCTCACGTCGTTCTGAGACTTTCTTCCCGTCTTTTGGAGGAGAAAAAGTGTCTCTGCTGTAACGAAAAAACTATAAATAACCTTTGAATAAGATATCTCACGTTCGTTCGTGACGAGAGCATAATCCAGCCAAGCTGTTGGATTTGCTAGTGGCAACACGATGAGGTCCTTGTACTGTTGAACGAAGAGATCCTTCAGTTTTTTGCTTGGTAGCCAATGCTTTGTAGACTCCTGATCGATACTTGTCGGCTTCCATGTCTGCTTCTTCCTATAGTCACAGTATGTGGTTTTGAATAAATAAGGAAAATTTACCTCTTCTTTCCATTTTCGTTTTTGTAAAATTTCGAGATGCTCATTATTCCCACCGAATCTTGTTTGTAGATCAATAACATCCAAACCAAATTGCTTCCCCATTTTTTTAGTTGCTTTACCACCATTTGCTTGCATTCTCAACATCATCAGTTTTTTCTTATCGCTTTCCGCTTTTCTTTCCTTCGCTTCTTTTTCAGCCCGCTGTCTTTCGAGGACTGCACGGACAGCATCAGTATTGATAGAAGAGGATGATGAGGGACCGTCGTTTTTTTTTGGGATGGTGAAATTCTAAAAAAGAAAATAAAATTGATTTTTTGTAAATATTGTTCTACATTATATAGTTATTCCAGTTCAATATAAGTTTTTTTGATTGTATGTTTAATTTATATTTTTTTATATATTTAATGTTTATCAGTTAAATTAAACAAATTTTTAGCACGTACCTTTCTTCTTTCTTCTTCTTCTCGCTCTTTCCGCTTTCTAGCTATCTCTTTCTCTTTTTCTTGTTTCCTTCGTTGCATTTCTAGTCTTGCTCGTTTTTCCGCTTCTAACTGGCGACGTACCTCATTTTTTTCTTGGTCTACCTGAAAAAAACTTGGTGTTTTGTGAAAGCACGTGATTGCTATTTAAAAATCAATACCGTTTCTAGTATTCGATCAACTTCTCGTGATGCTTTCTTTGCATTTTTACTAGCTGCATTCATCATCGAAGAAAAATCCATTTTGTGAAACTGAAAGAAATAAAGATATCAGACAGATATTTTTTGAACAAGAACAAAAGAACAAAAGGATTAAGGGAAGCATTTGCATTATTATAAGTACCGCGTGGAGAAAATCGTATGAAACACTGAAATTCAATGAAGAATACTTGTGGCGCTCTTCGGCTACGACATAGAAACGACTTTGCGAAAACGAACAAATAAGTTCTTTTCCCAAATTACTTAGTCATTTAGGTTAAGGACTCAGAAGTATTGCTGAAAAAAAATCAGAAAGCATAAACTTGCAACTGCTGCTCTAAAATTAATTTGAAAATTGATTTCGCTGAGAAGCAATGCTACATTAAGTGTTCATTAAAAAAAATTCGTGTTGGTGAAAGGACATACAGGCATGAGAAATGAGGCGAACCGGAATCTATAAGCAACGAGAATGGGGAAAGGCTGAGAGAGTGCAGGACAACCAGACGAATGATGGCCGAGAAAAAGTCGTACGCGGACGAAAAGATGCCTCCTGGGTCTCTCACAACGACGGAATCCCTATTTTTTTGATATTAATGAAACACCAAATATTTTAAAATCAAAAAAAATATATATTGTTTCATTACGTCTTTTCCGAATTTACGATATCGTTTATATCGTTATAAAATTAAATAAATCTTCTTCTATATCCGAAATATTTTGGGATTTTCTTGTACTGAAACATCATTCTTAATTCACTATAAAATTTTAGAGATCAATGTCAAGAGAGAAGAAGAAAAAAAAAGATCAGGTTTTTCAAAAAGCTTATTTAAACAATTTCAATATTGCATTTCTAGAAATGGGAAGATCTTCCAAAAAATCGTGTTATCGTCATGGAGAATTCTGCATCAGTAAAAACATCTGACACAGCATCTACTTCTACCTCCTCAGATGAAGAGAATATTTTGCTTAAGTCGATAACTTCTCATTTTACATTTGACTCAGAAAATTTGCCGGCGGGCAAGCTACTAGTCTACAGAGGAGTCTCAAACAACTATGCAAGTTTTAGAATGAAAGTTGGGCCTAGAAATTTATAATTTTTCAATTTTACAGTTTACCTTCTATATGGAAACTTCAAGAGAAAGCAATTCGCCTTGGAAAGGAATGCATTCATATATCCCTGGAAAGCCAATTCTCCAAACTAATCCGGACACTGAAGATCCATTAATATTACTGTTAACGAAGATCAGTAAGGACCCAAGGTAATTTTTTTTAGAAACGCAGCAAATATCCTTCCTTTGTAGATTACTTGCTTTAGCCGGTGTCTCCCTTCAGTATGAGAGCCTACCAACAAATCAAATACAAGTGCATTTCTATCTCCACCACAGCCGTATTTATGACTCAATTGTTGATTTTATTCCTAAAATGCTAGAAACATTCAAACTGAAAATTCAAAACCTGTTCAGGGATATTCTGGATGATGCAAGAGTGGTAAGAACGAAAAGGGAAATATTTTGCTAATGCTTGAAAAAAATTACAGCTAACCGAAATAGAGTTCAATGGAAATAATAACATTTATCAAAAGGAGCGACGACAAGAAGATTTAAATTTTGAGCGCTTCTTCGAGCTCTGCTCTATTTACAGACAAAAATATGCCAGTGTTACCCCAAAATACGAAATTAAGTAAGATTCACTTATCAAAACAGCCACGGTCTAATTTATATTTTCAGTGAGGATGATCTCAACTGTAGTCTAATGCCGTATCAGAAAAACACTGTAAGATGGATGATTAATCGAGAAGCAAACACCACCGTTGACGAAAATTTTTCTTGGATGATGAAGTGTCAAAAGTGAGAATGGTTACTAGTTTGTATTCCCAATTATTATCTTATAGACTTTCATCTGATTCTTCCTTAATTTATTACCCTTTAATGGGCGCGATTACCAGAAATAAGCTGACACCGGAAAATCAATATGATCTTGCCAAGGTCTATACCTCAAAAGGAGGAATTCTTGCCGATGAAATGGGTCTTGGAAAAACGATACAAGTTCTTGCTCTTATTGCAACACACAAACAAGGATGTGAATTGCAAATAGAATATGACGAAGATGAAATGGAAGTTCAGAGGATCAATAAATTTTCTAATAATTGCATCGCTGAGCAGATTCGGCTTGCAGAAGCCACTTATATAGAAATGGTAAATTTCCCTATTACACTTTTATGAAAAATTAACAGTAAAAACTTGTAATTCGTTTTTTAAATTTAGAAAAATGCAAAGCAAGTTCATAAAATGGTGGCCTATAATCTCAAAGAATTCACGGAAGGTGACACCATATTCTGCACCCAGTGCTCTAAAATGTGTTCAATGAAAATCTGCGGGTGGAACACTGAACAATGCGATAACGAGCCGTTTTATTGCCCCAAATGTTTGACTCGTCGTGGAAATCGGCGATCGCTGAGAACAACACTAATAATTCTGCCAGAAAGCTTAATTCTACAATGGTTCACTGAAATATCAAAACATTGTTCTGATAGTATCAAAGTCTTAGTATGCACACTTCATACAATTTTTAGAAAATTTGTTTGTTTTCAGTTTTATTTCGGCGTAAAGAAGCATGGATACTTGCAACCATATGAAATGGAATCGTATGACATAATTTTGACAACATATGACACTCTTCGGACGGAAATCAATTATACAGAAAATAAAGGGCCGAGTAAGTTTTCGATCAGTGTTAAAAAATCGATAATTATTTTTTTCCTTAATATAACTCTAGAAATCTTCTAGGAATTATTCTCTAGATCTTACTAAAAAAATGCATTCATTTAGTTTAGTGAATGTTCGTAGTTTCTATTACAGAGTTCATTATAGAATAAGTATACATAAAATAAAAAATAATAACAATAGGCTAAAAAGGAAATAAAAGGGGGAGATCAACTTAGTCACACCAAGGACTCACCATCCCCTTGCGTGTCTCAACCACCGACTGACCACCAACAATTCTGCTCTGTACGCCTTCCCAGAACGCGGGGTCAGGAGACGTGGTGATAGTTACAACCACTGAGTCTAGAGTGCTCTGTATGTTCATCATGAATGTTACAATTACACAATTCAGGAAGAAACCTTCGGAACGGGTTAAAACCACTTTTCCTTCATTCCTCGTTAATTCATGTCAAATTCTGGCGAGTAGTAGTCGACGAATCTCAGATGATGCCCCAAGGAATGAATTCTCAGCTTTCAAAGATGCTCATGAAAATCCATGCTGACAACTGGTGGTGTGTCACAGGAACTCCATTGGTGAAGACAGTGTCCGACATTTGTCCTCTATTCAATTTTTTAAATGTGTTCCCGTTCGGCAATCCAGATTTCTTTTCTCAATACGTTCATCCGCAGTACATCAATTTTGTTCTACGTCTTCGTTATCAAAACGAATCAATTGATAGTAATAACTTGCCACATATATTTCTGCTAGAAATTCTAGCCAGAATAATGTCAAGAAATACGAAAACTTCTATCAACTTGAAACTGCCCCAATTGACCGAGACTGAGAAAATAATATGCTTCACTGAAGTCGAAGAACGTCAATACAAAGAAGAGAAGGAGAGATTAAAGAACATTGTTGGTGAGTTGGCGATCTACAAGTAAATACAGCTTCTCTAAACTTTCAAAAACTAAAAGGTTATCTACGTCAGCTACCGACATACTGTATGTTCCAGATAAAGCTATTGGGCGTGCTGATAATAATTCCCTGCTTTCTGACCTTCCATGCAGGGACAAAGTGCTTCAAGAGCTCAAGTGCCTCCGTCAAACAATCCTTATTGGACAAAAACAAGCCTCGGACATTGGTTCAGTTCCATGTGTTCTTGCACCAGAAACTGTTGTTTTTCGGCTAATTCATAATAAGAAAATTGCAATCAAGAGCAATTTCAGAAATTTTTTAAATTTTTCTTTGGGTAAGCAATACTATAAAGGGTATATCACTTCCATATCTTGAAGTCCCGAAGCAAGGCATTCTTAAAAATTACCTAATTCTGAAAAAGGGCGGAGAGAAACTGATTATTTAGAAATCGGGACCAGCAAACGCTTCTATGGTAGTATGATGAACGACGATGTAACATAAATCTTAAATATAATTAAAATCTCTAAATAAACGTTTACTGATAGTGTACAACACGTAGGGAACTACTTTTTGAAATAGCGCCATTCCATTCTCGAAAACTTTTCTCTTTTAAGATCTTTTGAGAATTACTTGCATTACGCTCGGACTCTCCACCGCCCCCTCCCTCCATTTAATTTTATATTATATTTAAAGGTCTCGCCGGAGTGCAAATTCTCATGAATCAGCCTCAAAACGCCCTTGATTCGTATAAATACGCCATCGAAAACTACGACGAGTTACTTTCCACTGAAAAAATCACGGAAGACATTAAGAATTACCTTGATGAACAAGGCGCAAACTATCCACGATCCATTTTTACTTTCGAGGATGAAGAAACGAAAACTGATGCTCTAATTGCTGATGACTCCACCATTCCCTTAGAAGAAGAAAACGTTTCAGAAAATAAGAAAAACAGTGAGGAAAAAACCAGAGGAGTTGCAAGTTTTCTGAGAGGAATTCAACAGTTGTTAAAAAAATATGCGAAGTCGAATTTTGATGAGGTTGTTGTAGAGCAAGCTTCTCCTAGCGGTGCCGAGGAATACTTGAAAAAAGACAAAAACCTACCGGGACCGCCTGATCCAAAAAAACCACGTTTGGAGATCAAGGAAAAACCGGAAAGTGATCTGAAAAGCGAAATAGTCGATAATGTCAACCATATCGTGCCGGACACAGCTGACCATGATACTAATAACGATAAACCACAAAGTGAGGTTGAAAGGCAGATTCATATCCGAAAACTGGCTCTAGCTGCGATCGAGCCAATTTCAATAGACGCGACTCAAGAAGTTCATTTAATAATGAACATGTTTACGGTGCAAACGTTGCTGAATGTCCCAAAAGAGGAGCGTATCCCTCTGGATCGTCTGAAGGAAGTATTCACTCATTATTTCAAATTAGAGGTAGCAAAGAAACAATATAATTAAAAAAAAACTATCAATTTAAATTTTCAGATGCGAGCTATTGAAAAGATCTGTCATGACTTACCCGTGTTTACGACTATATGGAACGACGACAACAAAAACCTAGTAAGGATTCATTTGTAATAATTAAAAAATCCGTGTGATGTATCTTAGATCTACGAAATACGTCAATTCTTCGAAATGATACAAGCCCAGTGTGCTATCCTCAAGGATACAGGAGCACTTTATGAACATGGGAAGGTTATCCGGGACAATGTCAAAAAGAATATACTTCCTCATCTGCCATTTATTGCCTTGTATGATACTCAAATTCTGACCCCCACTACACGCCCTCATAGGGTTAAACGTTGTATGGGAGGATGTATGAGAGACATACTAGAATGTGAAATGTTTTATGGACAACCGTGCTTAAGTCTGGCAGAGGTTATAAAGAAGACGATTAATCACATAGAAAGAATTGATGAAAAACGAAAGAAAATTGATGAAAAACTGAGCACATTGATTCAGTTTATTATGAAAATGGTAAGCTCATAAACCACCCGTTTCTTTTCCTGGCCAGCCATCCTTGACCAAAAAACTATTTTTGTATTTAAGTAACCGAGAATTCCGCGTGACACTCACCTGTCTTTGTTTTATGTGATCAGATGTATTGTTTCATAGAAAATGGAACTAGTACTGACCTAACTTATAGCATTCTTCAGGCGGATCCAGATGTGCTGGTAACTTTGTTTACTCAATCATCAGAAAACTTCGCCTCAGAATTCGAGAAAATGAACAATGTTCTTCTCTGCGAACATAGTTTTATAAAAGGAACACTTGATGAGAAAGAACTTGTGGACCAATATTACACAACAGAGTTTGTTTTATTTAAATGATTTCTTTAACAATCACTCTTGTTTTCAGTAACAAGTGCGTTTTATGCGATACGTGGTGCAAGCTATTCTCATTCCAATTTGAATCCGGCTATTCATCCTATCATGGAGTACAACGACAGAAATCGGGAGTTTTAGATTTTGCCGTTTACCTCGTGGATCATTTTTCACCGGGAAAAAAAGAAGCTTACACTTTTGGGAGGTGCGGATTACAATTCCTACAGGAAAATAGAAAACCAATTTTCAGGCGCTTCCTCCGTCCGTTTTTTGAAAAAATTCAGGATGTCCTAAAAGCATATCGTTTAGCTATTATGGTTCTCGTCGAAATTACTGATCGTTTTCATGAGCTTTCTCAAGCGAAAACTCGTATCACAGACGCCCAGGTTCTTTCATTTTTTGAACGGATGCCCGCATACTCAGAACCAACAATTGAGATGAAGCGATGCAACTACGAAGAGCATCACAAGGCCGAAAGAAATTCTGTTATTAAAATAATTCGCAAGGACGCTAAAGAATTGCGTTATCTCATGAACTTAATGAGCAAACAGCTAACCGGAGAGTGAGTTTACATTTGCAAATTCATTACCAGTAACAAAATGATCACCAGCTTATAAATTTTCCTCAAAGTCAACTTCAGTATAACTAAAATTAACTGAATATCATAAATTCTATGTTTGACACAAATTTCCGCAGATTAACGCAAACTATACTCAAGATTAGCGAATCCGTTTCGTAATATTGGTGTCAAATTTAGTGGCATATCCTAGTTGTTGAGTTTTAAATATAAAATATTCTCAAGTTCTCCCTTCAGAAGTGACGAAAATTCGGAGTGTCCTATTTGCCAAGCGCAACAAGAACGCTTCATGATATTTACATGTGGCCATCGTGTTTGTCAAGAATGTTTCAACAGATTAAAGATAATTCACAGAGGGTAACGTAACATTACTCTACACCAACTAAGGCTCCTTATTTCAGATCATCGGGCGCGTCAGTAGAAGTAGCAACATGTCCTTCTTGTCGTGTTGTTAACAACTCCCAGCAAGTGATGATGGCGCAGTGTGGTAAATATAATGAGGAACATGAAACCGTCATTCCTGGGATCATTTTGTCCGCAAAGGTTTTCTAAATCATAATGTGTATTCTAACTGAACTGCTTTTCTCAGATGTCAGCAGCTATTAAACTGATGCGGCAAATTTTAGCCTCCAATTCCGCAAACAAAATTATCTTGTTTACAAGCGTCGATCAGTCTTCTACGAAAGTCTGGAACTATCTCATAGAAATTATGGAGCTGGCAAAAATACCGTACTCGGCAACCACTCGTAGCACTTGCGGAAAGAAAGTGTTGGATTTTGAAATGTCACAGGATATAAAGGTTTTGCAACTCTAGTAAATTTATATCTTATTTGCTTCAGGTGCTTCTTTGTCCATTGTCTCTGTGTGCCAATGGTTTGAATATGACCGGTGCAAACTACATTATATTCTTGGATCCACCACATTTGCAATCTGTTCTTCAACAAGCCATCGGTCGTATAAATCGATTTGGACAGAAACGAAGCATGCATATCTTCCATTTGTTAGTTGAAGGCAGTTTAGACGTGGAATTGAGAGAAACTGCAAAAAAGACACATGAAAGAGAAGATGAACGTAAGTATCAGAATTTATCTGAGGTGAATCAGTAAAACTATAAATTGCATAATACTAATTTCTAATGGCAACCCATTTTTCCAGAAAAAGGATGGTCCATTGGTGACATTCGAAGTATGTTTGACATTAATTTCAATCGTCAGTCTCCGGTTCCTGAACTCGCCGATGCTGATCATGCTCCTGAAGTGATCGCTGATCGTAGAATAGTTCGAGAACCAACCCCTGATGGTAATGATAAACGTTTTCGGTGAAAGTTTACCGAGTTATTCAGATGGCCCAGTGAACGAGGAGTACCTCATAGCGCTCAGGCGTATTCTACCTCAACTCACAGATGCTCAACATGCTCGTATAGAGCGATTAGTTCGAATGGAACATTTAGAAACCTTCGAAGCCCTTGATAGATTGTTTGGCCGGCGTCGGAACATATGATGTCAAAATTCCATCACTAATTATTTTATTGCCTGGTTATATGAACATTTTCATGAGATTTCTCGCATTTTACGCACAATATTCCGCTTTACGCCTGTCTACTGTCCTCATCCACTTTCAATATTATTAACCATGTTTTATGATTCCCTCCCAATTATTGCATCTTGGTCAATTGTTAGTTGCTTTAATGTTTCACATTCTGAATTATTATGACTCTCACTTTTTTACATTTATCCCTTTACGACTTTGTCTCTTTCTTTCGCTATTTATGCATCAAGTTAGGCTTACATTATACATACATTCTCAGCAAAACTCCACAAGTCTAGGCCAAACTTTGAAGGTTCACAAGTCTTGGCCAATTTTTGCATAAATAGGCAGATTCACAAAGTTTCCCATAAGTTTGCATTGATTTTTTGTAGGCTACGCAAGAATGATATTTTTAAAAATTAAGGTGTCTAATTACAATATTATTCTAGTTAGGTTGATTAGTATGCTCTGGAGATACACGAACATCCAGATGGCGATATCAGCAAAATGCTGGCAGTTTATATCGGTTTTAAGACAGCTTTGTAGATTTTGTGTGTCTAGTTCTACAGTATCCCAAGTACCCAGCGACTTTCTAAAGATATGATTGCGAAGCGTCTTTTTTCACCCAAATTATTATGTTTTGAAACAATGCCAAAAGGCCCGCCTCTTATTGCCTATCAAAAATGCCAAATCGATGAAAAATTAGACCAATGTCTCACACCGACAAATCGCTCAATACTTGTGCCAAAGTCCACGTGTCATCAATAATTGTTCAAAGGACCCCTCAATTATAGTACCAACACAAGATCCGGACGTCCTTCAATCATCTGAAGCCGTGAAAAACGAATGGTTCTCTGTAAAGCGTCCAGCAGCATGGATTCGTGTTCAAAAATCAATGCGGAGCTCGTTTTGAAAGTGTTTTCTGAAAAAAGTTCGAAGAATAATTTCGAAGAGCGTGTTCATCAAAAGACGTAAGATGCGAAAAGCCCCACATCTCACCAAAAATCATAGGAAAAAACGGTTGGCGTTCTCCAAAATACAAAAAAACAAACTGAAGGCAGGTAGCAAATATAACTTCTATGGATAAACTGTAACCCCTTCTGAAAAACTTTCAGATTGTGTTCAGTGATGAGCAAAAATTTTAACAGCGATGAGCCGTATGAATTTCGCACTTACGTTCACGACATCCCAATAGAAAAATTACGATTTTCTTGCTGAAACTTTAAAGGAGGAGGAGTCTTGGGCTGCCATTTCTTTTTTCGGCCGTGTGAAATTATGCCTTGTCTCGAAAAAGATCATAGTGAAAGTTGGGGACTCCTTGTGAGGTCTTCGATGGAAACAAGACGTACAACAATGTTCCTGAGTTGAAAGGGGCGATTGTCGATGCCTGGAGTACTGCCCAGCAGACGTACCTTGACAACTTGTACTTATCAATGGATAAAATCAATGTCTCAAGTGGCAAGGAACAATAGAAGCCCAACTTATTATTAAATCACCTTTTCAGCTGTTATTTGTTTCACTTTTGTTGATTTTTAATTATTTCTATAGAGTGATGTTATACTTTTGTGGAACGCCAAAAAGTCATTTTTCACAAAAAAAAACTTTGTTTCATAAGAAGTTTCCTACGCTATCTATTTCTATCTTTGGTACATTTCTGTAACTGGAAAACACTCGAGAAAAAATTCACATTTTGGAAGAAAACAGGGTGACGTTATACTTCCGTGGAGCGCTGTATGAACGGTTCGACCTTGCTCGGTAGCTTCTTGGGACGTCTGGGCCAATACTCTGCAACCTTTATGCCTCCACCGTAAAGAACTTCTTATCACCGAAGGCCGTGACGAGATGCTCGCCAATTCTCGTCTCAGCCAAAAGAGATTTTGCCTTCTTCAGCCGTTTTGCCTTGTTGGCTTTAGATAGAATAGCTGTCTTTTTCACATGATTCAGAATCACGTGAGATTGTCTTTGACGGTACGTGTCTCATATGTTTTTGACAATTCTGAAGTCCTATGAGCATTCTGATTCTCTCTCGAACGGTCTTGATCTTCTGAGGAGTGATCACGGTGGGTTGGCTTCCTCTGTCAATACGATCACCAAAGAATTTTTGGCAAGCAAATGACATGTTGCTACGCTTTTGGCAAGTTGCTATTTGTTTGCAGCATAAACATCAGAATGCAACCTGCTTGCTAGGAGGAAGCGAAGTGAAATTCAGCAAGATGCCGTCAAAAAACGTCAAAAGTTGCCGATTGTCATCGGCAAATTGCCCAAAAATTCTGTGAGATAGTAGTTTGATGATCTCTGCGGGATAATCGAAGAACGGTACAAGATAGGTCTTACCATTTGACTGAAACATAACCGATCACAGTAAAAATTGAAAAACAATTAAAAAATGGCCCAATTTATAAAAATGTAATAAATATGGGCACTGCAAAGGCGCCAATACGTGCCCAAGTATGATTACCGGTAATTCTGGAGCAGTATGCAAATGACTTTGCTCTAGTGAAAAACATACCAGAAATGCTTCGCTCCTCAGCCCAGAGTAGGGCGGAATTGGATTTTGGGAACTCGGAATCCGGAAAAAAAATTTTTTCACGGAATCCGGAATCCGGAATTCCGCCCTTATCTGCAGAGTAGGGCGGAACTGGATTTTGGGAACTCGGAATCCGGAAAACGGAAAAACAATTTTTTTCACGGAATCTGGAATCCGGAAGACGGAATGAAAAAAACGGTGGAATCCGGAATTCCGCCCTTCTCTGCCTCAGCCAGACTTTAGAATTCAAATGTTAGAGAACGAACTGTTTTCATGACTTTATTGGAAATATACTCTGTGCAACTTACTGCACCAAAAGGGGTGCGGAAAGCTGCAGAAGTGGGAGGAGCTGGCGCTCTGTATCATTTTTTTGAATTGCCTATGATAACCAAAAATCTAAAGCTTTCACAATACTTTTCAACAATTAGTATTTCTGTATACTTCGTCAAACTGGTTATTTGGTCATGTTTATCTCTGTGTTTCACCAATTCTTTTCATCTTTTATCAACTGCTTTCTGTTCAGTGTATCGTGTTTAAAAGTCTTTACTTTTAAGTGTCTGTTAAACTATACATATTGGTCATTTTCTTTCCACTTTATACTTCGCCACTATAGTTTCAATTTCCCCCTTAATTCGAAATATGAGCAGAGCAGAGTTCCTATGGAAATTCAGATTCATTGCTGATTTTACTGCTATCGGAACATTATGCTTTATGGCTATCATGACATGTGTTATTATTTATTTAACAAATAATATAATTGATGAAATTGATGAAATTAGAGATGTTTTCATGAGGAAGAAAGCTACTTTTGAGGTGAGGCTTATTATTTGATATATATGCTCAGATTATCGCATGTTTAGCTCTAGGATGGGAGAGCAGTGACGTTTGGCGGCTGCGGCGAGTATCAACGAGAGTTAAAAAAATTGCGAGAAAGAATAGAGCAGGGTTAAAAGCAGTGCGCCGTCGCTCGAACTTGAAATTAAAATTTTAAATGAATTTCGTTAAATTCGTCGATTTTTCGTCAATGTCCTTCGATTTGTCACTGATTTCTTATTAATTTTTAAAAAAGCCTCACATAATTCGGCAAAAATGTTTCCGGTGTTTTGCGAATGCCTTGGAGCAGGATTTTAAAAAAGCCAAATAGCACAGAAAAACGTGATAGAATATGTAGACTAGTGAATCCAGAAGGTTATTTTCAGGAACTCTCAGAAAGCGTTTTCTTCATTTATTTCTTATTAAGGAAAACTGGTAACGTAGGAATATTATTAGGTAATTTATGTACGCTGTGATCTTTATTTTCTCAATCTTATCTTCAGCTAGCTCCAACAAGAGCCCGAGAGAACGTAGTTAAAATGAGATTCGAGGAATAATAGAGAACAACTCAAACAAATGTTTTAGAAAAAAAATTTCCTCGAAAAAGTTCAAATTTTTGGCTGAAAAGTCTTGAAAATTGCCAAACTTCATATTTTTCCAGCAATCTCAAACTAACCAAGATCAAATTAAGCGCGTATTCATCGCTCTCAGCCGTATTCTATGACAGGACGAACAAAGTAGTAATGAAGTACAACGAATTGAAAAAATCGTCGTAGAATTCATTAAATTGGCTTCTAAGCAGCGAATGTGCAATTGATTGCGCCCCGTTCCGCTTAATTGCCCTTTCCAGCAGGAGAATCCGCAATATAGCGATTTTATTCGGCTCTCATTGCCACCAGTCTTCAATAAGACTCTTGTTTCCAATTCTTTTCATTTTCAGATGTATGCCAACGATGCTGAAAACTTAATGATTCATAATCGTCATCTCGATGGGTTCACCGACTTATTCAATACACTTATCAAGATTCCCCGTCGATCTTCAAACGTTTGCAATTAATCATTAACATAATTAACTAATCGCAATGAACTATTGAAAGCGAACTATACTTGGTTGTCATCCTAAAAAAATGGATTGTTGAAGAGAAAAATAAGCAGACACTTATGACTGAGAAAGCGATTTTTAAAATATATTCTATAGGATTGTGCATATTGAAACAAGGTCTCAGTATACAAATAGCAATAGAAATTTTAAAAAAATTAAGAATGGTGAATGAAGATTACTTATTTGTCGATACAACAACGGGCTGGTAATCTGGATTCTTTTTCAAAATAGCCAAACCTTCGAGATAGGGTGTAAAAGAAATATCTGAATGGTTTCGCATTTATTTATGCGAAGCGCATTTAAATTGTGGACTTACATTCGTCATTTGCCAATTCGGCATGCTCCCTAACCGTGTGGGATCCATTGATGGTTTTCGGCTTTTCGATAACGTCAAGTAGATCCTCTAATCCCTTTTCTTTCAGCTTTCTCAACGATCTGCATAATTAATTCCGCTGATATTATTGGAGGACTTTTCTGAAAAGTCTTGTTAACATTGGGTAAGGATTTGGACAAAAAATAAAAATAAGGAAACCGAAACAACTCTCTCTGGTTCGTTCAATAAAAATTAGAAACCTGGGCAACCGTGACAGCGATAACAGAATTAAGGCTTCCACGAAAGACGAAATAAGACCGTCTCGTCTCGTCTTCGTCAAAAATGAACAAATAATCCATCAGTGTTTCACAGCAATCTCTGTGGGGACAGTTGGAAATGTTCTTGCCGGCTAATATGGCTACCAAACATACTTGAAAAAGCTGCGGAAAAACGCAAATTTTAATATATCTAATTGAACATTTACATGGTGGAAATTAAAAAAAATGAAAAAAATGAGTTATAAACGGCGATTTGTAATATACGGAATAGATACTATAATATCTGGTCATGTATTATTTCCTCTGTGGTCCGATTTTTGTAAATTGAAGGTGACAAAAATCAACTTTTTAATATAGTTCGAAATAATTGGTTGGCGCTAATCCCATCCAGATTCTCAACCATATATAGTTGAGATTGTAATAAATAGTTTGATGCGAGTACATAGCATCACTTTTTATAGCTGAAAAATTTGCGAAGAAAATCAGGAAATTTTGGGCGCGGAACCGTGCCCAGAACGCAAAAATTTTCCAGAGTTCAGATAAAAAGCTTCGCTTTCTTTTCTTCCACTTTGTTTAGGTGTTACCTAAAATTTTCCCAAAATAATTTAATACTGTATTCGCTGCGAGAGTTTCCTTTAAAGCAGTATGCAAGCATTCAAAATCAAGAAAAGTTCACCATGATTAGTTGTGTCCCAACAGGGTGGTAGCGCTCGGCTATATAACTAGTGGCAAAAAGCTTTCACCATCACTACGAACTTGCCGCGACTTTCACTCCCTCATTATGTCCAACGGACCAGTTGCATTAACTTCTATGGACTCCCCAGCTACACTCGGAGCTCCAAAGGCTTCAAAAGCATCAGCGGCCAAAGTCGCAAAGGTTCCTAAGGTCAAAATCCCCTCCGCTCATCCACCATACATCGACATGACTGTGGAGGCCATCAAAGCTCTCAAGGAGCGCAAGGGGTCTTCAAAGGTCGCCATACTTAAGTACATTACTCAACACTACAATGTTGGAAACCAAATAACTAAGGTAAGTTAATTACATTATGCATTCCCCTCTGTAGCTTGATTCTCATTTTCTTTATTCCAGATCAACGCTCGTCTCCGTGATACACTAAAAAAGGGAGTTGTCAAGAAGACCCTTATCCAGTCCGCCGGAACTGGTGCCAGTGGACGCTTCCGTGTTTCTAAGGCGAAACCAGTTATCGCTCAGAAGTCTGCAGCCGCTCCCAGAGAGAAGAAGCCTATAAAGGTCGCTGCCAATAAGCCTACCGACGCCGGAGAGAAAGCCAAAAAGCGAACTGCTGCCAGTACAAAGATATCGTCTGGAAATGTCTGGATAATTAAGAAAATCAAATCACCAAAGAAGATTTCGAAGCCATCCGCCAAAAAAGTTGCCAAATCTCCAAAAAAGAAGACCGCTCCAAAGAAGGTCGCTACTGTTAAGGCCACCAAGAAACCTGCTGGACCAAAAGTCGCCGCTGTTAACGTTTTAATATCCCACTCCCGCCCATAACCCTTGCATCCCAATGATCTCATTTTCTTTTCGCATTACTGTTAATAAAACTTGGAAAAAAAAATGCTTTTCCAACCATTCAAGGCTTATTGGATCCTCTGAATGCTGTTAATCTAATTATATTCGTTGCTTTTAAGTTAATATTAACTCTTCAATAAATATATTTTAAATAATTTAATTCAAGACTTTTCATAATTCCATTCCAATAATAATGATCCATTTTGTGAATTCTTGGCGCTATCTTAGTTGGGGGGTTCAATGATTTTAGATTTTTTTTTCAATTGTTTGCTGTTATAGTTAAAATGTTTTTTTTTCATGCGTGACGCGAAAACCACGATTCGATCTGAAAAGCTCCGCGTCCTTTCCTCGCCCATTTTCTTCCTCTTTCCTCTATGCACTCCCCACTATACAAAAAACGAGCAGGGGTGTCCGAGCACAGGCAGATTGCAAAGTCTGAAGTATGCTTGCAAAATGCCTATGATTAATCGATGCCGCTTATCCCAAGCATTGCCTCAAGCATCGTGATTATGTTACTTACTTAGTTCTCATGATTATGCTTGGAAAATTAAAAAACGAAAACTTCATAAAGCATCGATAGATCATTATTCGTTCCATTTTTTGCATCTTTTCTCATTTTCTTCACATTGATACGTTTTCCCCTTGTATTTCCGCTGATGCCGAGACAAATTCGTCATTTCTTCAGCATTTCCTCAGTGGAAAGTAATTAATTAATGTTCGATAATAATAGCAATGTGGAATAGGAGGCCCATCATCCGAATCAACAGCTGATGAATCGATTGATGTTGAAATGGAGAGCGTTCAAAACGACTTCAGAAACTCGTAACATAGATGATGCATCAAATGAATTCGAAATGGAGTTAACACGTTATGTTAACTCCTGATGGTTTGTTAACAGAATTTATACTTCTTTCAACAAATTATTAACTTAAAGATGCTGAAAAGAATGTGATTGAGGAATGTGTACGGAAATGAAACCATTTTTTTTCGAAAATTCAATTTTTTGGTCGGAAGGAGAAAAGCTAGAAAAATGTTTTCCACTACAAAAATGCTTCATAAGTGACCGGTTACCGATTCCAGAAAAGAAATCAAAGTTATCTCAAAAAAGAAAAAAAAATTTTTTCGAAACACCCCTACCGTATCTCAACTCGAAGGGGGCGGGGCCTAATTCTGAATACGGTTTTGTACTTAGGGCACCACAAGTACCCATTATATAAAAAATCAGACCAATTGAAACAACTTTTTCAAACTGTGACTATGGGCAGTTGAGCTGTGGTCGAATCTCTCAGACATTGTCTCTTAAAATCTAAAACTTTTTGCAAAAATAACAAATATCCATTTTAATGAACTATAATTTATTTCCAACTTCTGGAAAAATCTTTGATATTTAGTAAAAATCACGATTGGAAAATAATGATTATAACAAAAGCTACAATTTTACCATACTGAATAATTAAAGACATTCAATTTTTGCAGCAAAATTGTTAGATTCTGCATTTTTTGTTGATTTAAGAAAATTTATCGAATTATTATTTATTCCTTACGGCAAGTATTCTGGTGTATTTTTAGTACTGCGAATCTCCCTCTCTCTCTCTTCTGCCATCTGGCATCGTTACATTTTTTAAATGTGGCTAAGTTGGAACATCACTACGTTGTAAATGGTGATGTTCCAACGAAGCGATCCTTTACATAACGATTTACAACGTGGTGACGGTGATGAACAACCATAAAAGAGGACAGTTAACACAAAAATGCCGCCGAAGAATATGAAAATCGGGGTGATGACTCTGTTCATTTTCAGAAAGATGGCAATTTAATTTGTCGGATGGCCAATGGCCAATCAATTTCAATTTACGGCAGACACAGAAAAATAGGAAAGCCGGACATCATGGCCACCTCCCCATTAAGTCGAATAATTTGTAAAAAATTTGGTTGAAATTTTGAGCCTTTTTTAAAAGGAATCAGCTTGAGGTTAGCAACCGAGAATTGGAAGCCAGGTTATAAAAAACGAGAGAATATAAAATAATTGAGTTGAAATGCGATGTAATAATGAATGGGGTGACAATTACGGCGAATTACATCAGAAATCAAAAATCCATGGGAAAATGAAGATTGCCTAGCAATTCTAGGTTATCTAGTGAAATAGATATGCGTCGATGATTACCTTTTTGACTGATGAATGTACATAGTTCCTGTTTCCGTCGTTAATTTTCATCACCATGAATCTGCCTACCAACATTCGGTGCTATGGTAGTTGGGGGGGGGGGGCTATTATGACTAATGACTAAAAACCATTGACCCCCCCCAACTACCATAGCGCCCAACATATTTGATAATGCTAATGTCTGGAGAGCAAGCTGTCTCCAATCAAAAACTGAAATTCTACACTCACCTATCCACTTGACTGTTCGTGAGCACGGTGGCAAGCAACTCCATTTTGATTTTGTGCATAGCTGTTACACGGTGCGGAATAGTGTGCGAAGTCGACACGATTTTCGTCGATTTTCGACTTAACAGTCGCGATGACTTTGTCGGCCGAAAGCCGAGTCAACCTTGGGTCAAGTCGACTCTATTTTCTGTCGACCGCGTTCGACCGCGACTCGAGTCGTCTCGATTTCCAATGCAAATGTGCTCTATTGAACATCTTTTTGGAGGGAACTCAAACTCGGTGTTTTTTTTCGCAATTAATAATTTTCAGCGCTTTTTTACCATTTTAATCGCATTTTTTTTCAATTTCGATTTGATTTAAATTCCAAGCTAGTAAAAAATTTAAAAAGAGAGAATTGCGGACAGTATCTCGAGAATTCATGACTTTTTTTATTGAAAAAAGTAGAATTGTACGATTTGAGAAAGAACCATTATTGATAACTTGTTAGAAGCGAAAAATTATGAAATCAAAGAGGAATTGAAAGCAAAAAACAATAAATTGATTACTCTGTCATCGAAACATCTAGAGGGACATTTTTAACGAATCGAAACAGAGTGCTCGTTGACACCCGATCTTTAAGAATTTTAAAATGTGTTTTGTTGCCAACATAAAAACAATATTTCTGACGGCATTTTCTTTTTATTCTGCTCGTAATCTTCATTTATATAAATCCATTGTATAGTATAAGAACAACATCAAAAATCACCGATAAGGAACGTATTCTTTGGGAGCATCTATCGGTTGAGCAGTCGAATAAAACCGGATTCTTTTCGACGAGACTGAAAATTGTGAGAACTGTTCAGCATCATACTGAAAAAAACCAATTAAATATATTCCCATTTAACGAATCTCAGGATGAGAATCTCCATGCTCCACGTCTCGCATTTCGTCTCACTTTTTTGTTTGAGGTGAACGAAGATGATAAGCAGAATAAGATGCCGTCAGAAATATTGTTTTTATGTTGGCAAATGTATTAAAGAAAATGTTTTAAATCTAAAACTTTTTGCAAAAATAAAAAATATCCATTTTCAATGAACTATAATTTGTTTCCAACTTCTGGAAAAATCTTTGATATTCAGTAAAAATCACGATTGGAAAAGAATGATAAATTTGTTGGAAACAGAAAAAAATAAATGAATACTTAATGAGTTCTCTGGAAAACAATAAGTATACAACGGAGCATCCCGCTGATCCCACGTACTGATCGATGAATATCTTCAAGTGCTCATATCTCCAACATGTCTGTTTCTCTGGAAAGCAATAAGTATACAGGGTGGCGAATGTTGGAGGATGAAGGGTTTCTGGCCATAGTGAATAGTGGTCTACGGAAGTATAACATTCTTCAAATCGGCCTTTTGGTATACCTGACTGTTAATTTTGACGTTCCGATAGATGAGGATCAGTGAAACATTGCCGTCGGATGTGAATACAGCCCACACCATCACGGATTGAGGAAACATCGTGTTGCCTTTAGTCTTGAATTGCTTCACAACTTTCTGTGTCAACGATTGAGCGATATTGAGTTTTCGAACGATATCAGACACTCGATGGCCCTCGGCGTATAGATTAGCGATGGTGGCACGGTGGGTAGAAGTTCGCATAACTTGCATCACATAATGAGCTCGCATTAACGAAAAGTGATAACTTCTGGTTAACATTAATTAATACACTTAATAAGCTCAATATATACACCCTCGACTTTCGAAAAGTTTCGAAAGTTTTCGAAAATCGGGCTTGATGAACTTCTTCAAGTGCTCATGTCTGCTACGGAATGTCCATTTATGAATGCTGTAAAAGAGGTGAAGATGTCACCATGCAGTCCACTCAATTTACCTCTTTGAGCATATGAAGACGATGTATCGATTCGTGCATAGATTCCCGTTGCTCGAATTGAATGATGACAATGCACTGCTCCTACATCTTCACTTCTTTTACAACATACAGTCCGTTGCAGACATGTAGGAGACGTAAGTAGGTCAGTAGGTCATATTGGGGCGTTCCGGTGTATACTCATTGTCTTCCAGAGAACTCATTCAGTATTCATTTATTCTCTTCTGATTCGAATCATTTCATCGTTTTCTTTCTAATCTTTGTTTTCACTAAATATCAAATTAAATTAATTTTAAACTAATTTAGATTGCTTTGTGCTTCAAGTGTACTTCACGTACCAACGATTACAAAGAAAAATGCAATCGTCATCTAATCATACGGATTCAGCACATTTCACTGAACCTCCTGCAAAGAAGCCACGAGGCCCTCGAAATGGGGACAACACGGTCCCTGTGCTGACAGATGCCGTTCCAGGCGAATTTATGCTTAGCAACCCGAGCTCTGATTCATTTGATATTGTTCATGGGCGACTTGCGATGGGCAGTAACCATGCACCATATCATGTAAGTTAAACAGTGTTTCGTATTCGAACCCTATTTTTACATTCTTCAGGTCACAGTTGAGGAAATGAAACGAAGACTCTCATTCCCCGAGAAACTGACCAGCTCCAGTTTGGCGTGCAATCTCAAAAGGTATTCAAGAGAAAATTGAAAAGAATTTAAATAAAATTTCAGACCAAAAACCAAGAATGGAGGAGAGGTCATGCGTTCCGAACTCAAGGATCATAAAATAGAACTCCAGCTAAACAGGAAGCAGGCGGTGTTTAGCAACAAAATTATTGCATTAACCGAGGCGGAAGCCGTTCATTTGGCCCTTGATTTAGAAACCGTCGTGAATTCTAATTATCCAATTAAAGAAATCATTGAAGAAGTCGCCCAGGAAGCAATAAATAATGATGAGGCACAAGAGGGGAACATTGTCGAAGCAATGTCTGATGATAAAGGTTTCTTGTAAGTCAATTGTGCCCATCTCTTACTTTCAGATAGTTATAAATCGTTTTCATCGTCATTTTTTCAGAGCATGTATGACAGCGCTAGAAGAAGCAATTTGTTCAGTCGTTCCACCAATCACTGGTATTCATGCTCAGCCTTCCGGCAATCTCAAATTGAATATTGGAATGGAGACTTATTCGAATGCTACACACGGCTTCGGAATCATTGCTCAGCGGATTTGGCTCCGAAAATTAAAGGAAATCGGTCAAGGAGTGCCTGAGGCTATTCGACTCTTAGAATTCAACCAAATGCTAAAGCCAGTTCCCTAATATAGGAGATCGATATATATCTTCTGATGTCTAATTTAATATTCACACACTTAACGATTAATTATCTTATATTTATCACTATCGCCAATAAATAAATAATTAATTAAACGAACTGTTTCTCGGATTGTTCCTCATTTGAGAAATTTATAAATAGTATCCAATAAACACGGGTTAAATGATGGATAGCGTATTTTAAGCTTTTCGAGTTATTTCAAGAAATTAATGTCACAAATTGCACAGTCCCATAAGCGTCCAATTGAGCTTTACTCTGAAGTCTTTTTGAATGCTGACGCTTTTTGTACAGAATTGGGCCAGTAGTTAGTTGCTCTTTCAGAAGTCACGAGTTGTGTATTAGTCGTATCTCAAACTTGGGTAATTAAACCATTTATATTATAACGATTAAGAGTATAAGAATATATAAGATAAAAGATAAAAAAGGGGACAGAAACCATAAATAATTCTAGGGAGAAACAAGATATGAAAGAAACAAAAAACCGATTGAGTGTGAAGTAGAAGTGGGCGGAGTCTGCCACCTCTGCAAACACCTCAGAAGTGAGAGATAAGAGAGAGCAAAGAATAAACAGAATAACTAAAGGTACTTTCAGTACACTTTTTCCTCTTAGCGTCGCTAACGTAAATAGCCGACACTATTTGGGAGAATGCAAACGCGCCCTACCAAACTTGCAAAAAAAAAGCGGGGATTTAAATTATTCAAATTATCCAATCGTTTTTCTTTGTTTTTCAATGAGTTTTCTTCTAGAAAACATATTATCGGTTCGCGACACACACTGCGTTTGTATTTCTTTTCGAAAATTGAAATCGAATATTGGAATTTTTTCTATTTATATTTTGCTTCGAAAATCATGTTTTTTTAAAATTAATTTTTATTGCCAATTTTCTTAAACTGCTTATTAAACTGAATAAAGTATTATTTACCGGAATTTAAATGTTTTTTTTTTCAATATTGAAGTACCTCCATTTCTTCAGCTATTGTTTCAGTAGATTTGTGTCTAAACAGCATCTGGTTCTCAGGACCTTCTACTTTCAGTTCAATAATTCCATGCAAGGACGAATCTAATTTTTCTAAAACTTTTTTTGTTTTCTAAAATGTTCAAGTTCAAGTCACTTTTCTCTTCTTCATTCAACAAGCTTCTTCTCATCAGATGAACTCTCCCTTCGATTCGCACTTTGGCGAACTTAGGCTCCAGCGGCGAGGACGACATAACTGAAAAACAACAATTGTTTATTCTTTTCTACATTGAACACAGAAACGTATGGCTTTTATTTCCACATTTTTCTATAAATTCTCCAAAGTTTTACATTTTGGCGCAGATGACACATCATTCAACAGTTAAACATATAAATTACAAATTATTTATAGACTTTTCCAATTTTTCAAATAAAAAAAGTATATTCACTGACTGACGTGAAGAGTATATTTAACATTGTTTTTAACTGAAGACGTTCGTTTCGTCGAAGAGAAGATTTTCTGAAAGAGAAGATGATTTGAAAAAAGAGAAAAAGGAGAATATTCAATTACCTTCGATGACTTTCTCTCCAGAATCCTCTCTCGATCCTTCCCCGGATGGTTGAACAGCTGATTCTCCAGATTCTAAAACGTCCGGAGCATTCAGCGACCTCGCGTGTCTAACCATAAAAAAACCTCTTCTCACGAAAAACCTGAAAATTAATATTTATAAATTTTATTTGACAGGTATTCCTTACCATAAGCTTCATCACTTCTGTTGAAACAATTAGCTGCAAGTGAAAAGATACTAATTTGAAGAATATAAACTTCTAATATTGAAAAAAAAACATTTAAATTCCGGTAAATAATACTTTATTCAGTTTAATAAGCAGTTTAAGAAAATTGACAATAAAAATTAATTTTAAAAAAACATGATTTTCGAAGCAAAATATAAATAGAAAAAATTCCAATATTCGATTTCAATTTTCGAAAAGAAATACAAACGCAGTGTGTGCGCTTTCTTTCAATTTTTAAATTGGCGCGTTTTAACACGCCAATTTCCTAACGAGACTCAACCCCACCTCTAAGCGGCTCACTACGTACTCGCGAACCGATAATATTTTAATTTTAAAAAAAGGCGTTATGGTAGTTGGTGGGAGTTAATGGTTTTTAGTCATTTTTGGAGCTTTATTCTTGATTTTTTTTCTGAAAATGTTATTAGATATAAGTTATGATTAACTAATAAGCGATTAAAAAATCCTTTAAAAATACATTTTACTCAGCCTCTACGTGGCGTAGAAGATCAACAACTGATTCTCTTCTACATATCCGGAGGAGCTCGGCACCCCGGCAGAGTCTCAGTTGGCCAATGGGTAGAAAAGTGTCATATCGGGTCGAAGGTAGCGCCCAATACTCTTTGTCCCGGTAGCTCTAGCACTGGCTTAGCAGGTCATAATAGAGTAAACAGGCACACAAAAATTGCTACAAACAGCAAACCACACTGCCTCAGTCCTCCGCACTCGGCCTCTGCTTCTGATACGGTAGATTCAGAAGTAAGTCGGGAGAGGCGATCAAATCTCGGAGTACCGATCGTCTACCAATCGGAAAAGGAAAAGAAGAAAACACGGCCCAAAACAAGAAGAATCGATTTAAGAGTGTGCACCTTCAACTGCAGGTCTGTCGCAACCGAAAGCAGACTTGCAGAGCTTCTCGAAGAAACAAAAAGAATAAAGTACGATATCATCGGACTATCAGAAACAAAACGAGAAGCAGAAGAGCACAAAATCCATCGAGACGGGACCGGAGTTTTCTTAGGATCTCGGAACAGTAGTTCCGTGTCAGGAGGGATCGGCTTTATCGTTAAGAGCACCCTCCTCCCAAAAATCATAGAAGTCAAGTTCCTCAACCATAGGATCGGCTACCTTACTCTACAAGTAGGAAGAAAACTCAGCTGTACCATCTTCCAGGTGTACGCACCTGTCGCTGATACCGATCCAGAGGAACTAGCTGATTTCTATGACAGCCTTCAAGACGCCTATCTTACCTGCCGTAGCAGGTACAAGCTCATCATAGGCGACTTTAACGCTAGATTGGGTACAAGGAAAGACACGGAACGATACATTGGCACGAATTCAATGGAACCAAGAAACGAAAGTGGCGAATTATTAGCTACCTTTTGTGAATCAAATCGTCTATGGCACATGAACTCGCAATTCAAAAAGCCAATGCATAGACGATGGACACACATCAGCCCCGACCAGAAGCACAAACATGAAATCGACCATATACTGGGAAATGGAAAATTTGTGACGGATGTGTCGGTGCTTCCATCATTCACAAATGGTAGTGACCACCGTCTACTTCGCAGCCACCTGCACTTCAACACCAATATCGCAAGATACGAGCAGGTCAAGCGAAGAAAGCTTCCAAAGAGAGAGTTGGACCCGAACACTGCGCACACGCTCAGTGCCACAGTCGCAATAGATCCCAATACGGACATTGATCAAGATTATCAAAATCTAATCGACGTACTCAAGGATCTACAGGACAAAGCAATAACAAGGCCATCCAACCACGCACACAGAAGAATCTCGGAAGCAACTCGTCAGCTTCTAACCAAACGGCGTTTCACAGACAGATCAGACCCAAACTTCAAGTCACTGTCTCAAGAATGCCGAGAAGCTGTCGAGAAAGACCATGAAGAATTCGCCAGAAGCCGCCTACTGAATGCCGCTAATCAACGAAGGAGTCTTAAGAAGGTAGCGAGAGACATAACAGAGTATAAATCTCAAATACCTTGCCTTAAGTCTCCATCGAGCGGCGAAAAAATCACTTCCAGGACAAAGATGGAACAGGAGATTCAGAAGTTCTACTCGAAACTATTCAGCAGCAACTTCCCTTCTCCCACACCAACCAACACCCCCATCAGAACGGAAACACCACCGCCAGCACCACCGTTCCTCCCAGAAGAAGTGCGAACTGCCCTCAATTCATTCCCAAACGGGAAGGCAGCAGGTGATGACAAAATCACGGCAGATTTTCTCAAGAGCTGTCATGACAATGTCATTAGCCTGATCGCACGACGATTCTCGAAGTATTTAGAAAGCGGAAAAGTTCCATTGAAATGGAAATCTTCTAACACTACTCTGATCTTCAAAAAAGGAGACAGAGAAAATTTGGAGAACTATAGGCCTATCTGTCTTCTCTCAGTTCTCTATAAGACATTCTCAAAATGTCTATTAAATAGAGTACGAAAAACACTAGAAGAAGCTCAGCCTGTCGAGCAAGCAGGATTCCGTCGATCATTCTCAACGATCGACCACATACACTCAGTACAACGCTTGCTCGAGGTTGGCCGCGAGTACCAAATTCCGCTCACACTTGTTTTCATTGACTTCCACAAGGCATTTGACAGTGTGGAACCAAAAGCGATATGGGAAAGCCTTCGAGCACAAGGAGTAGATGCAGTCTATATTAACCTGCTCAAAGAGTGCTATACAAACTGCACAACCACCTTTACACCATTCCATAGACAAGTTGAGGTACCCATCACAAGAGGTGTACGCCAAGGTGATCCAATATCACCAAACCTCTTCTCAGCTTGTCTAGAGCTCGTTCTCGGAAAATTGTCTTGGAATCACCTCAAAGGACAAGACGACGACTACGCTCACGTGCCAGGAATAAGGATCAATGGCAGAAATCTCACCCATTTGAGATTCGCAGACGACATCATTCTTGTCGCAAACGACCCACGAACTGCCAGCCAGATGATCCAAGAGTTCACAGAAAGGTGCAAAAAAGTAGGCCTTCAAATCAATACTAACAAAACCAAAGTGTTGAGAAACACATACGCCACCACACATCCGGTGATCATCAGTAATAATACAACCATCACAACAATCGAAGACGTGGATGAGTATGTCTACCTTGGCAGGCTACTCAACTCACGAAATGAGCTAGAACCTGAACTCCACAGAAGAAGACGGGCAGCCTGGGCCGCGTTCAACAACATCAAAAACACCACCGACGCTCTCATCTGCCCACGAATTCGAGCTCAACTTTTCGACACCATCGTTCTTCCCGCGCTCACATATGGATCAGAAACCTGGACCTTCACACAGAACCTCGCTGAACGGATCCGTGTGACGCATGCATCACTAGAAAGAAGATTAATTGGAATGACCCTCACGGAACAACGCCAACGAGACTTGCACCGCGATGACATCCGAAAAATCTCCCAAGTCACGGACCCACTCAAATACATCAAAAAGAAAAAATTAGGATGGGCCGGGCACATTATGCGAAGAACTGACGGAAGATGGACGAAACTGATACAAGAATGGATTCCTCGAGATCAAAAACGACCTGTCGGACGACCCCCCATGAGATGGTCCGACTCTTTACGAAAAGAAATCTCAATATACCGAGGAAATCGACTAACCACTTCATGGACAACCATCGCCCAAGACCGCAAGGCATGGTTAGCTGTGATCCGCGCTCACACAAGCGAATGACGGATCGACTAAGTAACTAAGTAAGTAACTTCGATGACTTTCTCTCCAGAATCCTCTCTCGATCCTTCCCCGGATGGTTGAACAGCTGATTCTCCAGATTCTAAAACGTCCGGAGCATTCAGCGACCTCGCGTGTCTAACCATAAAAAAACCTCTTCTCACGAAAAACCTGAAAATTAATATTTATAAATTTTATTTGACAGGTATTCCTTACCATAAGCTTCATCACTTCTGTTGAAACAATTAGCTGCAAGTGAAAAGATACTAATTTGAAGAATATAAACTTCTAATATTGAAAAAAAAACATTTAAATTCCGGTAAATAATACTTTATTCAGTTTAATAAGCAGTTTAAGAAAATTGACAATAAAAATTAATTTTAAAAAAACATGATTTTCGAAGCAAAATATAAATAGAAAAAATTCCAATATTCGATTTCAATTTTCGAAAAGAAAAACAAACGCAGTGTGTGCGCTTTCTTTCAATTTTTAAATTGGCGCGTTTTAACACGCCAATTTCCTAACGAGACTCAACCCCACCTCTAAGCGGCTCACTACGTACTCGCGAACCGATAATATTTTAATTTTAAAAAAAGGCGTTATGGTAGTTGGTGGGAGTTAATGGTTTTTAGTCATTTTTGGAGCTTTATTCTTGATTTTTTTTCTGAAAATGTTATTAGATATAAGTTATGATTAACTAATAAGCGATTAAAAAATCCTTAAAAAATCCAAAAAAATTGCAAAAATTGCTCATCGTTGAAGCGCTCCACGCGTGAAAACGACTTACAAAACAACTTACAAATATTTTAACAATAGCATCAAACATTTTCCAAAAAAAATAAGAAAAAAGCTCCAAAAATCACCAAAAACCATTGACCCCGCTCAACTACCATAGCGCCTAAATAAACATTTATTTCAAAAATAACAAGAAAACCCGAAAAAAAATTAGAAGTAGTCAAAATTAATCGGAATTTTCATCTGAATCAATTTCAATTTCGTAATTGTCTGGATAAAGTGTAAAATAAGAATTCGGGGAACATTTGCATTGCTTGTTACTCAAAATACACGAAAACATCCAAAAGTTAATTGAAGGTTCTCTACCTGTGCACAAATAGAACAGCGTCCAATTTTTCTTTTTGGGATCAAAATAGAATTGGAAGCGTTGATAGTCTGTCCTCCACCATAATACGTTTTTCTAAAAATAATTTATTCAATAATAAAGCAGTGAGAAATTGAACCTCGTTCAAATAATAATCACAAAAAACTTTATAAGGAAAATAAAGCAATCTTCCAATGGCTCTACGAAAAATCACTATTTATATTTCCGAAAAAGAGGATCTAAATTATGTTCTAATCGATCCGCAAAAATTTCTCATATTGTTCATGCATTTGAAAAATTCTGAAAATGCATAATAATACGTATTCTTTCCATATTAACTCGAATTTGCATAGTTTCTTTTAAATCTGCCTTTTCTGTGACTAAAACGTTTCATTTCCGATCCAAATGAAAATTTTCATAATTTAAATCGCCTTTTTTTGCAATTTCGGTAGGGCGCGTTTGCATTCTCCCAAATAGTGTCGGCTATTTACGTTAGCGTACGTTAGCGTATCAGAAAACAGTTAAAAATAGGAAATCCCATGGACCACAATTTGGAGGGAAGTTTTCTCTCCCAACTTTGGAACCTAGAAAAAGATGAACACGAATTGAATTTAACACTGCTACTTATAGTTAGTGTTGATGGAGTCAGTCTTGATGGAAATACCACGTTTGTTTCAATTTATCTATTTACTTAAAATACACTTTTTTTTGCAGACACAAAATTTGGCCTGTGACATGTATGGTTGTCGATCTTCCAACAATTACTATGCAAAGAGTGACTGACATTATTTTGTCTGGGATCGCAGAAGGCAGTGAAAATCCAAGCCCTCACTTTTGGAACTGGAACACTGTAGTTCCTTGCGTCTCCCATGATTTGGAGAATGCTAGTCAGAGTCCATAATGATACTCGCATTCCAGCGCAATCCGAATGCGACAATCATTATGGACTCTGACTAAATTTCAATGTTTTTTACTTTTTATGCATCATTGTCGATTTTTGATTTTTTGAGTTAAAAATAAATTGATCGGCCTAAAACATTATTTTCCAAAATCTAATGAACAATTGATGCTTGAACGGACCACAGCAGAAATTTTTTAAATGCGATGCTTGTAGGATGAAGCAGCGATGACTCATCGGTGAGCACATTCCTTGTTCCTCAGCTTAAGCATCAGTGGAGCAGGTTTCAGACCTTGCAATCTGCCTGTGAGGGGGGAAGCGGGAGTGATGGGAATCTGAGAACTGGTGGTTCGGTTCTGCTCGACGGCACTCTTTTTTTGCTTTTCTGATTTTGCTTTTTTCAAAGTTTAATTGGATTATGACAAAAATATGAATTAAATTTGAATAAGCGTGGCGCTATGGCATTTTAAATATCATGATAAATCGAAATTTTACGAGTTAAGGGCCGAAATCGCCAAAAAATATCCGATCAACTGGTCATTTGCTTTACGAAGAGGAATCTTAAACGGAAACTAGCTGAAAATTTCAATGAAATTTATTCATCGAGGCCGACAACAAGTTTTCCATAATCGAAAGCAAAAGCCGATGATCATTGTTTTCCGAGATGAGCGACTTATTAGCGCACTGTTGTGTTTTTCTGCTGGTTCGAATAATTATTAGTCCATTCCCTGCGTTAGAAAATAATGCAATATAACGATCAGAATTAAAAAAAACGTAGGAATATGGGGAAGTAAGAGAAGTAGAAATGTATAGGAATCGTGGGCCAAAACTTAAAAAAACGCTGAGAATATAAAAAGGGGGTTTTCCTAGGTGAGAAAAAGCGGGATATAAGATGAACGCATTTTGGCAGGGAACTATGGGTAGATCAAATATATGTATATCATGAAGTATTTATACGATCGTTGTTTATACGAACAATTTTCTGAAGCGCAACAGAGTGAGTTCATATTTCTCAGACTGAGATTCTCAGCTTAACGAATGGAGTACAGATGTCCGCCTCTGCAATTGCCGCGATTGCCAAGAAAACAATGGCGAAGATAGGAGTAGACGCCTCATACCACGCACTTCGTCGAAGAGCCGACAACGAACTTCAAACATTAGGGTTTTTATTTGCGGAGATTAAAGCCAGAAGAAGATGAAGGTCAATCGGCGGATTGGCTCGGTACTTAACCGACGTCAAAAGTTTGTAAAAACGAATGTGTGTAGCCCCAATTTTCGTCAGCTCGTGCACTTGCGCATTTCCTCTCTCAGCTACGAGCCTATCATTTAACCTAATCATCATATCTAGTGTTTTCATTTTCATTAAGTCTCTCACGTTGGTATTCGGTCTGCCATTTCTCTTCCCTATCTTATGAGAATATTTTTGATTTTCATACGGCTTTTAAATGGCCCCAGCCATATCCATGTCAGCACTACCAACACATTCAATCCCAACTACTTCTTACGACCGAAGGAAGGGAGAAGTAACATTCTCTAATTTCATTTGACTGTCGATTATTGATAAATCTGTAAATATAAAAAAAAACGAAACTTTTTTTTTGAAATAAACCCCTTTTTCGCACTCTATGAAAGAAATTCAATACCCTTTCCGTGTATAATGCAACTCAGTTCATTTAAATAGATCGTTTCTTTGCAAATATTGAATCGTACAGCAATAATTGATTGTATTGGGAAGGGTATGGGAAATCCAAGCATCGCTAGTAAACTAGGGGTGAGCAAAATGCTGGTTAGAAAATCCGAAACGTTTAGAACGTCTTGGAACAATAGATGATACACGATGGACAGAGAATGAGTGTCGCCACTTCAGAAGTTAAAATCGTCAAAGAGCGAATGAGGCGAAGTCCAGAGAAGAGCATGAGAAGGACGGAAACTCTCTTCAACATGAATCCCAGATTTATGGAAATCATTGGCAAAGACGTGAAGATGGTCCCATACCGATTTCAAACAAAGTGCGTAATTTAGACGAAAACGAGGCCCACCGCTTAGAAACAACCACGAAGCTTCTTGAAACGCGCAATGGCACGCACCTGGCTAACTTTTTTTCGAATAAGAAGCTGCTCGCTGATAACGCAAATAAGATAAAAATGTTTGAAATAAACTATTTTACATGGTCGCCGTCTTTATCGACTTAAAATAAAATACACGTTTCCATGAAAAAAGGGTTGTTGAAGAGAAAAATAAATAGGCACCGAGGACGGAGAAAGGTAATTTTTACAACAAGAAATGAAATCGGATTCTGCGCAATAAAACGGGTTCAGGGTGTATCAGGGTCAGGGTGTAAGGTGGAAAATATGTTGGAAGAATAAATTAAGCATTGGGAATGAAGATTACTTCTTTGTTGATACAACAATGGGCTGGTAATCTGGATTCTTTTTCAAAATAACCAAACCTTCGAGATGGGGTGTAACAGAAATATCTGAATAGTTTTGCATTTATTAATGCGAAGCGCATTTAAATTGTGGACTTACATTCGTCGTTTGCCAATTCGGCACGTTCCCCGTGAGCCAGCAAAACAGGAGTTGTATGGGTTTGGAATCCTGTGATTGTTTTCGGTTTTCCCGCCTGAGCAACCACATCGACCGCTTGTCCGACACGAACTGACACGTTTAACTGTAATATTTTCGAATAAAAGAGTGAATATTTCCTTAACGATTGAACAGATTTATGAAATTAACTACCTGCTTTAAACTTCCCGGCTTCATCTCGTCTTCAATCAAAGTTGTGAGCATTCTGGGCTGCATCGCGAGTACAAGTGTATAGAGCAAATAGTGTTGACGACTGTTAAGAACCTAAAACACTCATTGGTTTATTAAAAACAAACTTAAAATTGCGATTTCATACTCACCGTATTGTTGGCGTCGAGGAAACAGAAGCAAATGGAAAGCAACGAGGCTAAAGCACTTGGCGACAACAACTGTCTATCTGAATGCCACGGATTGAGAGTCATAGTTCCTTTTCCCAAATGAGTTAACCCTTGTGCGATTCTGACCAACATGAGAGACACTTGATCTTTGTAGTGATAAGAAGCTAAGCTACGGAGCATCGCTACGAGGCGAGCATTGTTGGTTCCTGCTCCAACAAGTCCCATTGCAAAAATGGCGTTATGAGCAGTGTCACCATCGGAATCATGGGAGAATTTGGAAAGCGTTTCCAAAATGTTCAATTGCGGATTTGAAACCGAAAGTAAAGACAAAGCCAACGGAACTGCGCGACGAATTACTGGTTCTCCATATCTGATGAGGTGACCAAACATACGAAGAGCCATCTGGGCACCAACATCATCACCCATAGCGATAAGACCAATTCCAAGAACTGCGACAGCTTGTTGAGATGAGAGATCTGGTTTCGAGGCAGAAGGCTGTGTGGGATCAACAGCTGGGCTATCTGTTGCTCCTGGGGCCGTTGGAGCGGCATTAGCTGAACCACCAGATGGCCGTGAAGCTCCTACGCCAAGAGAAGCAGATCCAGACGAGGCTGGAGTAGAAACACTGTTTGTACTATTCGATTGAGATGCAGCACGAGCAGGAGTAGCACCAGCTGTAACTCCACGACCTCCACGAGATGCTGTTTTCTTTTCAGCAACTGGAGTTTCATAATGTTCCGAGCACAGGTGAAGCAACTTTTGAATCTTGAGAACGTTGCCAGTTCCAGCATATGCACAGACTTCAACAAGCGTGGAGACCTGTAAGGTTAAAAAATTATATAGTTTGCAACAAGATTCAAAAAACAGATACCATAGCTCCAAACGGATCTGGGAGTGATCGCAGGCTTTCAACAAAAACGTCGCTCTTGTCTTGAGTTTGGAGGAATATCAAGGCGATACCCAATGCCAAAAACCGCATGTTTGGATCTGCCAATTCCGTTTCACTTTTATCCATCAATGTTTGAAGCATTTCCATTGCAGCCTCAGCATCAGCAGTTCCAACAAGAATAAGACCAAGAGAGAGTCCAGCTAGACCTTTTACTTCCGGAATTGCGGAAAGTTTTTGATCAGTGAGAACTTTTTTGAGTTCGAAGATGACTCCACGCTCTTCATTCTTCGTAACAGTCTCTCTTTTTGAATTGGCATAAGCAAGACCTAATCCCAGAATAGACCCAACCCTCATGATTGAACGGTCAGATTGAACGTGATCTAGAAGAAGAGCAGAAGCTGGATCACAAGCATCTTGAATTCCAGATGAAATTATTCCAATCGCCAAAAGTGTACCAGCTTTTATGTAGTCGTCGTTAATATAAAGGAATCTGTCACATTGAGCCAAACCTGTGTCGATGTCCCATCTCCAAATGAGACCTTGCGATGCGGCGGCAGTAAGCATTCCGTACTCCTTGTTTTTGTAGAACCAGCGGGAAGCCTCTTCAGTTTCAGCCATCATTTTGTCAACTCCAAAACCACAGTTTACGAATCCATTGACTAATGCAGCAGCAAGATTCATACGAGTAGAATCTGGCTGAGAAGAATTCCCGAAAGGGCGAGAATGTTCCAAATGGGATTTATAGATTCCTTCAGGTGTTTTCGGCTCCATAATATCGAGCTCACGTGCTAATGAATGGAAATACTCATAAAGATGAGAGTTGGAGTTGAGCTCTGCTAATGCATCAGAATCTGCAGTATTTTCATAATCGAGGAAAATTTGATGACGACCGAGTAAAATGGCCATTTGTTTACGAAGCAATCTGAAAACTTAGAATAAGTTAACAGAATGCCAGTTGATAAGATTATCCAATTATAAACGTTTTTTTAACTTACGGATCAGAAGCCTTTCCGAAAATTTTACGAATTTGTGGAACATCATTCACCATAATGGCACAGCGAACGGCTTCTAAGTAACGATTAAACTTCAAATACAACTGAAGAGCAGTACGAATCAAAATAATATTGTCAGGATCAGGAGTAAGTGGAGCGCAAGAGAGTAGGTAAAGGCAGACACGTTGATGATCAACTTCTTGCACGTATTCGATTAACAAGTCGATATGCTCAATTTCTATTAATAAGTCGCAGGCTTCTACCTCCGCATTGTGCTTCATATGATGACTGACAATATCTTGGGTCAGTTGAAGGAGTTCTTTTTTTCGGATATCAGTGTTTCCCTCTTTCTTCCACTCTTCTGACATTTCCATTGCCAAATGACGAACGTATTCGTGACCCCAATCTCCAATTGGTTCATGTGATCCAAGTATACGATAATTAATTGTATCCGTTCGCTCATCGGAAGTCATTGCGAGAACAGAAATAATATCTGCACAAAGTTTTTTTACATCAGGAGCAGCAATCTTCGAATAAATTTCTTTCATTTTATTATAGTGCGGACGCATGAATTTCAATGGCTTCGGAACGGAAGTCATAGAGGTAGTCGAAGCACGAATCAAAGAGCGCATTGTCTCAAGTGATGGTTTGTAGAGTGAAATATCAGGTTCGGAAAGACGCAAAACGAGCAAGTTGAGATCTTCCTCAAGTTTTTGATCTTCTTCGGTCTGAAATTTTATATCATCTGCATATCTGTTTTAATTTTTCACAAACTGATACGCATTCTGAAAAAATGAAGCATTACCATCTCTTCCCTTTTCGGCTCTGCTTTTCCCGCGACTTTTTTATCATCTGACTTCTTTTTCTCAGCATCGTTTGGCTTTTGTTGAGTAGTTGCCACCATTTTTTCAACCTTAAGCTAATTAATATATGTTTAAAACCGGAAAGTTGAACTAAAAAATGTAACGTTGATACAGTTTAAAATAAGCTAGTGCAAAAATGGAAGAAGAAAGCACAGCTTCGCGGAAAAGTGACAATTTGAAAGAAAATTGTTAAAAGGCGCAGTCATCACAGTGGCTCACGGGTCTTGCAGCGAATGACTAAAACTTGAAATACGTGGATGAGTTAACCACATATTGGAAATGTATTTATTTGATGCTCTTTCTGAAAACGAATAACTTTTTAGCCAACCTTAAAAAATATTATTTTTCGATAAAATAAAAAATAATGGAAAAGTGCAAATTAAGTTTTTTTGAAAAACTGGAATTTATGTTCCTCATTTAGTTACGAATTTCCTCTTCAGAAATCAAAATAGTATTTTTCCCAAACTGAAGCGTCTAAATTAGTTTTTCATTATTCCGCATGACTACTCAAATTACACGTTAGTTTCAGATGCGATTGCTGCTAGCGCTCGCTTTCTTGGGGACGGTTTTCGCTGACGACTCTTGGAAAGCCGTTAACATTGACCGAACAATCGATGCGACGTCACAAATTGTCAAAATTTCTACAGTGTACACATTCCTGAATACCGGAACTGTACCTCAATCGAAAGTTCTGGTATGCTAATATTCCCTATTTCTCATTTTAATAATATATTTATATTATTTTCCCTAGGTGGCTTTGTCGAAAGAAGAATCTGAGGGACTGTCTCACATTACCGCTGGAATCGATGGCACTAAGGGTAAATTGAAGATCGCGGCGAAGCCAGCTGAAAATGATTTGGTTCTATATGAGGTTGATCTACGAACACCAGTTGCAAAGGGAGCCAAAGCTATCATCAGAGTGAATCTTCGCGTTACACAAGTTCTTGAACCACTTCCCGCTAAGATTCCACAATCCGAGAACCAATTTGTCGTTCTCCATTCGTCGGCTTATGCTCCATCTCGCTATGAAACAGTAACACAAAAAACGGTCATTCGTACAACTCCAGGAGGAAAACTCATATCTGCTACCACGGTTTCTCCTTCAAAACAAGAAACCGATAGGGTCATCTATGGACCATATTCGAATATTCCACCATTCGAGAAAAAACCAATTAAAATTCACTATGAAAACAACTCTCCGTTTGTGGTTGCCACTACTGTAGAAAGATACATAGAGGTTTCTCATTGGGGAAATATCGCTGTAGAGGAGTACATTGAACTGGTTCATAAAGGAGCGGAACTTGATGGTCCGTTCTCGAGAATTGATTATCAAATGGATCGTCGTGGACGTCGCCAACCTGCTCTACAACACTTCACTACTGTTCTTCCTGCCCAAGCTAAGGATATTTATTATCGAGACGAGATTGGAAACATTTCAACATCTGCTGTTAGAATTCGCGCTGACAGCGTAGATGTAGAAATTCGCCCAAGATTTCCGCTATTTGGAGGCTGGAAAACATCATATGTCATTGGTTATAACTTGCCTTCTGAAGACTATTTGTATTATAAGGGCAATCAATATGCTCTGAGAGCTAAATTCTTCGATCATGTCTTCGGTGATGTTGTTGTTGAAAAACTGCGCACGAAGGTTCTTCTTCCAGAGCATGTCAAGTGAGTTAGATATGATTTTATGATCAAATAATATAAGGATAGCCGAGCAAATGTTTAAATTAAGTCAAGATGAAGTTGAAAGTTAAGGTAGGTAAAGCTTAAATTTTATCCTTGAGTAATACGCATCCTTGAATATTTAATCGTTAACTTATTTTTTTTTAATTTCTTAGGACAAATATTTGATTTTATCTTTCTTTTCTAATGACGTTAGCAGAAATTACCTTTACTTTTTGGCTCTCATTAATGAGAATTTACTTTCCTTTTTGACTCACTTGCTCATCTTTTATTTCCAGAAATATTAATTATAAGAAGAATTTACCAGGTCTAAAAACCAGAAAGTAAATTTACGTTGGAGATGTGATTGATACGGAAAAAAAAACGTAGTGCGAGGTGATACAAAGTATTCGCTCTTATATAATAATTTTAAGTATTAAGTACTTTTCGATCTTGCAGGAAAAAAAACATTAGTAAAGTTTATTTCAAACTTTTATAACAAACGATACATTAATTTTTGGAAAGTGGTTTGAGTTATTTTCTAATAACACCATTATATTTAATTTAATTCCTGTAAGATGATTGAAAACTCCATAAACTAGACTTGAATGGCGTTGGTTTTTTTGTAATAATCTCCGAATTGACATTTCTGGTTGTCGGATACCAGATGAATCAATAGGTTAAATAAAAGATGGAAGTCGATAAGTTTTTTAAATCAAAAATACGCAAGTCAGCGTGTTTGTCAATTGTTTAAATAAACAAGAAACGTCGATAAAATGTTTCAGGCGCGTCAAAGTTGTCACACCATACGTTGTTGACAGAAGACCTGATGAACTTAAACCAACATACCTGGACACTACTGGTCGTCTGGTCATTGTGCTTGAAAAAAACAACTTGGTTTCCGATCACAGTCAGTTCTTCACAGTTAGCTACGAGTTCTACTACATGGATATGCTTCGCGAGCCACTGCTAGCATCAGCCTTCTTTTTCTCATTATTTCTCATCATCATCGTTTATGCTAGATTCGATTTTACGATTTCGTCGGTATGATTTTTGAAAATTTAAAATGAGTAATAGTTTTAATTTATTGAAAAATCATGGTGTTTCGAAATAATCATCGGCATACACCCTGCCTTGCCTTTTTTAAATTTTAATATTTTCACTCCATGGAGCCTACTTTGCGGCTTAGAGCAACTGCTGCGTTAAACGGCAAATTTCTTCTTTTTTTTGAGTTGTCATGAAACGCTTGGATAAAACCATTTACCAGCGTGATCGAGTGAAATTATTAAAAATTATGGTGGTTGTGGTATATGTAGTATGTCCTTCGCCAACCATGGGTTTCGATTATCCCTAAAATGCACATCAGAATTTTTGGCAATCAAATTGCAGGTTGCTACTTTTGGCAACTTTCTTTGCTAAACATATGCTTGCTAGGAGGAAGCCAGCAAGTTGCAACAGAATTTTTTCGCTTTCCGATTTTCATCAACGAATTGTCCGAAATTCGTGCATTTTTTTCTATCTTGCCAATATAACATTGATATTGGAGAAATAACAGACATTTTCAGGATCTAACCAAGGAGGCTGAGGAGCGTTCTCAACTTAATGTCGAGAAGTTAGTTAAGTCTGTTGACTCTAAACAAGCCGCTTATGATGCCTTGATCACTGCCGTTCATCAATACAAGTCAACGAAGAACGATGCTGCTCTGCATGAAGCAAGAAAAACTTTCAACGAGGCAAGAGAACTAGAAAATGCTAAACTTGTGGAAAAAATTGATGTGCTCAAATCTGATTCCGGAGTTGCTACTGCTGATAAGGCTTCCGAGCTTTTGAAGTACGATAAAACTTGTTTCGATGCTGTTGATAATTATATCAAGGCTGTAGAGAAAAGTACAACGAAGACGGCTGGGCCTGAAGAGCAGCAGTTTGTGAAAAAAGTAAAAGATGCTAGGAACCGAGCTGACTCAATTCTTGCATCGATCTAATTATTTTCCTTGTTACCGCGTTCACATCTGAAAATTTATTTTAATGGTTAAAATGATTAATCTGTAGTTTTTATATGTGGATTCGTCTGGAAAATCATTCTTAATTTATTTTTTAAGTATAGACTGCAATTGTGATTTCTTCTGTCGCTACCACTCCCAAAGTTGTAATAATCTCGTTTCACCACATTTCTATGGGTCTTTGTTGTTTTAATATACTTTCTTCTGGGATTTTCTATATTTATATGACATTTTTTTACGGAAAACTTGTATTTTTCTACTTTGAAATCTCGAGTCTTCTAATCTCGAACGTTATATTTTGCGTTGCTGTTGTCTCGATTGTTTTTTGTTCTGGCGGAATGCTTTGAAGTGGCCGACGCCAACAGGAATTCAATTCAAAGCTTTCAGTTTTATTTATTTGTGCTTTTCCTACAGCACAGAGTATAAAAACGGAGGATGTAATGCTCTTGATAGAGCTTTATTTGTTTCCTCAATGCTCGAAAACGCATCGTTATGAAATGTCTATTGAGTTCCCTGATGTACGCAATTGTCTCTAAACTTTAAAAAACTTTTCTGAGTTTAATCTTTTGGAATTTTCTTTGTGTAGGTTTCAGAAATCAATATATTTTAATCTAAATAAATCCCCCTCTCGCCCTGTTCCAATTTAATTTTCTGAAAGGCTTCTTATAAGAAATCTTCCTATAGGTTTCGGAAATGTGAGATAAGCAGCATTTTCCCATGTACGCCCAAGAGGCTCATCTCAGTCTCCATGGAAACCAGAAAAATTGCTAGACAAGAGTATGAAAGTATTTTTGATGCGAAAGCAAGCCGATCATGTTACACGTCTCTTTTTACCTCGTTCATTTAAATTTGTATCGGTGACCCGTTATTTTTTTTTAGATTAAAAATGGTGCAACCGGATGAGTTCAACTCCTTAGAGCTTGATGATTCTCTTACTGATGGCGAAACCGTCCACGAAATGATGGCTCACAAAGCTGGTCTGACCTATAAGTATAATTTAATCACTCAGCAATAAACCACAATTTCTATTCTTCAGTGATTTTAATATTCTACCCGGTTTCATCAACTTTGGAGTTCACGATGTTTGCCTGGAGACAAACATCACGAAAGATCTGAAAATAAAAGCTCCACTCGTCTCGTCTCCTATGGATACTGTTACAGAGAGTGGCATGGCTATTGTTATGGCGGTGAGTAGGTGTCAATATGCAGTTTTCTCCTTTTCGGTGTAAATGGAAAGATTAACAGTGTTTCAGCTTTATGGTGGAATTGGAATTATTCATGGAAATTTTCCAAAGCCGGAAGATCAAGCAGCGGAAGTTTTAAAAGTGAAACGATTTAAGCAAGGCTACGTTATGCAACCACATTGTCTCAGTCGTAACTCGACTGCATTCGATATGATTCAAATTAAGAAAAAGTATGGTTACACAGGAGCACCAGTCACTGAAGATGGTCGTGTTGGCAGCATGCTAATAGGTACACAATTTCTAAGCATATATTTACACGCAGATAATAACAAAATGTTATATTATGGAAAACTGCCATCTGGTCACAATAGACCGGCTTTATTAATTGTTCAATGTGTTTTTCTTATTTACAGGAATGGTGACTTCCCGCGATTTTGATTTCATTACAATGGATGTTGCTGGTCAAAAAGGCACACCGATATCAGATGTATGTTTTCAAGGTTTTCCCACAAATTTTTTATTCGTTCTAAATTTTCAAAAGTTGGTCTCTTGTCGAGTGAATTACGATACTTGTGCATGTTCTTTTTTCTGATATATCTGTACAACAAATTTTCCCCTAATTTTAATATTATCACTATTATTCACTCAACAGTCATAAACCCTAATTAGTGTGCTTTTACCCACCCTAATCGTGTGTATTCAGACAAGCGATGTGACGCCGACAACTCCTATCACCAAGGTAAGGATTTTCCCAATATATTCCACTAATTAAACGCTTGCTCATTGTATTTCGCCTAACTTGGTCCGTTTCATCCTATTTTACCTACCGTTTTACTTTTAAAAAAATTTCATGCATTCTATTTAAAGGGGAACATAATAAACTTTCAAACTTTGAGTGGCCACTCGCTTTGAACGGAATTGGGACTTTCAATTTATAATTAAATTCAAAGTTTTCAGATCATGGTACCAGTTGAAGAACTTCATCTGGGGCATATCAATGATGCACCTGAAGTTTCGCAGAAAAAACTTAAGGAGCACAGACTTGGCAAGCTGCCAATTGTCAACGACAATGGAGAATTATGCGCTCTATTATGCAGATCAGACTTGTTGAAAGTGATTCTTCAATATTACGAAAATTATACATTCATCCTTCTAGTTTTTAGGCGCGTGACTACCCCATGGCTTCTTACGATTCTAAAGGGCAATTGCTTTGTGGAGCTGCAGTGAACACACGCGGTGAATCTCAATATACTGTGGATCGTATCGTTGAAGCCGGAGTTGATATACTTGTCATTGACTCGTCTAATGGATCGTCTACATATCAAATTTCCATGCTTCGTTACATTAAAGAGAAACATAAGCATGTTCAAGTTATTGCTGGAAATGTTGTCACTCGTGCTCAAGCCAAAATGCTCATTGATCAAGGGGCCGATGGGCTTCGCATTGGAATGGGAAGTGGATCTATCTGTATCACCCAAGATGGTAAAAAAAAGACTATTAATATCAGTATATTTTCACTATTCAATATTAAGTAATGGCTGTCGGACGAGCTCAAGGAACTGCTGTCTACGATGTGGCCCGCTATGCAAGTCTCCGTGGAATTCCTGTTGTCGCGGATGGGGGAATCCGTGATGTCGGTTATATCACCAAAGCTCTTTCGCTCGGAGCATCTGCTGTCATGATGGGCGGTCTCCTTGCTGCTACCACTGAGGCCCCTGGGGAGTACTTCTGGGGACCAGGGGGTGTTAGAGTTAAGAAATACAGAGGAATGGGATCCTTAGATGCCATGGAAGCTCACGCTTCTAGCCAAGATCGTTATTTCACTGCGTGAGTTCCCGTTGTGTTGTATCACTATAAATGAATGTTTTAAATGTTTTCAGTGAGTCTGACCAAATAAAAGTAGCCCAAGGAGTTTCCGCAACTATGAAGGACCGTGGATCATGCCATAAATTTATTCCATATTTGATCCGTGGAGTTCAACATGGAATGCAAGATATTGGAGTTCGTTCTCTCCGAGAATTCCGCGAAAAAGTTGACACCGGAATTGTTAAGTTCGAAAGACGATCGACAAACGCTCAAATGGAGGGTGGTGTTCATTCGTTGCATTCGTAAGTTTAAGGCTTAAGAAATTCAATGTTTTTTTTAAACTTACCCAGAGTATTTAACATGAAAAGGTAAAGTTGGAAGGGTAAACATATTTCGGTTCAGAATAGAGCAGTCTGCCTGGAATTTCGGTCCGAGCATGAATATGACAGGTATTAAAATAAGTGGAAGTGATGGTGAAAACTTCGTCTTAAAAAATTTATTGTTGATTCTATTATAAAAAAGAAAAAATATTCATTTGAAAACAGCTTTTGGTAGATTCTTAAAAAGTATGAATGCATATTTATTTTTTCTGGTGTTAATCTACACGAAATAGTCCTTCTTTGTGATGCACTCAAATCATCAGCACACTTCTACCTGTAAAACATAATTTTTTTCCATAATAAGCTCATGGAATTATGTAGAACTAAGTATTTGCAGGTTCGAAAAGCGCCTCTACTAAACACTAACGCTGTCACTGACGAAAAAACTTGTTAATTTAATTGTTGAAAATGTCTGGTTCCAAACTTGAATTCCATTTCATTCTGATATACGTGAAATTTCTATGTTATTTTTTTTGTTTTTCCCGCGTTTATAGCCAATTTAGACCCGTTGTTTAGATTATTTTCTTCATTGTTTTTTTTACAGTTTGTTAAATGATAAATCTTTTCTTTTTTCTAAACGTTATATAGTTAATTGTTTTCTGAATATTTTTTGCACCTGTACTTCATATTGAAGTACGTTCCTTGGTCTGTTGATCTTTCCAATCTTGTAGGATGTCTCATAACATCATAAGTCTGTGAAGCGCTACTGAAGTAGCATTTCGGCAGGGTTTCCGAGACCCTGCCAACACTGGGGGAACAAAGTGCTACACTGCAATTGTGCCGCACATCTTGTTTGATTTTATTAAATGCTTTCGATGAGAAAAGCTAAAAAAGATCTCTCTTCTTAGAAGGTACAAACATCGGTATTTCGGAAGTGCTGGAAAAACGGAAGGGGGTGAAGGCGCTGCTTCGACAGTTTCGTTTCGGGATCACACATGACGAAAAATAAGCTACTGAGAAACTTGTTTGAGGAAGCAGCGACAAAAAAGATGGTTTCAGCAAAGGCCAGTGTGTACTCTGATTGCCCTAAACTAAGAATGAGATTGAAGAGGTTGTATTCGAGGTCCTCTCATAATTTAAGCAGATATCATAAGACTACAAAGCAAAGATAAATGACGCAGAATTGGCCATATGGCAATTTACGACTCTTCTCTGACCACTTTTCCTAAAGAGCTTCAGATATCGACATTCTGATGCGGTAATATATTGTATAAAATTCGGTAAATCTGCAAGGCGTCTTTTCTTGATATTGACTGGCGCTATTCTATTCGTTGACGCGTTTCCTGCGCGCGATTTTCGAATTTTATAATTCACAAGACGCTCACTTTTTTAAATTCAATTCTTCTGATTCACTTCAAATTATGGCAACTTTGGACGGAATTCAAGTGAAAGACATTGTTAAGGTGAGTTCGTTATAAAAAAATGTAGCAAAGCTAATTCGCATGCAAAACAAATGTCTCATGCCTGCAAAAAATCGGGTCGACTCTATCAAATAAATCATCAATCTAATTTTAATAAGCACCGATACTAATTTAAGTTACGAGGATTTTTGTATCTAATTAGCTGAAGTTGTAATTGAATTAGGCTACATTTCTATTATATTAAATAAGAATATTAAAAACCTTTCGAGCATAATTATGTTACTCCATATTAAATTTATCGATATCACGGGCTGAAACAACTGAGCTTTTGAAAAAGAATCTTTTGTGCTTCAGACTCCACTGCTTCGCTTTAGCCCTGCGTGATGCTAAAAAATCGTAATACGCGAACAGTTCTGAATCACTTTAAAAAACTAAAATAATTTCCCGCTTATATGTTGCTCCACTTATGACCACATAATAGGATTCGTATATGTATATATTTTTAACTATAACAACAAATTTTAATAAAGAAAACATCATAATTCTACATCAAAAGGTAGAAACATTATTAAACACTACGAAAACGAGGAGAACAAAAGGAGAACAAAACAAAAGGCGCGTACATCCATAATAAAAATCGTTTAAAATATCAATTGGAATATATTCCACACCATTTTCGCCAATTTTTTCTCAAAATATGTATTTCTTGAAAAAAAAAGTTGAAAAATTTTGCCAAACCAGGAGGGGCCGGGCTACAACAGCAAAATGTGACAAATGATTGGCACTATTTCAGGTTGAACGCACCTCGGTTCATTCGCATATTACCGGGCTTGGATTGAATAATCGTTTAGAAGCTGAATATGTGGCTGGTGGGATGGTTGGTCAAGTTGCTGCTCGTCAAGCTGCAGGCCTCATTGTTAAAATGATCCAGGTTAAAATGATTATTCTACTACAACTTTTATTGTGAAAAAAATCTGACTTCAACTGAAATGAAATATTTTCAGGAAGGCAAAATTGCTGGACGTGCTTTGCTTGTCACTGGGGAACCCGGAGTTGGTAAAACGGCAATTGCCATTGCTATATCAAAGGAACTAGGAATCGATACACCTTTCGTCAGCATTGTTGCCTCAGAGGTATTGTGTAAAATAATTTTATTTATAGATTTCTAATTGAACAGAAAAATAGTAACATGATTCTTCAGTGATTACTTCATCATATATCATCAAACTTTAAGGTGTATTCTACTGAAATCAATAAAACAGAAGCTCTCACCCAAGCATTCCGCCGCGCCCTCGGTATTCAAATTAAAGAAGAAACAGAAGTGTTGGAAGGAGAAGTAATTTCGCTGGAAGTAGATCGTCCTGCCAACGGAATTGGACCGAAAGTTGGAAAACTCACAATGCGTACCACTGACATGGAGACAATTTATGATTTAGGATCCAAAATGGTCGATGCATGTCTAAAAGAGAAAGTCGTGCCTGGTGATGTAATCCAGGTTGATAAAGCCTCTGGTGCGTAATTAATTGGAATTACAAGTTTTCGCGTGTATATATTGCAAACTAACAATGCAGTGTTAAGATTTCACAGTACAATAATAATAGTCTATTCGGCCATCGTGTCCTTCATCAAATAAACTATTATTATTATTATTTTGCTCTTCGGAATAACTTCTTATTTTAGGCCGCGTCACACGACTTGGTCGTTCATTCAACCGATCTCAAGACTATGATGCCATGGGACCGCAAGTGAAGCTTGTCCAGTGTCCTGATGGGGAAATCCAAAAGCGTCGTGAAACCGTACACACTGTCTGTCTTCATGATATTGATGTCATTAACTCTCGCACTCAAGGATACGTTGCACTTTTTTCGGGAGACACCGGAGAAATTAAAACAGAAGTTAGAGATCAGATCAATAAGAAAGTTGTGGAGTGGAGAGAGGAAGGAAAGGCAAAGTTCGTCCCTGGTGTGCTCTTCATCGATGAGGCTCATATGTTGGACATTGAGTGTTTCTCTTTTCTTAACAGAGCAATTGAGGGTGAACTCAGCCCATTGATTATTATGGCAACAAACAGGTGAATAACTAACAAAAAAGTAGTCATTGAAGCTTGTTTTACTATTTTAATTTTAAGGTTAATCGAGAAGGTACGCGGAACCGACATTGAATCTGCTCACGGTATTCCGTCAGATTTTCTTGATCGTATGCTAATAATCAACGCCTGCCCATACACTCAAGAAGATACCACTAAAATTCTAGCTATCCGTTGTGAAGAGGAAGGCGTTAAGTAAGTTTTAACTGAGTTAAAAATTTACTAATATTTTTCTCTTGACTATTTACAGTAACAGTCACTGAAATATCCCCTTTTAATCATTTTTCTGGCTCATTGCGCAATGCTTTTACAAATGAGCTCAAGTTCCCAGCAATTTTCTTTAAAAAGTTTTAGCTGAAAAATCAAAAGGGGATATTTCAGTTGCCGTAAATAATATTAGGGCAGTTGACTGAATTATCTTTTCAGATTGGAACCAAACGCACTAGAACTACTAGTCAAACTTCAAGGAGTCACATCGCTCCGATACTGTATCCACCTCATCGCTGCTTCAGAAGTCATTCGTATTCGTTGTAAAAGTGAAGCTGTGAGTACTGATCATATTAGTCAAGCATATCGCCTTTTCTACGACACAAAGCGATCGGAAAAAATGCTGACGGAAACTACAGGATATATGCAATAATCACGTTTTCATGTTTTCAATGTTTCCCGTTATCCTATCCGGTCAGATCCTCCCTCCTTGTTGATTTACCTTGTTCCTCATTTGTTTAGAATTTTCTTATTAAATTTTGTGCTTGTGAATATTTCTTTTTTTTTGACTGGAAAAACAGCGAATTGCAAAGTTCTAAAGAAAATTCAAATCCAAAATTAAAAATGAAACTTTGATTATGCCAAAAATTCATTACATCAAATTTTTACAACCTTTCATCAAAGCAAAAAAGGCTGTTGTATTATCCCCTATATTTGAGTTTATGTTGTATTATGGCTTTCGTACTTCAAATCGCTCGAAAAACTCGTTCGGGCCATTCGGGCCGGTTAAGATTAATTATTTGGGCATCTATGACATCGGAAAATAACACGATGTTCTCTAAGTTGCAAAAAATCAGAAAAAAAAATCTTCAAACACTTTAGAAAACAATGACTTTTCTCCTTGTTTTCAGCAAAACTTAACCAGTCCATGACAGTTTTTGTTTCCTTTTTTTCAAGTCTGTTGAGGTAATAAACGATTTAAATAGGCGCACAATGCCGGAATATCAGAAATTAGCCTATTCCTCCCTATTTAAAGTGTTTTCTTCAGCATTTTCAGCATTTTTCTTCTGCACTCGCACCGTGGATCAGGAAGACGATCAAAACTGAAAGTAGGGCTTTCATTAAAAAATCGTAACCGCCGCCAATATTTCCCCAACCGTTGAAAGTTTTCATGCTAAATGTAAAAACCCACTAATTCCCTCCCGTCCCACTCCCAAAGTTAAGTTCTCAGCGCAATCTGACCGTGGCAACTTGCTGCCGAGACCCCGTCCTCTTGCCGCTTTACAAGTCTCGGAATCCGGCCACTGGTCCAAGATGATCACTAACGCAATGTCTTTAACACGAATGAATAGAAAAAACTGCTCCTAATGTTGTCAGTCCATATGTGGCACCCAAAAAAAAATTAAGCTCAGCACTCCCCTTGTCCCTTCCGTTTCCTACGGGAGCTGCAACGCCCATCGTATTAAAACTCTCAAATGCTATCTTACAAATGTCAGACCCTTGCCTTCTGCAGAACGAAATCATATCTTCTAAAGTTCCTGAGCGACTCTCATATTAACATTTTTGCCATCACCGAGTCTTTCTTCACCAATTACGCAGAATCGATTTGCCCAACAGCTGACTTTCAATGTTTTAGCGCTAATAAATGCCAATAGATGAATTTTATAGCCAAAATCGCTGAGAAAACCTGGCAGTCACATGCACATTGTGCAATACTCGCTTTATTACTGTTTATAGGCACCAACCCTCGACTTTTCCTGCTCAAACAGCACAGGCCTTCCAGAATCACTCCTCTTTGCTGGTCTCGAAACATCGGAAATATGTGATACCCGGGAATTTTAATTTCCCATTACGTAAGTGGAAGATCGAAAAATATTTTCCGACGATATTCCTATCGAACTAGAATTGTTTATGTCATATGAGGAGCTACCTCAAGTAGTCAACATCTCCACAAGAACTTCTTCTGCAGGCGTTCAGAATTGCTTTTACTAATAATCCTGATTATATCACTGAGATCTTGAAATGTCCGTGCTTCATACTTCACTTCTCCATCTTCTGGTGAAATTGCGTGCATGCAGATTGGACTGCATACTGACCGCATTTCGTATGCATTTGTGCCAAAACGACATGGTAGGAAGCCTATTTAAGCCAAATAACTCGCTCTTCGAAGCTTTTTTTTTGCATTTTTTCTGATTCTTCTTTAATTTGAAGATGTATACAATAAGCGCAAACAACAAATTGTTATTGAACTAATTCAAATCAGCTCTGAGATTTCTTTATTAAAATTAACGAGACGGCAATTTTCTTTAACAGAAATAGTCAATTATTACAAAGCAATAAACATTAAAATAAACCGTGGAAGCTTTATGCCCAGCTCTAATCGCCATTCTTCAAGCATCGTAATAGTCCGAGTCACGTGTGAGTACGTAAAGCAGAAATATTGAAAATATCATTAATGATATCACATAATTTAAGTGAGGATAAAAATAAACTCGCATGAAATATGCTAATTGAGAGATGAATTGGGAGGCTGAGAATCTCGCAATGCGGGTAAAAGAAGAACTGCCGACAAAGATATGAATCTGGTGAAGAGGAACACATGTTGTACACTTTCGACGGTTTCATTGGAATACAGCCTGTTGTAAAATCGTTGCAGCCAACTTGATGGATGAGCGTGCTTTGGAATTCAAAAAAAATCTTTGGAAATCACAACATGATCTGCGGAAACAGTATTATTTAAGAGTCATGTTTGGTTAATTAAAAATGCTACGGAAAAACTTAAATCAATAAAACTGTTTTTTTTTCGATAACGGGAGCATTTTCACGGTTTCAGTAAAATATAAAATTTTTTTTCAGTAAAAAAAATGGCGAATTCAAAGGAAGCTCTCTTGGGAGAGCTATTAATCTGTAAATCAGTACAAAAATTAAAGTATATTTCTGTAGAGCTCGCAATCCATTTTGCCACTGTGGCGCTTTCCCGTTCATTGGCCGCTATTGTATACATTTGCTAGTGTTCTTTGGTATCCTGTCTAGACGCCGAGCAGCCAAATTCTGAGCATCTGTCCCAGCAGTCGCTCGGAACGCAGGACATGCATCAACTGCTAAAACTGCTCCCATCCGTGCGTTGTTGTCCACCAGTGTTAGCTGCATCATTGGTAAAAAAGCTGGAAAAAACAATTTTTGATTCTAATCTATTCTCCTCTGCCCATTCTTCAATACACCCTCTTCCACATATTGTCATCATTCCCTCTTTCTTCTTCATCTGTTCTCATGCCTATCACTGTCCCTATTCACAAATCTCTGGAATCCTCGTTGGTGGATGTACCTCTTCTGAATGAGAATGATAACGAAAAGGAGGATGGAATCATTTTATATACTGAATCTTCGTCACGATCAAGACAATTCCTTGAAGTTGCACTCGTTTTCTTGATCGCCTTAACAGTTATTTATACCTCGACAACCTTGAGTAAATTGTATTCTTAAGGTAAGAGCAATTCTAGTGAATTAAGAACCGGAATATTTTCAGAATCACGTGCAGCAGGAATGTCATTTTTAAGTTTTATTATTTTAAATGGAGTGTAGTAACACTAAATTTTGAAATGCTCACCACGGCACTGAGAAGCTTAATTTTTATTTGAAACTTGAAATTTTCTCGGCGTTCTGGCGCACAGCCACTCTGAACTATTTATCGCGCGGGCACTCAGCACGTCGCGACGGAAACCGCTAGGCATCTGAATTCCGGGTAAATGTTAAGCTTCACTAGACCGTTCACTCTCCTTCAAATAATGTTGAATTCCTTAATTATATAATTGTATTTTCCTTATAAATTTAATATATCAATGTGTCTTTGTTTTTTAACACTTCACAAGTTCACTTGTTTCATCCATGACTTCCAAACTTCCCCTACCAAGCTTCCCAAGTTGACGATATCTCAAATCATAAATTTTCAGCAATATCTACATCGTCAAACCATTTTGATAATGGCTGATAAGTGTTAAAAAAAAGTTTTGGTCGATCTTGTGCTCATGGATACAGAGCGTGGATCCCATCATGGTTCGTATTTGTTCTATCCTTGGCGATTCTGAAGGTCTGGTGGAGAACGTTTTTCGCAAATTCGGCCCATCTCATAGAGATGTTTCAACGGACTTTCTCTAGACACGATGGATTCATTTTGCTCTGTTCTCTGCTCTTCCGTCCTGGTTTAACAAATGCGATCACTCAAGCTGTCAATCAGGATTTCTAAATGGGTGCACTAGGATTTGAAGCGACCTGAAATGTTTAGGGAAATCCACGTTTTTAACTGGATATTTTGCAAGTGTGTTAAGAATCAGAGAAGAAGGAAGAGTTCTTCCGAGTCGCCGCGGTACGGAATAATGATGAAAACTTAGAAAGCAACGAAAAAGTTGGTTGAGAGGATTCCGTGATGAAAATGCGGACTTCAGAATAGCATCAGATTGTTACGGAGATACGAGGTATTAGTGTGGGATGCGTGGATCGGTAGATCGCCATTGCTTCTTCTCAAAATGGCTTTAGCTAGCAGACGCATTTCAGCATAAACAAGAAAGAGTGGCACAATTGTCTACTGTATATCATACTATAAAACGAAGACAGTTTGCATAGTTTCAGAAGAAAAATGTTATCGCGAAGCACTGAATAACAGGCTTGCTTCTAGCATAATCGATCATCGTCCAGCTTCGAATAATTCGTGTTTCGTTCCATCGCAGCCATTCTCCAACGACAGATTAGTATCTACAGAATCCTTACGCTTCTTTATTGCCATTGCTTCTATCTCGAATTCGAATTTACATAGCTTTAGGATTTGCGTGAAGCCAGTATTTTTTAGTCGTTCTACCCAGACATCTGTGAAATATGATGAAGGAGGACGAGAAGATAGAATTACTGATCGAAAATTGGATCACTGTCGGTTCAGAGGAGCAAGACTTCTCGGAAAGAACAGCTCGTTCCAATGCAAAGCCTCTTTACCTTCTATGTGCATTCTCTTTATTATTTTTACTAATCCTCACGATGCTACCTCGCGAAAAGAAGGCATGGTGATTGGTTGCTGGAAGACAGACAAGGTGTGAGTGCTCAATGCAAAACGCTTACAGACAACTTCCTGTGGTTTCAGATGACGTTTTCCGCTTAATCATATTACTCTGATTGCTCATTTTAATGCGTGTATTTTGGGTATTTCTATTTAAACGATAAACTGTTTTCTACAAAGTCTTATTTAATATTCTTGAAAGCGGAATTGTACAAAACAATTCAAAGCGTCAATTAACAACTGAAAATTCTTCTGAATATTACGAGAGTCAGATAGATGAATAACTTGGAGCCGTCCACTCCAATCACGGTGAAATATGCATTAGAATTTCGTGAAATTGTTTTTTTTTTGAAAAATGACATTTCTTCTTCTCATTCTATTCAATATTCGTTTTTATATGAATTAAAATCCCAAAATCTGATTGGGGCGGTCTTTTCGTATTCTCGATAGTTGATGACTTCTATATTTTACTCAGTTGTTGATTGTAGAAGATCAACAACTTATTCTCTTCTACATATCCAGAGGAGATCGGCACCCTGGCAGAATCTCAGTTGGCTAATCAGAAGACAAAGGGAGAAGATGTCTGATGTGAATGAACTTTAATATTTTGTTCGTACGCCAGCTCCTTGTTATCATCTTTTTAGTTATCTGAAGCCGATGCAGAATTCAATCCACGACAGTAAAGAAATCAAATGAGCGCGTAAGGATGATTAATGCCGCGTTCAAAGTTGATTTCCAGGAGAAATTTCCTTGAAAAACGCTGTCCAAAGCTGCCATTTTTTTCCAGATTTTCCGGAAACTGTCGCAACCAGAGTAGGGCGGAATTGGATTTTGGGAACTCGGAATCCGGAAAACGGAAAACGGAAAAGTTTTTTTCACGGAATCTGGAATCCGGAAGACGGAATGAAAAAAACGGCCGAATCCGGAATTCCGCCCTTCTCTAGTCGCTACCGTAGTTCGCCTCTTTTTTCGAGATCTTCAACGATTTCTCCGTCAGAATTCATCATTTGAGGAGAAATATTCAGAAAAAACAGCAGAATATAGCGAAAAAAAGTTTGAAAACTTAAAAAAATTGCGTTAAAAAAGGAGTCGTAAATCGTGCGACGGTCGGTGGTCTCGAAGGGAAGAGGCAAACTACGGTAACACTCGTTGTGACAGTTTCCGGAAAATCTGGAAAAAAGTGGCAGATTTGGACAGCGTTTTTCCAGAAAATTTCTCCTGGAAATCAACTTTGAATGCGGCATAAAGGAGCTTCATCAGCACAGCATCCACAGCAAGTCATACCATTCGGAGTAATCACCCGCGATAGAAAAATGCCGCTCATTCTCGTGGATCCAGGTGTGAAGATCTGCAAATTGGGAGATTTTGTAAAGCAGGTGTTTCCGTGGACCAAATAACAGTTTGGAAACCTGGTTTGGACATTCAAACATCTGCTTCATCTCCACCGATAAAAATTGTTCAGTCATGGTGCTCAGCGAATTTTACTCATTTCATAAAATCTCCGAATGGCCATCCTCACCACCGAATTCAATCGAAGACGTGGACGAGTATGTCTACCTTGGCAGGCTACTCAACACGCGAAACGAGCTAGAACCTGAACTCCACAGAAGAAGACGGGCAGCCTGGGCCGCGTTCAACAACATCAAAAATACCACCGACGCTCTCACCTGTCCCCGAATTCGAGCTCAACTTTTCGATACCATCGTTCTTCCCGCGCTCACATATGGATCTGAAACGTGGACCCTTACACAGAATCTCGCTGAAAGACTCCGTGTGACGCATGCATCACTAGAAAGAAGATTAATTGGAATGACCCTCACGGAACAACGCCAACGAGACTTGCACCGCGATGACATCCGAAAAATCTCCCAAGTCACGGACCCACTCAAATACATCAAAAAGAAGAAATTAGGATGGGCCGGGCACATTATGCGAAGAAATGACGGAAGATGGACAAAACTGATACAAGAATGGATTCCTCGAGATCAAAACGACCGGTCGGACGACCCCCCATGAGATGGTCCGACTCACTACGTAAAGAAGTCTCAATATACCGAGGAAATCGATTGACTACTTCATGGACAACCATCGCCCAAGACCGCAAGGCATGGTTAGCTGTGATCCGCGCTCACACAAGCGATTGACGGATCGACTAAGTAACTAAGTAAGTAAGTAAGTCATAAAATCTCCGAATGGCCATCCTCACCACCGAATTCGAAATCGCTCGACTATTCAGCCTGGGAGCTCTTCAGTCAAGAGTTAGAAGCACGTAATATCCCAATTTTGATGAAAAGTTTGGAGGCAGAATGGGACAGCTCCAGAATACCTACGTGCCCGTGAGATTCATGGAATTTGTGAAGAGCAGAGGAAATCGGAGTACTGTAATCATTTCTAGTTTACAGTCGTTTCAATAAACTGGTATAATTGAATATTCAAGTTGGTACTGGCATTTTTGCATATCAGAGACCGCTTCGAATGTGTTGCCATGCGTTTTTGCGCAGACTGTATGCCACATCTGAATGAAGACATCGAAGCCAATGCAGGTTTTATAAAGCGAATAATGAAAAATCGCCAAAGATGCGTCATCTAGAACCTTAAACAACTGAAAAAAATGGAACAAGAAACAGCCGGATTGTTTAAGACTGCGATCGAAAAGAATGAAAATCGGCATTACATTAATCTCAAAAAAAAATGAAAGAATCCGAGGTAACCGTTACATAGCGGTGAACTGACAGCTCAACTGTGTGAGTACAAAGCAGCGAAAAAGTACTCGGGATGATCGACGAAGATTTCGTTTTATGCCGCGTTCAAAGTTAATTTCCAGGAGAAATTTCCTGTAAAATCGCTGTCCAAAGCTGACATTTTTTTCCAGATTTTCCGGAAACTGTCGCAACGAGTGTTACCGTAGTTTGCCTCTTCCCTTCGAGACCACCGGCTGGCGCACGATTTACGGCTCTTTTTTAACGCAATTTTTTTGGCTGTTATTTCTGCATATTTCGCCTCAAATAATGGATTCTGACGGAGAAATCGTTGAAGACGTGATCTTTTCTCCTCTTCGAACTTCTCGCTTTTTAAATTCCTTCCTCTTTCTCATCACTGCGGTAATAACCATAATGATGTCACCTACAAACGAAACAAATAGTTTGTATCAGAGTTACAATCTACTCACGAATGTTTTCGAGATCTTCAACGATTTCTCCGTCAGAATCCATCATTTGAGGAGAAATATTCAGAAAAAACAGCCGAATATAGCGAAAAAAAGTTTTAAAACTTGAAAAAAATTGCATTAAAAAAGAGCCGTAAATCGTGCGACGGTCGGTGGTCTCGAAGGGAAGAGGCAAACTACGGTAACAATCGTTGTGACAGTTTCCGGAAAACCTGCCAAAAAATGGCAGCTTCGGACAGCGTTTTTTCAGGAAATTGCTACTGGAAATCAACTTTGAACGCGGCATTATAGAAGACAATTATCGATGTTCACTCCATATTTGGTCAAAATGCTGATCAGATTTCTAGCAAGAAGAATGGAAATTTTCTCGGATGTGAAGAAAGAATTCCAAACAAGTTAATCCCCACGGAGGAGATCGAGATGAAACGTGATGCGATGGAAATATTGAAGCCACCAAGTACATTTTCCGCGACTCAAAATACATATTTACCGAAATGAAAATGAAATTGCGAGAGTTCCTAAGCAATTCGGCGCAATTCATTAAGCAGATGGGTAAGCGAGATATAGAGAAAGGAAAAAGAATCAAAGTTTTGGGATTTTCTTGAAAATCCGAGCGGGATAAAATCGAATGCGAGATCAAAAATCTCACAGTTGTCCTTGCCGAGAAGATATTCCAAAGTCCAGAGGAACTTTTATATATATACGATTCGGATACCATTGGGGCGACCCTTTCAGAGATTCTCAAAGATTCTCTGAAACTCTGAAATCGTAAACGGCTTCCGCAAGAATCTTGAAAGAAATAGAAGTGTACACTGGTGCCTATTATGGTTGCATGCAAAGAAGCGATTGCGTGTTGTGCCTACGCGTTAGGTAGTCAATAATATCTCGGGTAATTTTGGGCACGGCAGAAAACACATTCGACAGGTTGGGGCACTAATGCAGCAAGTTTGGGCACATATGCGCATGCATGGGGCGTAAATTGACAAATAATCGGCACACGTGCCCTCTTTTTTACGACTCTTGATATTGTTTAAAGGCGCACTCTCCCGGTTGACTGTTGGATCTCACCCCGCAATGAAAGTACTGTTGTTTTTGTTTCCAGACGTCTCTTCGTATAGTATGAGGAAATTCTTTTTTCTATTGTCACTTTTTCTATTTTAATTTTTCTTATGTTTCGTAAATTTCTTTGTTATTCTAAATATTTCTTATGTGTCGGAATTTTTTTGTTTACTTATATCCTTTACCTTTTTTTATCTTATAATAATCATAAATGGTTTAATTACCCAAGTTTGAGGTTGCAATTGGCTAGATGGCTCCGAGTTGAATTCCGAAGATTACAACGAGAGCTTCGCAACATTGCCATTGTACAAAAACTACTAATCTAACGATTTGAAAAAGAAAAAAATTCCATCAAATGAAATCTGATAAGCAGACTTTTTTGACCAACGCATTCAGAAATGCTTTGAAAACAGCTCTGTGAGTTATAAAGAAAGTGAAATCATCTTGAAACCTATTTTTATAGAAAAGAATTACGTCAGGGGAAGCTCGTGGTCGCTGATGGATCTAACGAAGGCTTCTTTATGCGACGCCAGGTTTAATCAAATTATATATTTTCATACCTTTTAGATATCTTTTTCAGCATCACTATGCGAAAAACGCTTCGAAACGAGGAAAATAGCGCGGCGCCTCTGAAGACATCGATGAAATTCACGAAAATAAAGAAGATATCATCTAAAGTAGCTCGATCTCACAAAATTGTTTTCTTCTTTTTTTGTAATTCCTGTAGTTTTTTCTTGTTGTTTTTTTTTCCTTTAGATAAACATTGATCCATGAAAAGCAGAATAGTGATTGTTTCAATAGGATACAAAAATCAATAACGGTTTCGTGGCAAAAAAAAATTAATGGAAGACGCACATGTGTCCGGTGGAAGCGCACATGTGCACAGCTATGGGGCTCGGTGCCCCAAACGTGACGGCACGCTTACCGCGTAGCACCGGCAACCGCGCCCCAACCTGGGGCACGTGTGCCAAAAATTACCTGAGTGGAGATCCATGCAACTACCATGGGAGCCCAATCGACGAAGCTATGAGCTAAGCTCTGGAAGATGAAAAAGCAGGGTTAAAGAGATGTTCATTCTATTGGACTGTGAAGCAGCGTGTTAATTGTTAATCCCAATTGTGCAATACACATTTTTTGTTGAGTCAATTTCACTTGCTTACTTACTTAGTTACTTAGTCGATCCGTCAATCGCTTGTGTGAGCGCGGATCACAGCTAACCATGCCTTGCGGTCTTGGGCGATGGTTGTCCATGAAGTAGTCAATCGATTTCCTCGGTATATTGAGACTTCTTTACGAAGTGAGTCGGACCATCTCATGGGGGTCGTCCGACAGGTCGTTTTTGATCTCGAGGAATCCATTCTTGTATCAGTTTTGTCCATCTTCCGTCATTTCTTCACATAATGTGCCCGGCCCATCCTAATTTCTTCTTTTTGATGTATTTGAGTGGGTCCGTGACTTGGGAGATTTTTCGGATGTCTTCGCGGTGTAAGTCTCGTTGGCGTTGTTCCGTGAGGGTCATTCCAATTAATCTTCTTTCTAGTGATGCATGCGTCACACGGAGTCTTTCAGCGAGATTCTGTGTAAGGGTCCACGTTTCAGATCCATATGTGAGCGCGGGAAGAACGATGGTATCGAAAAGCTGAGCTCGAATTCGGGGACAGGTGAGAGCGTCGGTGGTATTTTTGATGTTGTTGAACGCGGCCCAGGCTGCCCGTCTTCTTCTGTGGAGTTCAGGTTCTAGCTCATTTCGCGTGTTGAGTAGCCTGCCAAGGTAGACATACTCGTCCACGTCTTCGATTGTTGTGATGGTTGTGTTGTTACTGATGATCACCGGATGTGTGGTGGCGTACGTGTTTCTCAACACTTTGGTTTTGTTAGTATTTATTTGGAGTCCTACTTTTTTGCACCTTTCTGTGAACTCTTGGATCATCTTGCTGGCAGTTCTTGGGTCGTTTGCGACAAGAATGATGTCGTCTGCGAATCTCAAATGGGTGAGATTTCTGCCATTGATCCTTATTCCAGGCACGTGAGCGTAGTCATCGTCGTGTCCTTTCAGGTGGTTCCAAGACAATTGTCCGAGGACGAGCTCTAGACAAGCTGAGAAGAGGTTTGGTGATATTGGATCACCTTGACGTACACCTCTTGTGATGGGTACCTCAACTTGTCTATGGAATGGTGTGAAGGTGGTTGTGCAGTTTGCATAGCACTCTTTGAGCAGGTTAATATAGACTGTTTCTACTCCTTGTGCTCGAAGGCTTTCCCATATCGCTTTTGGGTCCACACTGTCAAATGCCTTGTGGAAGTCAATGAAGACAAGTGTGAGCGGGATTTGGTACTCGCGGCCAACCTCGAGCAAGCGTTGTACTGAGTGTATGTGGTCGATCGTTGAGAATGATCGACGGAATCCTGCTTGCTCGACAGGCTGGGCTTCTTCTAGTGTTTTTCGTACTCTATTTAATAGACATTTTGAGAATGTCTTATAGAGTACTGAGAGAAGACAGATAGGCCTATAATTCTCCAAATTTTCTCTGTCTCCTTTTTTGAAGATCAGAGTAGTGTTCGAGTTTTTCCATTTCAATGGAACTTTTCCGCTTTCTAAATACTTCGAGAATCGTCGTGCGATCAGGCTAATGACATTGTCATGACAGCTCTTGAGAAAATCTGCCGTGATTTTGTCATCACCTGCTGCCTTCCCGTTTGGGAATGAATTGAGGGCAGTTCGCACTTCTTCTGGGAGGAACGGTGGTGCTGGTGGTGGTGTTTCCGTTCTGATGGGGGTGTTGGTTGATGTGGGAGAAGAGAAGTTGCTGCTGAATAGTTTCGAGTAGAACTTCTGAATCTCCTGTTCCATCTTTGTCCTAGAAGTGATTCTTTCGCCGCTCGCTGGAGACTTAAGGCAAGGTATTTGAGATTTATACTCTGTGATGTCTCTCGCTACCTTCTTAAGACTCCTTCGTTGATTAGCGGCATTCAGTAGGCGGGTTCTGGCGAATTCTTCATGGTCTTTCTCGACGGCTTTTCGGCATTCTTGAGACAGTGACTTGAAGTTTGGGTCTGATCTGTCTGTGAAACGCCGTTTGGTTAGAAGCTGACGAGTTGCTTCCGAGATTCTTCTGTGTACGTGGTTGGATGGCCTTGTTATTGCTTTGTCTTGTAGATCCTTGAGTACTTCGATTAGATTTTGATAATCTTGATCAATGTCCGTATTTGAATCTATTGTGACTGTGGCGCTGAGCGTGTGCGCAGTGTTCGGGTCCAACTCTCTCTTTGGAAGCTTTCTTCGCTTGACCTGCTCGTATCTTGCGATGTTGGTGTTGAAGTGCAGGTGGCTGCGAAGTAGACGGTGGTCACTACCATTTGTGAATGATGGGAGCACCGACACATCCGTCAAAAATTTTCCATTTCCCAGTATATGGTCGATTTCATGTTTGTGCTTCTGGTCGGGGCTGATGTGTGTCCATCGTCTATGCATTGACTTTTTGAATTGCGAGTTCATGTGCCATAGACGATTTGATTCACAAAAGGTAGCTAATAATTCGCCACTTTCGTTTCTTGGTTCCATTGAATTCGTGCCAATGTATCGTTCCGTGTCTTTTCTTGTACCCAATCTAGCGTTAAAGTCGCCTATGATGAGCTTGTACCTGCTACGGCAGGTTAGATAGGCGTCTTGAAGGCTGTCATAGAAGTCAGCGAGTTCCTCTGGATCGGTATCAGCGACAGGTGCGTACACCTGGAAGATGGTACAGCTGAGTTTCCTTCCTACTTGTAGAGTAAGGTAGCCGATCCTATGGTTGAGGAACTTGACTTCTATGATTTTGGGGAGGAGGGTGCTCTTAACGATAAAGCCGATCCCTCCTGACACGGAACTACTGTTCCGAGATCCTAAGAAAACTCCGGTCCCGTCTCGATGGGTTTTGTGCTCTTCTGCTTCTCGTTTTGTTTCCGATAGTCCGATGATATCGTACTTTATTCGTTTTGTTTCTTCGAGAAGCTCTGCAAGTCTGCTTTCGGTTGCGACAGACCTGCAGTTGAAGGTGCACACTCTTAAATCGATTCTTCTTGTTTTGGGCCGTGTTTTCTTCTTTTCCTTTTCCGATTGGTAGACGATCGGTACTCCGAGATTTGATCGCCTCTCCCGACTTACCTCTGAATCTACCGTATCAGAAGCAGAGGCCGAGTGCGGAGGACTGAGGCAGTTATGGTTGCTGTTTGTAGCAATTATTGTGTGCCTGTTTACTCTATTATGACCTGCTAAGCCAGAGTTAGAGCTACCGGGACAAAGAGTATTGGGCGCTACCTTCGACCCGATATGACACGTTTCTACCCATTGGCCAACTGAGACTCTGCCGGGGTGCCGAACTCCTCCGGATATGTAGAAGAGAATCAGTTGTTGATCTTCTACGCCACGTAGAGGCTGAGTAAAATGTAGAAGTATTGAAGCTTGTAGAAGTACAGTAGTGAAGCAGCGTGTTAATTGTTAATCCCAATTGTGCAATACACATTTTTTGTTGAGTCAATTTCACTTACTTACTTACTTAGTTACTTAGTCGATCCGTCAATCGCTTGTGTGAGCGCGGATCACAGCTAACCATGCCTTGCGGTCTTGGGCGATGTTTTGAGTCAATTTCACTCTTAATGTATATCCACATCCCGATTCAAATGGATGGAAAACTGGATACGTTGCGAAAGATACGATCGTCCGTGTCTCTTGAGGTGTAGACACTCATTTACAGGCACCTCAAATCTTCATTTTGTAGAAAAACGAATACTACAATAGTATTTAATTAATTAATCAATTAGTATTCAGTTATTCTTCATGCCATTCTTAGTCTGATGAACCATAGGAATAGATATTAAAACGCCTTTCAAGATGGTCTATCTCAAATTGCTTTCAATATATTCGTCATCACTTTCAAAATTGCTTTTATTTCCACAAATCCAATATCTTAATTTTTTACAGAAGATGCTTTTCTTTAAACAACGAAAGCTGGACGCTATCTTCGAGGATACCTTCATTGAGCCACCAGGTCTACGCTTTTCAGATAATGGATCCTTTCTACCATTGCGTATTCTACATATAAAACGACTCAAGATCATTGTAATTACTATAATACTTATTTTACTTATTTTATTTTACAAGACGCGCCATATTCAAAAGTATTCAACAGACCCTCCTAATTATTTGCAAGAGGACGAAACAGAAAATATATCTGAATTGACGTCTTGGAAACCTGGGTTGTTAATCGACCCAGCCAGAAAGTTAACAAGAAAACTTCCTGTTTCTCACGCATTTATCAACTCTGTATACTATTATCCTACCTCGAAATCGTGAGTTTGACATGAAATCACTTAGAAATCGATACGAAAATCGATTCAGTCTTGGTTCGAACGCAGTTGCAATGGCATTGGTAGTGGACTCAATCAACTTTAACATCGAGAATTCAACGCTAAATGTAATAGGTTCGAACGGAACTCGTTCAGAATTAACACTGGCCACTTTCCAAACGTATGACTATGTAGTGCTCGATTTCAGAACTAATTTTCTGTTTGCAGAGAAGGGGTTCCAACATGTCGCTATACTCCAGCAATGGCGAGAACAAATACCGTGGAGAATTTAAAAAAACTGGAGTTTGAATCAAATGGAGTGAAAGTTGAGGTGAGTGTTAATTGCTGATAGGAAGTCAAGAAATGGTCAGTTTCAATTACAGATTCCGTTCAAATTGGCCAGATACAATGCTCCAAAGCCAGTCATCATCTGTATTTCTCCACAGTTTGCTGCCGAGCAATGGCAGATATTTGTGATGCATGTGCAAGTGGCAAATCGGTTAGTAACACTTTATCGCGTACACATTTAATGATTGTCTGAGATTCTAGTCTCAGCGGCAGAGCCAGCAGATTATTGATGTGTGGCTCACAAATTTATTCAACTTTCTTGACGAATTTGCCGGTAGATATGCTCGTCCAGAATTTTTGCACGCAAATATTTTCGCACTTTCCATTTTAATTTCCAGAATTTTTACATCATTTCAGAAATATGCTAAAAGTAGTTAACTCTGCGACCCAACGCTGGAAAATATTTTCACGACTAAACAGACTTCGAACAAAAATAGTTTTATAAAACAAATATATTTTTATGCGGTATGGGCTTTGTAAAAATTGCAATTTTTTGAAGGTCGAAACATCAGAGATTACAGAAATACTTAAAGTATTAATTTCGTACGAATAATTAATTAATTAACGAATAATTAAATTCTTCTATTTCTCTCGGAATTTAAAATGAAATTATTTTGCGGGTCAGAACATCAGGATATTGCGGAAATATTTCAGAGCAGTAGAATGAATCATCTGATTATTGATTAAACAAAACCACTAAACATTTCAGAACGAAAAAAAAGGTTTAAGGAACAATTAATTTCGTACGAATTAAATATATAATTAAGAATAAAGCATTGCTCCCCATAAGATAAATTTCACTATTGCTTACTAACAACTTTCCACGATTTTTGGTTGCCTCGTCGGCAAAAGATTATCGGCTACTTTTTCTTTTCGACAATTTTTGTGACAGATGCTATGCCCTTTGAGATTTACAATTTTTTTCGAGAAATTCCCTATTTTGGAAAGCATTGAATAACATATTGTTTAAATGATTTCTCTACTCAAATAAATAATTTCATTTACAATCGAAAATGTATCCTTTGCCTAACGCGTTTTTTTCATGTTTCGGAATTCAATCCTTGATTAGTCTGGTGGATATAGAAATTCGATTTTTCAGATTTGGCGGCCATTTACACATCTATCTCACATCTATCATTGAATCTTTCTTTGAATTAATGCAGGAATACGAACGACAAGGATATCTTACTCTGGACTACTGGCTGAGAATGAAATTCCAGTATACAGAAACTCCATATTTTGAGCCAAACGAAAACATTGAATGGAGAAATCAAGCAGGCGCACAAACCGATTGTCTGTTACAGTACAAAGAAGCAGCAGATTACATTGCATTCTTCGACATGGATGATATTTTATTTCCCAAAACCTATCCATCATATCTTCTGGAATTCGAAGCAGAATGGGCACTTCAGCCAGATGCAACTTCCGTGTTTTACGGAAGGAGAGAACATGAATTTTTGAAAGCTGAAAAATTTTTTGAATTTAATCTCAAGGATCTCGTTTCCAATCTCCGATCCTCTCCAACAGTGAAACGCGGAAAAGTTGTAGTCAAACCCGATAGATACAATTCCACATGGATTCATTACAGCAATAATGAAAATGGGGAAACCAGGTGAGAATCGCATTTCAATTAAGTAAAAACAAGTAAATGAAACAATTTAAATTGGTACGAAACGTTTAATAATTAGAGTGTCGATTCAAAAAATAAATGCGCTTGAGCTCCACCCACTTCTGCAACTTTCTGGCACATTAAACTGCAATTGCAATTGCGACTTAAATAATTTTGCATTTCATACTGAATTATTCGGTTTTCTTCATATATTCTTCGTTATCACGCTATTTCTTTATTATCAAATTGAATAATTAAAAAGTTTACATTATTTCAAAACTCCTTTCAGTAAAAAAAAGTCGTGAAAATAGCTTGCTTTAAAGTATTTAAAAATAATAACTTCTGGCCGAGGACCGAAAGTTGTTTTTCTGCTTTTTATTAAAGCATAGCTGTTAGCTTCAATTAAGATGAAAATTTATTTTTCTAGTTTTATATGTTTCAATTATCGTTTACCCTTCTTCAGGCCTTTACTTATTTAGGAAAACTGTAGATAGATGAATCTAATAACTGAGAAAATTGAGATGGGGTGAGAAAAGTGGGAGATCTACGAACATTCGAGTTCCAAACGAGGACAACGCATGCGTAGAAACTCATTTATTTGAGGTAATAAACATTGTAATATCTTCGAGGTCGAGGAAGAGGAGGATAGCGAAATATAATATTTCAATTCGGGGAAGTAAAAGGCTCCGCGAATCATGCGATAGAGCTTAAATAAATGAGATTTAAATCGGCGGTTTCTAATAAAGGAGATATTAAGAAGGTCTATGCGGTTTTAATAAGATATGAAGGATATGTTACAGGGCTATTTTGGAGAATTCTGAAAGGTCTGAAAGGTGTCTCTAATTTGTGGGCAAACTTAATGGAAAATGGTAGGGAGTAGACCTCACAGTATTCTTGCATAGGCAGAACATAAGTTTTCAAAAAGGTGGAGAAAATAAGGGGTTGGATAAGTGAAAGGACCTGAGAAGCTGTGTGGCTCGAAGAAGGGCCGACGCGATTTTCTGATTAATAACAGTTCGAATTTAAGAGAGGGATCGGTGACGAGATCTAGGCTTGTAGGAGGGAATGTTATTTAAAGTGTGAATATTATTAAAGTATTGTGATCCCAATCTAAAGAGTGTGATATTAGCTTGGGGAAGGTTGAAGGTAGACCAATTAGAGGTATCTCCACTGATTTTATAGATGGTGGAGGAAGAGTAATGGTAGATTTTAATGTCATCGGCAAAGACTAAAATGGAAACCTATCGAAGGAGAGAGAACTAGAGATCTTTGAGGAAGACTAGTAAAAGAAGTGGAACGGATACAGAAACTTGAGATAATACTTCCAAGGGAGTGAGGGTGTTGGACGTCTGAATATAAGTGCTAATCTTGATGGAGAAGATCCTGTTATTAGCGGGAATAACGGGAATAACGGGAGACCTAATGATTTCGGAACAGTATTTCGGAATGTAATAGTTCGCAAAGTGTCGCAATGTTAGGTTATTTATGCAAGACACACCTGATACCGGAAAGCGGAGGGATAGACGTTCTAACTTTGAGCTTATTGCGAACAAGTGCCTTTACAGTCATAGAGCTATGCTGGGATCGCAGGACTTTTTCAGAGATAGAGGTTCGGAAACGAAAATTCTTTATGAATGAGTGTTGTTCGGAGAGCATCGGTGATATTAATATGGTGGAGGCTCGTGGGGATTTGAGTAGTTTGGAAAGGGGAAATCGAAGGCATAAATGGTTGGGGGATATATCGTTTAGTATAAATTTAAATGAATAATTTAATATAAATTTAAATTAAGTGGACTATACGATGAGGTCATTCGATTCGATCATTCGACGTTGACGATGAAAGAGCGATGCCCATAGAGCCCATACAGGCTAAACGAAAATTGAGAGTTTTAAAGTCGGTCTTTTTGTAATTCAGACGATTGAGATTCACGTTGCGGCAAGGAAGAAAATTAACCTGTTAACGCTTCCTTAATTACAAAAAATTTCTGAAAAAATTGGCCATTTATTCCAAACTCATTTCAAACTCGGAGCTCCCTTTCAGTTTGAAATTGCATTCTGAGCTTTGAACAATTATCAAACTACCATGTGAGCATGTTTAGACAGAATTGGGCGGAGCCAGACCTCTGCTTGATTTTCAAAGTACTGCGCACGATTTTATGAATTGGCAATGCGTAATCTAATTTTCAGACGGATGGTTGATAATCCAAGTATTATACACGTTCAACGACCTCTACAAAAGAACGGTGACAATAATATAACTCAGTTGTGGAAGATGAATTTTGGACCTCTCACTGAAACTATTCATAATGATGACATAATAGCAATAGATGAAGATATTGATCGATTCCGGAAGACCCCAAATATTCCGGAAATTGCTTCGAAACTTCCAAGTTCCGACTTCTACCTGCCTATTGTCTTCAAGTGCTACTATGACGCATTTTATGATAACGCATTCGACCACAGAAAAGCTAAGCATGGCTGCCCGAATGCCGATACGTGTGAATTGCCGCAACGGGAAGAATACAAATGTGTTCATTCGCATGCAAAATATTTTTCTGGACCTCACATGAAACCATTCACTTTTCATTTTGCTACGGGCCATTTTTGGTCATGGGAAATAGGATGTTATCAATAAAGAATGCGACAGGTTTTTTTGTGAATCACAATAAAAGAAAAGGAACCTATTGATAAGCCTAAAATTATTGAAAATTGCTTTTCAGAATGCTATTCTAGGAGAGAATTAGCACGCGTGAACTTCAATTTTCTTAGGGCCGCTCCCAATTTCGCAAAAAGAACTCGGAGCATATCAAGATTGCCCATGGTGACAGCACAGGGTGCGCCATAATTATTGGCCTGTATTAAAATCGGTATAACTTTTTTTGAAACTTCATAAAACGTTTAGATATTTTAGCATGTTTTATTTCAAACGCGGGAAATTCATTATACAGTACTGGCCAAAAAGGTATTCGCAAACAGTTTTTCGAGCATAACTTTTCTGAAACTTCCCGGATCGATCTGATATTTTGAGACAACATTTAAAACGGTAAATGAAATTGATTCAACAACAAGAATAGTCAAATTTTCGAAAATTTCTTTTACCGTTTTAAATGTTGTCTTAAAATATCAGATCGATCCGGGAAGTTTCAGAAAAGTTATGCTCGAAAAACTGTTTGCGATCAACAATTCTTAAATCGACCTCCTTTCGCTTTGATGACAGCGGCCAGTCGCCTTGGGTAAGCTTCAACGAATGCATGGAGGTCGTTGTCAATATTGTCTCAGGCCTTCTCGAGAGTGACTTTCAGAGCAGTTTTTCGTGAAAATCTGGGTCAAATATTCCCATAATGAATAATCCGTAGAATTTAAATATGGGTACCATACTTGTCCACTGATAAACTCTGGGAATTTGAGTCGGCACCACTCCTGAGTGTCCTTGACACGATGAGCTTGTTGGAACACCCACTTTTGGTTTCAAAAATGCGATTTGGACCAAGGATGCACTTTGTCCTCCAAGATACATATTTCTTGTTGATATTGGCTCCAAGATCCACGAAAATCATTTTTCCTTGCTCTCAGGCGGTCTGAATATCTTTGGCAAGGATTCAATAATTTCGACTGCTCTTGTTGGCTTCGAATTTTCGTCCGTAAGCCCTCAAGTTCATTATCGGCAATACATTTTCAAAAGAAGAGTAGTTGTTAGATTCGCTTTCGTTAGATGTCCCGCGGGATACTATCGAAGAAAAACTGCAGCTCAGTCTTGAGATCATTTTCATTTCGAAATTCCTTTCCATCCAGCAAGTGAGACAAATATCGGATTAGGTAAGTGATAATCAATAGGAGCAATGTCCGGAGAGTACGGTGGATGGGGTAGAGTCTTCTAGCATAGCTCCTGAAGCTTTCTGATTTAATTAATTAATTAACGACGGAAACAGGAACTATGTACATTCATCAGTCAAAAAGATAATCATCGACGCATATCTATTTCACTAGTGAACCTAGAATTGCCAGGCAATCTTCATTTTCCCATGGATTTTTGATTTCTGATGTAATTCGCCATAATTGTCACCCCATTTATTATTACATTGCATTTCAACTCAATTATTTTATATTTTCTCGTTTTTTATAACCTGGCTTCCAATTCTCGGTTGCTAACCTCAAGCTAATTCCTTTTAAAAAAGGCTCAAAATTTCAACCAAATTTTTTACAAATTATTCGACTTAATGGGGAGGTGGCCATGATGTCCGGCTTTCCTATTTTTCTGTGTCAGCCGTAAATTGAAATTGATTTTGGAAGTATGCAAGTCTATTGACGTTGATGAAAGTGAAGGCCGGTGGCCATCCGACAAATTAAATTGCCATCTTTCTGAAAATGAACAGAGTCATCACCCCGATTTTCATATTCTTCGGCGGCATTTTTGTGTTAACTGTCCTCTTTTATGGTTGTTCATCACCGTCACGTTGTAAATCGTTATGTAAAGGATCGCTTCGTTGGAACATCACCATTTACAACGCAGTGATGTTCCAACTTAGCCACATTTAAAAAATGTAACTATGCCAGATGGCAGAAGAGAGAGAGAGAGAGATTCGCAGTACTAAAAATACACCAGAATACTTGCCGTAAGGAATAAATAATAATTCGATAGATTTTCTTAAATCAACAAAAAATGCAGAATCTAACAATTTTGCTGTAAAAATTGAATGTCTTTAATTATTTAGTATGGTAAAATTGTTGCTTTTTTTATAACGACTTTTTTAAAAAGAAAAATGAACTAATTTTGCGATCATTGGCTTTCCCGACAGGTGAATATAGCTGTGCTATTATCGGTTCGCGAGTACGTAGTGAGCCGCTTAGAGGTGGGGTTTGGGTCTCGTTAGGAAATTGGCGCGTTAAAACGCGCCAATTTAAAAATTGAAAGAAAGCGCACACACTGCGTTTGTTTTTCTTTTCGAAAATTGAAATCGAATATTGGAATTTTTTCTATTTATATTTTGCTTCGAAAATCATGTTTTTTTTTTAAAATTAATTTTTATTGTCAATTTTCTTAAACTGCTTATTAAACTGAATAAAGTATTATTTACCGGAATTTAAATGTTTTTTTTTCAATATTAGAAGTTTATATTCTTCAAATTAGTATCTTTTCACTTGCAGCTAATTGTTTCAACAGAAGTGATGAAGCTTATGGTAAGGAATACCTGTCAAATAAAATTTATAAATATTAATTTTCAGGTTTTTCGTGAGAAGAGGTTTTTTATGGTTAGACACGTGAGGTCGCTGAATGCTCCGGACGTTTTAGAATCTGGAGAATCAGCTGGTCAACCATCCGGGGAAGGATCGAGAGAGGATTCTGGAGAGAAAGTCATCGAAGGTAACTGAATCTTCTCCTTTTTCTCTTTTTTCAAATCATCTTCTCTTTCTCATCACTGCGGTAATAACCACGAATGTTTTCGAGATCTTCAACGATTTCTCCGTCAGAATCCATCATTTGAGGAGAAATATTCAGAAAAAACAGCCGAATATAGCGAAAAAAAGTTTTAAAACTTGAAAAAAATTGCATTAAAAAAGAGCCGTAAATCGTGCGACGGTCGGTGGTCTCGAAGGGAAGAGGCAAACTACGGTAACAATCGTTGTGATAGTTTCCGGAAAACCTGCCAAAAAATGGCAGCTTCGGACAGCGTTTTTTCAGGAAATTGCTACTGGAAATCAACTTTGAACGCGGCATTATAGAAGACAATTATCGATGTTCACTCCATATTTCGTCAAAATGCTGATCAGATTTCTAGCAAGAAGAATGGAAATTTTCTCGGATGTGAAGAAAGAATTCCAAACAAGTTAATCCCCACGGAGGAGATCGAGATAAAACGTGATGCGATGGAAATATTGAAGCCGCCAAGTACATTTTCCGCGACGCAAAATACATATTCACCGAAATGAAAATGAAATTGCGAGAGTTCCTAAGCAATTCGGCGCAATTCATTAAGCAGATGGGTAAGCGAGATATAGAGAAAGGAAAAAGAATCAAAGTTTTGGGATTTTCTTGAAAATCCGAGCGGGATAAAATCGAATGCGAGATCAAAAATCTCACAGTTGTCCTTGCCGAGAAGATATTCCAAAGTCCAGAGGAACTTTTATATATATACGATTCGGATACCATTGGGGCGACCCTTTCAGAGATTCTCAAAGATTCTCTGAAACTCTGAAATCGTAAACGGCTTCCGCAAGAATCTTGAAAGAAATAGAAGTGTACACTGGTGCCTATTATGGTTGCATGCAAAGAAGCGATTGCGTGTTGTGCCTACGCGTTAGGTAGTCAATAATATCTCGGGTAATTTTGGGCACGGCAGAAAACACATTCGACAGGTTGGGGCACATATGCAGCAAGTTTGGGCACATATGCGCATGCACGGGGCGTAAATTGACAAATAATCGGCACACGTGCCCTCTTTTTTACGACTCTTGATATTGTTTAAAGGCGCACTCTCCCGGTTGACTGTTGGATCTCACCCCGCAATGAAAGTACTGTTGTTTTTGTTTCCAGACGTCTCTTCGTATAGTATGAGGAAATTCTTTTTCTATTGTCACTTTTTCTATTTTAATTTTTCTTATGTTTCGTAAATTTCTTTGTTATTCTAAATATTTCTTATGTGTCGGAATTTTTTTGTTTACTTATATCCTTTACCTTTTTTTATCTTATAATAATCATAAATGGTTTAATTACCCAAGTTTGAGGTTGCAATTGGCTAGATGGCTCCGAGTTGGATTCCGAAGATTACAACGAGAGCTTCGCAACATTGCCATTGTACAAAAACTACTAATCTAACGATTTGAAAAAGAAAAAAATTCCATCAAATGAAATCTGCTAAGCAGACTTTTTTGACCAACGCATTCAGAAATGCTTTGAAAACAGCTCTGTGAGTTATAAAGAAAGTGAAATCATCTTGAAACCTATTTTTATAGAAAAGAATTACGTCAGGGGAAGCTCGTGGTCGCTGATGGATCTAACGAAGGCTTCTTTATGCGACGCCAGGTTTAATCAAATTTATATATTTTCATACCTTTTAGATATCTTTTTCAGCATCACTATGCGAAAAACGCTTCGAAACGAGGAAAATAGTGCGGCGCCTCTGAAGACATCGATGAAATTCACGAAAATAAAGAAGATATCATCTAAAGTAGCTCGATCTCACAAAATTGTTTTCTTCTTTTTTTGTAATTCCTGTAGTTTTTTCTTGTTGTTTTTTTTTCCTTTAGATAAACATTGATCCATGAAAAGCAGAATAGTGATTGTTTCAATAGGATACAAAAATCAATAACGGTTTCGTGGCAAAAAAAAATTAATGGAAGACGCACATGTGTCCGGTGGAAGCGCACATGTGCACAGCTATGGGGCTCGGTGCCCCAAACGTGACGGCACGCTTACCGCGTAGCACCGGCAACCGCGCCCCAACCTGGGGCACGTGTGCCAAAAATTACCTGAGTGGAGATCCATGCAACTACCATGGGAGCCCAATCGACGAAGCTATGAGCTAAGCTCTGGAAGATGAAAAAGCAGGGTTAAAGAGATGTTCATTCTATCGGACTGTGAAGCAGCGTGTTAATTGTTAATCCCAATTGTGCAATACACATTTTTTGTTGAGTCAATTCCACTCTTAATGTATATCCACATCCCGATTCAAATGGATGGAAAACTGGATACGTTGCGAAAGATACGATCGTCCGTGTCTCTTGAGGTGTAGACACTCATTTACAGGCACCTCAAATCTTCATTTTGTAGAAAAACGAATATTATAATAGTATTTAATTAATTAATCAATTAGTATTCAGTTATTCTTCATGCCATTCTTAGTCTGATGAACCATAGGAATAGATATTAAAACGCCTTTCAAGATGGTCTATCTCAAATTGCTTTCAATATATTCGTCATCACTTTCAAAATTGCTTTTATTTCCACAAATCCAATATCTTAATTTTTTACAGAAGATGCTTTTCTTTAAACAACGAAAGCTGGACGCTATCTTCGAGGATACCTTCATTGAGCCACAAGGTCTACGCTCTTCAGATAATGGATCCTTTCTACCATTGCGTATTCTACATTTAAAACGACGCAAGATCATTGTAATTACTATAATACTTATTTTACTTATTTTATTTTACAAGACGCGCCATATTCAAAAGTATTCAACAGACCCTCCTAATTATTTGCAAGAGGACGAAACAGAAAATATATCTGAATTGACGTCTTGGAAACCTGGGTTGTTAATCGACCCAGCCAGAAAGTTAACAAGAAAACTTCCTGTTTCTCACGCATTTATCAACTCTGTATACTATTATCCTACCTCGAAATCGTGAGTTTGACATGAAATCACTTAGAAATCGATACGAAAATCGATTCAGTCTTGGTCCGAACGCAGTTGCAATGGCATTGGTAGTGGACTCAATCAACTTTAACATCGAGAATTCAACGCTAAATGTAATAGGTTCGAACGGAACTCGTTCAGAATTAACACTGGCCACTTTCCAAACGTATGACTATGTATTTCAGAAGCTCGATTTCAGAACTAATTTTCTGTTTGCAGAGAAGGGGTTCCAACATGTCGCTATACTCCAGCAATGGCGAGAACAAATACCGTGGAGAATTTAAAAAAACTGGAGTTTGAATCAAATGGAGTGAAAGTTGAGGTGAGTGTTAATTGCTGATAGGAAGTCAAGAAATGGTCAGTTTCAATTACAGATTCCGTTCAAATTGGCTAGATACAATGCTCCAAAGCCAGTCATCATCTGTATTTCTCCACAGTTTGCTGCCGAGCAATGGCAGATATTTGTGATGCATGTGCAAGTGGCAAATCGGTTAGTAACACTTTATCGCGTACACATTTTTAAATCTCAGATCATCATTAAAACACAATCTCAGTGTGTCTCGTCGGCAGAACCTGCAAGTTAATGATACATGTAATCAAAACTCACAAATTTATTCAACTTTCTTGACGAATTTGCCGGTAGATATGCTCGTCCTGAATTTTTGCACGCAAATATTTTCGCACTTTCCATTTTAATTTCCAGAATTTTTACATCAGTTCAGAAATATGCTAAAAGTAGTTAATTCTGAGACCCATCGTTGGAAAATATTTCCGCGACTAAACAGACTTCAAACAAAAATAGTTTTATAAAACAAATATTTTTTAATGCGGTATGGGTAGCGGCTTTGTAAAAATTGCAATATAATTTTTTGAAAGTCGAAACATCAGAGATTACAGAAATACTTAAAATATTAATTTCTTACGAATTAAATAAATAATTAAATGCTTCTATTTCTCTCGGAATTTAAAATGAAATTATTTTGCGGGTCAGAACATCAGGATATTGCGGAAATATTTCAGAGCAGTAGAATGAATCATCTGATTATTGATTAAACAAAACCACTAAACATTTCAGAACGAAAAAAAAGGTTTAAGGAACAATTAATTTCGTACGAATTAAATATATAATTAAGAATAAAGCATTGCTCCCCATAAGAAAAATTTCACTATTGCCGACTAACAACTTTCCACGATTTTTGGTTGCCTCGTCGGCAAAAGATTATCGGCTACTTTTTCTTTTCGACAATTTTTGTGACAGATGCTATGCCCTTTGAGATTTACAATTTTTTTTTCGAGAAATTGCCTATTTTGGAAAGCATTGAATAACATATTGTTTAAATGGTTTCTCTACTCAAATAAATAGTCTCATTTACAATCGAAAATGTATCCATTGCCTAACGCGTTTTTTTTCATGTTTCGGAATTCAATCTTTGAATAGTCTGGTGGATATAGAAATTCGATTTTTTCAGATTTGGCGGCCACTTACACATCTATCTCACATCGATCATTGAATCTTTCTTTGAATTAATGAAGGAATACGAACGACAGGGATATCTTACTCTGGACTACTGGCTGAGAATGAAATTCCAGCATACAGAAACTCCATATTTTGAGCCAAATGAAAACATTGAATGGAGAAATCAAGCAGGCGCACAAACCGATTGTCTGTTACAGTACAAAGAAGCAGCAGATTACATTGCATTCTTCGACATGGATGATATTTTATTTCCCAAAACCTATCCGTCATATCTTCTGGAATTCGAATCAGAATGGGCACTTCAGCCAGATGCAACTTCCGTGTTTTACGGAAGGAGAGAACATGAATTTTTGAAAGCTGAAAAATTTTTTGAATTTAATCTCAAGGATCTCGTTTCCAATCTCCGATCATCTCCAACAGTGAAACGCGGAAAAGTTGTAGTCAAACCCGATAGATACAATTCCACATGGATTCATTACAGCAATAATGAAAATGGGGAAACCAGGTGAGAATCGCATTTCAATTATGTAAAAACAAGTAAATGAAACAATTTAAATTGGTACGAAACGTTTAATAATTAGAGTGTCGATTCAAAAAATAAATGCGCTTGAGCTCCACCCACTTCTGCAACTTTCTGGCACATTAAATTGCAATTGCAATTGCGACTTAAATAATTTTGCATTTCATACTGAATTATTCGGTTTTCTTCATATATTCTTCGTTATCACGCTATTTCTCTATTATCAAATTGAATAATTAAAAAGTTTACATTATTTCAAAACTCCTTTCAGTAAAAAAAAGTCGTGAAAATAGCTTGCTTTAAAGTATTTAAATAATAACTTCTGGCCGAGGACCGAAAGTTGTTTTTCTGCTTTTTTATTAAAGCATAGCTGTTAGTTCCAATTAAGATTAAAATTTATTTTTCCAGTTTTATATGTTTCAATTATCGTTTACCCTTCTTCAGGCCTTTACTTATTTAGGCAAACTGTAGATAGATGAATCTAATAACTGAGAAAATTGAGATGGGGTGAGAAAAGTGGGAGATCTACGAACATTCGAGTTCCAAACGAGGACAACGCATGCGTAGAAACTCATTTATTTGAGGTAATAAACATTGTAATATCTTCGAGGTCGAGGAAGAGGAGGATAGCGAAATATAATATTTCAATTCGGGGAAGTAAAAGGCTCCGCGAATCATGCGATAGAGCTTAAGTAAATGAGATTTAAATCGGCGGTTTCTAATAAAGCAGATATTAAGAAGTTCTATGCGGTTTTAATAAGATATGAAGGATATGTTACAGGGCTATTTTGGAGAATTCTGAAAGGTCTGAAAGGTCTCTAATTTGTGGGCAAGCTTAGAGGAAGATGGTAGGCAGTAGACCTCACAGTATTCTTGCATAGGCAAAACATAAGTTTTAAAAAGGTGGAGAAAATAAGCGGTTGGATGAGTGAAAGGACCTGAGAAGCTCTTTGGCTCGAAGAAGGGACGATGAGATTTTCTGTTTAATAACAGTTCGAATTTGAGGGATCGGTGATGGGACCTAGGCTTAAAGGAGAGGATGTTATATAAAGTGTGAATATTATTAAAGTATTGTGATCCCAATCTAAAGAGTGTGATATTAGCTTGGGGAAGGTTGAAGGTAGACCAATTAGAGGTATCTCCACTGATTTCATAGATGGTGGAGGAAGAGTAATGGTAGATTTTAATGTCATCGGCAAAGCCTAAAATGGAAACCTATCGAGGGAGAGAAAATTAGAGATCTTTGAGGAAGACTAGTAAAAGAAGTGGAACGGATACAGAAACTTGAGATAATACTTCCAAGGGAGTGAGGGTGTTGGACGTCTAATATAAGTGCTAATCTTGATGAAGAAAATTCTGTTAGCGGGAATAACGGGAGGCCTAATAATTTCGGAACAGTATTTCGGATTGTAATAGTTCGCAAAGTGTCGTGAAAACTCACATGCAGAAAGGAGCTTCTGAAGTGTGTTTTCAATAATATATGGTGCAAAAATTTCATCAGGGTAAGCAGAATTAAGACGATTTTTGATGTTGGAGCAATTTGAAATGAGAACTGTTGAGAAGGCGGAGGCATTGTTAAGTTATTCATGCAAGACACACCTGCTACCGGAAAGCGGAGTGATAGACGTTCTGACTTTGAGCTGATTGCGAGCAAGTGCCTTTACAGTCATAGAGTTATGCTGGGATAGCAGGACTTTTTCAGAGATAGAGGAACAGAAACGGAGTGTTGTTCGGAGAGCATCGGAGATATTAATATGGTGGAGGCTCGTGGGGTTTTAAGTAGTTTGGAAAGGGAAAATCGAAGGCATTAATGGTTGGGGGGGGATATACCGTTTAGTATAAATTTAAATGAATAGAGTGGACTATACGATGAGGTCATTCGATTCGATCATTCGACGGGGACGATGAAAGAGCGATGCCCATAGAGCCCATAGAGGCTAAACGAAAATTGAGAGTTTTAAAGTCGGTCTTTTTGTAATTGAGACGGGGGGGGGTGGTGGTAAATTACAAGGTCAAGCGTAGTGTAGGCATTGATTGAGATCACGTTGCGGCTAGGAAGAAAACTAACCTCTTGACGCTTCCTTAATTACAAAAAATTTCTGAAAAAAATGGCGTTTTATTCCAAACTCATTTCAAACACGGAGCTCCCTTTCAGTCTGAAATTGCATTCTGAGCTTTGCACAATTATCAAACTACCATGTGAGCATGTGTAGCAGAGAATGGCGGAATTCCGGATTCCGCCGTTTTTCAATCCGTTTTCCGGATTCCAGTTTCCGGGAAAAAATATTTTTTTTCCGGATTCCGAGTTCCCAAAATCCAATTCCGCCCTACTCTGATGTGTAGCTAAAGTGGGCGGACACCAGATATTGGCTTGATTTTCAAAGTGCTGCGCACGATTTTATAAATTGACAATGCGCAAATCTAATTTTCAGACGGATGGTTGATAATCCAAGTATTGTACACGTTCAACGACCACTACAAAAGAACGGTGACAATAATATAACTCAGTTGTGGAAGATGAATTTTGGACCTCTCACTGAAACTATTCATAATGATGACATAATAGCAATAGATGAAGATATTGATCGATTCCGGAAGACCCCAAATATTCCGGAAATTGCTTCGAAACTTCCTAGCTCCGACTTCTACCTGCCTATTGTCTTCAAGTGCTACTATGACGCATTTTATGATAACGCATTCGACCACAGAAAAGCTAAGCATGGCTGCCCGAATGCCGATACGTGTGAATTGCCGCAACGGGAAGAATACAAATGTGTTCATTCGCATGCAAAATATTTTTCTGGACCTCACATGAAACCATTCACTTTTCATTTTGCTACGGGCCATTTTTGGTCATGGGAAATAGGATGTTATCAATAAAGAATGCGACAGGTTTTTTTGTGAATCACAATAAAAGAAAAGGAACCTATTGATAAGCCTAAAATTATTGAAAATTGTTTTTCAGAATGCTATTTTAGGAGAGAATTAGCACGCGTGAACTTCAATTTTCTTAGGGCCGCTCCCAATTTCGCAAAAAGAACTCGGAGCATATCAAGATTGCCCATGGTGACAGCACAGGGTGCGCCATAATTATTGGCCTGTATTAAAATCGGTATAACTTTTTTTGAAACTTCATAAAACGTTTAGATATTTTAGCATGTTTTATTTCAAACGCGGGAAATTCATTAACGGTAAATGAAATTGATTCAACAACAAGAATAGTCAAATTTTCGAAAATTTCTTTTACCGTTTTAAATGTTGTCTTAAAATATCAGATCGATCCGGGAAGTTTCAGAAAAGTTATGCTCGAAAAACTGTTTGAGATCAACAATTCTTAAATCGTTTGTGCGCCTGCTTGATTTCTCCATTCAATGTTTTCGTTTGGCTCAAAATATGGAGTTTCTGTATGCTGGAATTTCATTCTCAGCCAGTAGTCCAGAGTGAGATATCCTTGTCGTTCGTATTCCTGCATTAATTCAAAGAAAGATTCAATGATAGATGTGAGATAGATGTGTAAATGGCCGCCAAATCTGAAAAATCGAATTTCTATATCCACCAGACTAATCAAGGATTGAATTCCGAAACATGAAAAAAGCGCGTTAGGCAAAGGATACATTTTCGATTGTAAATGAAATTATTTATTTGAGTAGAGAAATCATTTAAACAATATGTTATTCAATGCTTTCCAAAATAGGCAATTTCTCGAAAAAAAAATTGTAAATCTCAAAGGGCATAGCATCTGTCACAAAAATTGTCGAAAAGAAAAAGTAGCCGATAATCCTTTGCCAATAATCCTAATGCTTTATTCTTAATTATATATTTAATTCGTACGAAATTAATTGTTCCTTAAACCTTTTTTTTCGTTCTGAAATGTTTAGTGGTTTTGTTTAACCAATAATCAGATTATTCGTTCTACTGCTCTGAAATATTTCTGCAATCTCCTGATGTTCCGACCCGCAAAAAAATGTCATATTAAATTCCGAGAGAAATAGAAGAATTTAATTATTCGTTAATTAATTAATTATTCGTACGAAATTAATACTTTAAGTATTTCTGTAATCTCTGATGTTTCGACCTTCAAAAAATTGCAGTTTTTACAAAGCCCATACCGCATAAAAATATATTTGTTTTATAAAACTATTTTTGTTTTCGAAGTCTGTTTAGTCGTGAAAATATTTTCCAACGATGGGTCGCAGAATGAACTACTTTTAGCATATTTCTGAACTGATGTAAAAATTCTGGAATTTAAAATGGAAAGTGCGAAAATATTTGCGTGCAAAAATTCTGGACGAGCATATCTACCGGCAAATTCGTCAAGAAAGTTGAATAAATTTGTGAGCCACACATCAATAATTCAACGCTAAATGTAATAGGTTCGAACGGAACTCGTTCAGAATTAACACTAGCCACTTTCCAAACGTATGACTATATGGGACTGTGCAATTTGTGACATTAATTTCTTGAAATAACTCGAAAAGCTTAAAATACGCTATCCATCATTTAACCCGTGTTTATTGGATACTATTTATAAAACTCTCAAATGAGGAACAATCCGAGAAACAGTTCGTTTAATTGATTATTTATTTATTGGCGATAGTGATAAATATAAGATAATTAATCGTTAAGTGTGTGAATATTAAATTAGACATCAGAAGATATATATCGATCTCCTATATTAGGGAACTGGCTTTAGCATTTGGTTGAATTCTAAGAGTCTAATAGCCTCAGGCACTCCTTGACCGATTTCCTTTAATTTTCGGAGCCAAATCCGCTGAGCAATGATTCCGAAGCCGTGTGTAGCATTCGAATAAGTCTCCATTCCAATATTCAATTTGAGATTGCCGGAAGGCTGAGCATGAATACCAGTGATTGGTGGAACGACTGAACAAATTGCTTCTTCTAGCGCTGTCATACATGCTCTGAAAAAATGACGATGAAAACGATTTATAACTATCTGAATGTAAGAGATGGGCACAATTGACTTACAAGAAACCTTTATCATCAGACATTGCTTCGACAATGTTCCCCTCTTGTGCCTCATCATTATTTATTGCTTCCTGGGCGACTTCTTCAATGATTTCTTTAATTGGATAATTAGAATTCACGACGGTTTCTAAATCAAGGGCCAAATGAACGGCTTCCGCCTCGGTTAATGCAATAATTTTGTTGCTAAACACCGCCTG